>BNCR01000006.1:39183748-39783748 GCA_014656515.1 Oryzias celebensis | reverse complement strand
ACCTGACGATACATGGCCCCATTTATTCTTTCCTTTACATGGATTAGTCGTCCTGGTCCCTTTTTTGGAAACCAGCTCCAAAGCATGATGTTTCCACCCTCATGCTTTACAGTAGGAACGGTGTTCTTTGGATGCAACTCAGCGTCCTTTCTCCTCCAACCATGATGAGTACAGTTCTTACCAACAAGTTTTAGTTTGGTTTCAACTGACAATAGGACATTCCCAACCCTCTACTGGGTCATCCAAATGCTCTCTAGCAAACTTTAAACGGGCCAGCACATGTACTGGCTTTAGCAGGGGGACACGTCGGGCACTAAAGGATTTGAGTCTCTAGTGGTGTAGTGTGTTACTGATGGTAGTTTTTGTTATTTTGGTCCCAGCTTTCTGCTGGTCATCCACTGGGTCTCCCTGTGTGGTTCTGAGATTTTTGCTCATCGTTTTTGTGGTCATTTTGACCCTGCTGGGTGAGATCTTGAGGGGAGCCCCAGATCAAGGGAGATTATCAGTGGTCTTGTATGTCTTTTATTAACACTTGCTTCCACAGTTGATTTCTTCACACCAAGCTGCTTTCCTATTACAGATTCAGTCTTCCCAGACAGGTGCAGGTCAACAATTTCTGTTTCCTTAGACAGCTCTTTGGTCTTTCCCATAGTGGAGTTTGGAGTGTGACTGAGGTTGTGGACAGGTGTCTTCTATATAGGTAACGAGTTCAAACAGGTTCTGTTAATACAGGTAATAAGTGGAGTAGAGAGGATGCTCTTACAGAAGAAGTGGCAGGTCTGTGAGAGCCAGAAGTCTGGCTTATTTTTGGTGACCAAATACTTGTTTTCCACCATAATTAAACATAAATTCTTTAAAAATCAGACAATGTGAATTCCTGGATGCTTTCCCCCTGATTTTGCCTCACTGTCATTTATATATAGATATATATATTTACATGTGTGTGTATGTGTATACACAGTTTTTTTCATATAGATACTAAACTGAGATATGTATGATCATTTTTCAGAACAGGAACCCATTGGAAGAAAATTCATTTTACTGTGCCTACACACAAATACACACAGAGTACAGTACAAAGTGTGCAAATTTCCGCTTAATCACAAACTCAAACTCAATCAGCATGATGTTTAAAAATGTCCCTATTTATTTTCAAATTCTGATTGGATCATGCCACCACCCCCCCCCCCCCCCCCCCCCCCCCCCCCCCCCAGTTGTCCCAGTTAGTGTAAATCTAAATTAAGTAATTCGCTGTGCCTGAGTTCAATTTAGTTTCTCCGTTGTTTAGTCGCTGCCAGTTCTAAGTGTGCTATGAAGTCACTATCATGCCAATGTTTTTTTTTAATTTATTTTTTATTTAATCTCCCAGTGTGCGTGCCAGCTATTTGTTTGAACCAAGACTGGTCTGCCAGTATAAGGAGTTTGCAAACTTTCTCAGACTCAAATTTTGACACTAAAAAAATCGGAGTCGGTCAAACATGCACCCAAAAACGTATATCTAATTTTCTGTTGAACATAGTTGTTATTCAAACATGTACAGTAGTTGTTGTTCAAACATATAGTTGCTTATTTAAACATGTAGAGTTAGATAAGCTTATTCTTCTTTAACAGTTCCAGCACATCGCCTGTCCGTCCTGGGAGAGGATCCCTCCTTCATTTGGACATCTCTGAGGTTTCTTTTTTTTTTCACCCGATATGGTTTTTTTTAGAAGCTTTTCCTCAGTGAGAAGGAGAGTCTAAGGACAGGAATGCTACTTTAGTTTAGTCTGGTTAGTTTAGTTTAATGTTTATATTTTTATGACTGAATGTATGTTCTTTGCATAAATATGTTGTGAAGCCCATTGAGACGGCTATAGTTGTGATTTTGGGATATATCAATAAAATTGGATTGAAGCTTAGCAACCCCGCCCCCACTTCCCATCCCCTTAACTAAGAGCTCTGTTTACTTTCTCTCCTCCTAGCTTACAGCTCCTCACACCCCCAACCTAACATTACCAGTGCTACAAAAATGCAACATTGGAGCTATCCAGCTGTACAGTTTGAAGCCAGCTGCCAGCTCAGACGAGGAAAACAAAACGTTTCCCTTCCTGTTTCATGAAAGGTAGACACTTCCTTAAAACGTGACCAGACATGAGAATAAAAGCAACAGCTTACAAGTTGCTTTTTGTTACTATTTTGAAAAAAAAACCTCTTGATTCACTAATTACTTTATCTTTTTCCCAGTTTTCTAATACTGGTTACCACTGCTTTTTATAGTGATTTTCAATAGAAGCCGTAGTCAGGTTAGTCCATTTAAATAAGATCCAAAAATATGAAACTAAAAAGTTCTGATGTCTGGAATGATGCTGTGCAAACAGAGAAACAAAATGTGAGCTCTTTGAGAATACAGTTTTTTTTTTTGAAAGCAACAAAAGCCTAAAACCCACCTGACCTCTACACTCAAAAAAGTCCAGCTTTTATTATAATCTGACTGGAATTCTTTTAAGGTGACGCAATAGCAACAACTAATAACTAAAATATGATCGTATTGTAACATAAAACAAGATTATGTTTGTTTTTATTTGTTCAGAAGTGGTCATTTGAAAATCAACATTTTCCAAAGCAGCTGTGTTCTAATCCAACTGCATTTTAACTGTTGGCTAATTCAATTTGACCTTTTACATCAGAATGATTAGTCTGTAGTCCCTGCACTGGTTAATGTGTAAGTAGGTTAACAGCAATGGCAGCTTATAGCATGAAAAAAATAATGCAACCGTGTCTACTTTAAATGATCAAATGTAAGGATTGTGCGAATTTTTGGTCCTTTGGATGACATTAAAGAAATGATTGATGTTAAAATTTCTCAAGGAAGGGAGCATAACTCAAAAGCAGCCTAACATTTAGACCCCGAAAACTTTCACTGATTAGTTTTTCTGCAGAAAAAAAGTCAATAAAATTAAAAATGTGATTTGGAAAAACAATATAGAACAATGATCAGTCAATTATTGATCATTTTTTATTTAAAGGTTATGAAAGAAAAAAAAAGAACAAAAATCCTGTGTAAATCAAGATGTTCGTATAAAGTTTTAGGAAAAAAATGACAAATATAAAAAAAAAACATACATTTCATAATGCAAGTGAAGTTATTTCACATGGGACTTTAAAATATATATGTTTGACCAGATTTGTCAATTTGGTTCCTATTCATTCAAATATGAATATTCTGGAGCTTCAAAGAAGCTTCAGAAAACTAGTCAGTGAAAAAACCTGAAGAATATCTATTTAGAAAGAATTAATTCAAGGTTTAATTTCTAAAATTCTTCTAATTTAGTCATTTAAAAGGAAATGAATTGGTCTTATTACAACCTAATAGAACCTCATTGAGGAGAGTTCTATAGAGGCAAAAGTCAAGTCAGTCTGCATACTTACAGCACGTGTTATTCAAAGAGAAAAACAATGCAAAACAACTGTTTGCAGCACATTAGTTAATAAAAAAAGTTGAAACCACTAAAAAAAAAAAAAGCATTTCAGATGAAGGCCCAAGCCACATAAAATTCTGAAAATGATGCATCACTTTTCTTAGGCCCCACTGAGTACGCTACATGTGAAAGCCCATTCTAGCACAATCAAATGAACTGAAACAGTTTGTTTAGAGTTGTGTCCATGACAAAGTTACTTATACTAAAAATAACAGAAATAAAAAACAACTAAGATTTGTCTAAAACTACATAAAAAAATCATCTGGGAATGTGAATCAAAGACTGGATCTGAATGCTTAGCTGTGCGTTTGTTTATACGCATTTATACCAGTACAGTACCAGTATACTGGTTCTGAAGACCATAAACCCCTCTGAACACCAGGTGAGGTAAAACATCACCTGGCTGACATCACCTGACGCTTGATCAAAACTTCATCAGGTAGAAGTAAATAGTAGGGAGAGCAGTCGGTCACCTAAATAGTTTGTAAGCTACTTTCTGTTGAATAGTGGGGAACTTTTGAGTTACAGAAGTTTCTGACATTTAAAGCATTTATATCAGGTATTGTTTTGTAAGTCTCAATAAAGTGACATACTTTTGTTTTATATATCTTTTTTGACACTTTGTTTCTGCTTCTAACAATGTCAGAAAAGATGTATTATATAAACTTTTTGTTACATGTGCTCTAAAAAGAATCCTGGAGTGTACAAATGTTAACTGATTGCAGTTACTTTAAATTCAGAAGACCTGAACAACACTGATTTGCTTGTTCTTCTATTTTATAAGTTAAAAACAGAAGGTAAGTTGTTTTTTTTTCTTTCAGATTTTATAGGCAGATACATTAGAAATAACGCAGGTTATAAGTATAGGAATAAAAATACAAAATGTTGTAAACTTTATGGTTTTTTATTTTAATTTAAGTAATTTAATACTTATTGATAAACATATTTTATTCAAGTTATTTGAAGCCAGCAAGTTAAAGAAATGTGATGGCTAATTTAAAACTATTGTTTTAAATATAAATTTAGAAAAAAATAGAATTTGGTTTCTTCTACTTACTCACAGACAAGCTACTGGGGACAGTTAATGGAAAATAAACATTACAAATTTAGCTTTTTGCTGCCAATTAGAAAACATGTACATTTCAGTGCAAATGTGGCATGTGTCCTCAAACTAGTCAGTTACTTTTGACCTTTGTGAACAACTGCAGTGGTAGTTTTTTTGGTTTCCGTAGCCCTAAGATGATCTCGCACACATTACGATAAGATCTTTCAATCAGAAATAATAGCCACAGGCCCTTAACTCCTATAAAGTTTTTATTAATGATTATCTATGTATGTCGAACAAATAACAAGAGGTATTATCGGCCTAAAAGATGGTTTAAATATCCATGTGTGTAACAAGGGGTAATTATTTTCCAATAGATCATGTGTCATGAGCAGACAAAGTTATGGTGATTAAGTTAAGCCCTCCTCCCCTCTTTGCTCCTTCATGTTCTTTACTGGCTCTGCGTGTTTATAAAGAAAAAGTTTGTAACTGAACTGCCTTTCAACTTTAAAGTGTCTCTAAATCAATGTTATGAAGTGTGTTCACAAGAGACAGCCTTTATAGTCTTTCCATGAATTAACTCTTAAAGTTCCTTTGACTGGACTGCAGTTTTGCCAAAACCTAAAATGAAAAGGAAGATTCTCTAAATCTGCTTTATTTTGAAAAAAAAAAGCAAAAATCCATTAGAAATGGTTTTGAATCTAAATGGTTTATCCTGTTTACTTTGTTGTGGCGATAGGATCTGAAAGACGCCATCGAGATTCACATTTTCGATGCTCTAAAAGAAATTGGTCCATGTTTTTTGTTGAGATTTTTTCACTATAGTCTCAAACAAAGCTGCCTTTTAATTTGTTTGGGTCATGCAGTTGGACTTGCAAGCAACACAATTGTTGGATAATTCAATTTGAATTCCTCTAAATTGAATTGGAAGTATACAATATTGATTATGATGCATTTTTTGTTAGAAACAAACACATGTTAGGTTTTTTTTTTCTGATCATCTCAGCACAATTTGTGGTGTGACACATTATTATCATCTGACTCTAGAGAATAGACGCAAGGATTTAGCGGTAGAAGCGGTTGTTTATGTTTTGTATTCGAATGCGCACGTGTCACATTGACTCACCTGTCCGTACCAGTTATATTCCAGCATCGTAGCAGCCTTAGCGAATTTACAAAAAGTTTGTCCAGGTTCACCAAATCACAACGCAAAAGCGGTGGTGTATCCTCTCCTCTCAACACATTTGTGGAAACTGTTACTTTTTCTTTCCTTGTGTGGAAATGCTGTTGTCAGGACTTGGGGGCCAGTTGTACACATGGACTGTCAAGCGTAAGCACTCACAGCCCTGATTCCCCTGTTGAATTTTGGCACTCCCAGGGCTTACGACCTGTTGATAATGAACCTGAACCCATTATTTTGAGTCAATGAATTGAAAGAAATAGGGCAAAGAATGAAAGCCGCAGAGCCAATTAACAGCATTCTTTGATGTATTACCCCCGCTCACCACTCAAGCAGACCGCTCTGCGCCTTTTGTCTTTATCCCCTCTGTTATTCATTAATTATTCTGAGCAGGGTCAGAGTTCGTGTGGCTAATTGTGCAGACCGTCATTCTTTGAGGATGGCTAAAGATTCGCCTAATGCTGACACTCCCCCTGACTGTGCCCAGCCACCTTGAATTATGCCAATTATTCCAATTCTTTGATTTTTTTTTCAAAACCCCTTTATGATTCATCGCTGTATCTCTGTTTTTTTCTTCTCTAATAATACCTTCAGTCAAGTCAACATCTCTGATGTGTCTGTCACAAACAAACATGTAGCTAGTGTTAAATGTTTTTGCAAAGGTCTTCTCAGACATTAGCTTATTGTCAAAGTTTGAATTAAGTTCATCTTGTTAGTATTGTTACCCTGAATAATAATCATTAATAAAGATTAAGTTACAAAGCTAATGAGCTCATTGCAAGGCAGGTACTTTGAATACTGATCCTACTGTTAGCCTTATAGCATACCTTACACGCTAATCAGTTAAAGCCAACAGGTTTTAGCTAACTAGCTTAAAAATACATGTTTCCACATTTGTAAACAGGTTTCAAGCAAGTTGTATAATTGAAGCATTCTAAACAGAATAAGCTCTTACTCCTTCTTAGCAAGCTCTTAAATGGCATTGATTATGCGCTAACACAACAGCTTTTCAATTGTCAGCATTAGCTTATGTAGTATACTTTTTAAGTGCAATTTCATGTGTATTTTATAAACAACACATGGTGCCCGCATTGTAAAAACATTAAAAATAAAAAAATTAATAAACACAAAAAACTAACATGCTTTAACTAACTAGCTTAGAAATAGACATTTGCGCATTTGTGAACATGCTAAATGCAGCTTGTATGAATTAAGAATTATAAATAAAATAAGATTTTACTCCTTTTTACTTTGATTTTACTCAAAATCAAGCTAGCTCTCAAGAGTATTGATTTCAGTTATTCTAACAGTTTTTCATTTGTTAGCATTATCCTATTTAGCATCCTTTAGAAAACCAACTAAACAAAACAACATTTTGTTGCCAAACATGTGACCAAAAAAATTGGTTAGCCTAATATGCTTACAATGCGGCATATTAGCTAGACGGTTTGACAATGTTATAAATGTGAGGGGTTTGAGAGCTGGCTGAAAAATACAATAGCGACATTATGTGCCTACAGTTTTATACTGCAAAAAAATATTGCTTTTTTTTTTTACAATAAAGCATTTTGCTCATTGCTGGAGTTACGTTTCTATAAAAACTTAACAATACACGAAATTCTAAAGTAGTGAATTTTAGTTTTTACAATTCTTATGGATGTTTTAAGGTTGTTAAACAACTCCCTACAGTTTTGTAAATTTGGCAGGCTGACATTGATAGCCAGGATGGAGCACACGATGCGCTGTAAAATAAACAAAAGCATGCAAAGTTGCAAGAATTTACAAATCTGTGAAAGGTAAACCACATTATACTAAGAGACTATTGGACACAAACAAAATGCCATATATTAAAGTACTTTTTTTTTTCTTTATTTTGTCTTTACATGAAATTGTAGGCAATACTGTAGAATACTGGACTTTAAGTTATTTGTTAATTTTAGAAATTACTCAACATGCTCATACCCAAAACAAACTATACAAAACACACTCAATAGTAAAAACTGTTTTTTTTTAGTTTGTCTATGTGATATAAAGTTTTTTCAAAGCTGTCTGCACCTTGAAAATAATTTCACTTCAGGGATAAATAAAGTTATTTCAATTGAATTGAGGAGATTAGCTCATTAGCTCTTTTTCAAGACATGGCTAGTTTTGCTGGCTTTGCAACAGTTTTACTTTTAAATAATAACATCTAAGTCAATCATATTTAACTTTTATATTTGCCTTTATGAAAATACACAAACAACATAGGATAAAGTAAAACATACTTTTACCCCATCATACAAAAATACTATTGTTCATAAGAAAAAAAAAGAAGTCAAATGAACTTTAAGGTAATAACCTTAAAACAACTTTCATAATTTTTTTAACAGAGAAACTGTAAAAGAGAAAAGAAACTTGTAACAAGCTGCATTTTTCTTTTCTGATAAAATCGTGTCTTATGAGCAGACGCAGTCATATTGACTAAGTTAACCCTCAGAATTTATCCTGATTCTACACACAAGGGCAATTTCCAAAAACTATGAAAATCCTTGTTTAGATATGCGCCAACGCACCATTACATTAACATAACATCTAAAAATGTAAATTATTATTATTTTTTTTTTAAAGTCTAAATGCATCAGTAATTATTCATCATCAGTAATGCATCCATAATTATTTTATTTAAAATTAAGATATCATTTACAACAAACTGATCATTTGAGTTTCTGGTGCAGGAATAGTGTATTTGTATGTGACCAAATGTCAAAAGAATCTCTGACAGAAACTTATGGTATACTTCTGTGCGGGACCAGAAAGTGTGAGACTGATTGATACTATAGCCTGGCCACACAGCCTCAAAACAATATTGCTGTTTCCCTTGCAATTTGTTCACAATTCGGGGTTTTGTAAAGAATCCATCCAAATTCTGGATGATCTGATTGATTTTAGTTGTATCTCACACAGTGCAAGCAAATCACTCTGTGACAACTCAATTTGTATCTCTTTTCCTCATCTTAATTTGACAGCCAAAGTATTTTACTATTATGTTGCTCTAGTCCCTTATAGGTAACTGTTCATAAGAATCTGTAAATACTTGAGTAAATCAGAACCTTTAGATGTCATACCTTGTTTACCTTCTGTATTGTAGAAATGACGTAGATTTATAGAGATTTTTGCAGGATACGTAAAACGCATTTACTGCAAAAAAATGTGTTTTTTTTTTTTTTATTTTGGGGCATGCACTATGCATTCAATAAGTTAAAGGTCCTATAGAACAAGGATTATGCTCAGCAGCTATAAAAATAGTGATGCATAAACAGTTTTCAGAATTGTTATCACATTGTAAAGATTCTTTTCTCACATAAAAGTCAATAATCTAGCTACAAAATGGAACGACTGCCTAAATTAAGTTAAACCTACATTAGCTGTCATAATAGGAATATAAGCATTCAATTTTGACCAAAACCAAAAATGTACATTCTTGGTTTTTCTTTGTATTTTTAGAGAAATAATTGAATGAAAAGCGAATCATTCAGAAAAATTTCCATCAATAAAAAGACTGAAAGGAATCCACTTATGAGAATTCAATCCATCTATCCATTTTCTTTTGCTCATCCGGGACCGGGTCATGTGGGCAGTGCTATGATAATAATTTTATTGTTATCAATAACTTCTTCCAATAATCCTTAAAAAATCTGTAGCATTTAAAAATCTTTTCAGGATCCTCTGAGTCTCTGAAGTGTCTTTGGATGTTTTTATCAAAGGCAGCACCTCTGAACGGAAGCTCCTCAGGCCATGTCTCAATCGTCAACACCAATGGCTAAACAAGGTCACATTCTGATTCCTTTTCATTTTCTTGTGTGTGAGCCTTTTGCTTCTGAAAGTTACTCATTTTGTCTTCAAAAGAGGGCAAAGGTGAAAGGGGAGGGGGCAACAAAGCAGTAGCCACAAGCCATAATAACAGAAAGGGTTCAATGAGACAACGTGGTTTTGTCTTGTGTTCTAAAATGTCTTTGCGCTTGAGAACTTTTCTTTTTAGATTATATCAGTGAGTTAAAGATAAATGGTCAAATCTTTGCTAAAAGTGTCAGTGTGACAAGTTAAGAGTATTTGTTCCTCATGTCAATGTTCAATAATATGAGACAAAATTTGAAAGCTGTGTACCCATGAACTAAAAATCACGTTTTGATCATTAGCGACTGTGCGGCTCCTAGAAAGGAGGATTTGTTTGAAGGACAAACTTTTAAAAGGAGATTTTAGTGACGTAATTCACACAATGATTATCAGATAAACATGTCAACTAACTTCTTTGCAACATTTCAAATCAATAAATTTGTTGAATTCTTCATCGACTGTGTCGCTCTACAACTCTGCCGAGACTGGCACTTCTTCTGCGTTGCGGCCACTAGCAAATCTTGATAACACACATCTACACAGCCCTCTAGCGGTTGTTAGAGGGAAAATAATGACATGAGTATTTATATTTTCAATATCACAGATAAGTCACATCTGAATATTACTTGCACCTCAAGCCAAACCTCGCCAAAGCACTGATTTATACTCAGAAAAATACGGTAATAGCTGTTTATTCCTCCAGAGACGCCTACGGGATTTTGGCTTTTTGGAGCCAGCGGGTACGTCCTGTTTGGAACGTGAGGGAGGAATCACTCAGTCCAGTTCTCATATACAGTCGGTGATTAAAAAAAAGAAAAAATACAGAGTGGTTTCCGCTGCTCCACAGCTCAGACGACAGTTATCCCGTTGTTTTTTTAACGATCAGTCCATAAACAAATACCACTAACAAATGTTGTGTTGTATGGCAACTCTTTGGCTTCCAGACTGAAATTTGTTTACAAACACAAATTAGCTGGATTACCAACAGGGATTTTATCCATCCATTTTCTAAGTCCGCTATATTCCCGTTTGTTCAAAGCCAAACTGGCTACTGACCGGCGAAGGCAGAGAACATTATAGACAGTTCAGGGTATTGTTTTATCAAGCAACTCAGTTGCTCAAACATGAATTAGTCCAACTTTACAGCCAAGTTTAACACATTTTTCACTCATTTTAAAATGATGAAATCATGATGCTGTTGTGTGATTTACATGAGGATAATCAAACTATTTTATATTTGTGCTCAAGTACAAACTGTCACATAGAAATCTGATTTTTTTTCCCAATTTGGATTTTTTTTGGATTTTTGGATTTCCATTCTTTCATTCTTTGATTTGTTAAGAATTCTGAACGTATTTTTTGTTTAGCTGCTCTGACGTCTGTAATACCATGTAATGCAATGACTCTGCAGAATGTTCAGCACGTGCTGACGTTCAGATAAATGTTTGACTATGATTTCATTAATGCTTTTAAACCACTTAATCTTTTGCATTTCCTGCTCCTTCTGTTCCACTTCGCCGCTGTGGCTGTGCAGTTCATGGCGTTCGTGATGTCAGATAAAATCTGTTCGGCTCACTTTGTCCCCCATATGTGTAACCAGATGTGTTGCACAGTTTGCTGTGCAGGGACAATAAACACACAAAAACAACTAGAGTTTAGCTTGTTCCTACACATTGTTGGTCCCAGCAAATAGTCTAGTCCCTATTTACCTTCTCCCTGATGCATCCTGTCCTTCTCCTCTCACACACTGTCCGCACATCATACTTTTTTTTACCCCCTTGAATCTTATTAGTGCATGAACTTAGTTTAACTGAAAAAGACTGTCGACTTCACTCAATTGGGTCTAATAGGATTAGGCTGCTGGTATGGGCCTGAAGGTTTAAATAGGAATGGAATTTTGGCAGACACCGACTCAATCCATTGCATTAATCTCATAAAGGTTATGGAGTATGCGGGGGCCCCAGCGATACACAGAGTTAAACGGATGAATGACTGTTTAAGTCTATTTGCTTCAGCTGGGACGGCATCGGCGCAGGTTGCACCAACCAGGCCAAAAGTCGCAGGTGTTGGATAGAGCAGAGGGACTGAATGTACTTTGGTGGTCTCGTAAAATAAATGGCTGGGGAATGTTGTTGCTTCACAAGTCAGCTTTAGGTTTCTTGTAGTGGATAGTGATGGTGAAATGTGTCCAGATACCCCAAATCCTTCCTTCATATCTTAATTTTTGAAGCATCAGGTGTTTGGAAAACCATCCTTCCAGTTGAGTCAACAACAATAGTTGGATGCTCGTTCGTCCAACAGCTAAAATATCTTTCACAGGAATCCATGGTGCAATTGACCCCTTTTTGTTCCTAATTCCCATTCTTCCCAGAAACGCCGCTCCCAGTTTCATACCAGCACTCCACAAAACCTTTCCCGGAGGTCTCCTCACTTCTGCGGCTGTTGTTAATAGCTTTCTTGGTGGCCTACAAACCTCCAGCCACGCCGGATTACGATATGTTTGAACCCAAACTGTCCTGTGTTTTTTTTGTTCTGATCTCCTGATCTCTGCCGTTGTAAGGAGTAATTGCTGTAGGAGCGGGTCAAGGGTGAGGCAGACAGGTGGTGATGTGTGTTTGCATGAGTACGTAGCGGGGCTGCAGCCATATCCAGTGTGAATCACTTAAGACGTGAATGCGAGGCATTTAGTGGGCTATTTTGTCTAATCCTATTAGTGTCTTAGATAACATCAGATTATCAGGTAGGGTTGGGGCAGAAACTTTAAAAATTTAAGACAAAGGCAGCAATTCAATTACAACAACCAAGTGTTTAATTTATATCAGAAGGTGGTATAATGAAATTTCCCTGATGATTAGTGTTTACGTTTACAACCGTTTCTTTGAAGTATGATCTTTAGTCAAGAAATTCATCGCATGTAGAATTTTCAGGCTTTGAAAACAAATGTTATTTTTGTGTGTGGGTTATCCGTATGTGGTTTTTAGACAGGTTGATTGTAACAAGTCTTGTAGAAAACTCTAAACCGAGCCTTTATTTAATTTTCTAATTTGATTTACAAGATGTATAAATAAAAAGTCGTAGTGGAGCGAGAGCAAAAATCTACTTAACAGATCTCAGCAATTTTATTTTAGGCTGTTAAGACCTTTGCTGAAGAATGAGAAGTTTGTTTGGTCTTTTATTCACATCGTAAACTGGACATTTAATTGATGACACTTTATTTCAAGACGACAACTTATGATAGAAAGAGTAATGGAAGTCCTGCACTTTGCAGTCCTTGTCGGGATAGTTTTCCTCATTCAGCTTTGGATTTTGCTGATCAATTTTCAGCATCTGTATCAACGTCAGGTATAACACTTTTTACTGCTGCTTGGGTACGATGAGGGCACGCTGCAAGACGTCAGCTAAGAAGGTACACTGATAAGTGTTTATGGCATACGAACCAGTGTGAGAAACATTGTGTACGATGTTCAAAGTAGTTTTAATGAGCCTTTCATTCATCCGGACACATTTCAGTGAGTTGCTCTATCTCATCGTTGCTCCACTTCTCTGTTTCCATCCCATAATACTTGGTAGTCGTTTTGGTCCAGTTGTTCCGCTCGAAGCACCATTTGTTATTCAGATTGAGGAAACTCAGAGCAAACTGGAGCTCCGATTGAAAACGAATCAACACCTCAAAAGATGGTCCAGAAAGCGGTTCCTGGTCCCGGACCAGGGTCAACATGGGGGTGTTCCGACTGAAACAAATTCTGGTTCACTTGAAGTGATCTGAATGTGTCAAGTTTGAAAAGACCCTGACTCCTTAGCGTAAGTTTTGAGAATCTTTTTTAGGTTTTACCCACATGAATGGTAACAGAGTACAGAGAGAGCATGAAACCTGCAGTCTGTTAGGCCTTCATTCAAGCAGCTGTACAGCCATGCAGGTTAGATGGGTGGCCCACACCAACTGAGGCATCCATGACCTGCTGGTGCCCTTTAACCAAAAATCCTTTTGCTCTCTTCTCGGAACGCATTCCTGACATCTCGACTCTTTTTGTCCGTAACATGTATCCTCTGAGTTGGATGATAAATCTATTTTCAAATAGATATATATTTTTTTTTAAATTAACAATATTCTGCATTTTAAGGCATTTCCACCTTGTCTCCTAATACAAATACATTTGGCTTAATTGGAATCCAGACATTCTTTAGATTCTGGAATATGAAGGCCTAGCTGACATTCCCAGTGATAACATGCTTGGTTCTGCATTTTTGCTCCTTGTCTGCATTTATATATCCATGAATTTTCAGAATTGGCTGAATCATGGGGTTACTCGAGGCAATCCAGCTCTCTGCTCAGCATTTAGATGTTAAAGACCCAGTCCTATCATCTGCAATAACATGAAGGTAAATAATATTAAATCCTAAAAATTTTGAGTGAATAATTTGTAGTTTTCTAGAACGTAGTTTCTGAAGAAGTTCATTAGAAATTTGCCTCTGGGTTGTGGGTGGAACCGTCGGTGCAGGGCAACCTCATCCCCCTTCCAATGGGCTGCACGGTTAGCGCTCTTGCCTCACTGCAAGAAGGTTCCCGGTTCAAGTCCTGGCTAGGGGACTTGAAAACAGTGTCACCAATGGGGACCTTTCTGTGTGGAGTTTGCATGTTCTCCCCGTGCATGCGTGGCTTTTCACCGGGGACTCCGGCTTTTAAACATGCTTCATAGTTTAATTGGTTACTCTAAATGGAGCTTGTGGCCCGCCCAGTGTTATTAAAATTTATTTCTATGACATTCTTTACAACATTTATAGTATACATTGATATTATAAATACTCTAAGCTTAATTTTCTTTATATATGTCCATTATCAGAAAAATACAACAAGATGTTCAAAACACCAAAAACAGCATTTTTATTTTAATCATAATAAAAAGACCACTGGGAATGTTTTTGCATGAGATCAAAAAATGATCGTGGTGGGACTTTTAAAGACAAAGGGTTTGGCAAATTTAGATTTGTTAGGAGTAGTGCAACTCAAATGGTAAAGATTGTCTTAGAAAAGCAACATTCAAAAGGCTACATACAGTAGTACCATAGTTTACCGCACTATAGAGCACACTGCAGTATAAGGCACAGTGAATGGGGCGTCAATAAATGGTCTATTTTTAAACTTCTCATATATTAAGCGCACTAAACAACAAGTGCCAGACTACAGAGTTAGAGATAAGGTCATACTTTATTAACTGCGTTAACTAGGACAGTTGGGTAAGTTACTTCTAAAAAGTAATTGATTACTTTACTTAGTTACTGGATCAACATTGTAACTAAATTACTTTACTCATTACTCTTTTGAAAAAGTAATTCACTACTCGTTACTTTACTTTTTCCACTCAGACAAATTCTCAAGGGAAAAACAGCTTCTCACAAACAAGATCCTCTTGTCTTTCATTTAACAGTGCTCCTTTGAAAAATAGATTTTTAATCTCAATAGGACTTATCTGGTTAACAAAAGGTAAATAAATCAAAATAAAATTTAAAAAACTATATTTTTAAAGCAATAACCTTGTGCAAGGTGTGAACATGTATCAAGACATAACCTGGCTCATTCAGACAACGGTGTGAAAAATGACCTCTCAAAATCGCTTTGGCATTCTTAAGCACAACCAGAATCTGGCCATTTAAAAGCTGTATCAGATCGCAAGATACTGTCGTTTTTTTTAAACATGAAGTCATTTCGGCGTGCTTTATAGTGTAGAAAATACAATACACAACAGCACTGCTGTTTTCAAAGGAGAGCAGGGAGGAAGAGTATGCAATTTAAATGGAGGGGCAGGAGGATGGACGCCAGCGGAAGCATCCTCCTGTGTTTACGGCCTGGTCTGGTTTCATATGTAAGGTGCTAGGTGCAATTCCGCAGATCTGCATTAACAAACGCGTGAAACCCTGCTTTGGTTTAACCTATAATTATATACCTGTGGTTTTACACCGGCTATCAGTGTGGAGAAGACAAACTCCCATTGATGGTGACTTTTTAGGGTTGCTGTTGTTTACACTGGGATCCAGAATGTAATGAAGGGAGAAATAAAACAAAGTATGCTTTATGTGGTGGGTAAAGGAGGTACAAAACACTGGAGTAACTCACCTAATAACCAAAAATATCCATTAAATGACACATGCACTTCTATTTTCTCTTTTATTTGATACTTTAATAGAGTAGTCAATACCAAAATTGTATTGAAACATCACTATTGTTAAGCACTATAACAGTTCAACGTTCTTTCTTTCTAAACTACAATCATATTAAAATGAGACTAGAATTCAAAATTTTAATGTAATTTGTCAAAAAGTGATACATAAGTGTATAGTTACTTTGAAAATTCCATCCTGCCTTTGTTGTAAACTGTACAAATCAAAGACTCTAGTTTCCCAATATTAAGCAAGTCTGTATTCTTAAACAAAACCACCGACCATTAGAAATATTACGTAAAGAAAAAAAATTTGTTTTCTTAGACATATTTTTTGAACAATGCAATGTTTTCAAGATTAAATGAATCAAAATATTCCAAATTTATTTCAACAAGTGGTTACATCTCTCTGAAAAGTTCCTAGTATGTTTGTTTTGCCTTAATAAGACATATAAACTAGAAACCAGACAGCAATACCGGGAGAGCTTTGTGTTTTTGCCTCTTGAAAGGCATTTTAAACACAATAATCAGCTAAAATACATTTTCTGTAGTGCATAGTAGATAAAAAATGCATAAAAAGTCAGTGATACCAAACCAAGATAAGGAAAAGAAAGCAATTATTAAACAGATTTTACTACTTTTTGAGAAGAAAACCCCCAAAGGAAGTGGAAACTAAATTTTAACTGCTGATTTATCGACTCTGCCGCCTGTAATTTCCTCTACTGTTGTTCCAACATATATTTTTTATTGCTGCATAAATCAAAGTACTTTAGATCAGCTGCTCTGATGTATGAAGTTTTAGTTTTATTCAAGCCCCCAAACAACAATTATGATAAGGTAATAAGGAAGGGTTCATAAAACGCATCATACAGTTAAATATTTTAGGTGGATAGTGCAAATATTTGTTATTAATTTTCAACTAACAAACACAGGATTTCAATTACCTTTTTTTTTAACAAAATATACAAGTTTATAGTTTTTTTGGGGGTGTTTCCTGTTAAGTTCAGGCGCAGTCTCAAGACAATTTGACCCCAATGTGATGACACAGAAGTGTAAGCGTGCAATTTGTATTCAAGATAAGATCATATCCTAAATGTAATCGCAGCGCAGGACAACCACAGAGCATGAACCGAGTTCAGTGGTTTCAAACAGGGGGTTAAATGAGATGTTAAATGACCTGCACTACAGTTGTTCTTTCAATAAGATACACAATAGTCGTTTATACATTTTATTTGTTTAAATTCGTTTATCACATTTATGACTACATGATTGGGGACGTGAAGACAAAATCCAAAAATACATTAAAAAAAGATAAGAATATCTTTCCAGTAACTTTTATCTAGTTGTCCGCTCTCTCCGTGTCTGTGGGTGAAGTAAAGATCTTCCTCGCTTTTTCAATCAGATTTTCATCAACGGCAGAGTTAAAATAAACATTTTTCTGGATAGAGTTTGCTCCATCATCGCAAACTCTGACACCAGATTTACACTGGTCCGTCTGCAGTGCATCTCCGTCCTGTTGGGAGTCTGTCTCCGTGGCGCCTCTGCCTCGTCCCCCTCCCCACTGGCTCCCAGAGGAGTGGTTTGTCCTGACACCCCTGTGTTGAGTAGTTCATCCCACTCTCTTGGCTCGTCCAAAACTTAATCAATCAGGCCTCATGGCCTGTCCTTCCTCACAGAGTCCTTGGAAAATGCAGGTTTCATGTCACAAGCTGTGTCCGTACATCCAAAACTAACGGACTTGAGACACAGATATGATGGAGGCGACGCAAACATTCCGACAGATTCATGAACATTTTAACTTTTTTGTGTCAACGCAACGCAATGAAGTCGTCCCGCAGATGGACCAGTGGAAATCGGTCTTTATCGCTCAAAATAAATTCAGGTTAAGTGGTGCAATTTGCACCAAATTTGAGTGACATTCCAGTCGCAGATGATGTCATTCCCAGCTGCTGGGGAGATTTTATTCCGAGGACTTTGCAACCAGAGTGATTCAAAATCCCTGAAGTATAAACCGGGCGTAAAGAACATGCTAACAAACTTTTTATATTCATTCAAATCACTTTAATATGTTAAATTCTTCATCTTCTATGTCGATTTACAACATTTTCGCCAAGCCCGGCATAATACTGAGCTGCACTTCTTCTACGTTGCTGTCAGTAGCAAATACACCTACAGTGCCCTCTAGTGGTAGTCTGTTGCAATTTATTTTTGAATAATCGTACATAAGTTGCACCCCTGGCCGAACTATGCAAAAAGTAGCGAATAATACTTGGAAACATAAAGTATATCTAATTTATGTACGAAACACGATGACTGTGATGGAGAAGCGTTGCTGTTCTGTTCCCTACCTTCCTCTGACTCATGCGTTGACACCACACAGGAGCCTCTGCTCTGCCGTAGGCCTCACAGTTGGATTGTTGAGCGCCATGAGTGACGTTTCTTTGATAGTACTGGTGGAAATGAGGCCAGCTATGCGGATGCGGTCCGGAGTCACACGAGAGTTGGCCATCTCTCTCCTTAACGACCCACGAGCTGTCCGGGCCGGGGAACGACTGATACATGTCTGGCAACACGAAAAATATCTAAAGACACACACACGACAAAAAAGGAAACAACACTCAGTTAGTGAATGAACTAATTTTGTAATGAAATAATTTGATTAGACTAGTTGAGTCTTGATTTACTGTAGGAAGTTTCTGTAGGAAAATCAAAATGAGGGGAACATGAGGTCATGGAGGTCACATGACTTGATTGATGTGAGTTTTGGAGCTTCCCGTTGAATTTATATTCACCTGTCAACAATATTTGAAGGAAACATCAATCCAGACCTCCTGCTACATCTGAAGTATGCTGGATTACAGTTTTTACTTTATTATGACAGCAAGACTAAATCAAAACTAAAACACCCACAAACCTTTAAGACACTCTCATTTATTTGAAAAGAATGAGAAAACACTGCAAATATCTAAACAAACTGATTACTGCTGAAGAAAATATAAGTATAAACTTGGCAAAGATTCGTTGGATTTGATCTACTAATCTGAGGTAAATGCCTCATTGTCTAGAAGTGACCATTGTTGATACTATCTCCCAGTCAAGGCTGGATAGTATTCTAAGAAATTAAACACTTGGTCTTGCACACATGTCTGCAAAAACAACAACAACAAGAGTCATGACAGAGTTCATGACAGTTCCTACTTCACAGGAAGTCCATCCATTCAACCGTTTTCCAAACCTGTTTACAGCCTTTCTGGGGTTGCTGGAGCCTTTCCCACCTAAGGTGAAAACAGGGTATACCATGGACTTTTTGTCAGTCCAGTTTAAGCCCAAACAACCAATTCAAAGTCATCAATTAACCCATGAAGCATGTTTTTGGAGTGAGGGAGGACACCGGAGTGTCCAAAAGAATGCCACACATGCACAGGGAGAACAGGCACACCGGGATTAGTAACAGGGCCTGCTCACTGTGACGCGAGAATGCCTCATACTACCAAAAGTGCCACATGAAGGATTTTTTATGCTTCATTATGGAAATACCGACTAATACTTTGCAGCAACTTATTGTGTTGAAAATACGATACTTATGTAACCGTGAAGACGAGTTTAGAGTGAGAAAACAGTTGTTCCTGTATTGTTCTTTAATGTATTGGAAAACCAGCATTTATTTGTTTCAGCGTTGAGTTATTTGACTCTCTTGAATCGACAACATTGCAGAATATCTTCTTGTAAGAATTTGCCAGGCAGCTCTGTGTAAAATTGCGCAGATGGCACAGCCGTGGCATGAGAAAGCTGGGTTTTTGTTACCCAAAGAAGGGGTTTTGTTCACCTCGCAGCATTCCTGCAAAAAAAAAAAAAAAAAAAAAAAAAGTCATTGTGAACAAGCTGGTCGTTTGTGTGGATTAAGCCCAAGTCTTTGTCTACAGTTTGTGGGCTTCTCTGTTAGAGGCATCATGCAGAAATTACCCTGTTACCCCGACTCCACTGCTGATGCATGAAGTGTACACCAGGGTTAAATTAGAATCGGCAAGTGACACGCCATAGAAGTGCACGAGAATTCACAGTTTGACTTTAATCGTTGAGACTTGAAGAATCTTAAAGGGCCAACAATAGAAGGAGTTCTGCGAAGCGCACTCCTTCAGACACTTAACGTCAGCACAGTTTATCTCAATAAAAAAGTGCTTGAAGTGGCTTAATACTTTTTTTATATTATTAAACCAAAATAATCCTCAATCTTTTATTGTGTTTAGTTCCTGCACTTTGGCTCTTGAAAAAATGTTTTTGAACACAAATGCTTTTCTATGTCACTGTGATTACATGTGGTTACTACGGTTAGTTCCCATGTTTTCTAATTTTTGTTGTCGAAAGAACCCCGCGTTCGAATCCCGCACCTGGCTTTTGTAGTTCGTTGAATTTCTTTTTTCCTTTCTTTCCTCCAAATTACTAAATACACATTACTATAAATATTAATTAAAAACATCAGGATAATTTTTACTTGAATTTTACTTTTTTGTGGGTTGAAGGTTTATATATTCGTTCATTTATTTTTGATGGCCTGCGATCTACATGGAGACGTGATCACCGACGTTTTTCAAGGGCTCCCCGACAAAGAAAATAACTGATCTCTAAACATCATCCGTGTCTTCCACGCATTGTAAATGAAATACAGATAAAGCTTCATGTAGTGATCAAGAACATTAGCTGCTAGCTCCTCCCACATGCAAACGAGGCGGCGAGGTTAGAGAACACATTTTTGGCCATGCGGCGAGCAGTGAATTCGTGGTGCAGCGAGGGAGAGGCAGGTGTTCGGTGTGAACACACCTTTAATCAGCTAATCAGTGTTGTTAGTGTGGGCGTCTTACAGGCACCTGCATTTCACCTGCACTACTCATGTGGGGCATTTATGCACAGTCAGCGATGGGCCAGTTTGCGTAGCGTAAAGACACCGTAGGACATCATAAGTGCTTGTAACTTACATTAGCCTTATGAATACATCACGATACACTTCCCACACACACGACAATCGTACGTTCCATCCGCTAACCCCCTGAAAGGGTGCACGTGACCATAGCTCTATCTGCAATCTGATAAAGCGTGGTTCCTGAACTTCTGCTGTTTGACAGCTTGGTTAAAATGGGGGTCATTTAGAGGTAATGGTAGCAATAATCAAAACCAGTCTAGACATACCAAGCAGAATCATTATTTATGTAAGAAATCTTCAAATCCAGACACTGTAAAAACAGGTCCTGGAGAGTTTCAGTTGCCTTTAGCAATCCTTTTTATTAAAAGCCCGATAAGTCCGTTTTTAAATGTCTCTTTGAAAGAAAAATCTTTTTAAAGCCTCCTTCAGTATGTTTACATGGTGTATGATCATTTCTTTTTATGTTCAACTTTAACGGCTTGAAAATATCTGTTTTACTACGTTTGCACCTTAAGTCTGAATTTCATGTAAATATAAGAAAACCTGAGGTGTAGAAGAATGAAATGTTAGACTTGTTTTATTTGTTGACTTAGATAGATAAATCATGTCGGGTTTTTTTTGTTTTTGGTTTTTTTTTATGTCTTCTGATTTTGGTTCTTGGTTTAGTTTTGGACCTCACCTGGAAGCTTCTCTCAGAGCCTCAGGGTTCCTGTTTTCCTGCTTAACGAGCTTAGTGGCTCGTTATCAATTATGTGCTGAATGGCCGTGCGATGCTACAAACACTGCCTGTGATCTTCTGCTCTCATATGGTTCGCTGGCGCTCCATCAGCTGGTTGTCCGACAAGCATCACCTCTGTTTGAGCTCGAGTTCCAGCTGAGAGCTAACAGTGATGGTAAAGGCCTCCTGCTGCTCTGAAGATACAATCTACAGGCTGGTGGAGCCTCAGGGCCAAACAGCAGAGCTTCAACTCTTTCTTCACATAAGCTAAAGGCCAAGAGTTAAACACCACGTGGTAATTTCCAAATAGAGCGGTTATTTTGTGCCGAACGTGAGCGCCAATCTATCCATGGTCATTATTAACGGATGTCTTCTCTAAAGAGAGACTGTAGCCGTTGTGTGTCTGGAGAAATAGATCCAGACAACATTGTTGTCACTCATGCACTAGACAGCATGGGACCTCTACACTATGCAGACAATAAACAATATTTATAGTCACGAAAAGGCTAAACACCCCAAAGCAACACATAAATTGTAATGGAAGTCCTAAAACAGTCTTAAAATAAACTTTTAAACAGAACTACAAGATGAACATCCAGAGAAAAATGTTAACTGATGCTTTGAACATTTCATAGCTCTAGCTGTATATTTGAAAGCTGTTGTGTTTTCTGATCTTGTTTAAATCATCAAGCCAGAATTAGCTTTTTTTTTTGGAGACATTTGGTGAAATGTTTGTGTGTATGCCGGCCAAAAAAAAAAATCACACGGGATGCTAATTCCCACTCCGATCATCTTTTGATCTGTTTTACAAGTGTTTTGTCTCGGGGTAAATAAATGTGACACTTATTTTATGGAGACAATCTTTTGGTGGGTTTTTTTTGTTATGCGCTTGTATTACTTTACCTTTGTGTTATGCTCTACTCCCCCCAGACAAAAAGGGGCGTAACACCCACGACTGTCACATAGATGCTCGTTTTAGGGGGATTTTGCCAGAAACAAACACCAGCTGAAATGAAGGTGAGGAGACTGTTTGCTAGTTTCTGCTATTCCTTTGAGTTAAAGCACCTGCAACTCCTCAAACCCAATAGATTTACCCACAAGACTTCTCAAACACTTTTGTAATCTTTTTCCTGCTCAAAATGTGACATTTTCTTTGAATCACTTCCTTTTACTATATTTTTCAAATCATTTCCTCAATAATCGACAGTGAGTCTTATAATTTGATGCACCTTGTGCATGAATTCTGGTTGTTCTTACTGATCTGGAACTGGTTTTCTCTGGCACGGAAATTTAAGAAATGTGTCTAAACGTTTTAGCACGCCTTGACTGTGTATGAGAACTGGACCGAGCAAGTGTGACGTCACCCATAGAATCTGACTTTGCTCTGGCTCCAACATAACAAAGTCAATTCAGTCGCCATTTTTTCATGGTCGCCATGTTGGAGACAGACTTCGTCAGTAAGCAGTGATTGCTCCGAGTTGGTCTGAGTCAACATTTCAATGTCAACCAATCAGGAGTGAGCTTGCTGAAAGTGTACACCCCAACCACTTCATATCGTGCTACATGAAATCTGTCAATTAAACATTCTAAATCTCAGACGTAAGGCCACATACTTTTATTGAGGCATCTGATTGGTCAGTTTACTGTATAACTTGCACTACAAAAATAATATGAAACAAAATATAGAAATAATAGCTGTTTATTTCTCAATAGAAGTCTATGGGATTTTGTCTTTGTGGAACCAGCGGGTACTTCCAGTTTGGAACGCAGAGAGGACACTCAGTCCAGTTCTCTTGTTCAGTCAATGGTGGAGTGATACTGTGCTTCAACATAATGAAGTAAGACAATTGTTAACCTATCTGTCGCATTCCACTCTCAACAAAGTCGGATGATTAAAGATAAAAAAGACAAACATGAAGAGCAACAGTTTACTAGAGAAACTTCCCATCAATTCCTCTGACCAATCACCTGTCCCTCGGGCCCTCTAAACGTTCTAGGTAGTGTAGTCGTTTCACATTATGAGTGTTACAGTCCAGACAATACAGCAGTAGTCCAATCAGATCAGGATTCAGTTGTAACTAGACCAAGACTCTCCTTTTCTATAAAAATATGGACTTTGTGTTTGATCATTGCACAAAAAGAGGAAGTGATGCATGTACTTTATCTTTGATTGAAACAAACATCTGATGTGGTAATCACAGATGATGATGTAACTGTGGTCTGCTCTCCACTGCTCTCTGTCTTGCTGTCACGCACTGTAAAAGCGAACCAAATCAATTGTGTCATATATTTAAATGAGATTGATTTTTCCTGTATCTACAAGCCATTTTAGAATTGATCAGATTTAAATATGATCATTCCACTCTCCACTAATGTCGCACTAATCCTCACCCACTCACTACAAAGTTTAGGGACATTACGACGGCGGATTCTCTGCGCGTCGCAGCCGAGGCAACACACTCATGTACACTGATGTAGGGCCTCATTAAAACTCCTCCATAGATGTTGGACTTTGTACGGCTCTTCACTCATCACCACCTCCAATCCGCTCAGCCACCGTTCCTTCCTTTGAGCTCCCCTACTTATTTCCATCAAGGCCTCTCCCCCCCTCTTTTTTCTTCTCTGCCACCCTCGATCTCCCTCTTATCCACACCAGGCTTTGTTGCTGGGCTGTCATGTATTTATTTGCTTTTTCAAACCCACTAATGCTCCCTTTTATTGTTCCTCCGGGTGTCCTGTCGCGTCAGGAACAAGGCTTCTGTGAGAGTTTTTTTTTCCATCCAAGTTAAAGACTTGAATCACTGAGCCAGGATAATGATGAAGGGCTCAGACGAGGATCGAGACTTCGCCACTGATCACACCATTCGTGTCGCCTGAAGAGTTGAGGTCACTATTTAGCTTCCCGTTTCTAAACTGTGAACTTCGGCCGCTCGTTGGCTCTCTGCCCTCTTTTTAATTGCAGCTACAGCGTTATCCAATTTTCCCAGGAATCCCGGAAAAATATAAACGATGACATTTTTGCCCCCCGTTTGACTCTTTCATAGTTTTTAACTCAATTAACTAGTCTGAACTTCTTTTTTTCCCCCAAAACAGTAAATTAAACTTTCTATTTTCAGAATCTGTTCTAACATATAACAAGAGTTTACCTTCTTGTCTGAAACTGCTTCCCAGACAAGAATCACATTAAATCAAGTGATCTCTTTGAAGATGAATGATGAGCCCCAAACTGAATTTGGGGATTGAAAAATGCAGACACGCATGTCTGAAGCTTTAAACCATTGGAAACAAAAAGTTTACAAACACCTCTAGTGTCAAATGTTAAAATAGCTTGATAATAAGACATCAAAGCTATTTTGAGAGGTACACAGCACTCTGTCAAAATATCAGTCTGGCTTTTTTATTGTACAAGTTGCGAACATGGTTGGGTGTTATTGTTAATACGCTAACGCAGCAGTGTTGTTCTGTTTTTTCTAAATCTGTTACTCAAGATTAGTGGTTAGCATAGTCACGGTAGTACCATTTGTTTTAGCTGTTTCTGTCTATTTTTTTACGTGTTGCAAACAATGTCGGGAGGTGTTGTGAATACGCTTTAGCGTTATCGTGTTGTGTCAGTTTCTTGTTTTAAGTCCTCCTGACAAAGTTGGAGTTAGCGTATCCACAGTAACATTTTATTTGTTTGTTTTTTTCGAGTTGCTAACAAGGCAAGGCTAGAAACTATAATTCTCATATGTTTTACGTACGCGCAAAGCTGCATCTATGCACGTCAATGTTTGTGCGCCTCCTGTACGACTCAATCAGATCCGTTTTTGTGACATCAAAGTGTGTTCAGGAAGAGTCCGCAGACCGTGGAGGAGCTTTCACTCCTCATCGGTCAAGGGTGTGTGCCACTGCTGAGAGGAGCCCACTGTGGACTTTCTTTGAAGTTGCTGCTCAAAGCAGACACAGTTTGCATTCTATCAGTACTCTTCTTCCTTCAGTACAACACTTATCGCATCCATTACTGTAAAAAAATAAGTAAGCTAGATGTTTTTTTAATGAGGACGCCACAAATGCTGATGAATAAGAATTCCTTTTGTGGGAATTCTTGACCTCATGGGAAGTTCTGTGTAGTAATTTTTAGATTTACCACAAGAGGGCGCTAAATGCATTACTTCTTCAGCATCAGTTTTCCTCAAAAAGATGCACTACAAGCACAAAGTGGGACCAAAGACGTTGTGTCTTTTGTTTATGTGGGTGTCTATGTCATTGAGTGACTCAAGCAGCAGGGGGTTGTCAAAGTTGCAAAAGTGCTCGAGTGGCGTGCACAAAGCCTGCAGCCCACGCTTCAAAGGTCCACACTGCACTCACTTCTGCTTCTGCACTGAGAGAAAAAAAAAGTTAAATAGGCCTCATATTTAAAGAAGAACTTTCATCTTTAAAGGTGGTTATTTGATGTTTGCTATTTGACTTTCCAGGACCTTCATCATTTATTCAAAGTTCTTTTACTTTGTGTCGTCTTCTCTGTGACTCATCATCTCACGAGGCCTTCACAACCCCGCCTCCCACACAATCCTGTTTGTGCTTTTAGGACATCTGAGGTTCTCTCCACATGGTCCGACGCCCACGCACCCCACCCCCTTGTCCTGATCTGACCCCCCCCATACACACACCAGTCCTCTCAAGACAACATTCCCGTGATGCAAGATTGGAGAAGTTCAGAGTTTTCCTCCAATATTGTAAATAATATCAGATGACTAAAAGAAATAAGGAAGCAGCTCATTTGGGGAAGTTTGTTCATCTCTGCTGTGTCATGCTGATCACTCAAAGCCATTTTTAGATGAACAAGTAAAAACACTGCCACGTTGGAACAATAAAGGAGGCTGTTAGAGCTTCTGCATCAAAAGGGTTTCAAGTTGTGCTGCTATTGAAGAGAATCAAAAGTAAGAGATGTAAATAGTTCATTTAAAAAATATAGAATAGATAATAGTTACCATATTTTCTGCACTATAGAGTGCACCAGATTATAAGGCACACTGTCAAAAAATTGTCTATTTTTACAGGAACTCTAGCACCTGTTTGTAAAACGCTACACGTTAGGCATGATAAAATCGTTAGCCGCGTTAGCTAATGCTCTTAATACCTGTAACTCACAACCTTGCTTGCAACAATAAAAAACAGATTGATAACACTAAAGCAAACTTTATTAACAATGCTAACTGCTAACTTTTTTAGCAACACATAAGAAAAGAGCCAAAGTCTGTCACCGCTACATGTTAGCTTCATTAGCATACTTTACAATGATACCCAACATTGTTTGCAACTCGTAAAAAACATACGGTAAAACAAACATTACTGTGACTGCGTTACTCCCAACCTTATTAGTAACAAGTAAAAACAAAAAAAAATGGTCAGTCTGACACTGCTACACGTTAGCCGTGTTATTGTATTCACAATGCCTATAACTCCCAACCCTGTTAGTAACATACAAAAATTCACACTCTGAAACCGCTAGATGCTTCCTGTATGAGTCTATTAACAAAAAAATCAAAACCTTGTTTGCAACACATTAAAATACAGACTGATAGAGTTACAAACCTTTCTGTGATTACGCCGCTAACTCTCAACCTAGTTAGTAACACAAAAAAGAATACAGTCCAACACCACAACACATTAGCTGCTTATGCATATTCACAATTACACTCAACCTTGTTTGCTGCTCATAAATAAAAATAAAAATTTTAAAAGACTGACATTTTGACAGAGCTTCCTCTCAAAGTCACTTCAACATCAATAAGTACAACCACAATTAATTATTTTACAAAGCACTCTGGAATATAAGGTGCAATGTTGTTTGTTTTTTGAAAAAGTTAAGGCTTTTAAGTTCACCTTTTTGTGCAGAAAATATAGTAACCCATTGTTAGATTTTTGTCTTTCTGAGGAGAAAACGCTACCAAGTGGCATTTGAAACCCTACGCACTGAAAACAAGTACCAGAATGTATCAACAATGTATGTCAAACCTAAAAAATGAATAGAAATAATTCTTAATATTTTAAAACGTTTTCAACATCTGACTCCAAATGTTCTCAAGACCATTTAACCCCTTCATACATTAATTTATTTCCAATTCTGTGAAAAAATAGCCTTCATAGCCTTTTTCTGATCAAGGTGATGCTAAATTCAATGGAGTCCTGGATTAAATGATTTGCTAAGACATGTGGCTAAAGGGGTTGAAGCTTTGAACGTGGAGCAACTACTGCAGATTCTACAAACTATCAGTGCATCAGCTCCTGTGTTGACATTATCCAAAAAGGAGGAAATCTGAAATTATCACTTACCTTTTACCAAAAAAACCAAATTGCTCCTCTTGCAATAATTTTCCAGATTCAAAAAGTGCAGGTTCAAGTGTCTCCTCTTGTGTTAGAATTATTCCTGGAAGTCATAAAGTAGAGAAAGGACTTCAGATTTAAATCAAACTGTTTCCTCATTTTTGTTTTTTGCACTTAGGAGTGGGGTGCAAAGGGTTTGGGTAAACCCCACACACAAATAGTCTGCCATTTTGGCAAGTCATCATGTGACATAAACGAGTTGAATGAGTCACAAAACAATGTTTTCAGTCACATTTCAATATAAGGCTCAAATTTATTTTAATGATTTTGGAGGCTTTTAGTACTTATTTTGTCATTTACAGCTGCATGTTGTATCTTTGTTGAATCTTTTCATTTCAAATTCTGGAAATTTTCTTTCTTTCCCTCAAAGCATCTTGACTCCAAGAAAAAGAAAGCAAACAGATGAGTGTTTTTGGTCAGCTTTATGAAAAAGTGACACTTCTCTTTAAAAGGAAAAAAAGACCCAAATATAACATTCACAGTCACGTTAATCTGCATAATGACAATGATGAACATCCCATCAGAGGCAAGTTAAGGGGAAAAAAGCCTCCAAAGTCCCCTTCACGCGCTTGTTGATTGTGTTTGTTCACGACAGTTAGGTTGATGAGGGAGCAATATGGAGGAGGCTGGATGGACACTTGTTGCGTGTTACGGTCGAGATGGCTGACGTCTCTCGACGATGAACAAACAGCGGAGGCTGGAGGAAATCAAGGCGTCCGCCGGAGCTCTCAGGATTGCAAATTCAAAAAGCACTTCATTACTTCCCTTTTTTCCTGCAATCTTGTGTCTGAGAGTCTGAAGTAAGTGGTTAATCAAGCCAAAAGTGACAAAACATACTATGTCTGAGGAGCAAGAGAGGAGACACCTTTGATAATTTCATGGATGTGAAAAACACACAAGAACGTGTCTTTTGTTGAATTGGTTTTGTGCTCAAACACCTCTAAAAGCAGCTACTGTTGGAGAAGAAGGAATCCAGAAAGGAAGTTGAATCTTTGAATGTTTTATAAGTTCATCTTAATGAAAAAAAGGCTTAAAATTAAGCGTACACCGTGTAACTTTCTGTCTGGAGCATTCTAGTGCTGCAGAACCCAGTCTTTCTTCTCTCTCTGGAGCCTTAATGCAATTTTAATGCTATGCAGCGGTTCACATGCCAACACCACCAGCACAAGTCCTCTGTTGTCTGGCATCTCAGAGTGGAACTTAAACGTGACCATTCCATTTAAATTCCTTAAACTTATGACAATCAAATATATATATAGATTTATTTTTTGTAATAAGACGGCAAATTCTAGGAAAAGTGAACAGCGATAAAAGTTGACCAAATTCCCACTCTGGTGAAAAGTTTGTTTTTGGTGTTTTTAACATGTTCTTTTGGTTTTTTCTCATGATGGAGGACATAAATAAAGTTCTTGATTCAAATCCTTGTGAATCCAGAGCAGACAAAAAAAATGCAGTTTGAAAAAGATCGCATTTACAGACTGCATAAAACATACATATTACTCAGCAGATGAAAGGTTGGAAACTTAATGCTCGTAAGTTGAAAGGCTGACCAGGACAAAAAGCTGCAAGAGTTTTTCTTGTCTATTTGTTGATTTTACATCCAGCATTGCTTTTAGTCTTTGCCCCACATTGACTAAAGTGAGAAAAATTATTTAAACTTTAAAATAAGTCCTTATTATTGAGTTGATGGCTAAACATACTCATACTCATACATTAATCAATAGTTATTCATCATCAGCATAACTTGTCCGTATTAATGATTACTGGTTGCCATGGCAACTATGGAAATCTAAAAGTAACATTGTTGACCAAATCTCTTCCTTTTTTAAAGTGAACAAGTGACATTTGAAGAAAGGGGAAATATTCTTAATCACTTAGCCCTTTATGGAAGTTATAAGGCTGAGAAAGGACTTCAGATTATTTTCAGATCACATTTTAAGTCATCACAGTGGTCATAAACAGTGTAAAAAGGACTGAAATTACATCATTGTTTAAAGAAATGTCTCCAAAATAAATTGTTTGTGACTTCCTCAAATGGTCCTTTTCCGAATGAAACTCTGGGTTTACTTGCATGTGAATTCTGCTGCGGTTAACCCCAAAATTACTACAAATAGACCATCTAGTGGACTGAAACATTTAAAGTGTGCGCTGCAGGCAGCGAAATTCAATGTAAAGTCAATGGTTTAGATGTGAATTGAGGTTCTGCTGCGCTAAAGTTTGGAAAAAGTGCGAAATGAGCGGCCACCACGCTGGCCAGAGTTTAATAAAAAACTCAAACTCTGGGGAGGTGGCTCAATCAATTAGGGCCTCGGCTTCAGGCATGTGACATTTTCAGTGCCAGCGGGGAGAAAACATCCAACATGGTGGATCGATCCATAGTTCTCCTGAACTTCCATTCATTTTTTAACCGGCTGTATCCTTTTTTGGGTTTCCAAATCCCATCCCGGTTACTGTTGGGCGAAGACAGGTACACTCTAGAGAGTCTGTCACAGGACCTATGGAGCTGTAGTGGACACGCTTACTATGGCGGCTCCTGGGAGAGGAGCTCCCGGCCAGACAGAGGGCCGCTTCTGGATGGGAAAGCAGTCTGCTCAGGCCTCCTGAACTTCATGATGTTTTCTTATTTTCATTAACACAACAATAAAGAAAAACTCCCTCATTTAATTCTTGTTTTTATTTTTGGCCTCTCATGTTAATGCGCGACAGTAAGCATTTGAACTCGGTCAGAGACTGACGGAAACACAGCAGAAGCGACTGTTAATCAGACACGGCAACAGGAGAGAAACTCGCTGGTGTTAAAGGGAGAATCTAAATGTTTTCATGAACCCAAATATGGAGACGTGATTAATTATGTTTTTGTAGAGCTCTACGAAATAAATAAACCTGATCTCTAAACATCCTCCATGTCTCCCATGCATTTTAAATGAGATATGTAAACAGACGCAGCTCTGTGTAGGTATCAGGCTACAAACATTAGCTGCTAGCTCCTCCCACACGCGGCTGAGATGGCGAGCTTAGGGAACATATTTTTGGCCATGCGGCGAGCAACGAAGTCTGGGAACAGACTTTAAACAAATCAACAAATCAGCTTGAGTACAAGTCTCTCTACAGCCTAGAACCAAAGTTAGTCATTGAGGTGTCGGTCCCATATGAACCACCTTCGACTTTGAGAAGCTCAGGGACAGATTTTTTGCTGGGACCTTGAGTCAGTACTTAATATGGTGAAGCAGCATTCCATTTCATGCAGTAGAAATCTGGAACCGTCTTCCTGATGATGTTAGACAAGCTTTTACTGTGATGATGTTCAAGTCCTGAGATAAAAAAACTGCTTTTCATTTCAGCTGAAAGTAGTTAATCTACATCCTATTGTTGTAGTTTGACATTCATTATACAAGAGTGACACAAGTGTAACTACTTACCATAGAACAATAAAAGTCATAAAAGTTGGCTTGACCAAGTTTATTCAGACTTGTTTTTCTTTTACTTGAGTATCCCAATACAAGTTTAGTGGTTCCTACTTATAAAAAGTAGGCCAAGCTGTTTGTGTGTTTGCATAAGACATAAAAGTGCTAGACGTTCTGTGTTGAGGGTTTTCTCCGTGCACTTTGGCTTCCTCCCACAGATCAAAAACATGCTTCGTAGGTTAATTGGTTACTCTACATCACACTGTCTCAGAGTGGCCCATTTGTGGCCCCCAAGACGATATTTTGCGGGCCGCACTAATATGATGGATGGATGGATGAACGGACGGATGAATGAACGGACGGGCAGACGGACAGATGGATGGATGGATGGATGGATGGATGGATGGATGGATGGATGGACGGATGGATGGACGGATGGATGGATGGATGGACGGACGGCTGGTTCGATGGACAGATGGATGGATGGATGGATGGATGGATGAACTGACAGACGGACGAATGAACGGACGAATGAACGGACGGGCAGACGGATGGATGGATGGATGGACGGATGGATGGATGGATGGATGGCTGGTTCGACGGACAGATGGATGGATGGATGGATGAACTGACAGACGGACGGATGGATGAATGGGCGATGGATGTATGGATGGATGGATGGACGGATGGATGGACGGATGGATGGATGGATGGATGGATGGACGGCTGGTTTGATGGACAGATGGATGGATGGATGGATGGATGAACTGACAGACGGACGAATGAACGGACGGGCAGACGGATGGATGGATGGATGGACGGATGGATGGATGGATGGACGGCTGGTTCGACGGACAGATGGATGGATGGGTGGATGAACTGACAGACGGACGGATGGATGAATGGGCGATGGATGGATGGATGGATGGATGGATGGACAGATGGATGAACGGACGGATGGATGAACGGACGGATGAATGAACGGACGGACGGGCAGACGGACGGATGGATGGATGGATGGATGGACAAATGGATGGACGGATGGATGAACGGACGGATGGATGGATGGATGAACGGACGGATGAATGAACGGACGGGCAGACGGACAGATGGATGGATGGATGGATGGATGGATGAATGGATGGATGGATGGATGGATGGATGGATGGACAGATGGATGGACGGACGGATGGATGGACGGCTGGTTCGATGGACAGATGGATGGATGGATGGACGGACGACAGATGGATGATTGATTGATGGATGGATGGATGGATGGATGGATGGATGGATGGATGGATGGATGGATGGATGGATGGACGAACAGACGGATGGATGGATGGATGAACGGACGGACGGATGGATGAATGGATGAATGGTCGATGGATGGATGGATGGACGGATGGATGGACGGACGGATGGATGGATGAATGAACGGATGGACGGATGGATCAAATCAAAGGAACACTGAACTAAAAGATGCATTAAGGGAGACAAAAGAGTCAGAGATAGGTCAGTCCATCTGTCAGACTCCTACTACTACTACTGGATTCACAGTAAACCTTGAATATTTCTTTATTGGAATTTTTGGAATAATTTATTTTATAAATTAAATTTATGAAATATAAATTTATAAATTTAAATTTATAAATCTTACTATGACTCCTGACTTTGCTAGTAACACATAAAAAAAACAGTTCTACCTCGCTATTCATTTGCTACGTTAAAAAGCATAAGCTAAGTTAGCGTTTTCAAAATGCTTGTAACTTATAACCGTTTTGCAACACATAAAAACATACTGATACAGCTAAAACTAACGTTACTATGACAACGCTAACACCCAACCTTGTTAGTAACACACACAAAAAAAAAAACTGACAATCCGACATCGCTACACGTTAGCCAGGTTAGTGTACTGACAATAACACCCAACCCTGTTTGGAACTATTACACAGAGGAGACTATCCTTCTGATAGAGCTGCGTGCACCTCTACAAATTGCTTCGACATCAGTGAACACAAACAGAATGAATCCACACAGTATAAGATGCTCCAAATTATAAGGTGCACTGTTAGTTTTTGGGAATAAAAATTAAGGATTTTGAGTGCCCCTTATTGTGAGGAAAATTCAATAGTGGTTTGGCTTTCTTACAGCACAAATATCCAACACTTCGGTCGTTCTACTCTTTCAATCCCTTTAAAGACACAATTTTATAATGAAATGGGCATATAAAATGTAATTTGTAAAACATGAATTTTTTTGAATGTGCTTTTATCATAAAATTCACTTTTCAATTCACTTTTATTTTAGTAAAATTACAATTTGCAGGGTGATAAGTAAGCAAATATTGGATTATTATGGTTTGTGAGTTTTTGGATTTTAATGGTTTGTGAGTTTTTGGATTAATATGGTTATGAGTTTACCTGAAGCAAGTGTGTTAAACTGACAGTCTACCTCTCCTGAGGTAGTCGTGGAATTTGTCTGAATTTTCCCTTTTAACTAAATCAGCTTGGATCATGTCCTGTATCTTCAAGAACATCTAATGCTCCAGACAAATGATTCCGTATATGACGTCTGAAACTTCTTCCCTTGATCTGGTTTGTTGTTGGCAAGCCAGAAAGTCCGGAATGTGAGTGAACCCAGCACGAGCTGACAGCGGACATTAGACTCACAGGCAGAGAACATGACCCAGGGCGCTGTGGCAGAAACAGAGAAGAAGCCGACAAAGTCCGCCGCCTCGTCCACCGAGAGAGGCATGAGGCGAGTAGGGGAGGGTAGCCGTAAAAATGTTTGATCTCACCAGGACAGGTTGTGTCTCTGCTGAGGAGCGTCTGATGTGCTGTGAAAAGCCTAGACAAGCGTTCATTATACAGCTTAAGTTTTTTTTGTGATAGTTACCTTGTCCTTCATATTTTTGGAGACACACTTTCTTCAACCTGAATTAAAGCCTGTAATCTGTATCTAAAAGTTTCATTTGCCGGTGCTTGGGCTTCTGTTGATTCTATCCACTCGATTCAGTCAGTTAGTCTGCAGATGTAAAATAAGAGCCTCAGAAAGAAGAAGAAGGAAGAAAAAAAAGAAAAAGCCGTCTTTCAGGTTGCAATTGTACGTGGCAGTGTCTTTGTGTGGTTTACCTGTGACTCTTTGATCCTGACGGCGTGCGACGGTGTTTGATTCCTGGGGTACTTTGACAGTTTGGAGGTTGTCAAAAGGCCCTCTGGTGTCTGAAGTCAGATCAGAGGAGAGGAGGCCTGAAAAGCAGACACCCAGCTGGGAGAAGATCAGAAGAGACGCAAACTTTAGCGAGAGCCATTGTGAGGTACACACAAGCTGCTAGCTCACATAACTTTTCCCCTTTGTGTGTTTTTTTTCACATTTACGGCTGTCTGCTCCATGTCTTATCTTCTGTCCGGGATGTTGAATGGCTCAGTTAAAGGTCTGCAAGGATTTATCTGATGTCGCCAAAATAAGTCCCCCTGTTTCCTGTCTTTTAGCTGAGGTTAAAGGTCAGTCTTTGCAATGATGCAGTTTTTTTTTATACAATCACTATCATAAAATAATGTTAATCTTAAAATAAAATATACATTATTTCTTATTTTTAGTAACTTGCTTTTTTTACATTGCCATTTATTTGATATTTTTATTTTTAATTGGTGTGTAAAAACACACCAGCAGAGCATTTAATTTTTTCTATGTTTTGATTAATTTTGCAGGACAAGAATGTTATTTTTGTAATGTGTAAATCTATCAAATAAAATAAACAAAATAAAATTGAATCATAAGATTACCATAAAAGCCAAACATGAGTGTGAATTTATTTATTATATTTGTTGAGGTGATTAATCCTTTCAGTAAATATAATTAGTGCTTATATCAGCTAAGGTTTAAAATGATGTGCAAAACTTAGTCCTAAGACACATTAAAATGAGTTATGAAGGGTTTACAAAGTGTGTGTGTGCCCTCTAGTGGCTACAGAATGGAACATACAAGAGTTTTTGTTTCAAAAACTAGCAATTTAAAAATGTTAATTTTAAGTGTTTATTTTACTAATTATACTAAAATTCCTATTTTTATATTGTATTTGTACCATATCTTATACATTTTACGTTTGTTTTATATTACTATAATTTTATTTTTATTTTATTAAATTTTATTGTATTTTTATTTTATACGTTTATATTTTTGATTATATTTATATTATACTTTTATTCTATTTTAATATGGAGGAAAAAAACTTGAGCATCACCTTAATATCCAGTTATTTTAATTCTAACTCAGCTCTGATCAGTGGGGTTTAAATTTAGTGTTAAAATGTGAGCTTATTGTCTCTCATGAGGTCAAAGATACATCAGTGGAGTGTTTCTGAGTCATTGCAAAGACCCTTTTTTGGCCAACCTTCACTGCTCTATTATAAACCTTTGCCTGACTAGACTATAAATGCTTCTGACATATGAGATGGAGCATAAAAAGACTGCAGTCAGGGTGGCAACAGCGAACATGCAGTATTGACCAAACAATCTTTAATGCAGCACTTTACATGATGTTTCTTTACTTTTATTTATGCATTTACATTTTTTAAGAATCCAGAGGGTGAAATTAGTTGAAAAAGACAAATACTTTCAGAAAAGTGACTCTTTTTTTAGTCCACTTTGATGTAAATTGCTTTGCATAAAATAAACGAAACTGTCACATTTATACAACACCTTTAAAAAATGTAAAAACCCAAACTCACAAAAGAACATTAAGTGTACAGAAAAACATTAAAGGGAAGCATAAAACAGCTTAACCTAGAATTAAAGATGATCATTTTTGGCAAACATAAAAAAATATTAAAACAAACGTAGATAAAACTCAACCCACATGAAAAAACACAAATGGTTGTATTAATATATACTTCTTAACAATAAAGATCAATAATGCAATAATGCATTCTAATAATGCATTTGATTAAATTTAAATGACAAATTCTAGATAAAAGGTTTTACTTGTTTGATCAAAGCAGGATAGCATGATCCAGTTTGGCCAGCAGATGGCAGTGTCTTCCTTTCTGTTATTGTGAAAATTTCCTGAAAAGATGTTATTAATTAAAATGTTATCTAGTTGGAGAAGAAATGAAAATGTGCTAAATAACTGAGATTTTTGCTAACACCGGGTAATGTGATGCTAACTTTAAAGATTGTTTGGCTTTAGTGCAGAAGGCTCTGATGTCCCAGTGACTTTTTAATAGTCAAGTATAGACCGTCCTGCCAACATCTCAATTCAGCTTGTCAGTTTAAAGCCACCTCCTGAATGTGGGGATCTAATATTAGAGCAGCTAACCCAGAAAATACATTTGGCTTGTCGGGAAAAACGAGGGCTGAGTTAGCTATAAAACATTTGGGATGCTGGATCTCATCCACAGAGTTGGACGACCTTGATCATATGTTATGGCCATGCTAAGAATGTCATAAAATTGATTTTTCTTGTTTTGTTTTTTTTTTCTTTTTTTTTGGGGGGGGGGGGTCTATTGTTAACTTTTACATTATTTTAAATACTGTTTTATTTAAAATAAATTATTCCAAAAATTCCAATAAAGAAATATTCAAGGTCAGAAATGTTCCCAAGAGTCAACAACCTCAAATCAATAAGGTAACACTGTTAAATGACAGAAAACGACAGAGTATTCAAAGAAAAAAAGGTAATTTTTCACAACAATAAAGTTGTAATCTTCCAAGCATGTCCTAAACATTGACTGCATATGAGAACTGGACTGAGTGATCCCTCTCCCCTCATGTTGCAAACAGGAAGTACCCACATAGACTCCTGTGGTTGCCATAGAAACTAATACCGTCTCTGATCAGTTACTACTTACTGACATTGTCTGGCTCTGACATGGCAGCATCCGTATCATGAAAAAAAAGGAATTGAATTGACTTAATGTCAATGGAGCCAGAAGTGCGTTATTGTCTATGGATGATGTCACACTTTTGTCACATGTTTTCATGCACAGTCAATGGGTATAAAGAAGAAAAACAAAACAGTTACAAACATCAATGTAATAACGCTACAAGTATGGATGGGTGGGTGGATGGATGGATGGATATTGTTTTGATGTCTAAATTTATTTCCAGCTATGAAAAAAAATCATTGTTTTTCTTTTAAGAAAAGGCTAAATTAAGGTAAACATTGGGTTACGAAAAAATGAATAAAAGCTTGATGGAAGATGATTATTATCTACATTGACTGCACAAATTAGGAGCAAACATCCAAAGAGTCCATTTACAGTCTGTTTCATATTAGCTCATATGAGTCAGATGGGTCAATATTTGATTGTTATGACCTAATATTAAAGTCCCACTCCAACCATATTTTTTTCCTTTTGTAAAATTGTTCCAAGTAGTTTTTTAATTATGACTATGCAGTTTTAAGCCAAAATCAAAAATCCTTTGTCGTTTTTTTAGACCTATTTTTGCCCAGCACCAGAAGCTCATTAGATAAACAATTCTGGTTTGTGGGTGGGACTGTTGGCTTCGACCAACCATTCCCCATTGCTCAGAACTCTGTCTCCACACTCACCTGGGAGTAAATAGCCCCAAGCTAGCATTAGTGGCGCACGAATCATGGCGAGGAATATTGGATCAATCCAGCCATACAGTTTTGAGCCACAGGCCAGCTCGGATGAATGAATGGATGAATGTCTGAAAGGGGGCAGAGGAGTGGAGTAGTTAAAGACATTTTGGCACACCCTGGGGCTACCTACGTCACGACTCCAAGTTTTTCTAGCATCCGGTTTCTGATCCAAAGGAACTTGAATTAAAAAATAATCAGAAAGGCAGTTTTAATAGTAAATGATTTTATATAGGCCTTCTATTAAAAGAAAAATGCAACAAGAACATGTTAAAAACACAAAAAGTACTATTTTCATTGGAGCAGGTCTTTAAATGCTTGTTTGTTTTTGTTTTTTTTTTAAATCTAATTGGAGATTCTAAATAACTGCATATGTTAGGAATTGAACTGTACAACACCCCAACACTTTTCTTTTAGATGGTTGTTGCTGAGGGATTTTTTTTTTAACAAATAACGACTTCAATGACTCCAATTGGACTAGTATTTTTTTTAACCACAATGTTTAATTTTTAGGCATACACATTTTAAAAGAATAAACCCGACTACATTTTGTTCTCAGTAATCATTTTTATAGTTGTTCCCCATGGTGCCTGAAGAAAACGCACAGCTTGACGGGAACCGCGTGGCATGTGAAACTCAAGAGTCCAACCCGTCCTTTCCATACATTTTGATCCATCCTTGCTTCCATATACCAACTCTCGCCGCTGGCTGAATGAGTCAAAGGCATCACTAATCGAACGCCGATTCGCTTGTCTTCTTCCACGCTTCACGGTTGCTCTTGCTATCTTAAAACTTTAATTTAGCTTCTCCAAAATGGCTAAAGCAGTCAAACTAAACACCGGTGCTGAGATGCCCATTGTGGGACTGGGCACGTGGAAGGTAAGAAATATATATTTTTTATTTTTGTGTATTATATATATATTTTTTATTTCTTTTCAGAATTGAGGACGTTATGCCCTAATTTACAAGTTTACCTGTTAGGTAACCTCTCGACGAAACTGTGTTTTGTAAGGGCAAACTCTGGAAAGATGTTCGTTGGCGGTTCGAAGCTGTTTTGCGAAATATCGCACGCGACGTTGTGCTATAGCTAAGTGTGTCAATGATTTTGTTTAACGCCGCACGCGCTTTTATTAGCCGTGGCTAATGCATTCATAACAGTAAATGTTCTGGAAAAATCTTTTCAAAGGCAGCACTGTTATCAGTTCTCCCTCCGTTTTTAGCTACACTAGAATCATTTCAGACTGTTTTTCAAAGGGTTTCATGCAAATTATGTTAGTTTAAATTATGTTGAGTTTTTGTCTTTAGAAGCGGCGGAATTAACTTTTAAGTTTGCTTCCTTCTTCCAAAGCTAGTTCTCCTTTCAAAGAAGTGGACTTTTTTTAAAGTCACAAATAAATGAAAATCCACATGTAGTTTTAAAACGTTGTCTTTACCATATTTTAATTTATTTTATCATTATAAATCCCCAGACCTATTTTATATATTCACTCCTTATAAATGGTGCCACCAATGGGCCAAAAGAAAATTCATTAATTATATTTTTTACTCAAAATGTTTAGTTATTTGTATATATTGTAAACCACTATGACCACATTTTCATCCAATTGTCCCATATATACTCTATTTTTTATCAAAGCTTTTTTATTTTATTTTTATATCTTAACTTCCCAAATGTGTATCTATTGTTTAAATGGGTGTGCTTTTATAATATTTCTTTTCCCTTGTTTGTGCTGGGACCGCACATCTCCAGAAAGCAGCTCGGCTCTTCTTGTTGCTGTTCGTATATTTTCTGTGCCCTCGTTGCTGAGCCTTGTGTCAAAAGTTTTGTTTTGTCTCGTAGTGCAAGAAATTGGTGCTTTTAACAAGAGCAACGGACTCCATGCACATAATACACACTGGCCTTAACTCACTGCTGGTAAAATGAAAGCGTAAGCTTCAGTCCACTCATCTTAGAAGACACAATTTTCAGAGTCCAGTTTTCTAATTTTAGACATCACCATTGTTTATGACATTGTCCGGTAACTTTAAGTCCCAACAATGTAAACAACAGCACACCGCCTTCCGGTTGAAGGACCCCCGTTCACATGTAGCTGTCCTCGCGCTTGTTCATTCAAAAATCGCTGTGGGTAAACATGAACGTAATATCATACTTTTTATTTAAAATGCTTGGCGGTCCGGATAAAAGGGTCTCGGTTTCTGGACCACGATCCGCCAGTTTGGGACCCCTGTGATAGAGGATATATAAAGAAAATTAAGTGTTTTTTGTTTGTTTTGTTTTCAAAATTGTTGTGTATCGGAAGCAAACAAAAAAAAACAGTTTGCGAGAGGTCTTAATTGTGACGTAGAAAATAGGATGGGCAGGCCACGAACTCCCTGCTCAGCTCCATTCTGATGCATCTACTCGTAGACAAATAAATCCATGTACGTCTTTGTTTTCCCAGTGCAAGTTGGCATATGGCTTAAAACTACAGCTGGATAACTCTAATATGGCTTTTTTTTGTTTTGTTTTGTTTTTTTGCACCGATAATGCTAGCTTTGAGGTGTGGAGGTCTGTAAGCTAGTGGGGGAACAGATATGTGATGGGAAGTGGGGCCGGGCTTGCTCACAACAGTGTCGCCCACAACTCAGTTGTGAATTTCTAACAAACTATTGCCACTTTGCAGAAACTAGATCAAAAGAGGATCGGAGTGAGACTTTTATCAAACTTTTCCTAGGCGGGGGTTCACTAGTGAAAGATTTTAACTAGTTTTTCTTGTCTATTATTTTTATTAGTCTCCAGTGGGCAAGGTGGCAGAGGCTGTGAAAGCAGCCATTGCTGCTGGATACCGGCACATCGATGGAGCCTATGTCTACCAGAATGAGGCAGAGGTGGGTGAGGGGGTGCACGCCATGATCAAGGAGGGAGTGGTCAAAAGAGAAGATCTGTTCATCGTCAGCAAGGTAAGGTAGAAAGCAAAGAGGATGTGTGTGTGCCTTTAAACCTGCATTTCTTACATTTTTGTTATTAATTGCTGTAGCTGTGGTGCACCTTCCATGAGAAACCCTTAGTGAGACAAGCCTGTGAGAAAACCCTCAGCGATCTCAATCTGGACTACTTAGACCTTTACCTTGTGCACTGGCCAATGGGGTTCAAGGTGAGGATTGATAGTAAAAATGTCTTTTAATCTTCTGTTAGTTTATTTTCTGCATTTGGTCTTTTTCGGTCATGTTTTGGCTGGTATTGTTGCTAATCCTTTGTCTCCTTCCAGTCTGGGGGCGAGCTTTTCCCTTTGAACAGCGACGGAGAGACGATAAGCGACACCACACATTTCCTTGAGACCTGGGAGGTTCGTTATGCTACAGCACTTCTGTCACGACAACTGTCTGTATATGATAATTAAACCGAGTGAGCCTGATCTCACCAATAGACATTGGTTTACTTTAGTTCAATGCAGGGGCCAGCAAGCACCACTTATTTTAATTGAGGCATCTGACTGATCAGTTTATAACTTTACCTACAGCAAGAGTCTCAAACTGGCGTCCTGCGGGCAATTTCCGGCCCCCAAGACAGTATTTTGCGGCTCCCACTTCAATATGAAAGTTTAATGTTAGTGCGGCCTGGTTAGGCCGCTGCTGATCCAGCCTGCCAGAATCTGTGCCACCCAATAATTTGCAGTAGAAGCAACAACTATTTAATAATTGTCCGTAGTTACATGCTTCCATAACAGTCACTTTCATAAATCGCGTTTAAAAGAGCGTGTTTAAGAAATGATCAGAGGAAGAATGGTTATTCTTACACAGGCAATGATTGAGTAAAAGCTTTTTATTTCTCAATGAGTCTATGGGATTTTGGCTTCTTGGAACCAGTTTGTACTTCCTGTTTGGAATGCAGAGGGGAGGGGTCACTCAGTCCAGTTGTCATATACAGTCAATGGTTATGATTTGACATGAAATGTGTCAGTAAATGGATCAAATTTCTACTGCAAATTTTATGCGTAGCAAACATGTAAGACTGTAATTCTTTTGAAGTTCTCTGGGGTGGTACAGCTATAACTCAAAGAGGTTACGAAAGAGTGAAAGACTATAGAGTCTGTTTAAGAGGGAACTTGTTTTATCAGAGCATAACATAACAGCACATGATTCTCCAGGCTTGGCAAACTTCCCAAAACAATAAACCAATGAGTGGGAGCTTCCTCCAAAAGTACATTTCAAGAACTGAATTGACTTTCCTTTTTTTTTTTTTTTTTTTTTAGAAGTTGGTTTCTTCAAAGCTTTTATCAGACCTCAGATGGGATCAAAGGTTGATATTTTCACTATGAGAACAAGGGATTATCACGCTGGAGAGATGTAACCAGAACTTGGAGCTCAAACTTTGCTCTTGAGCAAGCTGATGTCATTTTAATCCCTCATGTTTTTTTTTTTTGTTTGTTTTTTGGGTTTTTTTTGTATAAGGGCATGGAGGAGCTGGTGGACGCCGGTTTGGTCAAAGCCATCGGCATCTCCAACTTCAACAAGGAGCAGATTGAAACCCTTCTCAACAAGCCCGGCCTTAAATATAAACCTGCTAACAACCAGGTATGATCCACGCAGACCTCAGAGCGTCTGCAGAAGGAAGCAGCTTTTTTTTTTAAGGATTTGTGCACCTCAAGAAAACAGATGTCCCTACAGTCAATGCTGCTTAAAGGCCAACAGGCTGAAATGTCATTATGCCTCCTCTAATCCAAACCAAGACGTCCTCTAAGTTCACAATGGCTGCCACTGTTTTCCCCTCAGGCTGGACTATCTATCTGCTCTGCTTTGACCTTATATTCATGTAAATTCATTACTGATTCTTCCTCTCTATGTCCTGTTAGCTGGCTTTCTTCAGAGTAAAGAACAAAATCGGATTTATTGTTCTTTAACCACATCTTGGAAATGTCTTTATTTAAACACAACTGTTTTGATAAGGGATGTCCTGATCAGGTTTTTTTTTTTTTTTTTTTTTTTTGGCCCCAATCCGATTCAGAGTCATTTGGTTTTGATAATCTGCCGATACTGAGCCATGATCCAAAACTAGTGTAACATTTAAAAAACTGAACAAATGCACAAAAATGGAGCTTGTGCCCCCTCCACCCAGCGTATTTTCTATGTCACAAATACAATTTTTTTCAAACTGCATTTTTTCATCTCTACCTGATTCGCAGCTATTTGAATAATGCCATTTTAAGATTCATTTTCTTTGTACATGTCCTCCATCATCCAAAAAATGCCATAGGAACCATTTTTATCGGAGTGGGTCTCTGGAAGAGTTGTTTAAAAAAAGAATATTTGGATATATGGTCTCTATTTTATCACCTAAAGTTTTATTTTATTTTATCAAGGTGGAATGCCATCCATATCTCACCCAAGAGAAGCTGATCAACTACTGCCACTCTCAGGGCATTTCGGTCACCGCCTACAGCCCCCTCGGATCTCCAGACAGGCCCTGGTGAGTACGGGGTCTCAGAGGCGTCAAAATATCTGGAGAAAAGACTTATTGAGTCTATGTTAGTGTTGAGGTTTCGGTGTGTTTAACCTGAACGGCTGTAGGGAGTGGAGGCAAGGCAAGGTTATTTGTATAGCACATTGTTTGTACAAAGACAATTCAGAGCAGCAGAGTTCTGAATAAGCTGTTACAGTAATCAGTTCAGCTAAAGTTGAAACCATGAACTAGTTTGTCCAGGTCCTGCTTAGACATCAGAACTTTCATTTTTGAAACATTTTTAAGATGATAGTAGACTGATTTTGTGACTGTCCTAACAAGTTTATCAAAATTTAGCTCTGGTTGGTGGTTTTTATATGAATATATAGAAGCTTTGTAGCAACCTCTAAACGTTTCTCTTTAGCCCCAAAGTCCATAACCTCAGTTTTGTTTTGGTTCGCTGAAATAAGTTGTGACGCATCCAGTCATTAATGTCTTCAGTGCATTTACCAAAAGCATGTGCAGGGCCTTGGTCTGCTGGCATTAATACCATATAAACCTGTGTGTCATCTGCATAGATGTGGTAGCTAATTTTACCTTTACATTCTCCCACTTGGGCCAGAGAGAGCATGGAGGTAGATAGGTAAATAGAAGAAGCCCGAGGATGGAACCATGGGGAACTCCACATGTAATTTCTGTGAATGATGCATTTCATTTTCAGGGCCAAACCAGAAGATCCCTCCCTTCTGGAGGATCCCAGCATTAAAGCCATCGCAGACAAACACAAGAAGACTCCTGCTCAGGTCCACAACTCCCACCTTTTTCATTTTATCAACAAAATACAGATTATTTTCTAAAATTAATTTTTGTGTCAACAACCCTAATGAAGTTATAAACTGGTATAGAATAAAGACAAATATTCTGCTGTCAGGTGTTGATTCGCTTCCACATCCAGAGAAACGTCATCGTGATTCCCAAATCTATTACACCTCAACGCATTCAGGAAAACTTCCAGGTAAAACGATCTTTTCTGTCTGAATTTTCCTTCCGTCTTCTTCACTAACATCACCTTATTTATGATTCAGGTGTTTGACTTTGAATTAACTGAGGAGGAAATGAAGACTATATTGGGATTCAACAGGAACTGGAGAGCCTGTCCAATGCATTGGTAAGACAAATATTGTGTTTGTATTAATACTTATTTTTTATAGCTTCATTAAATTTGTGTTTGTTTTTCCTCTGATAGGGGTGTAAAACACAAGGACTATCCGTTCAACGCTGAATTCTGAGCGGAAAGAAGCTGGTTTTCCACATCTGCTAAAAGAACTTCTTTGTTCTCCAGACTTTTCTGAACTCCAGTGCGCTGTGGCTTTGCTTTATTTTGTAACCATCGTTCGGTAACCATCTTTATGTACTTTAAAAGCGTCACAAATGCACTCTAAACATTTACACTCCAAAAAAGAACCATTTATATGTCAAATGACCGTACATTCTTTCATTTGGTTTAATTCTCTTTTGCTTTTAGAGTTTCTGAAGTTCAAAAACTACAGATTATTATGACAAAGTGAAGAAATCTCCCTGAAGACTTGATTTAATTAAATGAAAAATTCACTCCTCATTCACGCCATTGATTTTATTACAAACTTAAAGCACTTTTAAGAAAACACCAGTTTCACTATGAAAAAAAGAGTCACATGAGTCACTCTTTGGTTGTCATGTGCTTTATTTCTGTTACAAAAATCCCTGCTTTCACTTCCTGTTAAATTTCTCGTTTCAAGCATTAAAATAAAGTCCTGTGGAAGAAAAGCTTTCTGAGTGAAGTTCTCTCTGACAGCCAGCAGAGGGCAGAAAACACTAGATCTGCTGCTATTACAACCGTCAAAGCTGTTGTTTTACAGAAAACTAAACACATTTTGTCTTTATAGTTTTAATGTCTTTTTAGTGTTTTTTTTTCAATTTAGCTTATATTTTATGCCAAATAAGACCATATCTGTTGTACAAAAATGTCCATATTTAGGAAAACAGAACATGGTCTGGCATGTAGGTAGGTCTATGTTGATTTATTTTTTTGTGTTTTGTGTAGCACCAGAAGACAATCTGAGTTGTGTATTTAAAAAGTCCAAATAAGTTAGTATTCTGTATTAAAGGGGTAGTGTTTATGTTTTGCCACCCTGTTAAGAGAAAGGAAAAACAAACAAGGATTAATATGATATGGATTGTGAGATGATAAAAAATATTGTGTTTGTGAGTGCTGGTTTCAAACTCCTCACCATGGAGCTGGAAATCCTCTCCAGTTCTTGTTCATGCTTCGGATTTTCCCCATGTCCTCTTCACTTAACTCAAAGTCAAACAACTGAACAAAAAAGCACAAGTTTTTTTTTTTTCTTTTTTAGAAAAATATTCAAAAAAGACCAAGGTTTGTAGCATTTTTTAGTAATAGCAGAAAGCTGAGCTATCAAAATCAGTGTTTTTCTCAACACGTTCATAAAAACATATAAAACGTAACAGTTTAAATTAAATTAATCATAATGTCTGAGAAGTATTCATCTATACCTGGATGTTTTCTTTGATACGGCTTGGTGTTACTGACTTGGCAAGGACAACCACACTCCTCTGGGTGTGAAACTTCATGAGAATCTATAAAAAAAACATCAGATCAACTCCATGAGCAAAATTCCCAACATGTGGTGTTTTTTTTTTTTTATATTCTAGTCAAATATTTCATTTCCTATCATTTAACTAGCATGAGGGCATGGACTGATATTTATTACATTTCACAATATGTTATAATTTTTTTTTAACTTTAGAGCTTATCTTATTTTGAAATGTCTGAATAAAATGTTAATATATCAGAGGCTGACTGAAGTCCTCACCTGTGCTGAACTTTTCTTGTACTTTGCAGCGATTTCCTTGATGATGGGTTCCTCCAACAGTGTGGGGTCATCTGGAGAAGCCCTTTAAAAAAGAAACTTTTATTCTGATAGTGCTAGAAATGTTTACATATAAAAAAACGCCCCTCTCACCCTTCTCGGGTGGTACTTCACTCCAAGCTCGGGTCCTCTACCAGAGGCCTGGGAGCTTGAGGGTCCAGGCCAGCATCTGAGCTGCTCCTAGCATTGTGCTTTTCTAGACTGAGATATGAGGTCTTTTCAGGGATCTGCTGTAGCCACTCCTCCAGTTTGGGGGTTACAGCCCTGAGTGTTCCAATTACCACGAGCACCACTGTCACCTTCACCTTCCAAGCTTTCTCCAGTTCTTCTCTGAGTCTCTGGTGTTTCTCATCTTCCTTCTTCTTGATGTTTCCATCTCTTGGTTCTGTTACATTCACCACAACAGCTTTCCTCTGTTCTTTATCCACCACTACAATGTCTGGTTGGTTCATCATTACCATCCTGTTCGTCTGTATCTGGAAGTCCTACAGGATCTTTGCTCTCTCATTCTCTACCACTTTCAGATGTGTTTCCCATTTTGACTTTGGAGTTTCCATTCCATATTCTGCACATGTTCCTGTATAGTATTCCAGCCACTTGGTTGTGGCGTTCCATGTATGCTTTCCCGGCCAGCATCTTACACCCTGCAGTTATGTGCTGGATTGTTTAAGGCGCCTCTTTGCACAGCCTACACCTTGGGTCTTGTCTGGTGTGGTAGATCTGAGCCTCTATCGCTCTGGTCTTCAGGGCTTGTTCCTGTGCTGCCAGGATGAGCCCTTCTGTGCTGTCCTGTGGTCCAGCCCTTTGTAACCATTGGTGGGACTTCTTGATATCATCTACTTCAGTTGTGGTTCGGTGTTACATCCCATGCAGGGGCTTGTTCTTCCATGAGAATCTGTCCTGCAGCAACACATCCTCTGCTGTCCATGCCTAGGACATTCACTGAGCACACAGTCAGTTGGGGCCTTGATCTTGATGTATTCATGCATCTTGGATGTTTCATCCTGAATAGTGGCTTCCACGTTCACTAGTCCTCGGTCTCCTTCCTTGCGGCTAACGTACAGCCTCAAGGTGCTGGATTTGGATGGAACCCTCTTTTTATGGTGAAGAGCTCTTGTGACTTACCTTCTGTGCGTTGCTCATGAATTGATCCATGTGCCGATGTATTTTGGTTGCAATGATGCCTGACATGTTGCTTCCATGTTGAGGAGAGACAGGTTGGCCATTAGTTGGATGGGATCCTCAAAGTGAGGGATCCTTCTAGATCAGGATCGTCCGCCCTTCTGTTAGCCATTCAGGGTGAGTCCTTTCTCTTAGCAGCTGGTTCATTTGTGCTGCCAGGCGCTCATGGAGTGCAGTGAGTTTCTTAATTGTTGATGTTTGTATTGATAATTATTCTTAAGCCAGCGTACATGTATCATGTCAGGGCCCAGTGCTGTCCGGTTTTTCCGTACCTGAGGCTGTTTTTCTGAATGTCTGCCTCTATGATGGTTACTGGATCCTGTTCAGGGAGGTTGCTGTCTCGCTAAATGTAACGGTGGTTATTGGGGCTGTGTTCCCAAGTTCTGTTTGGGAGTGTGATATAGCCTCCTGTCTGACCTGATGTTGTGGTTTTACAATTGTGCTGTACTTCGTCAATCTCAAGTTGTGAAAGCAGTTGCTGTTTGTGGATGTTAGAACATTGAGGTACAAACTGTTTGGCAGTTAGCCTTGATTGTGGGTTCCAATGCATGTATTCACTCCACATTCTCTGCATGTAACTTCTCTGACTAGGATTACTTGAATAGTAGCATTTCAACAGAACCTTCTTCTCAAATCTTGTCCATTTCCATCTTGTTCAAGTAGCCCTTGTAGCTGCTTTTGTCTGAGCCATTATGACGTGTTTTGTTGTCCTTCATGGGTTATGACGTAAGTAGTAGTGTTTAGGATCTTCCCCAAGGATCCCCACTGGGTTATGTTGTTATGTTAATAGTTCCATCAACAGCCCCATCAATCGCTCATCACACCCTCTGGGTATCGACCAGGAATTGAACCCTGGTTTCCTGCGTGCCAGTCTTGCACTTAATCAAGTGCTATCCAGCTGCAATATTCTCTGATCACACATTGCATTCATATAAAATGCTGCTTCTCACCAGGGTCTTTCAGGGGAGCCCAGAGGAGCGAAGGCGGTCACAATGATGCCCTTTGACTTGCAGTAGTTGATCATCTTCTCTTGATTCAGATATGGGTGGCACTCAATCTACAGAAAAACAAATTTTTTCTGTATTTTTGTATATTTTTTAAGATGATATGCACCAAAGAAAACTGATTTTTCACCTGGTTGGTAACGGGTTTGTGCTTGAGGCCAGGTTTGTTGAGGATGGCTTCAATCTGGTCTTTGTTGAAGTTTGATACACCAATAGCTTTGACCAACCCGTCATCCAACAGCTTCTCCATGGCCTGCAGACAAATTGTATAGTTAGGATTGCAGGCCTTTGTCAAAAAATTTTAAGTCTTCCAAAAATGTAAACCTTTTTTTTTTTACCTCCCAAGTATCCAAGAAATTGGTGTCATCCAGAATATTTTGATTTTGCTCATCTTTTGGAAAAAGTTCTTTCCCAGGCTGTGAAAATACAACAATTTTGATTACATTTCTTCTGAAAAATAACTTTAAGCAAAATACATGCCTGTCTAACCCAAAATCTTAAATCCAATTGTTGAGAGTGTTAAAATTCTGTATGAACACACCCTCATTGCTGTTGGGAAATGCATGAGGTACAGGTCCAAATAGTCCAGTTTCAGGTCACTGAGAGTCTTCTCACACGCCGACTTCACCAGTGATGGAACATGGAAGGTGGACCATAACTGCAAACACAGAACATTTCTATGCTGTTATTCATTCTGTTTAATTTATTATTACTCAGTTAAATGGGACTTCCTTAATTACTTGTACAAGTATTTTTAAATTTATATTAATTTTAATTTAACTTAAAGTTACTCAATTAGAATGTTTGTATGTTTTTTTTCCCTCATCATAAATTGTATCTTTTTATTTTAATAACTGTTCAACACTTTAAGCCAGCTAGTTTTCTTGGGCCATTCAAAGAAATAATGTTTTTTATGCTGTTTACCATCATTATCAACCCAAATGTCTCTTTCTTGTTTACTTTCCTGTTAAAATATTCTTACATTAATGTTGATTTTAATTTAGCTTAGTCAAAGTTACTTATTAAGCATATTGTCATAGTTTTTTTTTCTTTTACCAAATATATATTATCTCTTTTATTTTATTCACTTTTTATCGCTCTAATTAGCTCCAGTCATTTTGACTACTAAATTGGCAAGTTAATTATTTTTTCACTATCTCTATTTAAGCTAATGGTAGCAACTAGCTAGAGAATTGGCTCATTGCAGCTAGCTAATATGGCTAGCAAAAGTTAGCTGAAATAATAACTAAAACAATCCTTTCTTCTTTAAATTTTAAAAGACATCATGTACTGTACACACACCAGGAAAATAAATGGCCGAATGGAGATTTGTATTTTAAATCTGTCTTGTTTAAACTGCTTCTTATAGCAGCTAACCTTGTCATGACTTGACTCACCGGTAGCCTAAGTTACTTTGACAATTTACCACGCCTATGATAAGTTATTCTTGTAAAAAACGTATCTATGATAAAAAATTAAAAAAAAATCTATTTTAATCTTAATGAAAATTTAAATATAAAAACTTTTTAACTTTAAGTATGAAGAAGGTCTGTAAAAATGTTGTGCCTTAGCTGTATTTACAACTTAGTATTTACAGCTACTTCAGTAATAGTGGCTTTGTCTGAATACCCTCCCTACTCCCTTACTGCAAAAAAAATGAAAGAATACTTTCTGGTTCCCTGGATTTTAAAAACAATTCGGACACCATTCTCACTACTTTTTTAAAAATGTAAACGACAAATGGGACATCACCAATTTCAGGAAGTGAAAACTTAAGAAATGCAAAGATTTTACAACTATTTATGAATCTACTGTGTTTAGATAATGAAAATGTTAATTGTTTTATATATAAAAAGAAAAAACATTAAAAACTTTTTTTCCCCACAGAAATTGTCCAAAAGCAATGCAAAAGTATTCCCCAATCTAGTCAAGAGTACCTAGCTGCAGAAAAATAGTGGATGAATTCAATTTTGTAGTTGTAGATTTGGACAGCTCTACAAAATGGCGAACGCACCAAACATTGCTCTATGTAGTCCGAAGTGAGGGAGCTAGGATATAGCCGTAAAGTAATGTTTGTGACTGATTTTTTCATCTCAGATCTACAATAACTTTAAAGAAAAAAATTGGCTCACCTTGCTGACAATAAACAGCTCTTCTCTTTTCACAACTCCTTGGTCAATCATCGCATGAATCCCAGCCCCAACTTCATCCTCATTCTCATACACATAAGCACAGTCTATATGCCTGTATCCGTTACTAATAGCCACCTTCACAGCCTCACCGACTTTTCCTGGTCCTCCCTGCAAAGAGGACAAATATTAAAACAAAATTCTCACGTTCACCTTTTTTAGTTTTTTTTTTTAATTGATAATCCAAAAGTAGAGTTTGAAAGATTTGGCACAAAATCTAAATCCATAAAGATGCAAGTTAGAACTATACTGGAAAGTAATAAAAAGAGACAGATCATCAGCTCAAATCTTAAAGTTATTAATATATTAGATCAGGCTTACCCTCCATGTTCCAAGGCCAACAATTGGCATTTTTGCGCCAGTGCTAAGTGTAACTGTTGTCATCGTGCTGACAGTACTCAAAGTTTAGTGCAACAACTCAAACAGCAGTTTGAAAACAAGGTTTGCACACAAGCGACAGGTAGAACCATTATAACAGGAGTGGGCGGGGTTTTAATGGTCTGACTTTCACCTTACATGCAATATATCCTCGTTATTATTTCATAATAGCATGATGTAACATTTTTAAGATTTCATAGAAGCTTAGTTTCTTAAATCACTAGTTGAGTCACTTTCATCCTCTGGCACAAACAAAAATCAAAGATAACCGCCAGTTAAAATGTTTTTGTGGCTAAATTCAAGTTTCTAGAAAATTCTCAAGTGCCACAAAGGCATAACCAATCATTAACGTGTGAAGAAGAAGTGTCTCAGTAAGACTTGACTAAAAAGTGCACCGTAACAGGACAATAAATTTAGAACATCAGATAAGAGAGCAGAAGATGCTGATTAATCTGTCACTGATTGGCAGAGATGTGAGTGAGGATGACTAAGCAGAGTGTCAGGGGTTACAGAATACAGCACAGTCAGCAAATAAAACAGGCCATAAAATGATGTGACCTTCTGTGAGGTGAAGACAGTTTCAAACGCCTTGAGATTCACTGCTGTGTTACAAAATTACATCGGTGACATTATTTTATATAGCGAACTAAAACAACATATATCTTTATTTTTGTTGGCACACAACAACCAGAACTTAGTGTTAGGTTCTCATTTAAAGATCATTAACCTTCTGAGGACAAACACACTAGACTGCGAGACAAAAGCTAATGAGTTTCCTGTTTGTTGAGGAGTAAAATGATTGCTAACAAAAGGTGGACTTTGACAGGTAAGTCTTTTTGGCTCAAAATGCAATAATATGCAGTCAAAGTAAAGTTTCAGTCTCCGTAATCCATCATACCAGAAAAACTTTGCTCCATTGCTTGGTGTAAATACAAGAAACAGGGTTGTGTCAGGAATGGCTTCTGGTGTAAAACCACGCGGTGACAACCCCGTACAAGATCAGCCAAAAGGTGAACAAACAAACGATTTCAAGTCAGCTCTTCAAACAGGCAGGGGTATGTTACGTACACACCGGGCATTTGACACAAGGTCAAGAACGGATGTTTAGCCCCTGGTGTTCACACTGGACTAGCAGGGAGGAGCTACCTCTTATTCTTCCTTTTGCTACTGTTTACCAGCACATGTGGCCCACCTTCAGTTGGAAGAGGGTTAGTGGAAAATATCGAAGCGCTGCAAATCTAGCAATTTGGGCACGAAACAGTTCAGCTCATTGCTTTTCATTGCTAGTGTTCATCATTGCTGTATCTGGGTTCACTAGTTTAAACAAATCAACTACCGGTCCCCAATTGATCAACCAAGTTGAACTGGCAACATGTTTTGTTTGTAGAACATAGTCATAAAAACATGCAGAGCTGTGTGTGAACATGAACGTTGAAAGCGCTGGAAGCCCAGAACGTGTGTTTCCGCACGATTACTCAAACTTCTTCTTGGCCACTTGAACGCTCGTTGGCAAGGGTGGAGTGAACACAGTTTTAGAAGTAGCTGGCAGCCTTTTTAAGCTTTAAGTAAAACATGGAGTTTAAACTATACCGTTCACACCAGCGACTGTTACGGCAGTTTCTTCATGGAAACTTGAAATGTGCAGAAGTCTCAATGAAACCTATGGGAAAGCTATTTGACTCAAAAGATTGTAAAAACAATTTTTTTCAGACTGTTATTACTTTTGTCAATTTATTTTTAATGGTTTTTATTTCTTTAAGAAAAAAATAGGCTAGCTGTGTTGCCTCTGCCAAAGCCAAATGGCTGTATTATTCTTAAGTCTTATTTGGTGGTATGATTGGATGATTGAAATGAGGGAAATACATTATACTGCCTGCTTAACAATAAAAGAAATATGGTCTATTAGACACCAACACTTTTTTGACATTGAAATTTTAACACTGAATTTTTATTCTGTATAATTCTGTGTTTGAATTTGTTTTTACTTTAAATTTGGCAGCAAAAATTTCACCTTTCAATTAAATCACCTGTAAATGTGATGAACATTAGGGCCCCCCAAACTATGGCCCGTGGGCCAGACCCGGCCCGCCTCCACATTTGCCCTGGCCCCCTGATCAACATCAGAGGTGTGATTTTTTTTTTTTTTTTTTTTCTCCAATCTGGCCACACAATCAAGAATCACATAGAATGTACCTTTTTATTCCACCCTTCTGCAGTCTTCACCCTTATCTGAACATTCTCCAAATCCTTGTCAAATAGAACAGAATACAGCGCTCTGTGTGTGCTCTCTGTCTCAAATGTGACCTTTAAATTAATTTAAATGTTTTGGTCAATGGTCACTTATAAAGTCACTCAGAGAAACTACTTAATCTGCTTTTTTATATACATGAATGTTACTCTATTATGATTTAAATCCAACCTAAAACTGTCTATATCCACTAAATCTCTACATGGTAGGCTTGTCTTTTCAATTTAGACTTTGTATTCTGATAGTTATCTTTGCTTAAATATGTGTTTATGCTCAACTTAAAGCCATTTTTTAGTTGCTGAGGCAAACTTGAACGGGTGGTTGAACTTGTTCTTTCCCTTTTTTTAAAGCATATTTACATTTCCAAATATTGCAGCCTTTTTATTAAGAAACAAACCACTTAAAATGTCTGATTTATAGCAGGGACAAAAACATTCTTGCATTATTGCAGTTTGTCCTGTGATCCAAAGTGTAGTTTAACTTTGTGTGAAAGCTATCCTGACACTATTGTTCTGAAATCTCAGTGAAGTATGTAAGCCTCAGTTTGTAGTTTTCAACCTCTGTGATGTGGCTCATTCACTTTCCATGTCAGACACCGGCTCTGCTTGGAGCTGATAAGCAGCCGGAGCAGAGGGCAAATGGATCTTTTGATAATTACACATAACTAACTAACCAACTGGAATAACATAACTTAACTTAAGCTTTCAATGTGTTTAGAGAAGCCTTTTTTGTAGAGTTAAGCTCCTGGAAACCATGATTCACCATGATGGACCAATCGCAGAACCCTTTGTTGTGAAAGATCAGGAAGAGGATCCAATCTTCATGAATTTTGTTTAAACTCTAGTTCTTTTTTTATTTTCTGAACTTTGTGATCATATCTTTCAAACAAGTAACCCATATAGGAGTCCAAAGTGTTTACTTTTCTTAATTCAAGCATATAAATCCCAATAAAATGACTAATTAGTCTCCATTTGGATTGTTTTCTTGTACAGTTTATTGTATTTTGTTTGTGTGTGTGTGTGTGTGTGTGTGTGTGTGTTTATATAAAGACATTCTTTTTCTTTTGTGCTTTAACTGGTTTCAATTTATATAAAGTTTACACTTTTGAGCTACAATAAATATGTTTTCTAATTCAGGTTGACGTATTATTTTTTTTTTTTTAAACTTTATTTAAAAGAACCTTTTAGAGTCAATTATGTTTACCTTGAGGTCAACGAAACCTTGAAAGCATTTGCTCCATCCATTGACTTCACCTGAAACATAAATCGAGTCCTAAACATTATTTTTGAGCAAGCCAAACTTCTCTCAGCACCAGCTAGAAAACCTTGCTAGCAAATCATGCTAGCTAGTTGACGAAATGCAGGTGGGATTAAGTTTTGTTTGAAATTATTTAAACTGGATCTGATGCCTAACTTTAACATGTTGACTGTGAAAATACACTTACTTTTCTTAATAATCCGTTTTCGACAAGCTGAACGATTTAGTAACCATGACAAAGGAGGAGAAAATGATTAAAAGAGGCTAACACTGCAAAAGCAAACCATAAATCGCCAAATTTACATTAAAAATACACAATAAAAAAACATCATCATAAAAACTAATTTTTAAAAATCAGGAGAACATTTTTTTTTATTTAGTGAAAGTTTTTTTTGTTATAAATAAAAAATAACTTTTAATAAACATTTGTTTAAGTAGTCATATTGTTTTTATTGAGTTTGCATAAGTCACATCCATTTAACATAAAAAAGTGTTTATATGTTTATTGAATGGTTAAATGCTGCAGAAAATATAAAAATATCAGTGAATAAGTGCCAGAGTAATTGGAACTCAGTTTACAAAAGCGTGCCCCTCTAATGACTGCAGGCCACGTGGACTTTTGCGATTACAAAAAACAGTCCAAAGGAAAGCTTGTGAGGAGAAGAAGAGCTAGAATTCAGTGCCAAAGGGGTAATCTTTGTGTTTTGTAGCCCTGTGGAGAGAAGACAGGAAACGTAAGTCAGATTACGATAAGAAAGCCTGATGTCTGCACATTTGATCAAATACTTGTTTGAATTCCATTTCCACTCACCACTCTGCTGGAAATCCTCTCCAGTTTTTGTTCAAGCTCAGGATCTTCTTCATGTCCTCTTCACTCAACTCAAAGTCAAACAACTAAAAAGAAACACTATAGGTGAATATTTTGAGGGAAACTGCTTGAAGCTTCAGTGATATCCCTATGGAAATAGAGTTCTCTCTTGTATCATTTCACAAATGATTTTAAACACTAGAACATTTTCCAGCTTAAAGGAATGAAGGCAGAAAAGGCAAAATTACCAAGGAAAAGAAAAGCTTTATTGTCGTACTTTTCTTGGATGTTTGCTGATGATGAATATTATTAATACTTGCAACAGAAGGTTATAAATTTTATAACTAGCATCTTCTAATTCAAAACTCCATATAAACACAACCTACGTGACTGTCCCAACAGCATCTGTATGTTTACTAATAGAAAATATGATATACAAAAAAGTAAATGGAGGTCTTTATACCTGGATATTTTCAATGATACGGCTGGGCGTAATGGACTTGGCAAGGACGATTACATTTCTCTGGGTGTGGAACCTCATGAGAACCTGCACAAGAACAACAAAAAATCTTGCATTTCTTCAGCATAATGTATCATGTAGCCTAAAAGTGCCTCTGTGGTGGTTATGTACATGAGTTGCTCTGATTCTCAGATTTTGAGTGAGTTTGGTAAAGGTTTGGTGCAATTTCAATAATTTTATTACATCACGCTACACCCCCTTATCAAACAGGCCTTCACTTTGAATCAATTGCTCAGTAGCACTCCTACTCAGCCAATCACAATCGTATTTTTGCCTTTAAGTTCATGTATGGTTGTCCCTCTCTGCCTTTTAGACAGTTCTCTCACCCATCCTCCACGTTGTTGTCTATGCTTTGGCATGGTCTGGCCTTAACCACCATCAGCAACTAGGCTTTGGACTTTATTAATCTGTGGTCTGATGATGTCTATAAAAAAAGATGCCATCGGTCCAGAGCCTAACTGCAAAAGATTGATTGGTTTCTAAGGGTAAACCAAGAGATGGCGATGACCCTGATTATGTCTGCATTTGTTTTTCAAACAAAGATACACCAAGGCTAATCTCCTGACACGATGGTAATCCATATCTGCCACTGCAAGAACACTAGCAAATAACCGAACTGTTTCGTGCCTAACGTGAGATTTTTATCGCTTTGGCATTTCACACCAAGCCTCTTCCAACTGTAGGTGGCACATACGTGCGAGTAAACAGTCGAAATAGAAAAAGAAGCCCCTCCCTGCTTATCCAGTGTGAACACCATGGGCAAAACATACGTTTCTGAACACACGTTTAGCACGTTCATGGAAACACATAAAATACCCGGTGTGTTTTGACGTTTTTTTGGTTTTCAGTTTTCTGATTGATAAAATCTAGTGAGCGCTTTAAAAAAATATGAAAAAAGTGGAATCAGGAGGTTGACCTCTCACCTGAGCTGCTGTTTTCTTGTACTTTGCAGCAATAGTCTTGATCACAGAGTTCTCCAGCAGCGAGGGATCGTCACGGGTGGCCCTTCACAGATAATTACAAATTTGTGGCACAACTGCTTTCTACCGAAACTTATGAGGTAATAGTTGTTCATCTTCTCACCAAGGCCTCTCAGGAGAGCCCAGAGGGGCATAAGCTGTCACTGAGATGCCCTTGGAGTGGCAGTAGTTGATCATCTTGTCCTGGGTCAAGTACGGGTGGCACTCAATCTGAGGATTCACACATTTTTTTAGCTTTATAGATTTTTGGGCAATACGTGTTGACAATGTTGTCTGTTTTTTTCACCTGATTGGTTACTGGCTTGTGCTTGAGGCCGGGTTTGTTTAGCAAAGCTTCAATCTGGTCCTTGTTGAAGTTGGAGATGCCGATGGCTTTGACCAACCCAGCGTCCACCAGCTTCTCCATTTCCTTCAGATGAATTACAGGACATTAAAACAGTTGAAATCCACCTACAGGTCTGAGAGGGAAGCAAACAGTGGGCACATTCACTCTGGAGCTGTTTGGATGAGAAAGCTAATTTAAACTGAAAGCAAGGCCCTTGGTTCTTCTGCAAATGACCTTTGTCCTATTGTGTTACCACAGACGGGCTGACCAGCCATCAAAAAGAGGAAGTAAACCAAAGGGGAGAGAACATGATGAAATAAAGTCTGTTTAAAGAAGGACAACTAACCTAAACAACACATAATGTGAATCCAAGAACGACACAAAGGTCACAAAGTGACGGGAGAACTAGCCAGACTTTTTTATGTTGGTCACTTCTTGTTACTGGACAATAACCTCCCCTAACTTGAGCAGTAGTTTTAATTGGACGACATTTCCTGGCATTCTCAAGTTTGTTGTTTCAAAGCAAACTCAATCTAGTGTACAAACTTAGGAAAAGAGAAGTATTAATCGTTCCACTTGTTTAAAAACAGGTTGTTTCTTTTAATGGAGGGCTGAAGAAAATTCGGTTTAAAATTGCCTTTCTGAGTATTTATTTATTCAAATTGTTCAGCAGACGAAACGATGCTGTTAAAAAAAGACTGCAATTGTGACTGTAGAAAATACGAGGAGGAAGGCTCCCTGCTCCGCTCCATTCCGACACGTCCACTTGTAGACGACTTTGTTGTCGTCATCTGGCTCAAAAGTATACATCTGGAAAGCTCCAATAACGCTCGCAGCTTGTGGTGTGAGGGGTTATAAGCTAGCAGGAGAGCATGTAAATAGAGAGCTCTCAGACATGGGGAGGGGAACAGGGATTAGGTTTGCTTCTCACCAACAGTCCTGCCCACAACTCAGATACCCATTTCTGATTAACTCCTGCAGCTCTGCAGAAATTATGTCCGAGAAAACAACAGGTTTTAATATTTTGGCTAAAAACTACATAAACATAATTAAAGACCATTTGGAACGCTTTTACAATAGATCAAAAGATGAGCGGAGCGGGACCCTAATAGCACGACTGAACTTCTTTTATTACCTCCCAAGTGTCCAAGAAATTTGAGCCAGAGGGAATGACTTGCTTCTCGTCGTCTAATGGGAAAATCTCCTTCCCAGGCTGTCAGGAGAAAAAACAGATATGTTAAGATTGTGAAACTAAAATATGAAGTCAAGAAGATAAACAGGAAAAAAAGCTGCTTCCAGGCTCTAAGCATGTCTTAAGTAAACAAGATGGACGATCCAAATTACGCAACTAGAAGTTCTCCTAAAAAAACCCAGCTGGCTTTGCACAAACAAACCTTCATCCCTGTTGGAAAATGCATGAGATATAGGTCCAGATATTTCAGCTTCAGGTCACTGAGAGTCTTCTCACATGCTGCCCTCACCATGGAAGGAATATGCCACGTGCACCAAAGCTAGACAGCCAAAAATCAAGGTTATTTAATCATATTCTTTTTCATCAGCAACTATTCTGTGTCTCTTCTCTAGGAAGTCTATGGCTCACCTTACTGACAATAAACAGATCCTCTCTCTTCACCACTCCTTGATCAATCATGGCGTGGATTCCTTCCCCGACCTCCTGCTCATTCTCGTATGCTAAAGCGCCGTCTATGTGTCTGTAGCCGTTGCCTATTGCCACCTTCACTGCCTCACGTACCTGCCCTGGTTCTGCCTGCAGGAAAAAAAACCAGAAAGATTTTCACTGTATTTTGAGTTGCACACGTACCTTAAAAGACTTGCAACATATTGATATGACTCAGGGATTTGTGTATAAACCTTGTCTTTTACCCTCTTGATGTAGTTTTCTTCACAAATTACTATATCACACCATAAAATAGACACAAAATGAAATATGTTTGCTTCAGAATAGGAAGGAATTGGGTGCTGCGGAAATTCCAAAAGGATTTAAAACTTGAGGAATTTATGGATTCTTGGTCTTTTTGCTGCTTTGCCTTGAGTTGAAACTGCCAACTGGGGTTGTGTCCGAATACCTTCTCATTCACTACTTAGTGCACTATATAGTGCGTTCACCATTTTTTCGAGGTGTCAGAATGTACAATTCTAAAATCCAGTGCCCTGGAATTTTCCCAGAAGCTCCTACGAAAAACGTGTGTGCATCAATGTCGCTACTGAAACGGTACCTGATCAATCGCCACATGAGCGAAAATGCATCTACTCGCACTAAAGCATTTAACGGCATTTACCAGTAAGAGTATTTCTTGTGAGTTAAACAACATTGATGACCTCTCATCGTTTCCATTCATGACCACGCCAACTATATTCATAAAAATCGGGCGACGGCATGAAATCTTGAAGATTCTTCATCACTAAGTTATCCGGTGTTTAAATGTCGCACACAATTGTAAAAGAGGCAACATTTTTAAAAAATTCTACTGGGAGCTCATCTTTATTTATTTTTTGTTGTTTACTTTTTAATTAATCATTTACATTTTTTACAATCTTGGAACAACAAACGTACAAAAAAAGTGCAAACTAAGAAAGCTTGTCTAATTTCTGTTGCTTAACTGTCGCAAAATTGGCCACAAGACTGAAGTGACGTCAGATTTGTGGGACTGACTGGGTAGCTGTTACAGATCAGGGCAACAATCGATATTTGCTAAATTAGTGGATATAGACCACAATGCATTGCATTTGAAAGACTTGTCAAATGAAAAAATTGTGTGTTTTTTTTTTTTTTAGGATTTATTTCTTTTTAATGATCCAAGTTTTCCTCATCAGAACACAGTGGATTCAAAAATATTATTTGTAAAAATGTTTATATTGTTTAGGCTTTTACTTCGGCAAATGGGTGACGTCATAATAGCTGTAAAAAAATGAAAGAAGTGACGATCATGTGTCAGATCTACATCAAAATCCAGGGCACTAGACAGTCTATTAGGGCTTAGAGAGTGGTGAGGGAGTTCAGACATACTGTAGGTTGGGAGTCAGAACGTCTTTGTTCACACTGAACCTAACTTATGTAAGAATGTTACATAACTGCCACTCTGCTTACATTTTCAGTCAACACACTTTAGAAAACTTCATGACCTTTTATGGTGTAAACATACATTCCAAAGAAACAATTCGCCATCGTCCTAAGGATTTGAGTAATCTAGGCTTCTGAGTTTCAAAGTCATCCTAATGTCTGAAGAAAATGAAAATCTTACCTTCTGCACCCAAGTTCCAAGGCCAACAATTGGCATCTTTGCTCCAGTGCTGAGAGTGACTGATGGAATCATCGTGAGGATATTTGAAGTTCTGCACCACAGTTCAACAAGCAGCTCAGCAAGAAGGAAGGCGAAATGGATGGCGCCCCTTTTATATCTCAAAGTAGGAGGGGTCAAATGGTTCTGAAACTTTTGGCGTTTGCATCCCCATCATTTATTAACCGAGGGGAAAGTGTCTCAGGCTAAATGCTTTGACCTCATGCTTGTTCTGTAAGATCAGAACATATTAGAAAACAACACTTTTATTCATCCTCAACTTTACTCTCAAATTCTGCATACATTCTGTAAAATAAAAACTCTTTTTAGTCAACTTTGACACTCAGAATGTTTACATTTCCAAGACAAAAGCCTTCATTTAGCCATTTAACATTTAGCCAATGTAACAACAAAATTGTTACATTTTTTAAATTTCATTGAAAATGCACCTCAAGCTTTTTTTCCATTTGTCCCATACTGATAGATTTATTGATTTCTCTGTATGTGCAAAGTGCTTATATTGCACAACTTTACATTTTTCCTTTTTAAATATCTAAATTCTTAGAAAATATTATCAATGATGCTTTAAACGGGTTAATAAATAAGCTAGTGAAGCCATGGTGTAGATTTGTAGACGCAACGTATCAGAAAATATAACAGATAAGAGGAAGATAGCTGACTTTTTGCAGTAGAATGATGACTCAGCACAGAGTGTAAAATTATACTCGATCGTAGTGATACAAGCAAATAAATGAGACTGTTGAAGTATTGAACCATTACTAATAAACAAACAGACGGGTGAGTCTAAAACATACAAAGTAATGTTAAGCTGAAAAGAGATCATTTTTGTGAGAATTGTGCATTTTGGTTGTGTTGGTTATTTGTCTTGGTTTTGTTCATGTTCTGTCCACCTGTCAGTCACTGCAGCTTCCGGTTGATGATCATCAAATGCCATCATTTACCCTCAGTGTATTTCACTTCTTCCTTGTGAGGTTTTTTTTTATTTTGTCACATTAACTTTTTAAAATGTTTAATAAATGTTGTGGGTGGGACCATCGGTGGACAGCAACCCCGCCCCCTTCCCTTGAAGAACACAGCGAGCTTGTAGCCCGCCCAACGTATTTATCGATCTAACAAACAGAATCAGTTCTAAAAGGCTTTTTTTAATCTACCCCTGATTCCCAGTGATTTGAATAAATACTCAGAAATGCAAATTTGAGTCAAATTTTTTCAATATATGTTCTCCATCATCAGACAAATGTCACACGTTACAAACACAATTTTCATCAGACTGGGTCCTTTAATTACCTGGTCTCCTGCATTTTGGGTCATGCACCACCAGTTTCTGACACATTTATGACGTTATTTTGCAATTTTTTGTTGTAATTTGTGAATGCAATTTTAATTTATCAAGATATTTATTTAAACCAAGTCAGAAAACTCAGTTTCAGGGAGTTCCATTTTACAGGTAAAAGCAAATGTTTTTGCCAACTCTTTAATTGTTTTTCATCTATATTTGTTTTCATAATTTTTCAACTATAAGGCAAAAACTGTTTGATAAATCTAACCAGTTCACCACAAAGACAAAAAAGTAACTAAAACTCTCTTTGCAATTTTTGCTTTTTAAGCTCAATTTTCTTTTATTTTATTTTTTTTTTACTTAAAAAAATTGGTATATTAAATTGTATTTAAGTTTCACTGTTTTGATCAATTCTCATCTTTTGTCCAAAATATTAAGTTTTTCTAACAAGTCAGAAATGTTATGATGTACCACCTGGCTTTGTGCTTGGCCCTCAACTATTCCTCTTCTTTTTTTTCATTAAGAAAAAATTTTTAGGAATTCAAAGCATTCACGTTTATAGCCTGACTTAATTTACAACATCAATTTTTTAAGCTTTTCTTTTTTGCCTGTTGAAATGATTCTATTCCTCACTTCTTTATTTTTTAAGAAACTAGACTGAGGTAAATTTTGTCCACCAAGCATAGCTAAGAGGTTTGTTCTACATGACTTTCTATCAGCTTTAAAAAAATGTTTTTAAAACATTTTTAACTTTAACTTTAATATAACTTTTTCTAGAACTACTTACGCGCAGGAACCTCTGCTTTCCATGTCTTTGCTTTTATCCTTCATTTATGCAATACAATGCAGTGACTGTTTCCAAACAAGAAACTTTATTTTATGTGTTTCATTAATTAATTAAATCATACATTTTGCAAAAAAAAAAAAAAAAAGAAAGGATATAAATCATTGCAATAAAAGTGTGATTTCTGTCTGCATCCCAAAACATAAAAATGCAAATTATGATGAGTTAATATTCTGTATGATAAGGATAGTCTTTATGCTTTGTGGCCCTGTAGAGAGAAGATAAAGAAACATTTTAGTTCTTAAATAAAACAAATGGATCACCTTCCACATTTGTCAACTGAAGCCCATCTTTTTAATTCAGGTATTGAATTAAATGCATGCATCTCTACTCACCAGTCTGCTGGAAACCCTCTCCAGTTTTTGTTCAAACTCAGGATTTCCTTCATGTCCGCCTCACTTAACTCAAAGTCAAACAACTGAAAGAGATAAAAGTAGCTTCTAAGTTAAAAAAACTAATCATTATAAATTTAAAAATCCTCAAGTCCATTTTTTACCAAAACACACGTGTTCCGTTACGGAAATATAATTAACCATCATGTAATAATTATGAAGATATTTTCATATGATGAAATGTTTTCTAAGAATGAAAAGAAAAATCAAAAAGGGAGTTGGGAGAAATGGGGTGGGGCTACTGAAATGGGCGTGACTCAGTCCTTATATAGGAAAAGGGGAGGAGTTTAACTTAAATATGCAACATGGATATTTGTAGGTAAATTAATCATTTTTAAAATGCAAAGAAGACTAAATACAACAAATATCTGAATAATTTAGAGAATCAACATGTTCTTGGGGTGTTGTCACACTAAATGGAAAAGCATGGAACATAGTTAATACTATTTTTCATCTAATTGTATTTAGTTTATTTTTTTAAAATATATACATATTTTTTTTATGTTAATGTTGAGATGAAAACCAGAAACAAACGCAACAAACTTGCAATTTAAAATGTAATGCTGTCTGATAACAATAGATTTGGTCAACAGGAAAGAACCTTTATAAATAAAGTTTGATTTGAATTTGAATATTTTGTTCTATTAAATGTCATACCTGGATATTTTCTTTGATACGACTGGGTGTGACTGACTTGGCAATGACCACCACATTTCTCTGGATGTGGAACCTCACGAGAACCTGCAAAAATAGATAAATACATAAATAATTTTTAGCGAGGTGGTCCTATTTCTACAAATTAATTAATAACTTCCCAGAGCAATAAGACCTTTGCATAACATGGAATATGCTGCATAACTAAGTTTTTTCAAAGAAAGCACTCAGGGGTCAGGGACGGTGGGAAACTCGACCTCAGAGAGCAATTTAAGACAATTTGCTTGCACTGCATGGTTGCTGTGCTGGAGGTGGAGCAGAGCAAGAACATGACGCTTGAAAGACAGTGCTCAGTACAGTGGGTTTACAGAACAGTCGGAGCACGATATGAAACACTGGAGAAACTGAGGAAGTGGTTTAGAGGAGGAGACGAAGTGACTTTTGCAGAGCTTGAGGAAGTCCATGGGGAGATCTACCATTAGGCTAGAAGAGAGAAAGGGATGATCCAACACAGAGATCCAACTTCAGATAATGGGGAACAGAGAAAGAGGCCAAGATAACCCAGAAAACAGTACAAGCAGAGGTATAGACAAGGGATGCAGTCATGCAAGAAAGCATAGAGACCAGTTGGAGCTTATTGAGGGTTTTTTGAGGAAGACTAAAGAGGGGAGAATTACAGTGTTCTAGACAGGAAGTAACCAGACTTTGAACCAAAATGGAAGTAGAGTGGATAGTGAAGGAGGGTCGAAGACGATTAATGTTAGGTAAATGAAAATTAAAAGACTGAGTAATGTTATTGATATGAACTTGAAAAGATACTGAAATGTCTAGGATGACACCCAGACTCTTTACCTTTGGGGGAGGGGAGACTAAAGATCAGTGTGTGGACAGAGTAAAAGGGTGGGTTTGTAACCGACAGAAGCAGTTTGATTTTATCCCTGTTGAGTTTCAGGAAGTTTAAGGTAAACCAGATCTCAGACAGACAGGAGGAGAAGGAGGAGCAGGTAGAAGAGAGGAATCAGGTTTACGAGATACATAGAGCTGGGTGTCATCGGCGAAACAATGAAAATTCATGTTAAATTAACGAAAAATATTGCTAAGGGGTAAGTGATGAAAAGAAAGGGACTGAGGACAGAACAGAAGAGGTGCAACAGAAGAGACATAAGAGGGCTGCGATTTAAATGATTTAGGTTGAATGAATATGAAAGAGAGAATCTCAAAGACCTGCTGCAAAAACATCTATCAACATTGTGGCAGATTTAACATCATAGCAGCTGATGCCTAAATAAATAAATAAATAAATAAAGGAATGACAGGACTGAGCTTGAGAATCCGGCGTGAGAATGTAACGCTTAGTTCAAAAGCACAAGCCCCTTAATTTGAGGGAAACTTTTAAGTCCTTGGCCAAATCCAAATTGCTTCCCCACGGCTTCTACCTATCCCTACGTTTATCCCTCTAAGCAGAGAAATTTTGAAAAAAATAGCGTCTTCAAATTCAGAGGTTACTACCGCTTGATGACATCATCAACAGTCACTACGTTAGCGCTTCAGCGCACATCCACAAGGACAAATGCGTTTGTCCTTAGAAGCGTCACGCGGATCACCCTTCTGGCGGAGGGATAATCAGCCCCGAGTCCTTACGGCTCCTTCAAAAAAAAACTTTCGGCCGCTACAGCTTGAAATGCCACTACAGTTGGAGACATAGGGAGAAGCCAGAGGGGTGAGGAAGTAGATTCAGTGTTTCTGGATCGTCACATTACTATCTCAACGGAAGTTTTGATAATCCTTATGACAACGTCTGCCAGTTTACTTTTTCACCAAAGGTCAGTGAAGCTGTTTATGAAAGAAAAACAAAAAACGGGAGGTTGACTCGTCTCACTTGTGCCGCAGTCTTCTTGTACTTTTCAGCTATGGCCTTGATGGTAGGTTCCTCCATCAGGGTGGGGTCATCAGGGGAAGCCCTTCAATTAAAACACATGATCAATAGGAGACTTGTGTTGTTGCGACTTGTATGTGATGCTACGTTCACACCGGGCATGTCGCGCGCATTCAAGAATGGGCTAAAAGTGTGCTGTTAAAAGCACGTTCAACATATGGTGTTCACGCCTACTGTTTACTAGCGCATGTCCGCCACCTACAGTTGGAAGAGGCTTGGTGCCAAATGTCAAAGCGTTGCAAATCTTGCTCCAGGCTTTTTCTTTCACAACTTGACTCAAATATCGGAAAAACTTGGTGTCATGGAATTCCAGTCTGGCACAAACCGCAATTCTTAATTCCTCCTTCATGCTCGATTTTTAAACTGTTGGTACTTCCGTGAATTAAAAGGGACACCATCCATATGTCACTACCAGATTACAGTCCCTGATTGGTCAAAGTTTCATCTGGTTTAACTTCCAACATGCTTTTAATGGCTGTGCGTTTTGTACATAGAGCCTGAAAACAGTCGTAGAAACATGCATAGTGACACGTGAACGCTAGAGTATTGAACAAGCCAGAAACGAGCATTTACATTCCTTAGGTTTGCATTGGAAGTGGTCGCCTGAGCATGTGTTGCCGAGGGCGGTGTGAACATAGCTTCAGCATAAAATCTGTGCATCATCCCACCAGGGTCTTTCAGGGGAGCCCAGAGGAGCATAGGCAGTCACAAAGATGTCCTTTGACTTGCAGTAGTTGATCATCTTCTCTTGACTCAGATATGGGTGGCACTCGATCTGAGAAAAGACAAATGTGCGTTGGTTTCATGTTACCCTACACAGTTTAATGGTGAAACATGAGTCACTGTGAGATGCTTTTCACCTGGTTGGTTACTGGCTTGTGTTTGAGGCCGGGTTTATTGAGGATGGCTTCAATCTGGTCTTTGTTGAAGTTTGATACACCGATTGCTTTGACCAACCCGTCATCCACCAGCTTCTCCATGGCCTGTACACAACATTTACAATGATGTTTATAGATGTTCACTAGATCTGTATTTCATTCATGCACACTCCACTGGATCTACTTCTATCATTCCAACAACTGAGCTTTTTCCATTACCTCCCAAGTGTCCACAAAATTGGAATTGTCTGGAACTATTTGCTTCTCCTCGTCCAACGGGAAAAGCTTGTCTCCAGGCTGTAACAGTGAAATAGTGACTGAGCTTGAGTCGACAAACAAACTGGTCCAATTTTGAGGTATGTCAGAACAAACCTTCATTCCTGCTGGGAAATGGATGAGATACAGGTCCAGGTAGTCCAATTTCAAGTCGCTTAGAGTCTTTTCACATGCTCCTCTCACCAGCGATGGAACATGGAAGGTGCACCACAGCTAGAAAACACAAAGAGCCAGAGGTATATATTGAAACGCTGAAAGACTGGAACAGCATTTAAGGCAATGAGAAGGCCGGATGAAGATCTGCAACTTCAGTTTTTTATGAGACTCTGTATTTGTAGCAACTTTGTCTTAAAATTGGTAGTTTCAAAGTTAGGTTCAACCCCTCTGCCTGAAAGAAGCAAAACCAAACTGATAGGGAACTTTCTGCTAGTAAGGAATGCTAATAAAAACCGGGGCAAAAACAACAGCACAGCCTGGTAGAAGTCCACTTTCTCTACATTATCAGGTCTAGATAAGATTAATTATTATCAAGCCAAAAGAATAATTAAGCCACAATTGTGTACCGTTGACTTTATATGAGAACTGGACTGAGTGACCCTCCAGCCCCCCCTTGTGTTCCAACAGGAAGTACCCTCTGGATTGCAAGGATTGAGTCTGTCGCACACATACACTCCCACGTGCACACTAAGAAAGCCTGGTAGAAATCCACTTTCTCCACATTATTGCTCTAGACAATCATTATCCCTTCCTATGGGAGGAAGCTGGAGTGCCTGAAGAAAACCCACACTTGTACTGGGGAATATGCAAACTCCACACAGAGAGGACCCAGCTGGGATTTGAACCAGGCCTTCTCGCTGTGAGGAGAGAGTGCTAATCACTGCACCACCATACAGCCTGTGAAACAAATGTTTCTTTCATTCAAAATCAACATGTTTCAAGGTTTTATTTCCCCTGAGGTCACCTTGCTGACGATGAACAGATCTTCCCTCTTTACCACTCCCTGGTCGATCATGGCATGAATTCCTGCCCCGACTTCTTCTTCATTCTCGTAAATGAAGGCGCCGTCTATGTGTCTGTAGCCGTTACTTATTGCCACTTTCACTGCCTCGCAGACCTTTCCTGGTTCTGCCTGTGGAGACAGAGAAAGCAAATCTCAGCAAAAAACAAGCAAAAAAAAAAAAAAACAGAAAGAAACATCCCCAAATTTTTAGCCTGAAAACATTTGATGTCAGAAAAATGCATGAGGAATTGAAAAGACTGGCAGCTTTGGCAAAATAAAATGCTGACATACCATGACTCAGCAAAAATTTTTGCTTGACATCCCCCCACCTCCCATTAAATCTCAATGCAGGCAAACAAAACAAAACCTTACAACATGAGAAAAAAAAAGGAAAATGACAATGTAGTATATATGAAATTACAATACAAATAAAAATATATAAAATTCTAAGAATTGTAAACAAAAACATGTTTAAAGCCAGACTATTGTTTGGCAGAAAGGCTCTCCACATCCAGACTTACCCTCCATGTTCCCAGACCCACAATGGGCATCTTAGCTCCAGTGCTGAGAGTAACTGCGGGGATCATCTTGGAATACGTTCAGCTCAACAAGCAACTCTTTCACTCAGCAGATTTGGTTTCAGCCAAAATGATGGGCTCCTTTTTATTTCACCATGTGGGAGGGTTCCAAGTGCTCTGTTACTTCCATGTTCTTTAGAAAGAGAGGGAGGAGCACTTTCAAGGCGAACTGCTGTGATGCAATAATTATATAATAGGGTAGGACAGTGCTGCTAAAGGGAAATGATTGTTCACATGGATTGTGAATAAAGCTTTGAAAGTTGGTATTTGTCACTGATTTATCATTAGATTAGATAGGTTTAAAGAAAGCTTAAAATTTATTTAAAAAAAACAGGGGCAAAGTGAAAGGTGTGTGGACATTCTGACAATGGTAGGACACGTGACACTGTTGTAAACTGCAGTTTTAGATACCGAGTTAAAAATTAATATTACATTTTACATTAAAAAAAAAAAAACGCCAGCCTCAAACGAATCCTGTGTGACTGCATAATCCTGTGATAGTCTGATTAAACTTGAAAACAATTTCATTTTTTCCACTGCTCTGTTGTGTAAACATGTCACACACTAATTTTCTGACAAATTCAGCGAGCGGTTTAATTGTTGTACAAACAACTCGATTCAGATTGGTTTTTTATCATAAATGTGCCTGAAACTGTGACACTAAGTAACTAGAAAAGTTGCATTACTTGGGATATTGCTAGTGTGAATGCTGTTTGCTAAATGTTGTCGCTGAAGATGATGAAACAATTTTTAAAAAATTCCTAAGGAATGTCCTCATAGTGCTGAACGTTTTGATACCAATATTGCAAATTTTATAAAGGTGCAGAAAGAATTTTAAGAATTTTGTGAAAAAAATCATAAAAATTGCATAAAATGTTAAAATGCGTTAGCTGTATCAATACCAAAAGGACAAGCGCGAATGTCCTTACCGTGCTGAATATTTTGATATCAAGATGCATACGTTTCAGAAGTGCACAATGTTTTTTGAAGGATTTGAAAAATTTCCCATTCATATTCGATGGGGCAAAAAAAAATGGCATAAATTGTTGTTAAATCTTAAAAACTGTAAAATTTACAAAAATCAAAAGTACAAGCAGCAATGTCCAGAACGAGCTGAACGTTTTGATACTGAGATTGCTGAAATTGTTAAAAGTATGAAGGAGTTTTTATGTGCCGAAAAAATACAGAAAAAAGTAGGAGAACCACAATATTTTACCTCACACCAATGTACTGACATGAGAAAGTGATGATTTCAGCATCTTCTCGTTTTTGGAACAGTCTGCCAGAGGTGTATGTGTATGTTCATGTATATGTGGTGGTGAAGGTGTAATGCCAGTCACTGAAATGCTTCAATAAAGCCGTATGCCATGTTTTTTTTCCCTCGCAAGGTTAAAAAAGATGAGAAGGACACGCAAGCACAACGTTACTCAGGGTTCACCCAGGGCAACATCTGATCCCAGCTGAAACTGGAAACCCTATAGGTGATCCCGGATGAGCCCCCACTAATTCACCATGAAAAGTTTCATATAACTATAAATAGATTTGATCATGTAGTCATTACCAAAGAAGCACAATGTTGTTGCAATTATAGTGGTTATTACATGTTTATTGATTAATTACTACTGTCTTTTTAACTAATAAAATCTAAGTAATGGCAAAGACTTGTAATACTTGCTGTTACCAGACTATAACAGTGTATTACTTAGGTAACTACATGGTATTACCAAGTGGTTACTTTCTTATTACTACATAATTATTTTCATGTACTGTAAGAGCTGCCAAGATGTCAATGTCTGAAAGCTTTTGTATAAATGGATGATTGTGTTTTAGTTGTTGCTTTATGAATTTTGCTCTTAACAAAATGAACAAAATGTGACACAAACCAGCAACAGTGATGTCAGAGGAGGTTTTCGGAACAAGTCTGAGTTCTGAAACTCTTTCTTTGTGAATGTGCACCCCGCTCCCATGGGCTCATCTCCCTCAGGGCAAGCAGACTGGATCATGTGAAGTTCCTTCTTAGAACCCTGTTATCTCTGGTTGGTGGTAGTGAGAGGGCTCTTCAGCCTGAACAGCAGCTCTGTGATGAAGAATGAGCCACGCTTTTCAAATGTGGATACATTTAACCTCAAATAAATGAACAAATGTCAAACGCAGCGCCATTATTTAGGAAACCAAATCCCAGAAACTCGTGAAACCTATTGAAACCTTCATGTCCTTCACGTGTCCTTAAATTCCTAAAAAATTCTCTTCATTGTAGTGGCTTTTGCTGTCATTCAGTTAAAATTCAGTATTTTCACTAAAACTCTATAAAAATGCCTTTGTTCTTTTTTTTATTTGTTCCTTCTGTGGATGAACTGAAGTGATACTTTACTGTTTTCTGAAACTCACATTTTATCTCACTTTTGAATAAAAAACAGATTAGTCAACAGACGTTTATAAAGGACTCACTGACGCTTCATAAAATCGTTTTTCATCATCCTCACAAAAAGCTTCCTCCTCACAGGTGGAGCGCCAAGTGGAGGCTGGACTCCCTCTGGATGCTGTATCCATCCATCTTCCAGCCGTTTGCCGGCAGCTGTCGTCTTCTGCTAACCAGAAGTGCAGAAGTGCTCCTGAACTTTGACCTTCACGTTCTGTATGGATGTTACTTTGAAAACGGTTTTTACATGTTTTACAGCAGCAGAAACCTTCCTGTTGACGTGTTTTGTGTGAAAATTCCAATAAAGATTCTGTCAGCGGCGAAAGATGTCACGCGCATTGTTTTTACGCTTCTTGTGCTCTTCAAGACTTCTGGCAACGATTCCATTGGTCCAGGTGAATACTCGATTCTGATTGGTTGGAGGGTGTCCATTAAAAAGTGATAATAGACACCCAAATAAAATGTCCACATTATTGTGCTGGCCTAAACACCACTTGGTGACCACAACAGCAAGACATTAGAAAACATGTTTGTCCTTCAAATGATTATTTCATGGATGTACTAGTTTGAAACAAGCTTTTGCTTCATATTCTGGTCAAAAACAAGCAGAAAGAGGTGAACTTTGTATCACTCAGTCAGTGCAGGTTTGATAGCTGTTACCATGGCAACGTGTCACATCGCGTATATAATGGTGCGCTTCTAATGAAATATAATTTAAACCTCTCAAACAACAACATGAAAGTGCTTATAATTGATTTAATATTTATTTTTTCAGTAAGTGACCGTGGTCCTTCTGCGAAGTCTTTTAATTTCTAATAAAGACATTTAACATTAGCCAATATCCCTTACATGTTTTAGAGTAGATATATATCTTTTTGTTAGTTATTCTATAAGGTTCACAAATCATGTCCTGATTATTGAGAATTATAAGATGACCCATTTTTCAGGATATGAACAGTTTCTCTGTTGAATAAGTGGCATCAAAGTCACCCTGAACCCCGTTCGTCCAGCCCCACACCTAACAGTTATTGGCTTGGTCGCTGTGATGTCATGCGGCTCCTTGTCGAAGCATGAATTCCAAAGTTCTATCACCTCAGAAGACTTGTTACAGCTTGCAATGTTTACATGCAGCTTTGCGAAGCAGGCCTGTGCTGCCACGCTATTCTCAAGGGAAAAAAAATCCCTTGAGAACGGTTCATAGAACCATTGTTTCAGCTGTCGAGCTACACACCTGCACGAGGATGAGGCGTGCCTTCATTAATTCCAACCTCATACTCACGAGGCAACATGGCCAAAAATCTATTTTCAAACCAATTTGACTATATTCTTCTTGAAATGCAGCTTTTTATTTTTTACTGTTTTTGTCCATTTTTTCACTTCATTTTTGAAGGAAAAAGGGTTACACAGAAGTATAGTTTTTAAAATAGACATTATGATCTCGTATTAAACCGGTGTACCCGCAGAAACTTCGGACACCCCGAAAACAAGGCAAATGTCCCACGTAGTGAACTAATCAAGGAGTAATGAAAGAAACTTATAGTGTATAAAATGAGAGTTTGATCATTTCATCACTTCTGTAACTTTAAAAAAAACATATTTACTTTTTGATTTACTAGTATCAGAAAAGTTGGAAATTATATTAGTCATAAAACTGGTAAAAAAAAAAAAAAAGAGGTCAGAAAAAGATATCATTTTAATGTTAAAAATACAAAATGAACCAGAACTTTATTTTTTTTCCTATACAATGATTTTTTTTATTGGGGAATGGATTAATGGGTTATTTCATGTTTCAGCGTATCTTACATTAAAGTAAAACTATTTAATGTTGCATTATTTGCTTTTGCTCATAACCGTGTCTGATCTGTGTGAAAAACGGTAAAAAAGAATCAAATGAATTGGAAACTGTTAAAAAATATATATAAGGAAGTTACAATTTAGATGTAATTTCTAAAATATGATAATAATAATAATACTCCTTTAAACGACAACTAAATTTAGCCTTGGACGCAATTAAAATACATGTGAACATGCAGCAATCTGTACGTTAGATACATGTTAGCATACATGTTAGGCCACACTGCAAAAACGGAAATCTAAGTGAGAATAAATATCTTAAAACAAGCATATACATGCTTATTTTTTAATGGTAAGATAATTCTTCTCACTTAATAGCTTTTATGCCAGAGAACTTCCCTTATTTTAAGAGTTTTGGCACCTAATTATCTCAATAAGATATTTAAGCTTGCTACTAAGATTTTTTTTACCTATTATGAGTAAAAACACACTTGAACTAGAATCTCAATAGTTACCAAGTAACATGATGGGAGAAAACTGTATTTTCAAAGTAATAATTTCAAAAAATAAGTAATTGTGGCTTTGACATAACTGTCTCTTCCAAGATGTAATAAAAACAGTCAAATACATTCTATTGTTTAATTGTCAACAATGCAAAATATGTACTTGTATCATAGAACAGTTGACATAGTGCTGTAAACTGACACTTAACATTAAACTTATAACATTTGAAACAAATTTAAAGAGAAAAAGTTTCATTATTCAGATCATTTATGTTTTCTATGATCTTCCAAGTTCAAACTGTAAGGCCACTTTAAGAGCAAGTCATCAAGTAATGATGACTGGGCAACACACAATGAGTCATGAGTTTTCACTGCATCTCCAAGATGGTATTTCACGTGTACAAAGGTTTGGCTATGGCAGCTAATTGTGCAATAAGTAGTCAAATCCACCAGTTTATTTACATCCACTATCTCAGTAGCTTGTGCAAGGTGTGGGACCTCGACCTGATATGCCATGAAATTTCTATTAAAGTCTATAATTTGAAATGGCTGGTATTCCATACAATACAGTATTGAATCAACGACAAAACTGTTTTTGATTAGTCCAAATTCTGGCATATCACCATTCATTACTTTGGCAAGGATCATTGTTTTCTGAGTTATGTATTTATTGCCATTTATCACAAGCCATTTGACTGATACAGCATGGTTAACTTCATCATAACCTAGGAAGTCTCTCAGTTTTCCTTGTAAATACTGTAACCTCAGAGACAGGTCCCGTCTCCCTTTCATTTGAAAAGATTGGATGTATTAAAGGATAAGCATTTTGGCAGCTTTCATATATTTGGTTTTGATTAATCAAAGACCTGCAAACATTCTTAAAATTTATCTTTGAAGCCCAGCGTTTTAAAAAACTGTTTAGATTCAAACCGCATACACATACTGTATGTCTAACCATTGGGCCTAATGATTCAATTTGTGATGGCAAGTGTATCATATAATGCTGTTTAGGTGTAATATTGTTTTCTGGGAAAAGCTCCTTCCAATGTTTCAAATGATTTTCAATCAGTGACTTCAATCTAGAAACAGTTGCAATGCTAAGTACAGGTGAAAACACTGTCTGCACAATCTCTATAAGCTCATTTATCAGGTGCATATATGGATTGCTCTCTAAACCCTCCAAAACAAATGGTAATATTCTTAGCAATACGAGCATTTGCCCAGATGACTGTTTTAGTTTGCTATCACTTGACATTAATGTACTCAAGGAAATTGGAGATGGCCGATCTCTAGCATCCGGTGGGGAATAAGGGTAACCCAAAGTTTTTGAATTCACTTAGTCCAGATTAAACAAGATTATTCAAAGCACTCTTTATTTCCAAAGGAGCTGTGCCCTCCAGAATGACATGCATAATGTCTTGTGGAGTTTGTTGTACAATGTCAAAAGCTTGGAAATCCACTAATTTACTTCTTCTATTGATCCCATATGTTGTTCTCAAACTATTGTGAAGCAATTCTGTATCTGCCTTTTCTATTTCATCAATCTGTCTGATCTCTTTAAGGTCCTTCTAGTGAATGCATTTTCATTGAATAGTGACTACATGTCTTAAAAGTACACTCACAATGTCTACATTTACTGTAGGCAAAGCCAACACCTTCCTTAAACCCTGCAATTTCATGCTGTGCCAGAGTGTCACCACAGATAGATACCATGGCACCATAGATAGTTTCTTCTCCATCAATAGTTTGCATTTTAACACCAGTGAGTAATGCATCCATATCTTCTTTGATTCTGTCCAATATCATATTTACACCAAAATGACGGAGGTCTACTCATTTAGCCATGGCAAGTAACCTAATAGCAGCAGCTTTAGACCTATATTTTGGGTTTACGTTTGCTAGAGTGTAATATCAAGAGCTCATTTTTTGTTGTGAAGGATCCTAGTGGATTGCAAATCTCTATTTCATCAGTGTACAGAACAATCTACAATGCATTTGGTTTCTTTGAAAATAAGGGATGTGATTTTAAAAGAGAACCATCAACAATGTCCTGGAAAAAACCCTTCTTGCACCTCTGTGGTCCCTTTTCAACCATAGAGAAAATCTTTGGGTGCAATAAGAACTGCTCTAGACTTTTGACCAAAGGTACGTAATAAAACAAATTGTCTTTAACAATAAACTCTCTTGATGACCCATGCTTCCTTTTGCATATAGTTGGACAAATTCTAATTTCCTCTGCATCCAAAATCTTTAACTGCTTTTTCATTATACTGTTCTTTCAAAATGTTGTTGCAACACTCATGAATGGGTCAACAAAAGTGTCAAAGACATCCATTACTGCTCTTTGAAGGTGTCCTGGTGTGCTTTCTGAATGCTTCGTCAGTACTTGCTCCATCTGGCTTCTGAGGTTGTTCATCAGTGATGACTGGTACTGTTGTACTCCAGCGACAATGTCATTCATACCTTTCTGAAAATGAGAAAAGTAACACAACGTCATAATACTTGAACAAACACTTTTGCTTAGACATCAGCATAAGAAAAAAACTGTAGTGAGCTACTTAACAAGGCAGCAAGATTGACCTTGAGGCATCACTGGAGTGGTACAACAAGCTCTGTATGAATGTAAACCAGCAGATAAAAGCAGTGGTTTGCTTGAAGTGGACAGCTTACCTGTGAGAGACGGTGGTTGACCCGTACATTTATTACAAAGGCAGGTGCCTGTGTTGGCAGATCCTAAAAAAGTGGAAATGTTTTTAGTATCCTGATGTAATGTGATCTAACATTTAAAGTTACATGTCAAAATAAATAGTACTTAAGCTCCTTTGAATGTGCTTGCTTACTATAGTTAGGCAATTTTAGCTGTCACATAGAATCTTGTTTCATTCATACATGAGCTGTCAAATCACACCTTACTGTTGTTTATGTTTATTATGTTTATTATGCCTAAGTGCGTGTTCAAAAATCGAGGTCTGGAACGATTTTGAGGTTTTCCACCAAAAGATTTATTCCTGACACCAAAATATCTAATACATGAATTTAAGGTCTCCAGCTGTCCCTAGGAAAGCATCTAACGGATGCTCTTCTCCGTGCACGAAGAATAGACACCCTTTTTCCCTCTGACCCAGAGTTTTATACACAATATGCAAAAAGAAGGTTGGATCAAAAAAAGAGGTTGGATCTTCTCCCTGGAGATGCATTTTCCCACCGTCCGCCTTTTCCCATCCTTTCGCAGGTGCCTCTGTTCCTCGTTAACTCCTTATCAGCTCTCCATTCACTCCCGCCTGCAGACATTTGTTTCAAAGCAGCATACTCCCTATATGAACTAACCTTGTATGCTGTGAGAAACTATCCTATCATTCATTCACACAATCATAAAAATGTCTGCAAAATTTAAACCATGAAAAACCCTTTTGTTTAAGTATTCAATGTCTACCAAGTTTATCACTTTTAACACTACATTTTCATACTGGTTAATACTGAATTATTATGACACACGTATTTGTTTATTTAGACTTCATTTCTTCAACACCAATACAGACCACACTGTGTGGGACCTCAACTTGACATGCCATGGCTAATAATTTTTTTGCTCGATATTCACTGTGATTCTTTGATGCGGAGTTGCAGAGGATTGGCAACAGCAGAGTAACTTACTGGCAGTGCTGTAGCAGCTCTGTCTCTGTGTCTGTAGTACGGAGCTGTTGACCTGTGATGCTGGAATCCTGTACAAATTAACCAATATGTCTTTTGGTTGTTTTTGGTACATCTGGGATTTAGTGGAGTGTGCTGTTGCAAGGTCCTCTGTCAGAAGGAGACTAGCATCCAGAGTGTTGCATAGAACTGCCTTTATTTGGCTACCAGCATGGGGTCACAAAGATTGTAATGTGGGTGTGGTTTATTCATGTGATGCACACCAGTCTCAACAATCCAGATACCCCGCAGCTCTGAGACTTCTGAGCCACGGAGCTGGATTGATATCCCTCCGCACTGAAGTCACATGACCAGACGGCATGCTGGGTAATGTAGTCCGAATGAATAACAGGGAATTTTCTACAGTTTGCTAGCATGTTTTTTCAAAATAAAAGCTTTTTCTAATCATGTATATCTTTTGTATGAAAAAGTATTTTAGTTCCAAGATCAAGATTATAGAAGATTGATATTTAAATAAATTAAAGAAGCCTGAAGCTAAAATAAAAAATTATCCTCTTTTTAAATCACTCAAAACATGATGCAGTTTATTAACAGCACGCAAACACACGTACATAAAGTGCAGACATTAGACAATGATAGCATTGCCTTTTGAATAATAGGCAACATAAAGAGCACAGGTGCTGCATATTGCACATTTTGATCAGCTTGGAAACTTTTCAAGACCTTTTAGCTTTACTAGCAAGACCTTTCTGTCTGACAATCACAGAACAACTGGATGACAAACACCCCAGCATGTGTCATTGAACTGATCAACTTCCTACCCACCAAGCTCTGGAGAATTGTAATATGAGGTAACGGTGACGATGGGCGACGTGTGCCTCTTTCACCCTGAAAAATTTCATGCAAGTGGTGTGGATTTTATTTCAAATAAAAAAACTGTCAGCTGCTGCTTCAAGTTGGCAAAAATAACAGCAGATTCTGCAGGTGATAATAGCAGAACTAAAGGATGACTTGTGGCTTTACTAGCCTATGGTGAGAAAATGAGTCAATTCTATTGGATTGTACCATCACAAAAAAAAAAAAAAAGTCCAAGTAATTGAAATATATCAAGGACCAAAATGATCCTGGAACTCATTTTTATGCTAGGAGCAACAATATGACTGGGTTATTGACTTAAAGTTGTCATTTTTCAGTCTGGATAGAATTTAAAAAAAAAAAAAAAAAAAAAAAAAAGGCAAAATAATTTCAAAAAAAAATATCTGTTAAAACTTGCTTCATTTGGTTTAGAGGGTGGGTGGGTCCTACCCCATTATTGTCCACAAAGTGATAAATTAGCATTCAGTTTTGCTGGGAAAAAAACCACCTCTCAGGAGCAGTCGGTAAAGGTGGTCACCATGTTCCCCCTGCGCTGAGTCACCGTCCTGCAGTGCTGCTTTGCCGAGCCCTGAAACCTGCTCTCAGTTCTGGAGGCGTGCGAGTTAAAGGAGAACATCTTCTCCAAGTCGTCAAACATGTCGTCGAAAAGTCCGAAGCCGGAGTGCTGAAACACCCGCCGCTGCTTGTTCATAGCCTCACGGTGGGACTGGAAGTGGCTGTCGAAGTGTCTTTTTTGGTGGGCCTGGTTGTGGGAGTGGAAGTGGTGTTGGTGTCGTTGCTGGCCGAACGTGTCGAAGTCTTTGAAAATGTCGTCAAAGTTGAAGGATTGGTAGTGCTGTTTGAAGTTGTAGTTGCCGCTTCTTTCTCCTCCGGGGCCCTCTGACGAGGACGCACTGTGGCCAAACTGATCGTATTCTCTTCTCCTCTTGTCATCCGAAAGCGTCTCGTACGCTAAAATAAAAACAAAACACACTTGATAAGCTTTAAGCTGATAAGCCACCATCAGTGTGTGAATGGGTGAGTGGGTTTGTGCCTGTAAAGCGCTTTGGGCCTTCAATGAAGGTAGAAAAGCGATATATAAGTATACGCCATTTACCATTTACTTTATTATTTTTTTTTCCCTGAAATATTCTCCAATTAAATGCCACGTTAGGAGGAAAAGAAATCCTAACAAATGGTTTCATGCTAGCTTAAATTTATCAATTACGTCAACTACAACTAAAGTTTTAAACTGTAGTTTTACTCATTTTTAAAAGTCGTACTTATTGCTCGGTTTCCAAATTCCCTCACTAATTTATGCACTAAATAGTATATGTTCCACATACTTTTTTGGGGTGTCTGAAGCTACAATTCCAAAATCCGATAATTAGTTAGACCTCTTCGTTTGACCAATAAGTTTGCATCCTCAGATAACTGGACTCGGTCTTCATCAAAAGTTTGTATTTATAAGGCTTTCACTTTGACAAATGTACATACGACAAGAGTATCAGGGCCACCATCAAAAAAAAAAAAAGAGATAAATCGCATAATTTGACAAAAAAGAAATTTAATTATGACTACAAAGTCATAAAATATTAGTAAAAATACAAATGTTATGAGAATGAAGCTGTACAATTATTTTTTTTAAAAAGGAAAAGAACGGCATATTTGAATAGTTTGCAAATGATACCAAACAGGCTGTGTTCAAATGTCTTGATTGATGTATTTTTAAAAACTAAATGTAACGTTGTATTTAAAGAAAAATAAAAGGGCTTTTTTCTTTAAGCATATCGTATTTCTTCCAATAGTAGCCCCGGTGTTTATTTCAATAATTTGGCAATCGGCTCAGCATTTACTGGCCAGAGACTGGCCACTTTTGGAAGATATATGATAAATTTCCAATTTTATTCTAGTAAAATGTAGTTTCTAAATGCACGTGTGTATGGATGAGTGATTGGGGCCTGTGACCTGTCCACGGAGTATGCCGTCTTCATACACAAGTGGCCATGTTAGGGTCCGGCAGGTCCGTGACCCCAAAAGGGACAAATCAAGTTTAGAAATGGATGGATTGATGTTTCTTAAAGTTTCTTAAAATATGACTTTTTTTTTAATCATTGTAATTCTTATTCCTGTATAATTTTGACTTGTCATAATTTTACAACTTTATTCTTGTAAAATGTTCCTTTTTTGCCCAATTGTGCGACTTTCCACCCCCCCCCCCCCCATCATTGTATGACTTTATTCTTGTAAAATTAATCTTTTTTCCAATAATTTTATTAAGTATTATTTTGAAATTTTGACTCATCTATAAAATGTTATGACATTTTTCCTCTTGTAAAATGTAGTCTTCCAACTAATTGAATACATTTTAATTTTCTTTCAAAATTGCACAACATTTTCCTGTAAAATTTAGAATTTTCCTATCGTTTTAAGACTTTTGTTGTAAGATTAAATGTTGTATTTACAATTTTTTCTTGTAAAATTGGGAAAATTTTCCACATGAGTTTACGGCTCTCATTTTTTGTTAATGGTGGCCCTAACCGTTATAGTGACGTCATGTATGTTGTTTATAAAAAAAAAAAAAAAAAAAAAAAAAAACAAGAAAAGAAGGTGTGTAGTGATCATCCCTAAGAATTAAATTTAATTCCAGGGCAGGTTATATGAATTCATATTTCTAGCTTTTTTTTTTCCCTCAAAAGAAAAACTTTATTAGCAAAATTAATGGTTAGATCTATCGATTCAACTTTGTCAATAAAATTGTATCCAAAAAAAAAGCCACTTTTTTTAACAAAGGGGCCAAAGTAAAATAAATAATTAAATAAAATAATAATTACAGGACATATTTCTATCAATATGTAGTCTTTCAGGTGTTACTAAGGGGAGACGACTGATAAATACCTCACTAACCTTCAGCTATTTCTCGGAACTTCGCCTCTGCATCTGGGCCCTTGTTCCGGTCGGGGTGGTACTTCAGAGCCAGTTTATGGAAAGCCTTCTTGATCTGGCGCTCAGTGGCATCTTTGGGGACTCCCAGAATATCATAGTAGTCCCGCTTCGCCAGGATGAACTCGGAGATGAGCAGGACATGCACGGCTAACAGAAACACCGACTGAGCTGGAGCCATGTTGGTGGTTTTGACCCTCTTTTCCTGTCTTTGGAGGTGGAGGGGAGATATTAGCGGCAAAAACATTCGTTCCGAAATTTTACAAAAACAACTATTACTAACAGAAAAGGAACGAATACTTACGTCTTTCTAGCTAATTTCTACTGTGTTCGAGGTTTTTAAAAAGCAGTAATAATTTGATAGAAAGCAACATTAGCTTGGCCCTTAGGAACGCGTCTTAGTAGTTATTATTTAAGTTTAAGTTATTTAAGTCCAACTCATTAAAGAAAAATAAAGTCTGTAAAGTTAAAAAAAGGTAGTTACCTGTGAAAGAGATGACAAAACAGCCCGGATGCTAGCTCTGTCAGCCGCCAAAATCTCCAGCTGATGCGAAACGAAAGCTAGCGGTGACTGACGAAATGCATTCCTGAGCCGTAACACCACGACTCTCAACGCCATTGGTCAGTGCTGAGTCACTGACTGAGCTGTGATTGGTTAGAACTGCACGCACGTGGACAAATGTAAAAGAGACCCAGGTATGAAGGGGAAGAAAGGGGGGAAAAAAGCTTTTTTGTTGTTTTGTGGTGGATATTTTTTTCTATGTTTATATTTGTCACTTGTAATAAATATTTAAAAAAAACTAATTAGAAAAAATCACTCGTGAAGCAAGAGTTAGTTATGCATACTTCCGTTTTTATTTAAACGTCAGAAAATAACATATTAAAAGCTTAGTAAATGTACATTCTAAGATGAAATTCTTAATGTAATAGATAGTTTAATGTTATGCAAAAATAAAATAAATAAAACTAACTTCTGGTTCTTTAGTCAGTTAAGAAAACTATTTGGGGATTTCCTCTTGGTACAGTCCGGAAGGTGTGTTCCAAACATAAAAGTATTTCAAATGTTAAACATACAATGTTTTGTCCAAATTGAATCTTTGTTTTTATGCATTAATTTCTAACCCTGGCAGTTTTTTTAATTTTTTTTAATTGTATTTTCAATTCTTGTTTATATATTTTTTGTTAAAGCATTTTTGATTTTGTTCTGTGCCATGTCATTTACAATAAAGTTTTTTTTTTTAAAGACCGGAAGTGATTGTTTCCATGCTGTTTTGCATTTTTGAACTGGCCATCCATCCGAGGTGTTTTTACGTCGCTTTCTTTCTGATATGCCTCGCTATTGCGCTGTGAAAGGTTGTAGAAACCGAGGAGGAACTGCGTCCAGACAAGACCACAAGAGAATTAGCTATTACCCGTATGTTTTCTGCCGTTTTAAACCTTTACTTAGTCGGTAAACATCATCTTCATTACCAATATTGTTGCTCCTCTCGGAATGGCCGTGTTTTTACAAGCTAATTATCCAGTTTGATGGCCCACTCTACTACAAATTGTGACTAGATCCATATATGCCTTTGTTTTCCTCGTCTGAGCTGGTGTGTGGCTCTAAACTGTACGGCTGGATAGCTCCAATATTGTTCATCATTTTTGTGTCACTGAAAATGTTAGGTTGAGGTTGTGAGGGGCTGTAAGCTAGCAGGAGAGCGTAAACAAATGGATTATGGGATGTGAGGGCAGGCCTTCTTTGCTGCCACAACTCAGAAGTGAATTTCTAATAAAGTCGTGCTGCTCCGCTGATACTTGTCCTAGAAAACAACACAGGTTGTTTGATTTTGGCTAAAAACGGCACACAACTGAAAGACCGATTAAAACGATTTAATTGCAGTTTAAAAGATGATCAGGAGGGGTCTTTAAAATGATAGTTGAAGAAATTTGTTTTTAATCATCTTATTTTTGTGAATGATGTCCACAAAAATGACTAATGATGCTCTTTACTGTCCTCAAGCTTTCCCTTACAAGACAAGTCCAGGCTCCAGAAATGGGTGGGGAACATGAATCGGAGAGGTTGGACTCCAAGTCGACATCAATATCTGTGCAGTGAGCATTTCACGGAGAACTGCTTTGACATTCGATGGGGAATCCGTTACTTGAAGCAAACAGCCATCCCCACCATTTTTAATAATGTAAGCACTTTTCTTAAGTCTCTTTTTAAGTTTCAGTAAAAAAAAAAATTACTATCATACACTATTTATTTGCTTGTATTTGTCTTAGCATGTCTATTTTTAGTTTTCTTTTGTAGGTTTGTTTTGTTATTTTTCGTATATCTATGTTGATGTTCTTTTTTCCTTTTTTTTTTGTCCTGTAGGACGGTGAAAAAAACCTCAACACAAACAAGCAAAGCCCTATGATTACATCCAGTCCGTCAGAGGTTGGAACTGAGCCCAGGGAAGCTACTTATGATAGCAGTACACCCCTGATTTTAGGTAATTCATGGAAACCTGCACAAAGAAATGAAAGAAAAGACGCTGCAGAACCTTCAGAGACAGGAGAGCTCCCTCTGGTGTCGGCTAGTGGGATTATTTTCCAAACAGAACTCTCAGAGACTCAAGTGGGAGGCAAAAGGATACTAGCAAGATCTGATCCCAAACAGCATCCTCGTAATAAACTGCATCCTAAAGTGCTGGCCGACTCCGCCATAGCTGAGCTTTGTTGTGATGCAGATGCCGCCACACTAACGGACACAGCTGACCTCGAAACGGCGACTTTTTTTGAAGAAAACTCAGCCGTCTGCTTCTCGGAAGAGAGGGCGCCCTCCGGCGGAGACCGCGTTTCGGTGGATGAGCACTCGTACTGCAGAGCGGAGGACACAGATAAAGATCAGCTGTGGTGCAAAGTCTTGTGTCTGAACGCCAAAATCGTGGAGCTGAACCGCAGGGAGCAGAGCACGGTGGCGAAAATCCAGGCGCTGGAGAAGGAGATTACTCTGCTCCAGAGGGACGCTAACGGGCAACTTTAGAAGGATGGCACAAGGTTTTGATCGACTCTTACATTTCTTGTGTTGTAAAATAAAAAATAACTTATTGTCAAACAGACTCACTAAAAGTGTGTTACTTACAGTAACGTCAGATCTATAAATGTCAAACTCTGAAACATCAAAACCTAGAAAAAAGAAACAATATTGTTAGACTAAGAGGATTTTTGTTGCAAATAAGAAATGCTTAATTTAGAAAAAAGTGAAGATATTTGAGACGGCTTTAATTGATGAATGTTATGCAAGTGAATTATTGCTGGTTTTTAGCTCAAAAATCTCTGGTTTGAAAATGAAACTCACTTAGGAAGTTGTAACTAAAAAAAGATTTGTATATTTGACATGTTGCATTACCTGCACACAAAAATTCCTCAGGAAAGTGATTCAAACACAAGATAAAAATCATGTTTCCTGTGGTTTTCTAAACCCAATAAATGCTTTGTTTTTGTTCAAAATTGAAAAACAAGTATAAAATTTGCCTGACAGGTTTATTAGTTATGGTTTTAAAATCTGCTTCTGTTTTCATGTTAAATTACACCAACATTTTTTAGTTTAAATGCATTTTGTCACAAAAGGAGCTTTAAAGAAAGCCAACTGTAAATCAAGTAAAGTAAAATTTCAGTTTTTTCTAATTGTTGTTGTATTTTAGTTCTATCAAATGCACTTTATACTCATGCACGTCATATTGTTATTGAAGAATAATTAAGAGTAATATAACATAATAAAGTGTAATTTATAATAATAATAAAGTGAAAAGCAATTTTCACACCAAAATTCTAGATTTAAATTCCATTTTTTTGTCTTTTTGGATTGGAACTGGTTTGTTTCAAGCAATCCAAACAAAAAAAACTAAAAAAAAAAGGAAAAACAAAAGATATATTTTTCTATACATTGAAATATAAAAACTCAGAATGATTAATTGTGAAAAATTAAAAAGGTAATAGAGATGCATTTCCATATATATACATCCACATGTAAATGATACCACTCTGTCATAAATAGACTTACTGTATTAGCAATTTTACATACAATACCACACATTGAATCCAATTAATGTCAAGTTTTATTTATTTGCTTGACAACAGCAAGAGGAAGAAAATTTATAGAGATTGTCATGCAATGTTGATTTAAAAAGGTGGAGTGGATCTCCGCCCATTGTTGGTGGGACTATGTTTGATCTGCTCAGGAAAAAAAAAAGTTTAAAAGTTATATATCAATATACTAATTAATGACAAATTCAAAACCATTCCACAATTTACTGAAAAGATGAAAGCATTATATGGTTTATATAACATAAAAAACAACGAGTATTGTAGAAAAGTGTTGATTCAAGTTAACACATTTTGACAAGTAAGGCCATTATTTTGAAATTCATTCAAATAAATAAATAAAAATATTTTAAAAGAATGTTCAGTTAACTGTCTTATTTTGCTTGGATGACTTTTTAGGTTTGTTTTGATTTTACCTAAAATATATATGGGTTTGGCTTCTTTTTTAATGGGAATGATGATTTGAAAAGTAAAAACAAAATTTTTTTTTTCTGTCCTGTTTTTTAAGTGCTACATCAGAAGTTTTCAAATAGTCTGAATCAAAGTTTAGCTGTGGATAAATAGTGCCATTCTATTCGATTCGATTCGATTCGATTCGATTCATACAGCACAGAAATCTTGGCATTTGAGTAAGTTCAGGAATTTGTTGTTGGATTTGGTTTGAATGCATTGGAGCTTTCTACGACTCAGCATTTCTGTTATTCTTTCGGCTCCACAAGCGTCAACCTACAGGAGGATAACCCCGCCCTCTTTGCCCTCTGTGCCTCTGCTTAGTCAACGTAGTATTTTGGTCTGGGGAGATACCATGTTTTCCACTGAATTTTAACCATAAGTCTGAAGTTTTTGAATTTTTTTCTACAAACACTTTAAATTTTGATCCCAGATTTTAAAACTTTTATTACAAGTGACTTCTAATTTTTTGTATCTCAAAACTCTGTAATCCCAGAATTTAGACTTATTTTTCTTACAGAATTTTCATATTAAATCCCAAAATCTATTCTTTTCTACAACATTTTTTATTTTATTTTAGAATTACTTAAATGGCTTTAATTTTTACCTTAGAATTTTAACTTCAATTCTAGATTTTTTTTTTCAGAATTCCAATTTAAATTCAGACTAATATAGTTCACTGCTGTAAACACCTGCACATAATTAATTTAAAGTAAACACGTCTTTTTTCAGAGCTTTAATCTATGAGCCTGGTATTATACTTAGAGTTAGAAAAAAATCTTATTTTGATGTGCCCACATTATTGATTTCTAATAAGTTGGATTTTACTTTCTGACTGGGTTCTAATCACAAGGTTTAAAATATTGTGATAAGAACTTTAAAGGCAAAAATGGAAAAGTGAGCACATCAGCAACATTTTTTTCTCATTTGCTTTCTATTTTTTATATAGATTTGCTATATTTTATCTATTTTTTAAACCAACTTTTTTTTAGGTGTTTGAATGATGACAGTCTCTGTCTAAGTTACTGCATTAATTAATCATCTTCCACTGGCACTAAAAGCACTTTTACCCCTGACAAAAGTAGTACACTTGAAGTTTATTTTATTCAAGTATACTAAAGACCATGTATGTGTAGTGTAGTAAGTTCAGACTAAATTTAGTAAAAAGGAAACTTCAAGTATACTACTTCACTTTTAGTACAGACAAAATATACCTGTACTACACTTAACCCCTTAACACCTATTAATGCAAATATGCATCAAATAATTTTGGCTCCAAAATTACGTCAGTTTAACATTTACTTGGAAGCAAAAAGTGTTTTTTTTTTTTTTTTTTAAACTGGAAATAAATTCAAGCATCAAAGAGGTTTAGGGAAAAGACAAGGGAAAAGTTAAGTAGAACCTTAAGAAAAACATTATGGGGATGTTAAAAGAAAAGTCAAGAAAAATGTTAGGAGAAAAGTTAAGGGAAAGGGTGAAGGAAAAGTGAAGGAAAGTAGGAAAAAATTGGGGGGAAAGTTGAAAAGTTACTATTATTATAAAAAGTTAAGGAAAAAGCTAAAGAGAATTTTAAGGAAAAATTTTAAAAGAAACATTAAAGGAAAACATTAAGGGAAACGTTAGGGGAAAAGTTGAAGAAACATTTAAGAAAGGTAAGAAAAAATGAAGTGTAATGTTAAGACAGAATGTAAAAGTTCATGAAAGTTGGGAAAAGTTAAGAATTTATTTTCATTAGAAGTTATTGGTAATGTTAATGGAAAAAGAATTTGAGGAAATGTGTTAAATTAAAAGTTAAGTAGAAATTTGAAGGAAACATTAAGGGAATATTAGGGGAAAGTTAAAAGACAAGTTGAGGGAACCCTTATGAGAAAAGGAAAAGTTAAGGAGAATTATAACAGAAAAGTTAAAGGAAACGAGAATTTGAAGGAAAAGTTAAGGGGAATGTTAAGAGAAAAGTTAAAGGAAAAGTGGGAAAGTAAAACTTAATGTTAAAGAAAACGTTAAGAGAAAGGTTGAAGGAAAAGTTAAGGAAAGGGGAATGTTAAGGGAAAACTTCAGGAAAAGGTTAAGGGGCATGTTAAGGGAAAAGCGAATGAAAAACCTAGGGGGTTTACATTTTATCACAAATATGGCCCAAAAATTACCTCAGTTTGGCATCTACATTGGAGCAAAAAAAAAACTTTTTTTTTTCACAACTGGAAATTAATTAAGTTGTCAAGGGGTCAAATGGATATTTTTGCTAAGGGCATTTGCTCTTATTCCTAATCTTAGTTTTTCAATGTCTATAGTACTTTAATCCACAGCGGCAGTGTGTTCCTACAAATAAGGCAGTAGTGAAACCGCAACAGTTAGGAGTTTAAAATAATTCATTAAAACCTGCATTTATTCAATAAATAGGGGGGAAATCTGTTTCTTTTTTTGTATAATCTGACCGTATATAGTATCCTGAACGCGGTTTTTTGCTGACATCTAGCGGAGTAGTTGGAACATTGCATCACACCAAACCATCTGGGTACGTCACTTCCTCCTGTCTTCCTGTTTATCTTCTCCACCAGCCGTTTCATACAGGCCTGTATTGAATGAAATATTTCAAGTTGTTGTGTAAGTAAATGAATCAGTTATTCATCGATAAAGTACTTTAATTTATTTTTTGTTTAGCAGCATATCTATTCTTGTAAAATGATGTAAACACAACACGTTTGCGTTCCGCGGAGTAAATCAATGATTTATTTGTAACCAGATTAGGTCCAAACATCAAATGTTCTTACAGTTCGACTGAGGGAATGGTAGCTGGCGTTAAACAAAACGTACAAAAACCCGCGTACATGTTGAGGTTACGTCACAATTTGATTTAAACATGTCAGCTAAACTAGCTAGTTCAAAGGTCCACCGCGGCTCCGAGCCGTTTTTTACTGTCAATGACGTCAGTCAGCCAGTTCTCTCGGAACCGGTGCCTCCCCGAAGTGTTCACGAGCCTGTTCGACTCCACCACGAAGTGGACCTCCAGCGGGGCCGTCGGGGGTTCGAGCTTCGACACGTTCACCCCAAAGAAGACGCTAGCCGTTTGCTGAATGGGCTCTCGAGGCGTGGGGGCGCTGAAGCGAGCCCGGTAGTGGTAAATGCTGCAGTGCTCCAGCTCGGTGACGTAAAGAAAGTCCAGACTGTGACGCCAGCGGGTCTGGACCCCCCACGTTTGAATAAGAGCTTCGATCTGCTCTTTTCCGGACTCGACCGTGAAGTTCTCGCAGGAGAGCCGGGGAGGAGGAGCGCCCATCTCGGTGTGTTTGGGGTCTTCCTTCTTCTTCCGGTGTCTCTCCAGCGAAGCGCTCACGAGCGCGGACGACTCTGCGTGATGTTTGGGATGTGGAGAAACTCCATCCATTTTTCGCGTTTGTGTGGCCAGTAGTAAACAGCACGCGCGCGCGGCTGTGAAGGCCCAGAAACAACCGTTTCCATGGTTACCAACTTGAAGCAGAGAGGCGGTCTCGTTACGCCCTCTGCTGGCGGAATTCTGTAACCTGTCTTTGTGTTTTAGAATAGAAAAGAATGAATCTTTACTGATCCTAAAAGGGTCATTTTCCTTTTTACCACTGATCGATTAAAGCAGCAGATATATAATGATAAATAATACTTAAAATATAATACTGCTAATTATTATCCTGGATGTGTGAGGCTTTGTAGAGTAAACAACAATGGACATTTCTTTACATAAGCATTAAGGCTTCGGCTGTTTCTCCTCCGGTGTTCCTGGTGAATCAGTGGACGCATGTCGCGGCTTCGGATCACCATCGACAGTGTGACCAAGGCCGTTGGTAGCACAGACCTCGCCTCCAAGTTCTCCAGATTCAAACCCAGCAGTAATGCGTCAGAGGTCGCCCGGGCAGACAAGCGTCCAGCCAGCATGGAGAAGGTAAACAACGCAGCGGTTTCGCCACCTCAAGACCCAGTGGAGGAGGAAGGCATGAAGAAGACGGCGGAGGAGACGTCAGATAAGCAGCGATCTCCGGAAACGCCTTTTGTTGCCACAAAGAACTCTACGCCACACGCTGCTCAGGAGGAAAATCCATCCACGTCCGCGACTGCTAAGCAGCTTTTTCACCCCGCCGCTTTGACCACAAACATGGATGAAACCTACAAGTCGCTGTCCCACCACATCAACAGCTATTTTGGCTCACAGGGAGAGGATGGAGAGAACAGGCAGCGGCACGTCACACCGCCAAGAACCGAGGATTGCGTTCCAGTTTTGACTCCAGTGTCAGGAGGAAAGGGCCCAGTTACGCAATCCACCTCTCCCGACTCGCCCTCGCCACCGGAGAAGCTCAGCCCTGCCGAAAAGTCCGTCCCCGCCCTCACAACGCCCACAATAAAGGGCATCAGTCAGTATTTGTCCTATCCGCGCCCCAGCGTCCAGGCCTTCGTAGGCAGCTACATCGCGCCTCTGGTCCCCAAATTTCGCGGTGAGTCCAAAACGACGGCAGCTGAGAAGGACACGCTTTCAGCGATGGTGGTGGAAGAGCCCGCCGTGGACAAGGTGATGGAGAAGACCGAGAGCGAGCAGGAGAAAGCAGAGAAGGCCAAACAGCTGCTGCTGAGTCAGCGGGAGAAGGTGAGAAGCTTAGTCTGACAAACAAACGCCTCAGAAAACGACAATGAAAAGAACAGAATTTGTTTTTCTGAGATTTTTGAGTAAAGTTTGATTTCATTTTTGTACTTTTGCTTTGCAGATAATTGCCAGAGTGAGTTTAGACAACAGGACCAGAGCCTTGGTTAAAGGTCTACAGAGGGTCAGTGATGTTAAGCTTCTCACCACCCGAGTGGAGGAGCTCAGCTTCCACCTGCTGGAGTTTCCAGAGACCCGAGCTGTGGCCATCAAAGTTAGCATCGTTTTTTATGGATTTCTTTTTAACTTTTTAAAGATACATTGCATTGCTTTTCTCAGTGTAATCTTGTTTTTCTTTTTGTAGGAGAGCTTGCTTCCTTGTCTGCTGCGTTTGCGGCAGGCCAGCGATCTTCCTCTGAAGGCCGCTGTGAGGGAGGCACTGGCCGTGCTCGGCTACACCGATCCGGTCAAAGGTAGAGGAATACGAGTGCTGTCCATTGATGGTGGAGGAACAAGGTAAAGCACTTAAAACGGGGGGTGTCAGGATCCAGGCCTCGAGGGCCGTTGTTCTACATGTTTTCCAACTATTCTGCCATTGAAGCTCCTCAATGGCTCAACACACCTGATCCAGCTAATCGGCAGCAGCTGAGACAGGATTTCTGGAAAACCAGCAGGAGGCCGGTCCTTGAGGCCTGGAGTTTGCAGCCTTTCACACTAAAAACCCCATTTGGTTCAGTTTCTTACAAACTAAAACCCATTAAGAGCTGCAAAGTCCCACCTCTATTTATGTCTTTGAGATCATAATTCATTCTTGGACAAAAACAAGCGGTAAGAGGTGAACTGATGCTTTAAGTCACTAAGCGTTTAAATCCCTTTTCTCCACTGGTTAGTCCTCACCAGTTGCAGCAGAGCGAGGTCAGTGATGGCTCTGAAGCTGTTACCATGACAACACGTCACACCACAAATCAAATAGTCTGTTTCTCTTGAAAAGTGCATAAAATATAATCATTAATATTGATGTATTTGGTAATGATTGTGGTGAAAGCAGGGTAATGCCCTCGAGGTGTACGCTATCAGAACACAAAAGCCTGAACTTGAGCTTTTCAGGAGTTTTGAGTGTTTTCTTATGCCATTGCTCAACGCTGTTTTTGTTTATCGGTTGTGTCTGAATTCCTACTCTATACCAGGAGTTCCCCATCTTTTCAGGGAGTCGTAATCCACTGTTCCGTATTCCAGTGCTTTGGAAATTTCCCAGAAGCCTGTGTGAAAAACTAGCGTGCATTGATGCTCACTAGATTAGCAAATATAGACCACAATATATTATGTTTGACCGATTTGTCATTTGAAAGCAAAAAAAAAAGCATCTATATTATTTATTTTCTAAATAATCCCATTTTTCTTTATCAGAACACAGTGGATTCATAAATAGTCTCCTTTCATTTTTTGTATTTATTAGGTTTTTAATTTAGAAAATAGGTGACGTCATAGTCAGTGTTAAGAAAGAAGTTAGAATGTGTCAGAATTTCCTGAATATCCGGGATACTGGATAGTTCTGCAGTAAATGTATAAAAGGGGGCGGAGTGTCATTTTTGAACATTAACCCATAGGTTTGGGTCAAAATTGACCAATTTTCACATTTAAAAACGGATCAATTTTGACCCGAACACATTGTTAGGGCTAAACTAATTAAAATTCAGTCACCATGAATAAATGAATGGCTTCTGTCTCATCCAATCAAACACTACTTGTCATAATGTGGGCGGAGCCTCACTGAAACTGCTAATGAAGGAGATTGGTTTGTAATGTAACATGAAACAATGTTTTTACTAAAAGATGTTCTTAATAAATCTGTGTGGTGAAATATAACATGAAAGATGTTTGGCTTCATTACAGAGGACTCTTGGCCCTACAGACGCTCCATAAGTTGGAACATCTCACTGGGAAAAGGATCCACCAGCTCTTTGACTACATCTGCGGTGTCAGCACAGGTTTGACTTTGGGTCCACCGACGGGTCAATGAGGAAAAGCACGTTTGTGTGTCGCCTTTTTTTTCTCTTCATGTTTGTTTTCTACTGGATCAGGCGCCATCCTGGCGTTCATGCTTGGCCTTTTCCAAATCCCGCTGGACGAGTGCGAGGATATGTACCGGAAGCTGGGCTCGGACATTTTCAAACAGAACGTCATCGTGGGAACGGTGAAGATGGGATGGAGCCACGCCTTCTACGACAGTGAGATGTGGGAAAGTATCCTCAAGTGAGTCCGTCACATTTATTTAAGACTTTTTACTAAGAATATTCACTAGAGCTGTCAAATTATCGCCTTAATCGTGATCAATTAATTACAGACTTTTAACACGTTGTTTTTTTACTGCATGAATGTCTTGCTTCACGCAGTTGAGTAAATTATTAGAACTTGTATTTTTAGTTTTAAATCGTTTTTCACAAAAAGCAGACTATGTGAAAGTGGCGCTTTGCGTTGTCATGGTAATAAGAAAGCGAGAAAATAAACAAAGCATCATGTCAGAGGGAAAGTTCACCTCATGTTTTCATCCAAAATGATTAAGCAAAAAATCGTTTCAAAGAAACAAAGTCTAATTAGTTCAATACGTGTCAGTTGTTTCATTTTCTCCTTCTCTTCATCTCTCTCTTCTGCTTCATCTCAGTCTTCAAGATGATTAAATTAACCAAAAAGGTTACAGGAAACTATAAAATCACTCATGTCTTTCTACTGTCTTGCTGTTGTGATAAACTGTGGAATAAAATGTGTCAACATTTGAATTATGATATTAATAAGAAGTTCGTGGTCAGTATTTTTTGGATTCCTCAGGAGTGGGTTTTTTTGATGTCTTTTTGTGTTTTTATATACTTTTTAAATTGTTCGAGATTGAAAAAAATTCCCCTTGGTGGTGTAAAAGTTGGAAGTCTATTATAGTAAAAAAACCTTTATAAAGCCACTTTTTAATACAAAATATTGATCTTTTACTGCGCCACAATCTCACACATCTAAATGAAAATACTCCAAAATGAGGATTTTCGCTTCAATTATTAGGTTAAAAATGTTTAAAATTGATACATTTGATTAATTAATTACACGTCACCATTATTTAATCACACAAAAGAAAAATATATTCGCATGATAATACTCATATTTATCTTAATTTCACTGAAATTCCTTATTTGGAGAGGCTTTAACTGTAGTCTAAACATTCGCCTTTTGTAGAGAGCGGCTTGGTGAGGTGCGCATGATTGAGAGCGCGAGGGACCCCCACAGTCCTAAAGTAAGTCAGGCACATCAATTTTATAAAGCTTGGATAAACAAAATGCGTTTTAGTTTCAAAATATAAAGAATTCTGTGCTTCAATTTGTTTTTTCTGCGTCCGTCCGATGATTTAAATATTTGTTGTCTGCGTTGTGTCCACAAGGTGGCAGCAGTGAGCACTATCGTAAACAGAGGTTTACCTCTGAAGGCCTATGTGTTCAGGAACTACAGGCTCATGCCTGGGGTGCGATCCCACTACCTTGGAGACTGCAAACACAAGCTGTGGCAGGCCATCCGTGCCTCGTCCGCCGCCCCCGGATACTTCCAGGAATTTGTCCTCGGAAAAGATCTTCATCAGGTACGACCTGGAGCTGAAAGCGCTGCTTCTGTGGCGTTTGTTTCTTTAGTCCTCCTCACTGAATGAAGTGAACTAAAGTCCCATAAAAGATGATTTGCTCCTGACTTTATCTGATCATTATGAAGTCGTGTTAAAGATCCAATCTGAAGAAAATTGAGTTTTTTTTAACATGTTCTTGCTGCATTTTTATCATGATACGTAAAGAAAATTTAGCTCAAAATTGCATTTCTGAGTATTTCCTTATTTAAATCGATGTGAATCAGAGGAAGACGGAAAATTGCTGTCTGGAAACGATCGTATTTGTTACATAGAAACTGTGCTTGGCGGGCCACTGAGCCGATGAGATCCGTTGTACAAACTCGTAAGGCTGGATAGTGATATTGCTCGCCATTTTTATTGCACTGGCAATTTTAGGTTGGGGTTGTTAGAGGCTGTAAGCTGAGTAAACAAAGAGCTCTCAATTATGGATGACAGGAAGGGTGGGCAGGGTTGCTCCGCACCAACAGTCCCGTCTACAACTCAAAAGTTAACGTATAATGATGGAGGTAATGGATGCCACCATTTAGTTTCTGTTGGGTCACAGAACACTTGGTGATCGGGTTCAAGAAATGCTAACCGACTGTAGCAGGAAGACGGAACGAAAGTTTTAGATTTGAGTTTTTCCCTATAGAAGCCACTTAATGTTCTTGACTTTTGAAAAATCATCCACACTTCCTTTTTTAAATGAAGTTAGGGTTAGTAGGGCAGATATCTTTAGATGGTCCTGATGGGAAATAATTAGGCTGAAGGCTTTCATTTTTTTTAATAACCTACTTAAGCTAAATTAGCTTTGCTACTCTCTGCTGTCTTTCCCTGATAAAGGGCTCAACATCACACCTGATATTAAAATGATTACGTTTTTGTCTTTAAGAGTTAAAACTGTAAAATGTTCTAATTATCTTCCTGTTTGAGCCGCGCTGTTTTTTGGGGGTTTTTTTGTTGTTAGCACCCTTCTGCCCTCCGCTCCTCGCCAACTGTGGCGCCGGACGGCAGCTGCAGTTAGATGGAGCGGTGGAGTTTGTTGTCGTTCCTCCTCCTTGGTGCTGCACCGTTTCCTCAACAGCCGCCGCCCACCGCTCTCACTCCTACTCCGGTTTTCAGCTCCTGCAGAGGCATTTGTCAGGAGAGCGTGACATTCTGGAAGATAACAAAAACCAGAATAAACACACAAACACTGCAGGGGTGCGCAGACCTATGAGTCACTTTAGCTTTAGGTATGTGATTTTCCAAAGAACATGTTTTTGGGTTTTGGTTCCGTTCACTGACTGAATGAGGACTGGACAGAGTGAGTAGAAAATGACATACCGGTACCTATACCTCCAACCAAAGGAAGTCAATCCAGTTGCTATTTTTTCTTGATACAGACGCCGCCATATTGGAACCAGAAATTGTCAGTGAGCATTGATTGGTCCGAGTCAGTAGGAGTCAACATTTCTATGATAACCACTCTGGCCAATGAGGAGTGAGTTTGTTGGACGGCCACATTTTTGTGGATTTCACCAAAGACTTTAATAAATCTTCATTAAAAAATCAGTTTACTCTTTAATGTGTTTTGGTTTTACAGGCTTAAAGAAGCTGGAACTCTCTCTCTCTCTCTCTCTCTCTCTCTCTCTCTCTCTCTGGGTCATTTGTGCTTTATTTTAACACATTTTTGGACACTTCAAAAGCCCGTCCCTTTCTTTACTCTCTTGAGTTTGATATCTGAAACTAAAGGTGAGTTTTCCTCTTCCTTTTTTTGTTTTTGTTTTTTAGGATGGGGGGCTCCTCATCAACAACCCCACGGCTCTGGCGATTCACGAGTGTAAGTGTCTGTGGCCCAACACTCCTCTGCAGTGCGTGGTGTCGCTGGGCACCGGGCGGTACGAGACGCTGGGCAAGAACAGCACCACCTACACCAGCCTGAAGACCAAGCTCACGCATGTCATTAGCAGCGCCACAGACACAGAGGGTGAGACCCCCACGAACACACCCCCTCAAATTAAAGCTGCTGCTTACAGCTGAATCGCTGCGTTTCAGAGGTGCACACCATGCTGGACGCCCTCCTGCCTCCCGACACGTACTTCCGCTTCAACCCCTACATGAGCGAGGACATCCCGCTGAATGAGAGCCGGGAGGAGAAGCTCAACTTCCTGAAGAGCGAAGGAGAGCGCTACCTGCAGTGCAACGAGGCCAAGCTGAGGAAGGCGGCCAGTGTGCTGGGCCAGGAGAAGGGAGCCATCCAGAGACTGGCTGAATGGGCCAAACTCAAATCCGACATGTATGAGGGAATTTCCCTCCGGTCAAAACTATAGTTAGAGACCCGGAAAGCTTTCACTTTGAAGAGTTTAGTCCAAGGGTCTGCAAACCTCAACACTAAGAGCCACTGACAATCCAGTAGGAGCCACAAAGTCTGACTTTTAGAAAAACCTTTTAGAAAAATAAGACACTGGTTTATATTTATGTTATTGTTACTAATATGATAAATATAAATTAACTATCAGTTTTTAAAGCAAACAAAAATAATTGACTTCTTTTTTTTTCAAAATAAGAATTACTTTATAACTTTTGACAGAGGATCACGTGACTTCCTTTCAAAATAAAAGACCCTAGGTAACATAGGAAATCCCAACGCAGCAAATATTGTAGTGTGACGTCAGCAAGGAAAAAAAACAAACACAATATTTACCGTTATTGGTTCACCGCAGTCAGAAATGTCAAAATATGACTAATTGAAATGAAATCAGAGCTAATGAAGTGACGACCCTAACCATATTTTTTAAACCATAAAGCGCACTTTAAATCCTTGAATTTGTTAAAAAATTGAAAATCTGTTGTATTTTCCGGTGCTCCTTAATTTTGGATCTTGATTTAGAATTGATATAATTTTTTTAAATTTGAATTGTGATGCATTACTGTTAACTTTGTTTTCTTTTTACCAGAGAGCCACAAAGATTGCAGACCCCTGATTTTGTTGAAAGACGAATATTTCTGGGGTTAAATCAATATTTCTTTAACAAAAACTGCCATTTTAAAGTTTATTTTATTCGAAGGTACTACTTGGGATCTAGCGATACATTTCATTGTTTAGAAAACCTAAAATGTCCTATTTTTAGAAAATCAGTCGTACAGCTAAAAAAAAAATGACATTTTTAAATCTAAAAATTAGTTGAAACTTAAACAAAACAAAAAAAAACTTTAAAAGCTGAGATTTATCTGAGAAACAGCAGGCAGTCGGGGTTAGATCATGCCCAGAATAAATTCCAACCAACAGTTTGATCTGCAAACGGGGAGGAGTAAGTGTAAAAAGGCCACTGAAGTATTTGGATGTTGTGGAGCATTATTTCTGCTCTAGATTGATTATTTAAAGAAACAGGCTCTAAATTTGGAATGACTAGAAGCAGCTGCTATGTACAGAGGTGTTGATTCATGACAATAAAGGAGAGCTGGGGTTCTACTCCAGCGCTGGGTTTGGATCCAGACCGACATTTCAACTAGACCTCAGGAACTTGTGCCACCTTGTGGGGGGAAAAGAAGGAGTGTATGATTTTTCTTTCATATATTTATCCTTTTTATGACCATACAGTGTTATGGAATGTGTTTACGATGGTCATAGAAATCAAACATGATTCATTTAAAATGAATTTAGAACATTTTTGACACAGATCAGCAATTTAGCTAATGTGCAGTGGGAAATATATGTCATGAGTCAATGCGAACGTGGATCAAAAATCCATCAAATGTTCAGGTATGGGCACAGAGGAGTACATACGCGAGTGTGTGTTTTGAGGTCATTTGGAGATAAGGATGAAGCAAAAATGTATGGGGGCAAAGACCCACCATCGCAGCAATAATGAGTAACGGTGGAAACAAAATAGAATCTCTACAAATTAAAAGAAAAGCTGCTGCTGCAAAAACAATGCTACAAATAAAAAGCCACAACATAAGTGGATTTTTTTCATATTTGGTAGCATTTCTTTATATTTGCAGCAGTGTTTCTTTTATTTGCAATTTCCGTTTTTTTGTCTTTTTGCTGCAACGGCGGGTCTCGGCCGCTGTGAAAATGTAACTGCACAGCAGATATTACTGCCTACTTGTCAAATTGTACATAAAAACAAAAAAAATTGCACTCTGTGTTGAATTGACCTGTAATGCACGAGAAATGTAAATAATCTGTTTTTAAATAAAGTTTGGGGTAAAATCTGCTCTTGCTAGCTTGTGATTTTCACTGCCTGCACAATAACTCGCACAAAGTTGTTATATTTAGACTTAATAATTTTGTTTTTTCCATGACCTGATCACCTGAACTCACTTTGTATCCTAACAATCTCAGATGCTGTGATTGTTCTTTTTCCTATTTCTCAAAATAACTTGAAATGACCTCAAATGTCTTTAAATAAAGCAGGATTTCATTTCTCTGTCTGTCCTCTTTTGTTTTTTTGTTTTTTTTAACTTGAGCACTCAGTAAGACTAGTCAGAATGTTTTCTATGCAGTAAATTCTGAGAGTTTCTTCACTTTAACCCATACATGGAGAACAAGAAGCCACCTTTGACCCGGTTTTGCGCTGCAGAGAATGCAAATTCCCATTTTGTCCGTTTTTTTCTTAGTTTGAAAGTAATTTTGGCTTCATTCAAACATAACCTCATAATCTGTGTTTGTCTTTGTTCTATCAAAGTCTTTTCTATAGGTAAAAGCTGGTTTGCCCTGTATGTGCCACTGTGATGGCGAGATTCTCTTCCAGACCTTTTGTAAAGTAGCGGTAATCCTTCCTTTCCACATGTTTTTAGTTCTGCTTCACATTAAAATTTCAAATGAAGTTTGGAATTAGACTTCTATTGCATTTCATAAAAACATATCTTCCTGATTCGTATGTGTATTTAACTCAACGGTACATTTATTTTTGTCTGAAAAGAGCATACATGTGAACTCACTAGCCACATACTTGAAAAACGGTCCGTTTTAAAGTGTAAAATTGGTACGAGTTAAATCATCTTTCTTTTTCATTCTGATGTTTGGTTTGAACTACAGCAAATTGTCTTGACCATTGAGCTGCTGCCGTGTGATTGGCTGATTAGGAATTTGCGTTGAGGAGCAGTTGGACAGTACCTAGTAAAGTGGCCAATGAGTGTGTTCAGGCATCAAGGAGTTAAAGCAACCTAAAATTGCTATAAAAAATACTCATTAAATCACAAGTTATTTTCAACATTGGGCTGTACGGTGGCGCAGTGGTTAGCGCTCTTGCCTCACAGCAAGAAGGTTCCCAGTGCAAGCCCTGGCTGGAGGACTTGAAACAGTGTCACCAATGGGGGACCTTTCTGTGTGGAGTTTGCATGTTCTCCCCGTGCATGCGTGGGCTTTCTCCGGGGACTCCGGCTTCCTTCCACCATCCAAAAACATGCTTCATAGGTTAATCGGTTACTCTAAATTGTCTCTAGGTGTGAATGAGAGTGTGTGTGGGTGTGTGACTGTGGCCCCTGCGACAGACTGGCAACCAGTCCAGGGGTGTCCCCTACCTTTGCCCATGAGCACCCAGGTTATGCTCCAGCAACCCCGTGACCCCGAAAGGGATAAAGCGGTTCAGAAAATGAATGAATTTTCAACATTTAAAAAAATTAATCTAAATGATCTAATTAAAACAGTTCCAACTAAAAATATAAAATTCCTGATACTGAAACCTGTCTAACACCAACTTTTAACAATTTATAGATATGTGTCTACTAAAAATAAAACTTTTTTGAAAAACATACTGAACATCAGTATCTCATGATAAACCATGCTTGCTTTTTTTAAAGTCTGTTTTCACAGGTGAAATTTCAAGTTTCATGGTGGCCAGACTGAGCTTGAGATTTGATTTTATCTGGTCAAACGTAAATAATCCTCGATCTCTTGCAAGGTTGAGAGCAGAATCCACATGTCATTAACACTTTGAAACAGCATTTATCTTGTTTGCATTTTCCACGTCGGTGAGGTCAAAGTTTAAGGTAAAGTCTTACAGACTGTGTTTACACAAAGGAGAATGATATATGTGGCTCATACCACTGCACCATTAGTTTCTGGTTGTGGCAGGAGCTGGTCCTCTGACTTCCAAAGCAGAACTGGGATCTTATGCTGTTCCCTAGCAACGGAAAAAGCTGACTTCTAGAAGACCTCTGATGAAATAGGTGTTTTTAACATGTACTTGTGGCATTTTTCTGATGAGGGAGGACATATATGAAGAAAATGAATCCTAAGATTGTGGTTCTGAGTATTTCCTGTTGTAAATCTGGAGTGGATAATGAAATTTGATTTGAAAAAGATTGTGTTTGTGATGAAAAATGTGTGCTGGTTGGGCCACAACCTGCTCTGTTCCATTCGGATGTATCCACTTGTAGACGACCAGATTCATGTACTTCTCAATTTTTCGCGTCCGAGCTGGTATCTGGATGAAAATTGTATGATTGGATAGCTTCGAAATTGCTTGCCATTTTTATTGCACCAGTAATATTAAATCGGGGGTTGTGAGCTAGCGGGAGAGCTTGTAAACAGAGAGCTCTCGGTCACTGGTGACGGGAAGGGGGTCGGGGTTGCTCTGAGTGGATCTTTAATGTGCTTTGTCCATTTCCTTCACATCTCTCCATCAGAATCTGCAACCAAAAACAAAAGTGCAGCAGGATATACAAATAATAGCAAAAGTTTTGCCACTTTTTGTCGTAACTTTGCCCCAATTGGATACGCACTTCTGCAACATAATTTTATAGGAGTTTCAGCCGTGAAAAGAAGCCAAAATGATTCCCTCTGTGGTTAAAAGAGTGCCTGAGGCACACCAGAGCAGCAATAAGAGGCAATGACTTTATTCTTTTATTTAACACAACCATGTACATCTGAAAGCTGGTTGGCGTCAAATTTTCTAAAAAGGACAGTTGCGTAAACAACAGACGTTCCTGACTACGAGGCATTGCCTTCCTATTCTGCTAGTTTTAATTCATAGTAAGTGTACAAGTTCACCACAAAGCTCAGAAACATAATAAAACCTGCCCTCACCGGCTGAGCTGCATCAGGCCTTCCACTGTCCCCGCCTGCCTCTGCTACCCCGGTCAGAGCTGCACAAGACAAAAGTGGATGAAAAACATTTTTTTCAAAATGACGGCTTTTCTGCTGGTTCATCTCCATAGCAACCATTTTATATTTTATTTGCCTGGGGATGACGAACAGGTTCATGTAAATTTTAGTAGAACCTGCAAAAGTAAACTTTTAGATTTCCTTGGCAACCAAGGTTTTTTGTTGTTCACGCCCAAATTCCTAAGAGGTTCATTTCACATGTCATATTCTTTCATTCACCTTCAGCCAACAATTCATGTAGTAAATTTTCACAATTTTCTGTTAAAAGAAACTGGGTGAGTAATGGCGGAATCCTACTTTTGCGAGCTTGCCATGCTGTGAATGCTGACAAAAGTTTAAAAAATTGACAACTTCTAATTCCAACATTTTTCTTCCTTAAATAACTTCCCAATAATGCTCAAGGAGTTTGGAGGCAACAGATTGAAATCCCTAAAGAGGAGTTTGTAACTGGTCCTAAAGGTGATTTATTTTAGAAAATTCAAGATGGCGGCCTCCTTCAGAGGTCAAAGGTCAACAAAACTGCAGTTATGGTTGTAGACTTAACTTGAACTTCTTTTTTTCTTTTTTTTTACCTAACTATGAAAAAATGTGAAAATCTGCAAAGGTCACACTTCAGCGCAAAATGGCCACCAAGCCGTAGGTCCGGTTGTCATCCCATGTTCATTTCAAAACTTACTTTGAGTATCCCTGACGTGTGTTTTGGTTTCTTTAGTGGATTGTAAAATGTAGTTTTTGAGTCCCTTAAGACATTTTAGCCTCATTCGTTTTTTTGACCGGCCCGATCGCTGTGATGTCATCATTTTCTTTTGGGGGAGGGGGCATTCCCTTTGCACAAAAATTCCTTGTCACCAGGTACCGGGTGAAAGCAAATTGTGGTGAATTACAGAGCATGTGGTGAGGGGGAAGTTTTTACTCAAAGGCGCAGTAAGAAGGAAGAGTTACAAAAGCAATGCAGTTATTGCAGTCCAGGACTGCTGCGGGCGATGATAAAAACATTTAAAAACGTGTTTCAGTTGAAGTGCTCTTGATTATAGAGCTGCTGGACTGTCTGAGCACTAAGAAAAAACAGCACCTGCCCTCCAGCTGAAATCCAAAGGCAGTTTGCATGGTGGTGTGGCTCTCCGCACACCTCTGCCATGTGTGCTGGTGTGTGGACACACCTGAACATGCAAACAAACGCAGGCTGTGTCAGCATCAGGGCATTGTAAAGGCATTCACTTATCACCAAGACGTTGAAAATAAAAAGGCATTTTGCAGGATAATAAAGCTCACACCTGAGATTTAAAGATGGAATTTGGTGTCCATCTTTGTCAGGTCTCTGTGGAGCATCTGGAAACACTAATATTATCATTCAATATATTATCATCTAAAGTCGTGTTTGAGGACAGGGCTTTACAGCTTAAACTCTGCTTTGCTTTTTCAACCACCTTCCAGGACCCCCATTACTGATAACCCCTTAGAAAATACTGCAAGAGCAGCTACAAAACAGTAACACTCAATACTCTTGCTCCCATAGAAAGCACCAACCTTTAACCAGGAGTTACAGCATGCAGGGTTTGATGTCTCATCCAAGGACACTTTGACACATGAGTGGGCAAGGCAGGAACCAAACCTTTCCATTTAGAGGTGGACCACAGCAAATTAATGAATACATCTGGGATTTGGTCCACAACAGTCTTACGGACACAGATACAACTGTCGATGGGGAGGCATCGGCAAAATCTTTAAGATGTCATTATGCCTCCCAGTTTTTTGAAAAATCATCGGCGTGGTTATGAATGTAGACGGTGGCAGTCAGGTGACCTCCAGATGTGGACTACCAAGCGGCTGGTGTCACTTGACATGATGCCATCTGAAGGCATTTACACATCGTCCAATCAGAGCTGCTTCCAGCCTGTGATTCCCACTGCAAGTGCATAAAAGTGATATAAAAGTGATATGCAACACTGTATGGAAGTGAAGTGATTACTTCCAACAGATTCTGTAGTGGAGAAAAGTTGTTTGCACCAATACGTAAAACTTTACAAAAATTAATTGTTGACGAAATTAACGTGTTTTCAGCAGCTTCTGAAGCGGAAAAATGCAGCTTTGGGCCGATATGCAACACTTCACAGAAAGAAAGTGTTTACATGATTAACATATTTAGAACAGATTCTAACGCTGTGGGAAAAAAAAGTATTTTTTTGCCAAAATGGAACACTTTACAGAAATAAAGTATTTACACAATTAACGTGTAACAACTGATTCTAAAACAGAGAACAGCGATTACACGCCAATATGCAACGCTTAGTAAAGTGTGAGAATTGCATTCATTGTGTCAGCGGTCATAGAGTTGCAGTAGTTTGAAGAGTGTGTGTTTTTTCCTGTCGTCTGTGACATCTTGGGTTTTCAAAGGTTAAGTCGGGGAGGAACGCAGCCACATGGAGAAAAATCTCAAGAAACGAAAAGCACAACAAGGTTGAAAAATGTCTGCTAAGGTGTCGAGAAGAGGTGAAGCCAGCGTTTTTTTTCATTTTTTATTTGAATTTCTGGTGAATGCTTGACTCAAGGATTAAACATAAAACAAACACAATTCAATTACAACAAATTTGTAAAACACGAAATTGTCATTTTAAATAAGTATCATAATTTTAAAAAAGACCAAAACATCGTTAAGACAGCTAAAACTGAGCCAAAATCTGCTAAATTTAGCAAAAAATGATGGTACAAAAACCAAATAACATCATGTACTTAAATTTCAAGTTTAGGTTTTATTTCAAGTCTGCAGTTCCTTATGCTGCCATTTCTTGAAATGGGGGCGCTACAACTGCTTCCTACTTCTTTTCTTCTGCGCCAGATTGGAAGCATTGGAACGAACTCATAGATCAATTGGGTACGAAGACATCTCACTCTCATACCTATTTTTACACCTTCTAAATCTGGTTTATACAAGTGCGGCACTTGTAGCCGTCCACCGTTTGTCATATGTACGTTTGGCCAGACCGCCATTCAGACTCATTATTTGAATCCAGAAATGTTCAGACACTTCAAAACTAATAAGTGTTCACAAAATTATTGTGTTTAAAACTACAACAATTTAGGCAGCGGAAAATTAGTAGAAAAAAATTAAATAAGCAAAAGGGGGTGTTATGTGCGATAGAGGCTGAACGTTTTTTCCCTGCTTGGTTTAAGGAGCAAATATTTAGACTAAGTGTGCGCTCTGTGTGCATAGAGGATCTTCGCCGCGCTGCTGCTTTTGGCAGCTGAGGGGGTGCGGATGAGGAGAGCGGATGGATCGGAGGACCACAGCTTGCCGTTGCAGCGGCTGAGGGGGACGGACACAGCAGCCGGGCACGGTCCTTCCAGCTCTCACACCCCATCATCTCCAGCAGCTTCTAGGAGGAAACCGACGCCGGTTTGGGGTTGGAAAAGAAAAAGGTAACATTAACCGGACTCATTTATATTCATCCGCGTCATATTACACCCGCACCCCCCGCACACAATTTTCATTTATTTTTTTAATTTATTGAAAATGTAATTGTAGTGTTTTCTCATTGTCGCGACTGTCAACGCTAAAATAGTCCCTGGTGTGTTCGCTTGGACGGGTTTGAATGAAGACAATATGGAGGCGGTGATTCGTCGTTTTTGTGATTTGTGCTTAACATCAAAGGCGGCAAAACTGCAGTCTGTTCCTGACATCAAAGCAGCCGAAGGGAGACGTTTACGGGCTGTCGGAGTGGGTGGATGTTATCTCCCCCTTTTCTTGGGTGATGCAGCCATGTTCCAGCAGGTGCAGCCAGACAGACAGACAGATAGGCGGGTTGGCAGGCCCCGCAAAGCCGAGCTCCTCATTCGGCGATGCCGCCAGCTGTCGCTCTGCTCCTCGGGGAGTCGCTTCAAGAGCTGCGACTTCAAGGAGGAGAGGGAAAGCCATCGCGGTGCTGCCTTTGCTGTTGCCTTCACGGGACGCGATTGGGCTCGTAGAGCTGAGCAGCAGCAGCAGGAGCGACGGAAGAACGACAGAAGAATCGAGGATGGAAGTCCCTCGAGATTTCTTTTATTTTTCATTTTTTTTACCGGGATGAGTCTCACTTTCAAAAGAGAAATGACATCCTTTTGCTGCAAACGTTTGGTTTTCATATTGAGGAGAGGTCATGAGGTAATATTAGTTCTTAATAGTGTTTATATGAACACCTCTGAAGTAGGCCCCCACAGTAAAAATCAATTTTCTTGTCTTGGCGATATCAGCCTGTTTGATACACATATCGCAAAAGACAGCGTAAACTGCAAGAATGGTTAACTTAAAATTTCAACACACATGGTAAAATAATCTCATGGCAGCTTGAAGATGCTATACATTCATGATGAGTACTTTTTTATTAGCATATGGTATTCACACTGGACTATCGCTACCTGATACTAGGGTATGTCCGCTAGAGGTTATGTGCAAAATGTCAAAGCGGTTCAAATCTTGCTTCAAGCTTTTTCTTTCACAGCTCTATTGTGATATATGAAATACTCGGTGGCTCGCACAAACCACAGTTATTCTTTTCTCCTTCACGATCCATTTTCCATCGGTCCGTACATCATGCATTCATGCATCACTACCAAATCTGAGTTCCTGATTAGTAAAAGTTCAAATGGTTAACTACTTAACTCGTGTTCAACCGCTCATGTTTTCCTCATATTGTGGAGCCCTACTCTAAAGACCCAAGTCTCCAAGAAAAAAAATCAAATAAAAAATTAACATTTTTCAAAATAATAAAATTTCAAAGCATTTTCAGTGTAAATATTTAAATATTTTTAGGACCTTATTCCAACTTTGGTTATGTGCATACAATGAAAATATTGAATACAACCGTTTATTTTGTTTTCAGAACAGAAGAAAATGGAGAGTCTGTTTAGGAACAAGTTGTCGTAGTTTGTATTCACACTGGCAGATGGGATTTTATTTTGAAGTGATGCCATTTATTTCCTGTTATTGTCCTCTTCGTTCAACCCATTTAACACTGGGGATGTTACTAGCGACACCTAAATAACCTTAGCTTTTTGACACACCGTAACTCCTCGATCGTGTACGCGATAAACATGGATTAGCTGGTTTTGATGTTTTTCCTGATTTTGATGTGTTTTTCACTGTGCAAACTTTACGTTTGTGAAGTTAGAAAAGTGTTACGAAAGAATCAGCTGATTTACGTTAATTGTGTAAACATTTTACCACTGTAAAGTGCTGCATGTCAGCACAAGGCTGCTTTTCTACCCTTAAGAATCCACTGAGATTACATTAATTGCGAAAACAGTTGAAGAGTTACAACGGTTGAAAGAATGTAAACACTGAAGCTAAAGCTATGGTGTTAAAGGGTTAGCACGTGTAAAAGCTCATTTGAGCTCCAGTACAATTCGAACACGTAAACCCTGCCTCGCTTCAGAGTTAAGGTCCCGGTTTTTGACAAATGTACTCTGGTGTGGTTCACTTGGGTGTGAATGCAGACACCCAAAGAGTGCAAGCGAACTTAAGAGAAAGCGCAAATATGAATAAAAAGGAGTAGCTTTCATCTTCCTGCTTTTTTTTCCATCTTGGTTAAAGCTAACTTCTGGCAACATTGCCCCCAAGTGAGCAGGTACCAGAACTGCCAGATTCTTTTTCAGATAGTTATGTCTAATTTGGTCTACCCTTTTAACCCTGTAGCACAGGAGCTTTAGTTCCAGCATTGAAATTCCTCAGACTGCCGTAAATATTCAACTGTTAACGTAATTCCAGCAAATTTTGAAGCAAAAAAAAAGAAGCCTTCCACTGATATGCAACACTTTACAGCAGTGAAGTGCTAACGCAATCGATGTAAATTAGCTGATTCTGTCGTGAAGAAAAGTGGCATCGTGATGTTATGCAACACTTAACACGTTAGTAATGTGTTGCCTTCTCGTTGCAAAGCTGATATGCAAAGTCAGAATTAGCTGATTCATGTTGAACGTGTAAACAGTCAAGAAGTTACCAAATGTCATAGAGTGTGTGTGTTATTTAGCTGTTGCCGGTGACATATCCGGTATTAAAGGGTTACGAGAGCCGTTTGTGGAGGCAAATCAAATGAGCGTAGAAAATTGGTCAACAGTCCTGACTCATGCCAATCTGATTTCACAGGATTGTCCCAGTGTGACAGCAGTCTGTGTCATTAAATTTGTTTCCTTAAACAAATTAGACCCAACTATGATTTTCTCACATCTCCTCCACCTCTTCATCCTTCTATTCCCATCTTTGCACTAACAATCTCATACAAACAGATGAGCAGAAATAATTCTTAAAGCAAAGATAGATGCTCAAGTTTTATTCATATACTTTAAAAACAGCCATACCGGTCGTTACACACTAAACAATGGAGCTTAGATGTTGCTTATACTCATATAAACTAACAGACATTTGTAGTAGGTGGTTTTTTGGGGGCACTAGGCTAAGATTTAGCGCTGACTCCTAGAGCAGGAAGATGCATTTGTGAGATTAAAAAGAACCTGCTTTGTAGCACTATATATAGAAGGCTGAAACATTTCCCATAGTATTAATATTTACGGTCAGCGTCTCATTTATTTATGTCGGCGTGACACGGTAGCGTACCCGGTCTGAAATAGCCTCACTCCAACTCCGTTAAGATGGTGAAAAACCAATGGAAATAGTTCACCCTCCTCATTTTAAAGAAATCGAAAGAGAAAAAATCCAAAGAGACTGATTACTAATGAACAAAACAACTACAAAGGAGTTACTTGGCAAATGGTAAGTTGGAAACATGGCAACATTTTAAGACAGTATGATCCGAAGCTATTGCTCTGTATGAATGAAGCACTAGGAGGAAAGAACCCTTATGCAGTGGCTTCTTCGAATTAGACTTAGTGTATAGTTTTGCATCAAAACTAAATTAGATCATGATGCAAAGTTCATATTGATGAACTCAGTACTCAAATATTTTATGAAGCTCATGCCATATTGAAGGAGATTCAGTTTACACTGCTCACAAATAAGGATTGTTCGAGTTGTTTCATATGAAAGTATAAGGCTCCAAACTTCATCCCACTTTCTATCGAGGTTTATCACAAGGTAACAAATAACATCAAATACACCCTTTTATTATGATCAATTTGCACAGGTACTCGAAAATTCCTGGTATTAACTACAAAAAAAGAAATTGTTCATTAAAAATAGCAAAGAATTAAAATTGAGCTTCTGATCAATTTGGCTTAGAATGCAAATCAAAACCATGACCAATCAGAATGCAATTTTCAAGTCAGGGCGCTTGACAAAAAATGTGTTCAATGATTTCATATTGTCAGTTGCGGTTGATATAGACAGTATGGGCGGTTCGTGGAAGGATATTCTGAGGAGTAAATTATGCACAACGGTCGTTTTATCCGCGCTGTACATTTATTTCACTCTGCCTCATTGTTACACAAATGTGGGGGAATTTTTCTTGTACAGTACACTTCAACAAACTAGTAGGATGACAGATATTTATTTTATCATTAGTACACAGTACATCTTATGATGACCTGACCGCACACCCCAGTTTACTCCATCACCTATACTTACAAGTGATGGCGTGATCCTAAAACAATGGAAAAATGGTATTCCGCCTTCAGGGGGAAGTTCCCTTTGGTGATAATAAAGATAAACATGAATGCTTTATGCAGTATATCAGCGTTCCTGTCCGTGCATAAAAAAGACCAACAGCCATACCACTCATGAGAGGTTTTGGCAATGCCAGAAGCCATCTGATTTGTTTTTACAGACCATGTTCCTTTTAAGGCGCCACTGCCTTCATGACCATGAATATTTGGCAACACTCATCCGCCTCATAAGCAGTTATTAGTGAAATTAATCCAGGTGCCTTTTTTGAATGAACTCATAAACAGCTCAGACCATCTCAGAAGTCTCTGCTCATGTGAAGCTTAAATGAGCACAATTAGCATCATAGATCCTTGGGTATACTTTGGGGTAATAGCACCCTACAGGGATAATGGTGGGCCATGGCATGGGAGGAGCATAAGCACTCTTGGCTCACATCTGAGCGTGTTTGGAGGACTGTTTTCATTACCGCATCAGGACTCATTCAATTAGCTGTAGATTGATGAATTGGAAAATGGTTATAGAGGAACATTCAGGGTTGGGATTTTGGGAGCTTTCAAGGAAGCAGATGTATTGTATCGAGCACAGATGGTGTTTGGTTGTTTGGGAGGGATGTTTTGGCCGTCATTATGTGGAATCCAGTGTTAGGTCTATCAGTAAATCAGAGATTGGTACAATTGATTTTAATGAAACAGTAACACTCACCTCTTTTTATTGGATTTTCAGTCAACAGAAGACTCATATGAAGTGGATTTAGCATCTCTCTTTAGGATATTGCAATATTCAGACATGCAGATGGGTCCAACAGCACCAAAATATCCAGAAAATGTCAAAATGACACTTCTTTAGTCACCCCATACGTCTTTAGAATAGATGCCAGCAGCCAGTCTTAGTCGAGGTGTTAGTGTGGATCAGGTGGGCGGCAGATGGGAAAGTGGTAGGGTGCGTGTGGAGGGGAAAGCTGCCAGACTGGTACAAGCTTGCTGAGTGTAATGACATATCATCTGATCTGGTCCGAATGGTTGGTTTCATTTCTATACTCTGGTTCATGGACGGGCGAACACGATCTGTGTGGAAGCCCTTCTGCTTTAGTTTTTCTTCATTGAGTTCCTTATTCCAACATGGCCAATGACTTCTGCTGAATTTGATTTGAATTGTATTGAAACAGAAACAATAGACAAATTAAAAACAGAACCATGAGAAACCACAACGGAAGGAAGCTAAATTATTATTAAAAAAAATAATAATTTTATTAAGGTAAAAAATGGTGAAAAATTCATCATAAGACACAACATGATGCACAACTATTAAAAAAGATATAATTTCTGATAAAACTTAAAGATGTGACGAGATGCAGTATGATCTGAAATCAATTTATTTATATAGCACTTTTCTTATAACGTATAAGACAACGTGCTTTACACAAAAAATACAATAAAAATAAATAAATAATATAAAAATAAGCACAAAAATTAACATAGAGCCTTCTCCCCCAGATCCATACACAACCCCCACCCCTTTAATACCACCCAACCCCTTACCAATGGACATAGACAATGTGAACCAGGCTGAGCCTGAGATAAAGTTCATTGTTACAAACTGTAATAATTGCGACCTCCTTCTCTGTGAATATCTGCATAGCCAACCAAATGCAGCATCAAGGGCAGGGACCCGCCTCACCACAGCTTGGCGGCGATGCAGGTTCCCATCCAGAACTGCAGCAGCTGAACAGCAGCTGACCCAGAGAGAGAGAACCCAAATGAGGAACAAAATCTCATGTCATCTCATTCCCACCCCAGTGAGAACACAAGATCACCAAAACTATCACACAAACAGCAATAATGTCATACAAAACGATCAAAAAGACGGGCGTCTCCATGGTGCGTTCACTGTACAGCCTTGTAATCTTTAACCATTTGGAATCCCAAAGCGAAAGGAGGAATGTTCCAATCCCAGTGGTGGGACTGTCTTTTATTTTGAAGTAGGCTTATAAATGCACTATCAGCCTCATCCAGCAGAATCGTTGCCATGGTCTTAAAATGATTACTGAGGATTTATGTCACTGAAGGCCTTTGGGAGCCAACAAACCAACAAAAGAACAACTACATTCATAAGACGATAATCACAGTTGTGAATTTCAAAGATTGGAGGTTTGACCTGTTTTTCTTTTATAGTTTGGAAAAATTAGTTCACATTGCAAGCATGGGACTTTAGTCCAAACATATGTACATCTTCTTAATCACTTGCTTCAGCTCAGACAGCGTTTTCTGCTAAGGATCGCCATTCCGGCCCCCACGTTTTGGAGGCACACTTGATGTTGAGGATCTGTTAGTCATGGGGTCAGGAAAGCTGTTTCAATTCAACAGATCTTTCTTATGTCCTCGTTCCCACTCGTCTGACGCCCCCCACCCTGCCAGAAAAAGGCTTCAATGGGAGTCCTCTGCTTGAACCGAAAGAATGTCTTTGTAGAAGAAGATAGACGGTGCTGCCGGACCATGAGGAGGACGAGGAACAGAGGTGGCTCTCAGAGCGGGGAAGCCATCCATCAACCAGAGCCGAGTCCGTGATCTGATAAACTAATTAAAGACAGACACACTGTCGTGGATGTGGGACAGGAGGATAAGCATCTGTCTGGTCGATCACCCAACTTTGAGCTTAAAGAGCAGAGTGAGTTAAGCAAATTACCCATAAAGCTTCAATCGACTCAAGTAAATATGTGCATCTTTCCAGGAAATGCCGAAACAAAACAAATGACTTTTATCCAGGATGACCGGAAGAACCAGCTGATGTAAATTACTCAGCATCTTATGATGACACATCTCTGTGTCAACGCCACTTCCCATCAGCGATGTCCCCCTCTGCATCTTCTCTCTTCTTGACCCTGGAAACTGCTGAGATTGAGATTATTTTTTCTGGTGCTCTGTTGTTTGTAGCGGAGCCAGGCTGCGTCACTCACCTTGTCTTTTGGCAGCGGGACCCAATCCATACCCACTTTCTGTCATAGCACTTTAACTTATTACCCTTTGGGATGTGAATCGACACCACCTTTAGGGGCAGCTTCAGATGCCTGAATGGTACTTCTCTCTTCTCTTCAAGATCAGATCCTGGGTTGAGTTTAAAACGTTCAAAAATTGTATCAAAACAAACACATGGTTATTTATGAAGAGTTTAGAACAATGATTAAGTCATGGTTCCAGTGTATTAAGGTCTGTTACTACAGATCAAAAAATGTTTTTTTGTGTGGAGCTCGTGTCCACCAAACCAGATTTCCCATTTTCCTGGGCAGAATGTTTTTTTCCCCGGTATTGGCTGTTATTTTTTTTATTTTCATCCATTCAGTGCTCAAACTTGTTAATCAATCCATCCATCCATCTTCTGTTCCTGTTGAATCCTTATCGGGGTCACGGTCTGTAGCAGGGCCACTCGACTATTTAGGGACAATTTAAAAGCATGTTTTAGAACTGTGGGAGGAAACCGGAGTGCCTGGAAATAAACCCATGTATGAACGAGGAGAATATACACAGAAAGGTCCCAGCCGGAATTCAAACTAGGGACTTACATGCAGCCTTCTTCTTGGTTCAATTCATTTTCCTACTCGTGCCATCATCATCAATTCATCCATCCTTCATCCATTCCCTTCTCCTTCCATTTAGTTTTCTTAGTTCTTACCAGAACTCAAATTTCCCCATCTATCCACACTTCCTCACCCTATGTATGTTCTTCTCACCCTTCATTCGTCTATTCCCAATTTTGGTCATTGTCCTCTAATACGGCCACCCATTTCAAGAAGTTCTAAAATTCTGTTGAAACATAGGAACACCATTGGTTACAGCTAAAAATATCCTGGAATACACATTTTCATTTGTAAGGAATGCCTGTGGCATGGTGCTTCTTAGAGAAAAATCATCTTTTAAAGGTTTTATAAAGTATTTCTTGATATTTTTTGATTGAAGTTGGATGTTTTACATACATAGCTTTTTTTGAAGTGGCTTCTAAAACTCCTCTTTAAAAACTGAAAAAGGAATAGAGCTATAAGCACCTTAAATTTAGTGAAAAATGCCTTTTGGTTTTTGTAAAAATGTTGTTACCTTGTTGGTTTATGGTGTTGCACCAGTGCATCTCCGGTGTTTAAGGGTTAATAGAAAAATTGGTAAAGTTGGACCAAAGTTGGGTAATTCTTCCCTCGGTTCAATAACAAAATTAAAGCAAATGAGTATAAATGCCACCAAAGACCAATCTTGCATGGAAGCATGCAAATGTCACTATGTTTCAGCGTTATTGTCTCATTATTAAACCTAACCTCTAAATGTGCGCATATTTCTTTAAAATATTGGAATTACTTGGTTGCCTTGGGGGGAGTGCACATGGCTCAGTTCATTTGCATCTCTCTCTCCTTTTATTTTTACATTGCCATGCACACCGCTGGTGTTTACCCCCCCAGCCCACTCAAACTCTGCTGCGCTCCGAAACATGACTCACAAAGCCCATTTAACCTTTAGCCAGCTCAATGCCAGCCAGCGTTCGCTTTCTGCCCACTGGCTGCAAACAGCAAGTGTCTTTTTTACTTCTCAGAAGTATTTAAAAATATATTCATGATTTGTCTGTGTTCATCTATAGATGACTTAAAAATGTCAAAATAAATTGAAGGCTAATTAACATTTTTGCTTTGTCACAAACCATCACATTGCTGATATATAATATGTGTTGCATGTCAGATATTTGCTTTACAAAAGAGCCATCAATTTGTAAAAAAAAAAAAGCTGTTTGTCTATAATGGGTATCGATTACTTTTTCGTGGTGGTATTCTTTTTGAACACACTGACCCAAGCAGGTAAAACAAGGTATCAGATGATGCTGGGAATGTTCCACTGCTGCAGTATACCATTAGCTTGATGATTTTTTTTCAGCATAGAATAATAGTATGTATGATGTGTTCATTGACATCTAAAAAATATGTCATATTTGCGTAATTTTGTGTGAATAAAAAAAACAAATCCAAATTGTACCGTTACATAACGTTTTCAGATGCTTTGGTTTGGACATGTTGGTTGTTTTCATACAAACACCCACTATGGTAGTTCCAGCAAGTACTGCTTCAAGATTTAATTGTTATAAAAAAAAGAAATCAGAGTGTTATATCAGTTACTTTTAAAATGATCACCCTATAGCACGTGTTTTCTCTGATAAAATCTGATAAATTTTATTTGTCAGATACATAGACATACACAGTAGGACTTTCAGTGAAAAATTTTGTACAACTCTAGGAGCAGTTGTGGTGGCACAGCAAATGATAATATAAGTATGACAATCATATCTTCCATTTTCAACAAGCCTCAAGGGAACTATAGGACACACCTGCACTCCCTTTAAGATGCAGCCGCTCTTCTTTATGACCTTCAAACAGGCCCGGACATCCCAAAAACAATCCCCCATATGTGTACATGGGACTAAGGCTGCGTAGATACGGAATGCGATTTGCGCAGCAAGGGGAGACCAATTTGAATATTGAGTCAATGTACAGATGCGGCGCAGTTTTGAGCAGCAGGCTCAGTGCAGCGGTTTAGCAACAGTAATCTGAGGCAAACATTTGGATATGCAGTGTTTAAATGTCTAAACGGTAAAAAATGTGCATTGTGTCAAACATTTAGAAACTCAGCTTTGGGCTGTAATATGATGTGCTTTATTCTGTTTTTAATCTTTTCTATTCTCAGACTAATGCCGGATAGCTAGTTGTCAAGTTGGAAACTGAAGTACTACTGATGCTCCCGCATGTTACGGGAGCATCAACTTTATGAAGACATTTTTGCGCTAATCAGATTTGGTGTGAACACAGCATAAGGCTTTAGTGGTTGTCAATTTTTATTTAATCTATTACAGGCTCTCTGGCTTAACCAGTAAGATCTTCAATCAGAATCTTAAAAAGCCACAGCACTGAATGCAATAGCTTTGCTTATTAGTACAGACAGCATCTGTTTTGGAAGTGCCGACTGCAGCATTTGGATAAAAATGGAGGCAGCCAGTCTTTTACAGCTAACTGCCTGGCTTTCCATAAGCTCCACGATGCAACAGAGAGCAGTGGGCACCACCAAAAGAGCAAGGAGAGAAGTAGAAATAGCACGATGCTGCTTTGCTGCTTGGGTTGGTCCATTTTCAGGGCTGAGCTCTGAGCATTTCCAGCGGCTGTTTTTGGTAACACCACTGAAAGCTGCTAAGAGAGCCTGACAAATTATTTTATGACCTTGGGAGATATTCATAAGAGAAAGTATATTACAATGGTCCCTTTATTTTTATGTAAAGCACTTTGACTAACATTAGTTGGAAAACTTCTACAAATAATAGTTGATTTACTTTGATTTGCTATATTGCTGTGCGTTTTTTTGCTGGATTTTTTTCACTGCAAATTTGCATGTTTTTTTTTTTCCTTAACTGCGCACTGTGTTCTGCGTCTGGAACGGCTGTTGACCTTCTATGAAGGTTTGAATTTTGAGAGTTTAAGCACGAGAAAAAAGAGTGAAAATGTTCTTGTGTGTCTGAGAAAAGTCAAGAGTTTAGTGAGGGGTTTTACAGCCTTAAAACAACTGTAATCCTACTTCACAGATTTCATCTATCGTGATTTATTTTTGGATCGTAACCACCTTCAAAAACGAGGGAACACTGTATAACTAGAAGTAATACAGTTTGGCAGGTATGAAAAAGATATATAAAAACAGATATATCACCTCTCAAAAAAGATCTTTTCACAATGAAAAGTAAGAACTATAATTTATTGTAAAATTCTCAATAAATAAGCAAAACACTATCTTTTAATTGTCTCTGTAGAACAGGCTTAATAAAATTGAAATATTTATCATGTAAGGGTTGGAAAATGTAATTGGAATTGCTTTGACTCTAAAACTCTCGGACAGGTGTGTTTAGTCCTGCTTTTTGTTCCGTCCTGGATTTGAATGCAGGCTTAACATTTGCTTAAACAAAATGAAGCCAATGGTAGAAAGCAAATGAGTGGGTCTGCGCTGATTTTCATGAGTGGATGGGTGAGTCCGGGTCACAGATGATGTGCACACCGCCACACCCAAAAGAGACTCATCAGTGGGCTGTATCCGATCTCTTCCTATTGGCTGCTCAGGTGTGTCTCCCGGCTGTCGGGGAGGTCCCATTGACCGTGTGTGGCTTTGATTGATACTGCTTTTGTTTCCTCGCGCCACAAAAGAACAACACATTGTCATCAACAAGCTGAGGGCCACAGAGACACGGCAGCTGCGATGTGTTTGACCTCAGGGCCCATGAGCAATTACAGTAATTATAAATAAAGGAACAAAGAACACGAATGAATCCGTCCATTCAAAAGCAGCGGTAGAGCAGGATTTTGCCCTTCACGATCTCCATTTTCGACACTCATAACCTTTACAATTCACACATAAATGTGCTTGACTTAAGAGTTTTAGTATAAAGAAGTCCAACCAGAATCTTGGGCGTTTTCTGTGATTATTACGGTACAAAAAGCCGGAAGTTGCACCTGGTAAGTTTTCTTAAAAGTTGCGATAGTTTTCAGTAATACTTTTTTCTAGCTGAAGGCTGTATGAGGTTTAGCTACTGAATTTTATTCATTTTTTATGTTTTTAAGCAGAAAATCGAAGCTAAAGAAGGAGGTTGAATGCAAAATATGACCTAACATAAACTTTTTATATGCAAAAAAATGTAAGTTAAGTCTTTTGTTTTTCAAATTTCTTTTATTGTAAAAGTACTTTTCTGTCAAAGATTTACTACAGTAATTTGGTAACAAACGATTTGTTCAAAAGTTAGACAAAATTGTTGATTTTTAAATGTATTTTTACTTTATTACAACTACGCTTTTGTCATAAATATATATAATCACATAGAACTTTCATCTGCAGGATTCCTAATGTTAGGAGTCCTCAGTTTTTTGCTCTCTTGCCTTTGTCTTCTTGAGGTAGAAGATATGCTGTCAATATTGGTTGTCTCCTAGGAATCCCATAAGCACATACTCTTCCCTGTTTGCACATCCTCATCCTCAGACCTTTTGTTCTTCACAGCGACTTCCACATTTCGGTTTTTCGTTGACCTGCTCTTTCTTCTGCATTTGTGCCCATCTTTACTTTCCCGCACGTCTCCTTTGTCGCTTTCAAATAAGATGGTTTCCAGGGTTACGGCTCTGTAGAGATTTTTTAGCATGTTTCTGACATGTCGTGTCACTAAAGGCCAAACAGCTCTGGTGAGCTATCATTAGCCGTTCTGGTGGACTTTCATCGTGGCGGCATGGTGATGAGCTAAACCTTGCAGAGAATTTATCAACAAATCAATCAATTTAATATATTTTTAAGGTTCTTTGTTTCAATACACTTTAAAAGCAAGGGAAACTGTGGGCCAATTTTATTTTTTGGTAAAAATATTTTTCTTTTGAAGAAAGGTTCTTTAGCAAACACATTTTTAGTTTAGACTTTTTGCACTTTATGACGCAAGAGCTCATCTGCTTTTAATTGAAATGACTCTACCCACTTATTCTAGTTATCTTTTCTTTTTAGTTAATATTTAGTCACACACCTTTTCAATAGGACTTTTTATCAAAGTTTAGAACCTATTTTCTCTGGGGTGGACCTATTGATGTTATTAATTACTTCCACTTTTAAAAGCTTGACAGCATGAAGAGTCTTTATGTTAAACGACTGTCTTTTCATATTTTTCGTAAAGCAAATCCTGCTAGCACTATAGCTAGCTGTGAACAGCAGCATGGAAGACAAATCAATGAGTTATATATTGGTAGAGATGGCACGCAAGCCTTTTTCTATTGTCCAAGATACGTAAACGGTGACACCGTTTTGGAATGGTATAAAAACAATGAGACACATTTGAGAGACAGTAAAATGACCATAAAATGCTTAATTTTGGTCCGATTTTAAAAAGAAAAAAATCTATGATAATAAGAAAAACAAGACCCAGGCCATGGTATTAATATTTTTGTTCAAATCAGAAAGACTCAGGCAGCAGCGCAACACCAGGCAGACAGTTTTCCATACCCTACATGTCCCTGTCCACCAGCCGGACGGGGATCCAGCGCTATGCTCTTACCTCTTCGTTTGCAGCTATTGAGGAAATGCTGGTTAGTTTGTTTTCCTCCGCTTTTTAATATTCTTAAATTTAGCAGGTCATTTGGTCTGATCTGAGGTCGAACACATACAAATATCTTGGTCATCCTCCATAAAAACATAGGTGGTCCTGCCGAGGAAACATGGAAATAATGCGAAGTCTTAAGCTATCAGTGATTTTGAAGAGGCTACAAAATCAACCTAAACGTTCACTGTTCTGAGTAAACTCAGATCTTCCTAAAATGCTTTTTCGAAGTTCTCCTATATCGGCTGACAAGTAATAACTTACTTTTAAAAAAACACATCCTTGTTTTTTCATTGCAATTGTAGCACAGCAGTGAACTGGCATCTAAACCATTCCAATATGACCTCCAATGTTGCGTATGCAACAAGCTAACGTGTCATCTCTAGCCTATTTGTAAATCATTGAGACGAATACTCATGACATTGCAAAAGAAGAAGCAAAATGGCTAAAAACACATGAAAAAATTAAACTAAAAAGCAACTATAAAAAAATGATACCACTATGAACAATAAAGACAGTGATGTGTAGATGAAGCGTCAAAGCTTCGAAGCTTCAGTCTTACAAACACTGTTCCTAATTTTAAAAAATCTAGATAATTATTCATAACATTTAGCATGGTTTTATTTAATAACACACAAGCTGTTTAGATAAGCCTTTCATCCCCCCTAAAGCTGCACCACTTGCGTTTCAGCAGACTTTTACGGTGGTTTTTTTTTATTTCCTATTACGTAAATGTGACTTGTAGGTAGACTACACTTTTATTGTAATCTTAAACTAAGCTTTAGGTTTAAAAACACACTTTTTAATGTTTATCTTTCATCCAGTTAAACAAACACTCAAGCAGAGCTTTAAGAGTGTTTAAAAAAGAAGAGAAAAGTGCTGCAATTATTAATTTTTGCTTTGCTGGTAAGTCTTGTTTACACTCTCAGTAAACTGTTGCTGCAAAAGATTATCTTTTTATTTAAGTTAAACATTGTACAAAAGGCTCACACACATGCAGAAACACACCTACTAATAAATAACCTAGCACTGCATTAGACCTCTTCACACACAGACGGTATGTTTGAACAGAGCAGCCTTCAGGGCTCCTCCACACAGACAGTAGAATTTGTTACTCAGGTGTTACTGTCTGCCTTCCTGGATCGCCGTGTGTACGTTCATTTTTGTACTTTACCTTGAAGCGGAGTAGCAGTTAGAAATGCTTTTGGGGTTTTTGTTTTTTTTTTCGTCCCTGTTGATGTGAGTTTCACACGCCAACAGCATCTGTGTTTTCTGCTGTTTGCACGGCCTGGGGTCACCTGGTACGTGGACGGCCGCTGAGATTCAGCATCAGGATTCATTAACTGGGTATCTGGCTGAAAGCAGACACAACACAAACCTCTTTCAGCTCTGCTGCTGCTATAAGTCCAAATGCAACCAAAAAGGTCGCAATCTTGACCTTTCAATTTGTGATTTTATAATTTAAAAATACAAAAAATCGAAAATAGGTGTATTTTGATCTGTAACTGCAATGTCTTAACAGTAAATCAGGTGTTACGTTAGTAATGATATTTTTAAAATAGCACTTTGCTCAAGTGCACATTTTGGCTACTCTACTTTCTTTAGTACTGGATGTCATAACATTTTAAATTTCTTTTGGAAATACAAAATTAGATTTAATGTGGTCACCTTTCGGCTAATCCCTTCAGGGGTCGCTACAGCGAACCAGCTTTCACTGTTTCGCACCGGTCAAAACTTCGCACCCAGTTGGGCAGCAGCGTCACGGATCTTGCTTTAAGACCCACACTGGATTAATCTCAATGCACTCCCTGGGGAGTGAATCCAGGTTTTTTACGTAGCAGCCCTACACTCCACTACTACATTAGATTTAATCTGAACTGTATTTTATAAAATCCACATGTAGTCATTATAGGCATGGTGGTGGTCAGTGGGATGAACAAGTTAGACTTATGGTTGAACGCCAGCTGCTTCTCTGGCCTGTTAGCCTTAGGGATTAAGGTGCACACACACATTTCTATTCATGCCTGCAGTCAGTTATTCTCTCACAGTAAAAAAAAACCAGACACATTCAGCTTATCGCCTCCCAGTGGATCCATAAACCCAGCAGGCTAATTGAAACAGAAGGGAGCTAATAAATCAATGTGATCTTGGGCTTGGTGTTCCAGACATTATGAAGATGTATTAGTATTAGGACATGGAGGAAACAGAAGTTCTCTGTTCTATCTTCATTTTGAGTTGTTTTAGAGAATTTTTTTCATTTTTTTATTTAAACTTGTGAAAAGTCACTAGAGTTAGCCCAAATTTCCACTGGTCCGTTTGCGGTGCATCTCCATTGCATTGCGTGGGGAATCTGTTTCACGACCATCAGTTAGTTTTACATTATCTCAGTTGGGTCTCTGGTTCGTCCCTCCTCCCCTTGGCTAACAGAGGAGTAAATTGTCCTGCTATCCCCGTGTCATCAACATCCAAAATTTTAGCAATAATCCACGACCCATGCCCCAGAGGGCCTCACGCCCTCTGGGCATGAGGGGACACGGTATTATCTGCAGTGTTAACTTGTGAAATTGCATAAGAACATCATCGTAAATATGAAATAAAATATATATTTTATTTTGAAAGTACAATGGAAGTTCTTATTTTGAAACCCGCATCTGTTTCTCCAGGTTTTTACGTCGAACTTGACGGACTGGAAATAGAACTCCTGTGTAAAGCTTGTTCTACGTTGTGTTGAAAAGCAAATATAACTCAGGCGATGTAAACACTCCAATTGTTTAATGAACTTTTTTTTTTATGTTAACGTAACGCAACAGACATGCACCACAGAAATGTGGAAATCATCCTATACAAGAGCTCTTCAGCTACACTACTACTCTCCAGTTAAATCAATAATTTTTGGGAATCCAAAATGAAATCTCAGAAGACAGTTATGTAGCTTAGCAAAACTATTTGATGAATAGCCTACTTGTTCTATGGGGTTGTAAAAAGAAAAACTGCATTAAAGTTAGCTAAACAACACACCACTTAAAACCTAGTTTTAAATAAATTATTTAACTTTTGCAAAATAATTATGTGTGATTAAGCCAAACAATGACAACAAAATGTTGCATTCCAACTTAAATAATTTGAGTTTTTTGGTCATCTCTTCAAACTTTCTTTATTTGTACAGTGCTTTTCCTTCAGTTAAAACCCAAGGCGCTTTACAAAAAAAAAAAAACAACAATAATAATAATAATATAAATAATATAAGTAAAATAAATAAAAAATACAATTAATAATAATAATAAACATTTAGAACTTGAAGATCTCTCTACTTTGTGTTAATTTTTTACATTAAACGTATATCATTAAACATAAAGTTAGCTTCAAAAAAGTAATTTGTTAAACAAAACACGCAGAGCTATGTATTTTTTTAAAGGAAAAGTTACATTGAAATTGTTGTATTATTTTCTATTGTATGTTTCATTTTACAATAAACGTAGCAGTAGCCTAGTGCACAGTGTACCATTTAAGCTAGTTCCATAAAAGGACGTGTTTTGAATAAAACAGGATGAACAATGTCTCTGTGTCAAAAGTAATTACATTTCAGTTCAGATATTTGGATTCCTTTCTACTGCATGTTCCTCTTTACACAAAAACGTACTAGCCTGCATAGTGCACCATTTAAGCTAGTTCTAAGCTAAGTATTAAGCTAAGTAAGTAAATTTAAGCTAAGTATTTATACCAAATAATAACAATAACACATAAAGCTGAACAATGTCTCTCTTTCAAAGGAAAAGTTAGATTTCATTATAAATTGGATTCTTCTTTACAGTATGCTCTTCTTAAAATCACATTTATTAGTACTTCGAAGTGCACTTTTCTATGTTAGTTCTGTAAGTACCGCAGTTATACACTTTTAAACAGTAAAGCATTAGTATATGTAAGAAAATGTTACGTTTTGAGTATTAATTATGAGAATTGCTTTTGTATCATTTTCTACATGGTATTTTAATCTCCATTAAAACATTTCTGAGCCCAAGACATCAGCCATGTTTGGCTTCTCTATCCCTTTTCTTACTGTCTCTGCTTTCCCCTCTTGCCCCCTCCCCCATCATGTGATGATGAAGCACTTTTAGATTTACTTCCTAAATAATTCATGCCTTTGATTCCAACTTACTTTACTCTTCATTTTTTCTGTTTTTTTCTTTTCACCCCCATCTTATGTTCTCTTATCTCGACACTCTTCCTTCCATCATCCTCAATCTGCCTCCTCAGCCACAGTTCTCTGAAGTCTCTGTGCACTCCTGTCTACATTCATTAGGATATTGTGCTCCTTGTTTTTCCCCTTCTTTTGCCTCATCTGTGTTGTCTCTGCTTAGCTTGTTGTGGTTCAGCTCCTATAAAAATCACTTTATCCCAGTTCAAAGCACTTGAATCCAGAGTAAAGATGGTTTTCATCCAACCTGATCTGTTGTTTCATTTCATCTGCACCGTTTTATAAATTAAATATATTTTCAAATTAGCTAGAGTTTAAACTGAAAAACAAACCAATACGTATTTTTTGGTTGATATTCTGTTAACATTGTCAAAGCTTTTGTTTTAAGTGTTAAATTTATGTCATAGAAGGAAAATCTCAAACGTTTACACAGTTTAACCTCAATTTATTATAGCCTATCATCCAACTCACCATTTCTCTGATCTACCTACAGCTTTGATTGCTCGCGTCTCAATAAGCCCACGCTCTTTGTCTGTCGAATTTGTTTTGCTAATGTGAGATGAATGGAGGGTCTCTCTCTGGAGATTTTGATAATGCATTTGTGGTCACGAAAAGAGGTCTGTTTGCTGGAGGTGGTGGGGGGGCACAAAGCATGTGTTAGAGAGGCAGCCTTTCATTTGGGCGTGGACCCTGCTGGAGGTAAAGTAATAAAAGTGACAGGGGGCATTTTGGTTGATTTATGCTCTTGTACTGGCAAGAAAGACATTTGCTGGAAACTCCCGAGAGAGCAGAGGCAATTTTTCCATGTATTCATAAAGTGCTTGTAGGCGACAATAGCCTTTATATGATTAATAAATTGAGGTCTGTTTGCTTCAAGGACCAAATTCATTTGATTGCTTTGAAGCAGCACTTGACTTCTTGTATTACAAGAGCTGCTTTTTCTGGGCGTAACAGATTATAAACAAGTTCTTTTTTTGATTAGCATATTTTCTACACTATAAGTTGGCCAAGAGTAAAAGTTGAAAACCAGAAACATACGTAATAAAGAAAAACTCATATATACGGTAAGTTGAACTGGAGTATAAGATGCACTTTGTGAGAAATGTATTCAACAAAATACGGGAACAAGAACGAACATTTCATTTTGAAAGGCAAATCATAATAATGGAAAAGATGACAATAACAGACTGAACATATGCACGCTTCACTACCGTAACACAATGAAGCTTTTTTTTACTTCATGACACATTGGTGGAATCTAGTATATTAACACAACATATGAACAGTTATTCCACTGACCAAAGCATAAAGAACATGCTAACAAGTCAACTAAACTCTTTGGCTGAATCCGATTTTTTTCCACCCTACCCCAAAATCTTCTCCCAACCCTTACATTTAGCCTTCCAAACAGGGAGTTATGGAAAAATGGTGTCTACAAATTCATACGTTGCTACCACTCGATGATGTCATCAATATTCACCGGTCATCTGTGTTAGCGTGTAGCTGCCATTGTATGGAAAATACACAACATCGATGTATACATTTAAAAAATAATGCTAAACCAAAAAGTAATTTCAAACATTTAAATGTAAATTTCTGTGCATCAGAGCACATGCCACTTGAAGAAATATGTTTCTCCTGCCCGACAGCGTGACGTGGATCACCCTACTGGTGGAAGTATACAGAGCCCTAAGTCCCTACCCCTTAAAAAAAAATACAAAAAAAAAAGAAAGTTTGGAGACCACGAAAGCTCCAAATGCCCCTACAGTTTGAGGGGTAGGGAGAAGCAATAAAGGTTTAGGAAGAATTTGGATTTGGCCTTTACATCACATTAACTCACCAAAGCCATTAAATTCTTCAACGTCTTTGTTGCTTTGGAACAATTCCGTCAAGCCCAGCATAAAACTCAGTGGTCCTTCTTCTGCATTGCTGTCAGTAGTAAATACTGATACACACAGCTACAGTGCCCTCTTGTGGTTGTAGTTATTGATTAAGAAAAAAAAAAAAAAAAGTCACATACTAGTCGCACCTGAGTAAAAGTCGCACCCCCAGCTAAACTATGCTTAAAAACGCGATTTATACTCGGAAAAATACATTGATATATGTTCAATAAATGTTAGCGTTAAAATTTATTTATTTCATTATCTTATAGGCATAATTTTGATTTCCATTTATATTTTATGACCAAAATATATCACCCAGTTACAAATCTTATTTTTTAAGGGTGTTCCCTGAAAGAGGTTCTGGCTGGAAAGACTAAGAGCAAAAAGAGGAAAACCAGCTGTTAGATTTTATAAACACTTTCACCTTGCTGCTAACTGTTTACCCAATAATAATAAATAATAATAATATTTTAATACCTTTGAATTGATCACCCTTCTTTCCCTTTGTGCTGCTTTGGTATTTAAGAAAAAAAATAATGTAGATCAAACATCCTTCACGTACCCAATCTACTTGTATGTGTACAAACTGAAAACCTTCGGGAGCTTATGTTTTGGGCCAAAAAATATATACTAATCATTATCTTTTTCCTTTTTTTGCAGGTTGACCAACCTTCTGGAGTTGTGGAGGCTGAGATTTATAGCTTTTACAGGTAATTCAAAGATTTTTTAATAGGATTTGAGGAGGAGGGGTAGACAGTGTCAGGCTATTGGTCTTTGGAGGTTTTTGGAAAACGTTTTTAATTATGTTTTCTGACACTTTTGATAATTGTGGTTTATAAGGTTTATTCCATACCTGACTGAAGTGGTGGCTCCAAAGTAGTGGTTAGCATGCGTGGTCCAGACTGGTGACATGTCCAGGGTGTAAAGGAGTGCCTTAAAAAGTTGGACTGCATTGCAATCAACTGTTCTGGGTTGTACTGAAAACAAGTAATTTCCCTTGGAACCAGTAAAGTTCTATTCTATTCTATTCTATTCTATTCTATTCTATTCTATTCTATTCTATTCTGTACCCCACCTTCGCCCAACAGTAGCTTTGTTGGCTCCAGCAACTTTGTGACCCAAAAAGGTAATCAGGGGTTTCCGTAGACAGATGGATAAATCTTCTAGAACGACCTGTCTCTCATTGGCTGCCGATTCCGATTAAGAGGGGCTTTGACATGATGGCTTTGACCAGTTTCCTTAAAGTGCTGGTCTGTAATAAATGCAGATCTTCTGTGTACCATTGACTTTTCTTTAGTAATTGGTAATACCGTAAACTGCTTTAATATTATCCTACTGCTACCACACAGTACCATATTGTAATGACTCGTTAACTCAGTTTACCCATCACCATTCCATTTGAAAGGTGAGTAAAAGCAATTCTCTTTTGAATAAATAACTTTCAAATATTATTTTGAGTAAATGTTGGGGCTACCATTGTACGAGATTGCTACTTTAAAAGGCAACTACTGCAAAGGCAACTCTTCCAGAATTTCTAGATATTTTAATTTGCTTTAAGAGGGAAAAAAAATACTAATGTGTAATTTTTTTAAGTGGTAAAAAGCTAACCTTTACCGTCACCTCTTTTTCTGCACTTAAAGCTTTTAGAGGTTCACGATTCGTAGAAAAATGTCAAGACATTACCAAGATTTCACTTTAATTGTCAGTCGGTCAGTCTGTCAGGGATGCTGAAGCGTTGATGATGTATTCTTGGGGTTGTACAAAATAGCAAAGTCTGGCTAACAAAGTTATTTTTCATCTAGTTTTTATATTTTTGTATTATTTTGGTCACCTTTTGAAGCATCCCATCTTTTTTTAACTTAACAAATCTGAATAGGGTAAGGCAAGTTTCTAACTTTCAAAGGACCAAGGCAGTTGTTATTGATTGAATCAATGATCCTGATTTTACTACTTTACATGGAGGCAAATATTGCAGAATTTCTGCAAGTTTTTGTTCAGGAAAAATTCAAGAAGTCAATCTATCCACTCTGGTGTTAGAAATTTGTAATTTCAAACCTCAAGGTAAACCAGAAATCTGTCTGTGATGTATTTGTCCATCTCCAAACTCCAAGAACACTTGCTCCTGTTCTCTTGAAGTGAACAAATTAAAAGGGCTTTTAGTGCTAAGAGATAGACAAGGGTTATTAATTGCAGATCATCACTATCATTCCACTCAGATGTTTAGTGCAGTGGTGTAGTCTCAAAGAGATTGACTCCATTACTTTAAACGCAGCCATAAAGGCATAAGCCATTTGACCTTTAGGACAAACACATACAGATCCACAGAACTGCACGGCTAGTGATGTGGGAAAGCCCACCAAAGCCTCGTGCAGTTCTCAACTCGTCAGTACTTTCCGCTTTGCAGAAGCACCAGAGATTTGGCTCACTTACTTCTACAGATGGATTTACAGCATGTGTCCAGAGACATACAGCATTGGAATAAACCAACATCAGTTTTAGTTCCCCTTTATCCTGCATACATGGCCTTTGTATTTTTCATTTCAGCACATGAACCCACCTCGAATCTTTTTTTTTTATCTTCATTTGGGTTCTCATATCTAAGTGTAGCATTAACACTGAAGATAAAGGTTGTCTTCAAGATGAAGAAGTCTTGAAATATTGTTTTGGATGCTCCTTTGTGGTGAGAGATGTTTGATTAGATGAATTCACATCTAAAGCTACGTACGCACTGCTCTTGGCAACACACATTCAAGCAACCACTTCGAATGAAGTCGTTCAGTGCGTTCAAAACTCTCACGTTCACTCATAGCTACATACATTTTTATGATAGTTTTTTGGCTCTACGTACAAAATGTGTGGCAGCTTAACAGCTGAACTCTCGGATTTGGTAGTGATGCAGTTAAACTCATCAAACTCTGAGCGTAGCTGGTTTATCTAATGAACCCAGACACAGCTGTGATCCTGACGACATCTGTGTTTGTTTTTAAAATAAAGTTAAACCAAGGCCACTCTCCTGACATGATAGTGATTCATATCCGCCATTGGAATGCTAGCAAGGAACCAAGCGTTTTGTTTTGTGTCCAAATTATGACATTTTCCCCGTGTCAACATTTTGCTTTTTCCAACTGTAGTCCTGACATATGCTAGTTAACAGTAGAAAAATAATTAGACCTACTGTGGTTGGAAACAGGAGTTTTAGCGACCAATTCCATTAAAAAACCCTACGTAAGTGCATGCATATGCGGGCTTCCTCTTGCATTCATTCATTGCTACGCAAGTTTTAAGTTCATGTGTAGTTAAGTTCGCTCTACATACAAACCGCATGGCAATTTTAAACGCGGACTGCAAGTTAAGCAAGTTCTCATTGTTTGAAAATTGATCATGGAGTAGTATCAGGTAGTGAGAGACTTGTGTGAACACCATATAACAAGAGAGTATTCAAAAACAATTCAAGAATGCGCTGAACGCGCATCGCTTGCCTGAAATGTACGTAGCTTAATGCTTTTGTTTGAAGCAGGTCCTCATCAGAGCTTCACTATCTCAATCTCCAATTCCTGCAATGTACCACCTGAGTCACATTGGTTCTGCCTGCATAAACGTTGCCTGTGAGTGGGTGGATGCAGTTCACCAGTGGGAAGTGATGATTCATGGGATTTGATTGACTTCAGAGTTTTTTAAAAAATGCATTCACAATCGAGGATGCCATAAACAGTAAATTCAATGTTCAAAAGTTTTAAAACACTCCAGTTATCACATTTATTTTTTATAGTTTAAGGTGGTAAAGTCCAATAAATAAACTGTTAAATTACACAACAAAGCGTTTTTAAAGCTGTTATTTGAAGTTGTTTATGTGCAGTACAGGGTTCTATAGAAACATGTCCTATCCATGCCTTTTGCCTCTATAGGCATTCTGGGTACTTTAGTCAAACTGAATTATATAACTTGTTTCGCTTAATCCAGTACAACCTATAGACTGAATAAAATATGGTAAGAGAATATAATGAATGAGTTTGACTTGTAGAACTAATCCCCTGCGCATGAAAAGATCACAACTCTGAATACTGCACCACTGAAATTATGTGTAGCCTTTGTGTTTACTCAGAAAACTAGGCCATGCAAGTGCAGGAATTCAACCTTACAGAAGCTGACCCCGCTGTAAAACATCAAGACGCAGTCAAGTTGTATAAATTGTTATTGTCTGAACCGTCTTTGTTGAAGCATTTTGACATTTTGCTGATTCATGTTGCTCAGCAGTTTGAGTCAACATCCCTCCAGCTGCTAGAGTGCTACGACTTTAGATAAAGTATGTACATTTTCTGAAGTAGAATCAACGGCAAATTCCCCAAAATTAATTGAAAATTATCCTAAAATGTTCCTTTTGTTGCTGGTTTATATCCATTTTGGTTATTTCTTGTATGGCGCTGTGGAGGTATAACCTTGTGTCCTGCAACAGCCCTGCCGTCTCAGCATTATCCTAGTAGTAAACAGTTTGGAAGGACAATAGTCCCCAGGGGCCAGTGTTAGAGTAGCGGAAAGAGGCGGGCGCGTGCTGACCATCAGCACTTCGTAAAGCCTCAGAGAAAAAGCAGGCGTAGGGTGTGTGTGTGTGTGGCTCTTTGGATGGTGCTGGGTGTTCAAAGCAGGCGGAGACAGCCTGTTTGGATTAGACGGCCCAGTGGGATCCGGTTTAGGGGGTTTTGGACACAAAGGGTCTGTCAGTTCCGTCTTTTGATAGCGGTGTTAGTGTAGTGAAAGCTCCTTTTCACGCTAGCTTCCCGCGTTGCAGGTGGCGCCTGATGGAGTCAGCAGTTAGCAACTGCCGGGGGGCTCTTGAGCATCCAACTTTTTACAGTTCATCCATTGTGTCCAATAAAACTGTATTTGACAAAAGGTTTTAAAACTTTGGTTTTGACATGTGTCCCTATTTCCCATGGTACCGTTGGGTCATCCAGACTGTTGTCGTTAACTATAAACACCACCTCACCTGAGCATTTACGGCTTCACTTAAGCTTGAATATAAACCCTTTATTGTAAAAGTATCTCCTTAACTTTCAAGCTTAGGAAGTCGCAACATAATCCACCTATTGTGTGAAGTTGTATTGTACAAAAGTAAATAATTCTGGGGCGTGTAAAAAGATATGAAGGGTGTTTAAATGGTAGTCCACATGTCAGGAGGATTTTGAGAAGCAGTACTATCTGTTCAACAGGGATGCCACAATTCTGTTTAAAATTGAACAGTATTTTAAACCGTTTAATCAAATTGTGGGAAACATGAATCGTTGAATTATTATGGCAAACCATTCTTTTTTTGTATCCAACGCGTGTGTAAGAAGGATTTATTATGTATTGCTTTATTACGTAACACCAGACTCAGGCCTAATCCAGATTCCTCCCCTACCCCATAGCTTGGAAAAAATGGAAAAAATGGTCTTTAAATCTGGATATTGCCACAACTTGATGATGTCATCAATAGTCGCTGGTCATTTACCTTAGCACATAGGTGCCAGCACTTGGAAAAGGCACAGCAACCTCGGTTTTATAACTTTAAAAAGTCATATTAAAACAACAAATCATTACTTACGTTTAAATGTAAACTTCTTCAGAGCACACCCTCATGAAAAATATGAGTTTCTCCTAAACGCCACAAGCGCGACACAGATCACCCTACCGTCCCTGTGGACACCCTTACCGTTTCAAATGCCCCTTCAATTAGAGTAACTGGAAGAAGCTAGAGGGCCGGGGAGGATTTTGGATTCAAGATGAGCCAAGTGAAAGCTTTTTGGCATTGTTACTTGCTTATTAGCACATCAAAAAAATAATATTTCTGAATTTGTAGTTGTTGTTTTTTTAGTAATACACAAATCACATAAAGAACCAAAACAAAACTGTGACCCAAAATTGAGGTTTGAACTCTGTAGTATTAGGTTGAATTGTTGCATCCTTAATGCTCATCAAGTTTTTTTTCTTACGTTGCAATAGTTTATACTTTTAGCAAATCGTACAGTGGCTCTGAAGTGCAAATCACATCAACAAATCATTCAACACGATAAAAGATAAAATTTCACAACGTCCAATAAAAAAGCAAAGCTTTAAAAGCATTCAATTTTAGAAAGCAAAACAAAATTCCGAAAGACAAAACACAATTACAAAAAAGTGAAACTAAATAAAAAGGAAATTTTTCAGAAAACAAAAGTAATTTCCAGAAATAAAAATGAAATGTTAAAAAATGACACAAAATAAAAAACTGGAAAAGGTAGGTACTATGGGACATCTCTGATTAAATAATGTTATTCAGTATCACTTCATGAAAAATAATTTTGGTTGAAATGATAGATAAACATCATCATCCAATCAGTCCCATAGTACTCACAGTCTCCGGTTTCTTATCGTGTTTTGTTTTTACCATTTTATTTTGATTTCTGGAAATAGCTTTTTTTTTTTTTTAATGTTTCATTTTTATTCCCTTGCATTTTTCTTGAATTGTGTTTTGTTTTTTGGAATTGTGTTTGGATTTCTAAAACGTAATGTTTTTTTTAATATTTGTTTTGTTTTTTTATTTGTCATTGTGGTTTGTAAAATAGCACCAGAATGAAGATAAAAAAAAAAACGTTATTTTTGGACGGATTAGAATGTGTCAGAAGTCCAACCTTTTTCCAGGTAGGAAGTCAAACTTAATGTATGACCCTAAAACCTGGTAATATCACAGGGTTAAATTACAGTTACAATAAGGGGGAGTTTCAAAAAGACAGACAATTGTGTCTGCTTTTCTGAAAGAAAGATCAGCATTGTGAGAAAAGGAGGTAAAGGTCTTGCCTCAAGCCATGGTTGCACAAAGGTTACTATCTGCGCAGAGATGGTTTTGTATTTGCTCACAAAACATACCTTCAAGTTTCCTTTTTCCACACAGTACCTGGAGTTTAGAATTTCATTTGTAGCTACTTGTAACATTTTAGTTTACAGATTTTCTTCTCTTTGTTCATGGGTGTAGTTAAAAACCTTCAGATGCATGTTTCCTCCCCTCAGGGAAACCAAAGTGGAACAACAAAATATGCAACGTTAGCTTTCTCAGATGTCAGCAGTTATACAGTCAGGCTGTTGCACATTTCCATGCATCTGTAGAATCCGTTCTTGTAATGCGACATAGCAAGTAAATCCTTGATTAAATCAGATGAGTATAAGGAGGCAACTTTTATTATCCTCAGTTTCAGATGGGATAAAAACAGACCCAGCCGGCATCTCATAAATATCTATGTTGCTGTGATCTGATGTGACTGCAGAGTTTTTCCCATCCCTTCCTCTAAACCACCCCCTACTTCCCCTTTTGTCCCCCCCTATCTTTCTTGTCAGCCTGTCATCTCTCAGTTGTCTCTGTTTGGTGTGACTGAAGGCTATGCAGTGACCAAGCGGCTTGTTTCAAGGTTTTGTGGGATGAGGGTCAGAAGGACTTCTGGGTTCATGTCATCGCGTTGCACATCAACCTTTGCTGAAGGGAAATGCTAGAAGCTGAAGGGGAAAGAAATGTTTACATGAAATTATTGCATATGCTAATGACAATACTCCTTTAATACTGGAGATGTTGTCAGTGACACTTGAATTAACACACGCTCTTTTACATACTGGACCTCTTCAACCGTCTATATGATCAACGTGAATCCGCTGGTTCTAACACGAAGAACAAGCAACTTTTTATATCGGCTTTGCACTGATATGCAACACCTTGCTAACGGAAAGTGTTTCATACCAACCCAAAGCAGCTTTTCTTCCGTGACAGAATCTGCTGGAATTTGGTTAATTGCGTACATGATTAAAGGGTTTCAATAGTCCAAAGAATGTAAATACTGTAGCTAAAGCTCCAGAGTTAGTGTTTTTTTTAATAAAGGGTAAGGCTTTATTTCATTATTATTATTACACTTTATCCTGAAAAACAATAAAGTTTAACGAAGTTCTCATCCAAATTTTTTGTAATTTAACCCTGTTAATGTAGGCTGTTAGCTTTCCGAAAAACCTCAAAATATAGCTGATTTTGCTAATATGTGCTTTAAATCCTAATTTTAAATTCTTCTCTGTGGTCTTTTTTTCCTTTTGACCAACCCAAAACTTATCTGGCAACAAATCTTTCCCTGAATATTTAGCACATGCTACCTCTAGCTATTATACCAAAATGAAGAAAATACAAAAAAAAAAAAACACACATTTTGAATTTATATAATATTTTAAAAAACAATTTTGTTATTTTTGTCACAAAAATAAAAATGTATAATCAATAGAAGAAGAAAAAAATAATTTCATTTGTCCGGATAGTTTTCACATTCAAATTAAAGTCCAAGAGGTTACTACGCATTGTACTAATCTTTAAGTTGCTCTTCGCAGTATTGTCTGCTTCAGTACCAAAAAGACTCCATTGTTTTTGTCTTTGTATTTTAAAAACATTTTCTTAAGACACAGTAAGCAATAATTTAAGCTAACTAGCTAGTTAAGCTAATACTAAAAGAAGTTAAGCTAGTTAAAAAAATATATTTTAGATGGTCTCTGACACAATGGTAAAAACAGCAATTTAGCGCGGTGACCCTCATGATTATTTTTCTATCTCAAATTTTGTAATAACAGCAAAGAGGAGATTGGGGGGGTAATTTGGCTGATTGAAAAAGTCTTTCTTTGTATCCTTCAAGTCTTACATTCTCATAATCATCCTTTGAAAGTTTGTTTTCTTCAAAGGTTGGAAGAAAATGAGGCGCTGAGAAATTCATTTGGTCCCTGTGGCTTTTGCTGAATGTTTGTTGTGTACATGTGTGTGTAAGAGTTCCAGTGTTCTCTAGAGGATGCCAGAGTAATATCTTACACTTCAATGCACAGTACAGCCCTATGGTATCGTCTTTAACTATAAAATAATCGAACAACACTTAAAGCCTCTATAACGATTAAGCATAAAACAAACAGGCTTGAAGGCGTGTCTTTTTCAGCCTACATTGATGAGAAGTTTCATTTCTGAAGTGAAGATTATACCAAAGCCGTTGATACATGGAAATGCTGACATTTTCTTGTTAGATAATGTTTGTTGTATTTTGCCTGGTGTGACTTCACACAGATGCACTTTTTGTTTCCTCTTAATATTTTTTGCTCACAAATGTAGTCTTAAATTCAGTCATTCATTCAATACAGAAGTTCTGCTCAGTGACATCTCTGAAGATGTCATCCAGTTTAGATGTAAAAATAGAAGAACCGAGTAAGGACGGTTAAGGCAACCAGGTTATTTTCATAATTTTATGTATTTTGATTTGAAAATTGTTTACTTCAGCAGTCAGGCAAAAATAACATATAACACAATCATCAGAGGTTTATATCCATAAAAAGGCATGTCAAACACATGATAGATTGCTTGAAAGGGAGTGGGAGGAAGTGAATTTATATAATTCCACCCTGACTCAGCCACACCATTTACTTTTGTTTGTTATCAATACCCGTTTTGTATCTTATAATCAGTTATTAATACTGTACCAACATTTATTTACGTCATTAAACATCATTAAGTAACAATGAATTACATTGCTATGTCACTGTTTTAAACTCGTTAGTAGCTTAAGCAGTAAAAACAAATCAGTGATCAAGTTTCAAACACCCACTAATGTATATTATTTCTCATAAGCACAACTCAGCAATATAGATCACGTTTCCAACATCTGAAAAAATAATTGACATAAGTCAGTATAAAAATGAAAAATACATTCTGGACTGGGGTTAGAGTTGAAATCCTGTGAGAATGTTAGCAGACGTGTTAGCTTAGCATCAAGCTCCAAGAGTGGAGTTAGCTTAGCTTCAAGTGCCATAAGTGGGTTCAGTTTAGCTTGGATGTCGGCAAGCTAAATTCTGAGCTCTGCAAGGTCTGATCTTTCTTGATTTATCTTCGGTGCCATGCTCAGCTCAGCAGCAGAATTGCTGCTTTTTTTGCAGTAACTTTATGATGATTCAAGATTAAAGTCACTTATATCAGGAGAGCTGTAGTCACACGTCCTCTCGTAACCGGAACCGAAAATCTTTGTTCTTTTTTTTAAGGGATATCAAAATAACAAGATGGAGAAACAGTCATTTGTGGTAAACTTCTAAATTTATAGTCAGCTAAAGCTAGTGCACTATGTTTTCGTCTTGTTTCTGTATTTTAATTTATTTTTTAAACATTCAGTTGTTTTAAAAATTGTCATTAGACCACTGCAAGCCAACCTGGAGGTCCAACCCAGCTCATCACTACCAATGTCACCATGGACGTGGGAGGGTGGGGTGTTTGCTATATCTAATGCAGCTTCATTGCACATTATTGTAATTAAATTAGAAGATTTCATTTGATCATATTGCCAGATTATTTTTTTTTACAATACGATTAAAAGATTTAGGATGCATGAAAGCATTCAGCAATATTGCTTGTCCCTGCAGTATCTCCCATCCAACATGGCATTGTCCCAATTAGCTGTCTCAAGGTGGGATCAATTCAGTCTCACCGTGTAGCTCAGCTGGACGAAATTTTAGATGAGTTTAATTCCCGTGCTATGCCTCTTTCTCTTGTCTTCTGTAGATAGGTGATGCAACCAGTAGTTTCACCTTCAGAAACCTTAAATGACTTAAGTTTCTATAAATAAACACCTCCTGCGTGGTATCTTAGAATATTGTGTCCACAGTGTGCAGAGGACTGTGTGCTGTCTTAACACTGTAATGTCAATGTGCTGAGACACAACTGACAGCAAAACACTGATAAGCAGATTATATAAGGGCTGTCTGAGGCTGCTGACAGGCGGTACTGGCACATTAATTCAACCAGCCTACAGTCTGGGGAAAAGAATCTATTGTGGGAGATATCTGACAGCTATGAGTGTGTAAATGGCAAACTTTTTTGAACTTTGTTAAAAAAAAAGATGTTTTTGGCAAAAAAGAAGTTTTGCTATTTTATTTTTTACAATTACTTTACAACTACATTTCTTTTTTTTTTACAAAATTATTCTGTAAAATACCAGCAAAAAACCCAAACTTTACAACCTTGTTTCTCTCTACATGAAACCAAACTGTATCCACTGCTGCCAGGGATAGAATGTCTTCCGGGAACGAGAAAGGACTTTGACATCCTTCAGAGACAAAAATATACATCCAATAAGTATTGGAGTTACTCTTTCTGAGCAGCAAGAAACACATTTTACGAAGTGAATACTAATGGTGCAGCATTCTCACCTCACGCCGAAAAGGCCCTGGTTGGAATCCCAGCTGGTACCTGTGCGTGTGGAGTTTAAATTTTCTCCTCGCGCAAGTGTGGGTACATTAAAAACATGCTTCATAGGTTAATTGTGCGTGTTGCCCTGTGATGGACTTGCAAACCATTCAGAGTATACTCTGCCCAACAGTAGATGGGATAGGCTCCAGCAACCCCATTACTCCAGAAGGGATTAATTGGGTTTGGACAATGGAGGGAATTCTAAAACCATCATCAATTGACAGTAGCAGGCAATAGCTTGTTCAAGGTAACTCAGAAACCATTTTGGGTGTTTCCTTGCTGCCTGGCTGTATTTAAGCATCTTCTTTAAAGCAGAACAAACTTTAAACCAATGTTTCCAGGAACAGAGAAAATGCTTTTTCTTTTTAAAAGTAATGGCAAACAAAAGCCAATTAGAAAGTATTGAAAAAAACAGCGTACATCCTGGACTACTCACTGCCACATGTCATTTGATCTTATCAATTCTCAGAAAGGCTTCCATCAAAAGGAAAGCACTAGCTCTTCAGTATTTGTATTTATTGCAGTATCATAAAATGTACTGATTAATCAAAGCTGTCTGCGCCGGTTTAAACACTGCAAGCAGATTAGAGGAACAACCAAGCACACATAATTCCAGATGTCCACAGGGCATTTATGCTAACTTCCTCATGCGCATTAGTGACCCATCCGTTGACGATCCGCTGGAGCGTCTGCATTCATGAGTAGCTTGATCTACACAGCACCTCAGTGTGGAGAAGAGGCAGCTCTACTTCATACTTCTGCTGTACCCTTATCAGCCTTGCAGAGGAAGCTCCTTTTTGCCTTGAGACTCTTCTTCACTTCAGTGGATTGATTGAAAGTTAACGTTATGGCAAATGCCGAGTCAATTTGTCAGAAAATTATGATTATGATGTAAATCTACATTTTATTCTAATAAACAAGTTTAAGTTCATTTATATCCATTACCTATACTCACTGTAACATTCACAGTGGTTGTATGTACAATTAAATAGCTCTTCTACTGATGCGAAGTGTGTTTTTTTCTTATTAGATCATGTATGATTATGGCAAAATGTAACAGTATATGGTACAGGAACATCTTAAAGTTTTCTGGGCAGAAATGAAAATTCCAATTACCTGTAGTTTAATTATAAGATTTATTTCACATTTTGGTTGGTTTTTATTCAATGTTTTTTCAAAAATATATGAATGGTTAACATAATTCTACAATGTTTTACTTTTCAGCTAGCTGAAACTTGCTTTTAAATGTTCTTTTACTTCAATATAATTAGTTTCTATCTCTATATTAAGAGACTCATTTAAAACATTTAGGAGCACACAGATTAACAGATTAATATAAAAATGTCAAAGCATTACAATAATTGTTACTTACCTTCTTCCATGTGCCACAGAATCATTGTTTTACATCCTTTAAGCTAGCTAGCTAGCCCAATCGTCATCAGTCCCTAATAGTAAGATAATTTATTTGTTTTACATTTGATAAAACAATTTTACTTTTTCAAGCAAAAAAACAAACTTTAAATTTGGGCAGACACAGCATAGCTTAATAGTTTACTGCAGTAGCTACATTTCTTGCGATTGGTAACAAAATTACACTAAAGAAATATATATATATATATATATATATATATATATATATATATATATATATATATATATTTACATTACGCTAATTGTAGGCTGTAACTTGATTGGTCAGTGAGGTCTGAGTTCCTATTGGTTGGTGAATTTAGACAGAATTGTGACACAAAATCTAGCAGGATCAGAAAGATCAAAGCCTAAGTAAAATGAAAAATGTGTTGCACTGCAACCACAAGAATACTGTGAACAAATAGCTGGTTCAAGACCACAAATACAGATTTTGTGATATTTTGATTTTGAAAGGACAGTTTTGAAAACAAGCGCAATAATTCCTGAACATTATATTGCTTAAGTGTGCTCTTACATTTTAAAGATCAAAAGATCTTATTCTAAGCCATGCATCACACAGGCTAAATGAATCAAAAATATATTTTTTTATGTTTTCCACTTTTTATAGATTGTAAACTTTGCTCTTCAACCGAAGGAAGGAAATTCATCACCAGTTGACACATCTGAAAATGGACAGCAATCCTCAGTGTGTCCCAGGCTTCAAAGTGGTGCTACTGTTTCTGCTGAGTCATGTATCTTCAGCGTTTGAAGTGCCTCTTGATCGTGAGTATCACCCCCATACTTATAGATAACATGCACGAAGATGAAGATGATTTTCTCCACTAAATAGAATAAAATAGCTTAATGTTTCTTAAATGGTTTTGAATTTTTTAGTGAAATAAATATTTTTGTATCCATTAAACCATTGACTGTATATGAGAACTGGACTTGTCAATTGTTTACTTCATTTCCAACAAAATGAAGTCAATTCAGTCGCCATTTTTTTGTGATACAGACATTTCCATGTTAAAGCCAGATTATGTCCATCTGGCTGAAGCACATCACACAGCAAAGCTGAAGATGAAGCCAGATGATAAGCAGTGATTTTTCCGAGTCAGTCTGAGTCATCGTTTCTATGGTAACCACTTTTGCCTATCAGGAATGAGCTTGTTGGAAGTCCACACCCCAACAGCTTGAAATAGGGCTTGGTAGAATCTGGCAACACTTCGAACGTGAGATGTGAGACCAACTACTTCTACTAAAGCATCTGATTGGTCAGTTTATAACTTGAAAAACTTGCACTGTAAAAAGCATATCGTAAGCAAAATTAGTATTAGCAAGAACATGTCTAAAAAAGTTTTCAAAGCAAGAATGATTATTGTGACAAATACAGTGACTGAGTAATAGCTATGAATTTCTCAATTGAAGTCTGTGGGGGTTTTTTTTGCTATCTTGGAGCTGGCGAACACTTCCTAATTGGAACACAAGGGGGGATGGGTCTCTCAGTCCAGTTCTTATCTACAGTCAATGCAAAGAACAAAAATGAGAGAAATTTGAACATTTTCACCTGCTTTCCTTAATTCTTTTACTTCTGCAACAAACCAATGCTACAAAAAAGTGGTAAAAACAGTTTAGGATCACGAGTTAGCTGTTTTTACCTTTTTCCACTTAAACATGTTTCAATCATGCAAAAAACTAACATAGTTTCTGAAATCCTGTTGTTTCTTTTTTATTGTCATGGCGAACAAAAAGCTAAATTGCTGGAAGGATGTAAGTTGGCCTGAACACTGCTGGGTCTTGTTGTGCAGTTTTGAAAACATGTGGTCTGAAGGAGTGCTGTGCATGCAGTGGTCATAACACCATGTCCAGCTTGTGCTTTAACTGTTGCTTCTCGTGGTTTTTTGTGGTGTAAGGGCTGCTGGATCATTGCCTATGTTCCATGTCCATAAAGTTGGGATTGCTTTTTTGCAAAAATACTTTGTTGCATGTCGCTTGCACAGATGCTCTCCAAAGATCCAGTCTTAATAGGTTTGTCTGTCACCAACACCTGCCGCTTGTGCTCCTCTAGTGCCTCAACCTCCAACCATAACCCTGCAATCCCCCAAGGATTACATCTTTGACCCGCGGGAACACATTGTCATCCACTGCGAGGCCAAAGGGAACCCTCAGCCCAGGTGAGGCCGTCACTTTCAACACTGTCAATTCTTTCTGCCAAATTAGTAAATACAAGGACATTTTAACCTGGAGCAGAGAGGAGCTTTAAGTCACCATAACGACTGTAATTTGGTGTCAGAAATGGGGTTACACAAAACCTAAGATTCTTTAACCTTACACACCACCTGTTTTCCTTTTGCTTTCCCCCTTAAATGGAAATCTTTGCTCTTATGGACTGTAGCTTCAAGTGGGCGAGAAACGGAACTGACTTCGATGTGGACACTGACTCCAAAGTCCTAATGAAGCCTGGTTCAGGGACGCTGGTCATCGACATCAGCGGCGGGAAGGCCGAGTCCTACGAGGGGACCTACCAGTGCACGGCTGAGAATGAGCACGGCAAAGCGCTGACCAACAAAATAATCATCAGGCAGTCAAGTGAGACAGTTTCAAAACCCCAGAGTTTCCTTAGCAACTCATGGATGGTTATTTCTAACATATTACGAAGTTTGGGTTCTTATTTGTATTTAAATTCTTCAAACTGTCCAGTAAGACAAAAAAGAACCCTCAAAAGGTTCTAAAAAGTTCTTTAAAGTCCCACTGCCATAATCTTTTTGATCTAATTTCAATACGTTCCCAGTGGTCTTTTAGTTATGATAATGCTGTTTTTAGCCACAATCAAAAAACTTGTGTCTTTTTTTAGGACATAGTTTCTGCAGAGGGGCAGTAGTTCATCAGAAATTTGCCTCTGAGTTGTGAACGGGATTGTTGGTGCGAAGTAATCCTGCCCCTTTACTGGGAGCTCTCTCTTTATTGCCCTTCACATTTCCAACCTCACATTACCGATACAACCAAAATGGCGAGCAATATTGAAACTATACGGCTTTTAGCCTGATGCCAGTTTGGACGAGGAAAAGGACATGGATCTAGTCGCCTAGAAGCATCAGAATGGAGCGGAGCAGGGAGCTTACAGCCCCCGCATTGTGCTTTCTGCACAACAAATCTTTTCTAAACAGCATTGATTCACAATGACTTGAATAAAGAATAACCATATTATCCGCCATAAAAGGCACACCTAAAAAACTTTCAAACATTTTTTAAACACAACAGTGCGCCTCAAAATCAGAAGTGCCTTAGATAGGGGTTAACTCTGGTTGTGTTTACTGATGTCGAAACGATTTTGAGAGGTCCACAGCGCTCTGTCAAAGTGTCAGTTTTTTTTATGAGTTGTAATCAAGTTTGTGTGTTATTGTGAATTGGCTAACACAGCTAATGTGTGTCGGACTGCGTTTTTTGTACGTGTCACTAACAAGGTTTGGCGTTAGCATAGTCACAGTAATGTTTGTTTTAGCGAAATGCGTCTGCTTTTTTCCAAGTAACAAGTAAGGTTGGAAGTTGAAGGTATTGTGAAAATGCCAACATGGCTAATGCTTCTAATGTGGCTAAAGTGTAGCGTGTTACAAACAAGTTCTATCGTTACTGTGAATGCAGTTATTAAAGTCTGACTGATTGATGGACTCTCGCTTAATGCACCTGATACAGTAGTTTGGTGCTCAAAATATATATTTATAAATTCAAAAATTGACCATTTAGTGACAGTGCGCCTTATAATGTGCAAAATACAGTGCTCAGAAATGCAGTATTAAGCTTAATTTTCATGTTAAAAACACCAAAAACACTTTAACTACATACAAAAAGAAGTGTGGAGTTTTTCAAAGCTCTGAGTCGCCTGTTTTGTGACTCGCAGGGTCCCCCTTATGGCCAAAGGAGAGAAATGAAGCGATGGTTGTGCAGAAGGGGGTCTCCCTGGTGCTGAAGTGCCGACCTCCTGCGGGGCTCCCGCCTCCTGTCATCTTCTGGATGGATAACAGTAAGTCAAAAAAATAAATAAATAAAAGCTGTAATATTTTATTCGTTCTAAAGTGAAAAAAATTGCATTTTTCTTGCAGACTTTCAGAAGCTGCAGCTGGATGAACGGGTGTCCCAGGCCTTGAATGGAGACTTGTACTTTTCCAACGTTCTCCCACAGGATGCGCGGGATGATTACATTTGCTACGCTCGCTTCCCCCACACACAGACCATCCAGCAGAAACAGCCCATTTCAGTAGTAGTACTAGACAGTGAGTAACAAATGACTAAAATAACCTATACATTTAATAGAATACATATTTTTCCATCAGAAGTTTTTATACACATATTTATTTTCTATGTTCAAATAAAAAACAAAAGATTATGGTGAAATGGGTCGGTGAAAGTAAGAATTCCTTGCATGTTCACTAGTTTTTGCATGTTTACTTCCTTTTGTTATGTTCTAGTGGACACACTGAATGAGACTCTGGCTGCTTTGTACAATCTCACTGATTTCTCTGGTGGTGAGTGCCCATATTTACCCTCCATAAACTCAGTCGACGTGACCTTTGCCCCAAATTTTACCTCCTTGCAATAAAATCACCATCTTAATCCTAATCCCTGATGCTGTGATTAAGCCAACATTCACTCCACCAATGCCCCCCCCCCCATCACTTTGGTCATTCAAAGTCTAGTAGTGAATCCTAAAATATGAATGAAAAAAAGCTATAAATGATAGTTTGACAGGAATCGCTTTCAAATTAACGTATCGAGGACACAAAGGTCTTAGTCACCACTGCCCTTTATGGGTGAACTCGGGCTATCTGCGGACGAGATGTGGGAAAGCCTGTACGGGACACACTGTGAACTTGTAAAGACAAAATGTTCATGCACATTATTTCATAGGTAATCTGTGAGCAACTGGTTGTAGCAAACACTTAGGGTAAGTTAGAGTAAGGTAGTTGAGACCCAGGCACGCTGTGCAAATGTTTTATTTTTTCAACTGCCCTGAAACCTGTGCACTTTGCAAGTAAAAAGTGCACACTTCATGCGTGCAGCCTGACTGTTAGAAACAAGCAAATTGGACAGTCAGTGTGTAGTTTATGTGGGCGTCTTACGAGCACTGACATATTACGTTCACGTGCTTTGCGTGCAGCATTTGCTCAGGAAGGGGCCAATACTCGCACCTCACCAATGCCCAGAGTGACATACGAGAGCATCACTCGTATGTCGTAAGTGTGAGCAACTTACAGTATCCTTATAAATACTTCATGATACACTTACCACACACATGCAACTAGCTTCAAAAATTGAGCTTTTAAGCATTGGACCTCTGTCTATCTAGCACCTGGCTGGTGTTTGGTCAAAATTAAGTAAATGTCCAATACCCATTGTTCCAGAATTAAAAACATTAACTCAAAAGAAAGAAAACAAATCCTAAACAGCTTTAGTTTTCAGGTTTTCAGGAGCCGGTTGAAGAGTTGGCACCGATAACTGTCAATAGATGGAGCCTCTCTTTATTTTTTTCTTTTTAGCTTTGTCGTTATAGCAACAGTAAGGCTACAACTCCAGTCCCCAGAGACGCTGCGGCAATTCTAATGTTTGTAACGTGCAAAAATAAAAAACAATGCTCCGTGGCCATCAAAGACATCATTTTCATTCATAAACAAAATAGAATTTAACAACAACAACAAAAAATCATTCCAGTTAAATGTGATAAATGAAGCGGTCAACAACAAATACCAAGACCTGCCCGCCCCCGCCATACACAAAACACCAAAATAACCTGCAGGTGAGCAGATGCAATAAAGTAAGATTCTCCTCCGGATCATGTGACATTGCATTCTTGCTAAAAAAAAAAAAAAAGAGTCTCAGCTACAGTTACCAGCATTTTTTAAATAGTTGGGACAAACTAGCCTCACAGTTGCTGGAATGCATACCAAAAGGCTGTGGATTAAAGGGTCACCTGTCATTTAAAAACATTTTATTACAATCCGGATCTGAAATACAAACTTCCACATTGCAACTCTCAAATCCATATTTGTTTTTGTGAAGTTGTGCTGTTGCATTGCCGTGAATGGGTTTGGGGATCTTGTGCAAATAGCCACCTAGTGGTTATCTGCTAAACTGATCTGGCTCCAATTAACTTTTTTTATTTTTATCACTTAAATCAAAGTCTTTCCTTTCTGATTAACATATAACGGATGATACGTAAGAAACATCAAGGTTTCCCTAGCAACAAAGGGAAGGATATTTCTCTAAGATGCTACAACATTTTTTTTATCATTCAGCATTTTTTTAAATGTGGTGTTGGACAAAAAATCCAAATAGAGCTTCAAACACATTTATGTCAAAGTTGTCTCTGATTATTTTTTTGTTCTCTTTTGTGGTCAGACAATCCTCAAGGAGAACGGCGGCCTCGCATCCTGTTACCTTCTGAGCCCACCAGCACCAAAATGGTTCTGAAGGGGGTACTTCTTCAGTTGGAGTGTATTGCTGAGGGATTGTAAGTTGTAGCTTTACCTCCAACAGCTGCTCACTTCCTTTTTCCTAAAAGATTACACCAGTTGCTATGGAAGAATAAGCCCTTCAAGCTTTTACAGGGCTAAATGCAACGTCTTCTCTGATAGGCCGACGCCTGACGTCTCCTGGCAGAAAGTGGGAGGAGAGCTTCCAAATAACAGGATGGCGCTCCACAATTTTGGTAAAATCCTTCAAATTTCGGATGTGAATGAATCAGACGCTGGGGATTACCGCTGCACAGCCAAGAACAAGCTGGGCTCAGTTCACCATGTCATCAAAGTCGCTGTCAAAGGTTAGTTTCTGAAGAGCTTCATCACGAACTTGTCTATCAATGAACTGTAGAGATGTCATACAAGAGCTAATGGGAGAAACGTTAACAATTCAAAGCTTCGTTTTTCGTCTTATGATTTAACGTTTAGAAAATAGTCAAAGACCACTGTGATGCAAAGCAGCTGTTTTTAGTAAAGTTTTCTCAAAAAAGATCTTTCATGTTCTTTGTTTTTGTCATCTCAGCTGCTCCATTCTGGGTCAGCGCCCCCAAGAACCTGATCCTTGCTCCCAATGAGACCGGGATTCTTACATGTCGTGTTAACGGGACCCCAAAACCAGAAATCAGCTGGTTTGTCAATGGAGTTTCCATAGAAAGTGAGTGTGTTGTGGATGAAGGATTTCTCTATGTGCAGTGAATAGAAAGCAGACTTTGAAGTTTGCTAGAATGTGTCGGTTTCCTCTGATATGGAACCCATACACTGCAGCACAGTGACTGACCAACAGGATTCATGACAAAGTTTAAGGGTCAGATGACCCGCTTGTTTCTCTTAAGCGGGCATTTTCCAAAAAAAGGGCATGAAAATCGTAAAACCAGTCTACATCTATGTCAATGAAAAGAAAAGCTTTAATTTGAAATACAGTGTTCCTTGCTTTTATGGGGTTTACCTTTGCAGTTTTTGGCATTTTTTGTGTGTGTACTGCATCCTGATTGGCTGTAGACTGTTGTCAATCATTGTCCTTTGTGCTGTGTGCGTGTTTAGTTCGCCAAATTTAAGTGAGGCTTCGATTGCTAGCAGACCTTTGTTTTTATTCTATAATACTAGACTTGTTTTTCCATGACGTTTTGAACTTTGAAAGAGAGAACAAGTGTGAAAATGTTAATGTCTGAGAAAGTGTGTAGAGAGGAGTCATACACCCTAAAGCCTTTGACACCAGAGCTTTAGTTCCAGCCTTTGACTACCGTAAGTTCTCAACTGTTGACGCAATTTACATCATTCCAGTGGATTCTGAAGTGGAGAAAAGCGGCTTTGTAACGTTATGCAACACTTTGCGTTAGTTTTGGGTTACATATCGTTGCAAAGTCAAAATGAAAAGCTGCTCAAGACCAGCTGATTGATGTTGATTGCATAAACGGTCAAAGAGCAACTGTGTTTCCAAAAAAGGTCTTATTTTGGCATCACCTGCAACATCTCAGGTGTTAAGGGGTTAAAACATCTAAAGCTATTGTAAAAATAAAACTGACTACTTTGCAAATGTTGTCTATTGTAAGTTATTTTTGGAACGTGACTCGTGGTATTAACAAGGGACCACTGTAGGCAAAAAATGTAATAAATAAAACAGAATAAGTTTTTCCAGCTGAAGTGTAAATTTGTTTAATCTTGTTTGTGATTTTGGCTAAATCACTTTAGACCAGCTGAGAATTGACTTTCTTGCGCAACAAGCCACCTAGTGGTAACTGGTTGAAATGGCACGTCTCTGATCAATGGTTTTTTTTAAGTTGCTTCAAACAGGAAGTCATGGTGTTTTTCTATTCTGTTTGTGTGTGGCAGATGCTGCTGCTGACCGAAGCCGCAAAGTGGAAGACGACACCGTGATTATCAGCAATGTACAGATCGGGTCCAGCGCCGTCTACCAATGCAATGCTTCAAATGAGTTTGGCTATGTCATGGCTAACGCTTTTGTTAGTGTCCTCGGTTAGTTGCTTCTTTTCTTTTACTTGTCAAAACAAAGATTTCTTGTTGACAGACCAACATTTCTTTTAGGTTTTCTATCTTTCTAGTGCCTCTAGTGCCCTTTTTGATTTACATTTTTTGTTTAGGATTTATTTGACTAAAATGGATTTAAAGATTTCATTATGTTTTTTTGTCTTTGACAGCTGAGCCACCAAAGATGCTCACTCCACCTGACCAAGTGCACCAGGTTATCACTAACAGCCCAGCTTTTCTTGACTGTGCTTCCTTTGGCTCACCAATACCAACTATTACATGGTAGGAAGAGATTTTCAAAATAAGATAACAAAATTCATTCATTCATTTTCTGAACTGCTTTATCCCTTTCGGGGTCACGGGGCTGCCGGAGCCTAACCCAGCTGCTCATGGGCGAGGGCAGGGGACACCCCTGGACTGGTCGCCAGTCTGTCGCAGGGGCCACGTTCACACACACTCATATCCACACCTAGGGAGAATTTAGAGTGTCCAATTAACCTATGAAGCATGTTTTTGGATGGTGGGAGGAAGCCGGAGTCCCTGGAGAAAACCCACGCATGCACGGGGAGAACATGCAAACTCCACACAGAAAGGTCCCCATCGTTGACACTACTTCAAGTCCCCCCAGCTGGGACTTGAACCAGGAACTCTTGCTGTGAGGCAAGAGCGCTAACCACTGCGCCACCGTGCAGCCCCATAAGCTTCAAAGCTTAGTGAATAACATTGTATTCAATTCTTCTTTTTGTGTGTGTCCAGGTTCAAGGATGGCCGGATCAGTATTGAGAATGGTGATCAGTACGTGATTCATGAGAATGGTACCCTGGAAATCATTGTGGCCCAGGTACTAAATACTGGGAAATACACCTGCGTTGCCACAAACAACCTGGGGATGAAGGAGAATTCGGTCAACTTGGAAGTTAAAGGTAAAGAAACAGCAAACACATTAGCTTAGATATTAGCAACACAACTAACTGTACTAGCTTGATTACTATTTTTGTTGACCAGAGCCTACGCGGATCCTGGAGCAGCCGGAGTACAAGGTGGTGCAGAGAGGAATGAGCGCTAGGTTTGATTGTACAGTCAAACATGACAAATCCCTCACTCCTATAATGACTTGGCTGAAGGACAGAGGAGAGCTGCCGGATGATGAGAGGTACAAAAGATCATGAAACTAGAATGTTTGTTCTATGAAAAAAAAGCATTACACTCACTGGTCACCTTATTAGGCACACCAGCCAAACTGCTCATTAACACCATTTCTGATCAGCCAATCACATGGCAGCAACTCAATGTGTGTAGATATGGTCAAGACGATCTGCTGCAGTTCAAACTGAGCTTCAGAATAGAGAAGATGTTGAACGTGGAATGGTTGTTGGTGCCTAACGGGCTGGTCTGAGTATTTCAGAAACTGCTGATCTACTGGGATTTTCACCCACAACCATCTCTAGGGTTTACAGAGAATGGTCAGAAAAAGAGAAAATTTCCAGTGAGCGGTTCTGTGAGTGGAAATGCCTTGTTGATGTCAAAGGGAGAATGGCCAGAGTGGTTCCAGCTGAAAAAAGACAACAGTAACTAAAATACTGGATACAACAGAGGTTTGCAGAAGAACATCTCTGGACGTACAACACGTCCAACCTTTATGGAGACGGGCTACAGCAGCAGAAGAACACTCCTGAAGCTAAGAACAGGTTACACTTCACACAGGATCACCAAGATTGGACAATAGAAGATTAGAAAAATGTTGTCTGGTCTGATGAGTCTCCATTTCTGCTGCAACATTCAGATGGTAGGGTCAGAATTTGGCATCAACATGAAAGCATGGATCCAACCTGCCTTGTATCAACGGTTCGGGCTGGTGGTGGTATAACGATGGGGAGTATTTTCTAGGCACACTTTGAGCCCCTTAGTACCATTTGAGCATGGTTACAACCCCACAGCCTACCTTAGTATTGTTGCTGACCATGTCCATCCCTTTATGACCACAGTGTACCATCTACTGATGCTACTTCCAGCAGGATGAGGCGCCACGTCATAAAGCTGGAATCATCTCAAACTGGTTTCTTGAACATGACAATGAGTTCACTGGACTCGCAGTCACCAGATCTCAACCCAGTAGATCATCTTTGGGATTTGGTGGAACAGAAGATCGGCATCATGGATGTGCAGCTGACAAATCGGCAGCAACAGTTTGATGCTGTCATGTCAATATGGGTCAAACTCTCTGAGGAATGTTTCCATCACCTTGTTGAATCAATGCCACCCAGGATTAAGGCAGTTGTGGAGGCAAAAGGGGTCCAACCCATTAAAGTGGCCAGTGAGAGTATGTGACATTCAAAAAAATATATTTATTTTAGTTTTCTAAAATCTCGTTTCAGGTTTGAAGTGGACTCAGATAGTCTTACCATCAGAAATGTAGTCGAGGGGGATGAAGGCACTTACACTTGCATCATGAAGACGAGCCTGGATCAGGACTCAGCCAGCGCCGTGCTCACTGTAGTTGGTGTGTTCACACTGAACCATAATATTTGGTGTAAATCCATACGGATATACTAACTGTTTTTTAAATGTTTAATATTTAAAATATTTATTAAGCAATTGAAACAAATCAGTCACTTCTTGCCTTTTCCTCTTGTTCTGCCTCCCTTTGGCTGTTTATTTGACAAAAATAACTCTCCTGTTTTCTGCCTTCAGCTTTGGTTTTCATTTGACCACCTCTTAGATGTCTTCCTAGATCCTTTTGTCTTCAGTATTTACCTGCTCTTTCATCTTTTTTCAATCTCTGCCACTAACACCTTATCCTTTCTTGAACTTTACTTTTCCTTTTCGCTGTCAGAGGCAACTCCGACTCCTGGAATTGTCTACGGTAAACCAACTACAGTGTAGCTTTCATTTCTGTCATTCCATATTTAGATTGATCCTCTGACCTAAAGCATTTTAAGTATATGATGTTATTACACGTGTCCATTCTTTAAAAAATGAATTTGGTTGACTGTGTTTAAAGTCCCACTCCGATCATCTTTTGATCTATTTTCAAAGTGTTCTCAGTGGTCTTACGCCGTTTTTAGCTAAAATAAAACATAGTTTCTGCAGAACGGCTGTAGTTCATTCAAAATTTGCCTCAGAGTTGTTTGCGGGACCTTTGACGTAGAGTGCCCCTCCCCAATGCTGAGAGCTCAGAGCAGGGAGCTTTACGTATTTCTTACGCAAAAAATGAGCTCTATTTCAAACAATATTTTTTCGTCAGCTCCTGATTCACAACGACGTGAATAAAGAAATACTCAGAAATGCAATTTAACTCTTCGTTTTCTTTCTAAACGTTTTCCATCAGAAGAAAATGCCACAAGAACATATTAAAAACACCAAAAACACTGTTTTCATCAGAGTGGAGCTTTAAAACAGTAATGCTTATTTTTCTCTAAACTCAATAGCAAAACCATTTCCCTCGTTCTACAGGAAAACCAGACCCTCCCACTGACTTAGAACTGACTGACCAGACGGAGAGAAGCGTTCAGCTCACCTGGACCCCTGGAGATGAAAACAACAGCCCCATACAGAGTATGAAACAACACTTCTACCATTTGGAGGAACTCACACATTTCCTTCAACTACCTGTACCAAATGTGTTTTCTAAAATTCAATCAATTCAAAAAAATGATAGCTCTATCGCCATAGTACTTTTACTCAATAGTAAAATGAGTCTATCACGAAAGACTTTTATTTTGAAGGGTCCGAAATTAACACTCACCAGTCTCTAGCATTTTCTCCTCTTTGGTGAGTCAAATTTAGAGGATTAGTCACCACATGGAGAGTAAATGTTAGTGTAAACATCATGTTTATTAGCACCTCTTCTGGTGAATTTCTTGTCCTCTTTTTCTCCACTGTCTGCACTCGAGATAAACAAAACACACGCAACACAACATCCACCCCAGCGGTCAGCGTTTAGTTTAGCTGATGAAACAGCGGAACATGTTGCGATTTATATCACGATCCAGTCAGAACTGGAGGATTAAGCTGCTTCACTTAACGCAGCAACAAACAGATTCATAAAATTTGTTGATTTGGAGACAGCGCTGTTGTTAGACAAAAATGCTATGATGTTAGCTTGTTAGCCTCTAATCCTATGGTGCTAACTAGCTGTTCTGTGTGTCCTGTGTGATAATGGTCCTGTTTGAAGACAGACAGTATTTTCACGGGCCGGCCTTTGAGACGCGGCAGATAAATATAACACGATTAATTCATAGAACATGCTTAAAACCGTTATTTTCTAAATAATAACAATTGAATCCACTGGTTTAGCAGCGTCTGTGTAGCATAACAGAGTCTTACTGAAAACTGTGACTTGTCAGATGTTGTGCTCAATCCTCCCGCCTCCTTAAAGCTGCAGCTTTAATGTCAATAATGATATAAAATGGCACTAGGTCCCATTTTTAGAGTCTGGTGTGACTCAGCCTGGATTTGACCTCACGATCTTCCAGTCTCAGATCAAACACCCCTCCACAAGGTCACTGAGCTGGTTTTCATTAAGAAAAGTACAAAAGTATTTAAAAAGTTAATTCAAAAGTACAAAAAACAGACTCAGTAATCTGTTTTTAGGAGTTTGATTGCATTTAGTCTATTTTTAAAACATGAATGATTATTTGTGTCTTGCCTAGGCTTTCTGGTTCAGTATGAGGATTCGCTGCACCATAAAGGAGTTTGGGTAAACTTAACAGAAGTTGATGGCACCAGAACAACAACCCAGCTGGAGCTCTCTCCATACGTATACTACTCCTTCAGGGTGTTGGCTCGGAATGGCGTCGGCTATAGCGATCCTAGTAACCCATCTAGCCAATACAGAACCAACCCAGCTGGTAATGAAAGTGAATGTAAAAATAAAACAGATTTGTTAAAATGTCCCATCATGCTGAACCATATTTCTTTTTTGTTCAGCTCCAGATGAAAACCCGTCAAATGTTCGAGGAGTTGGGACACAGCCTGATAACATTGTTATTTCCTGGATGGTAAGACGGCTTCGGTTTGGATCAGTCAGTTATAGATGATTTAATATGATGTGGAGATAAATCACATAGGGAGACTATTCTTTGACCAACAAAAAATGATTAATATTGAATGTTTTTAGGCACTAATTTCAAATGAATCTGCAGCCACTGACAGGTTATCAGGCCAACGGACCGGGTCTGAAGTATAAAGTCCACTGGAAACGAAGGGACGTGGACGAGAGTTGGTCTTCACAGAATGTGGTCGACAAGTCGGAGCTTCTTGTTACTGGAACTCCAACCTACGTTCCCTATGAAATCAAAGTTCAGGCTCTTAACGATTATGGCAACGGCCCTGATCCGGAAATAGTGATTGGATACTCTGGGGAAGACGGTGAGTGAATTTTAAGAATAAACTTATTCTCCTGGTTGTTGTTTTGCTTCTAACATTCTGGTTCTTCTGGTTTGTAGTTCCTCTGTCTGCTCCTGAAAAAGTGCAGGTCAGGGTTCAGAACAGCACACTGGCTGAGGTACAGTGGGAGCCTGTGAACGCCTCCTCGGTTAGAGGGCAACTTCAAGGATACAAGGTGTGTTTTCTTTTTTGTGTTACAAAGCTCTTTCTTTCATGCAGAATCACTGTCTATGGCATGAAAAGGCAACTCCAGGCCTCGATAGCTGCATTCCTGCATGTTTTCCAGCATACCATGCTCTGGCATGTTCTCATTGGCTGAACCATGATGAGTAAGGCTTGAATATCAAGAAAATCATGCAGACGCTGTGGCCCTTGAGGCCTGGAGTTGCCAATCCCTTAAAAAACAAATCCCATGCAAAAACAAAGGTGTAGGAAAAATTGTATGCTGTGAAATATTGTGATATTTAATCTGGCAATACTTGTATGGATTTGAAATATTGCCAAAACGATGTTTAATTGATAAGAAAATGTGTATTTCCCCGTCTTACTTTTGTTTTCCACTTAAATTACCAACCACTAGTTGGCAGCACATCACACTGAACCTCTTTCAGTAGCTCTACACCTCATGAAAACAACAAGGAGATCTTGTGAGAACCATTTTGTGATAGATGTTCACTCATTAGCCTCAGGAATATTGTTGTTACAGAGCTCTATGACACATATACAATTCAGTTTGAACCAGATGGGTACCAAAACTCTGTGCAGAGGTGGTACCAGTGCAGCTGCATACGTAATAACTGGTACTGTAATAAAAATTTTGGTGATTTGTTTGAGACATGTCAATCACTTGCATTGTAATATGTGATTGTTTCACCAGACTCCTGCCAATACACAGCCCTAATGCTACACTCACACTACGTTCAGAAACGTGCGTTCAAGCGACCGCTTTCAGTAAGAAGTTTATGGAAACACGTATTTACCCGTTTCGGTCTTCCCGCGCAAAGCTCTCACGGTTACACACCGCTACGCAAATTTACCATTAAATAATTTACCATAATTCTTGTACGTAGCCTAATGGTTAGATCCGTAGATGTTGGTCGAACAAATCTGAGGTTTCTTATTCCATTATTTTAAAGAGTCAGAGTAAATTAAAGTTGCCCAATACCTGTCTGAGTTGTATTGCATTCATTGGAGATCCTGTTCTTCAAGGTGTCCTACCAAAGACTACGTGGTTTGCTTGGAGGAGAGCAAGAAAGTCAGCAGCTGGAGAAAGTTATAATATTCAGTGGAGATCGAAGTCACGGACAGATACCCGACCTCCAACCTTTCAGTATTTACACGCTCTCCATCAGTGTTCTCAACAACAAAGGGGAAGGGCCTTCAAGCTCCAACAAAACCTTTGAGATGCCTGAGGGAGGTGAGTCTGAGGCACAGACCTACTTTATAATCCAGATTAAATATGGTCTTGGATTATAAGGATTTAGACATAAATTTGAGTGTCCATTTTTAATTTATTATAAAAGGTTTAGAGTCTTGAAATACTGAATCATCAAGTCCATGAATCAAGTTTCCTTAAAAGTCATTTTTTAGTTTCCATTGTCAAAAAGCAGTTTAATGTTGTCTTAAAATGTTATATTTTAACACAAATTTTATTTGCGGTGGTGAAATATTGCAACTGTTCTGTTAACAATAAAAATACTTATGTGAAAATAATTTTCATTTACCAAACAAGTTTGGGTTTAGAAGGGAGTCTGAAAAAATATATTATCAAAATATATTAAAGTATATAGAAAAGATTTCAATATTTAGTTCAGTGTTGCTGAATGCAACCACAAGGGGGCACAATCTAGTGCTTTGGTGTTTGGTCCCATGTGTGGATAAATGCTGAGTCCTATCAGAAGGACCTCAAACGTTAATCCAAATTTTGTGAATCACAAACAGAATTTTCATTATTAGGATGCAAAAAAAAGTCCAATTACATTTTGTAAAACCTTTTTGCCACTTTCAATGTCGTTTGAGCATGGATCTTTCATCATTCCTTTTTCTTTGATTAGTTCCAGGACCTCCTTCCTTCCTGAATGTGGTCAGCCCTGGGTTGGACTTCCTCTCACTTGAATGGGGCCCACCAGTCAACAACAATGGCCGCCTCACGGGATACACTCTCAGATACCACCTAGGTGATGAATAAAGGCAGACAGGCTATAAAAGTCCATGTCTGTTTATTGTTTTTTCATCATCTGCGTTCCTGCTTCTACAGTCAACCGGACAGCTGAACCAGGAGCCGTCCATGAATTAAACTTCTTTGCCAACGAGACGACCACCACCCTGGAAAACCTAAACGGAAGCGTGCTCTACAAGTTTTACTTGAGCGCCAGGACGACAAAAGGCTCTGGTCCCACCATCACAGAGGAGGCCTCCACAGCCATGGATACAGGTGAGATCCATGTACACCAACTGTAAACATATAGCTTATCCTGAACCGAACGAGGTCAGAAACCTAAAAAACAACATTTTTGTTCCACATATTGGGTTTTCCTTCAAGATTTATGACCATGACCCGTCTTATACCTCCTTAATTTCTGTCTTTCTCTTCTTTCTAAAGCTCGTATTCAGCCCATTGTAGAGACAGGCAAAGGTAACCCATGCATGTTAACTTTATTAACACAGTGTAAACAATGCAAACTAGATTACCGTATTTTCCGCACTTAAGGGCGCACCAGATTATAAATCGCACCGTGAATAAATGGTCTGTTTTTGAACTGATGTAATATAAAGGAGACAAAAGAGTCAGAGATAAGTCTGTCAGTCAGACTTCATTAACTGTGTTTACAGTAATTGTAGAAATTCTTTGCAACACCCTACATGCTAGCCACGTTAGAAGCATTAGCCGTGTTAGAGTATTTACACCTGTAACTACCAACCTTTTTTTTGCAAAACAAAAAAACAGACTTATACAAAACAAAAGTTACTCTGACTATGCTAACTCCCAACCTTGTTAGTAACATGTAAAAAAACTCAGTCCAACACCGCGACATATTAGCCACGTTAGCATGTTAACAATAACACCCAACCTCGTTTGCAACACGTAAAAAAAGCCAGACGGGGCTCCATGTAACTCTTAAAATTGCTTTGACATCAGTAATCACAACCAGAATGAATCCATGTATAAGGGGCTCCGGGTTACAAGGCACACTGTCGTTTTTGGAAAAGAATTATGGCTTTTACGTGCGCTTTAGAGTGCGAAAAATATGGTAGTAATATTTAGTTACAGTAATATTTATTTTTGATGCATGTTAAAATGTTTGCAAAATAGCTAAATATAGTAGGTTTGCAAACAACTGCATTTGGCCAAATACAACTTCCTCTCGATGTAAAATCTGTCATCTTTAGATTTGTTGATAAGTCGTGTTTGTGATCTATAGCTGTTCTGTTTTTTTGAAAGTCAACTGATAAAATTCTGACTTTGTTTTTAAGTTGTTGTTGAACAGAATTATTAGTAAAATGGTATATGGTCTATACATATATATCATATTTCTACCTACCTTTAAGGCCCCCTCCCCCAAAAAAACACTTCACTATAAATTTAACATACTCAAGACAATTGTACGTTCTATTTTTCATGGCGTCCCTTGAGCCTCAAGGGAGCTGTAAAGGTGCATTCACACAGAACGCTATTCGTGCGCCCAATTCGCGTGGCCCTCCCCTCTCTCGCTGCGCCGCGAATTTGCTGCTCGACGCGAGGTCAAAAATGTATTCTTTAAACTCGCGGCCTCGTTCGCGTGTGGGAGGAGCTAGCGGCTAATGTTGTTGATCACTACACGGAGCTTTATCTGTATTTCATTTGCAATGCATGGAAGACACGGATGATCAGTTTTTTCTTTTTGAAGAGCTCTACTGAAACATCAGAATCATGTCTCCATGTAGATCACTGTCATCTAACCGCTGTCACTGAAACAGTCACGTGCCCAAAGTTGAGTCCCTGAGTGGTTGACCAAGGCGTGACGACCTCCCCCAGAGTTTAGATTTTTTTTATGCTGGTCGCTGTATTCACTCCGCGTCCCTCAGTTTGTTCTGTTTACGGACTTCTGTCTTGTGCTGGCCGCTAAATTAACTCCGCAGAACCTCAATTCGTGTCTAAACCATTGACTTTACATTGAAACTAGCCGTGCGACTCGTGTTCGGTGTGTGAGCACCTTAAGAGCTTCCCTCTATGGGCCTAGAGAACCCAGAGCCTGCAATACCCGTACGGCTGTAGTGAGTACCACACAGAGAGTTTAGATTGGAAGGAAAACGACGGGCAAGATGTTCCTGAGACTACATCACATATTCAGAAATGTAAGATTCCCAGGATTGCAGCCAAACACCCTGCTGGGAGAGGAAAACTGATGGCAAAAGAGCCCAGAACTTCAAACATTTAAGGTGAACCTCAAGGTCAAAAAGCGGTGGTGTAGATCCCACTATTGATCTCACAGAAAATGTTTGGTTGAGACCAAAATTTACCACATTCCATCTTGACAAACCATGAAGCTTCTTAGTAAATGATAACCTTTTTGGCCAGAGCAGTTATCTCTATGTGTAAAGATGCAAAAATGATGCTTACCGAGAAAAGAAAACAGTACGTTTTTTGGTATTTTTCTGACCATTGTTTTTCCATCATTAACCTAGGGGTACCAATAAGTTTGTATGTGGCAAACAAATGCATTTTAACGGAAAAAAAAGAATGCATGCAGGAATGTTAGTTGCTGCATAGTTAATTGTTATGCACAGTTTGCATTTTGTCTCACTCTTTTCCGTATCCTTTCAGGCCCCACAGAGCCCCCTCACCCAACCCTACCCATCACTCAGTCTCTGCAACCCTCGATTCACAAGGGTACAGGCGCTCCCCGTATGTCCCTTATCACTCCTTCTGTCCAAACTGTAAACACTCGACACAAAAAATGCATTGTTGCAAAAAAAAAGTGTAACTCCCCAAACATTTTCTGTATTCCAGCACTAGCATGACTTTGCAAGCCTGTCACACAAATACCAACATATAGCAAACAATAACACAATGTTCGTAAATGTTTGATTTCAATTTTTACTGAACTAACAAAACATAAAAGCAGTTTTTTTTTCCTCTCTTTTTTTACTGGAATGAAGTGGAAACAACCCATATCATTATATCACCACCCGCTTGTTTCAAAGTTAAATTAAGTTATTAGAGTTATTGCTAAATAACTTAACTTCACTTGAGTTTTTTTCTTTCACATTTCTTCAGACCAATTGGATGATATGCAACAATTTTTCTCCAGTTAAGTTTAAAAAACAAACACAATTCCCAAACTGAGCAGAGAATGCAAGTCTTGATCTAGAAGTAGCTGCATCAAAACACACACAACTAAACAAATCCATTCACCAATTCAGGCACTGAATAATAATTCAAATTGTTGCAGCTTTTATTTTTGAAATAAAAAACAAATGCCCTTTTGCTGTCTCTCTTGTGTGCGCAGCGCCTACTGTTGGCCCTGCGTTCGGCACAGTTAATGCATCTCTAGAGGAGGAAGGTGTAGTGATCAGTTGGGAGTACTTTGGACACCATAAGAATGTAGCTGTGCAGTACACTTTAGAGAACAGTAAGGCTTCTCATTCTATTTGCGTTTGAACATGCCTTGACTAAATTACCTTTAATAGTTCTGTTCCAACCAACTCTTTTTGAAGGCTAATTAATTTCCATCCATTGCAAACATTATAGGTAAAGAGGACTGGACGAAGGAGTGGGTTAACGGTACGCACTCACATATGATAAAGGGTTTAAAGCCGGGAATGTCCTATAAAGTGCGGGTGGTAGCTACAGATGAGGCTGAACGGATGCACAGCTCAAAGGAAGTGCCGGTTACAGTGCCAGGTGAGGCGGCATGCCTCACAGTGGATGGTTTTTTTCTAATTTGGTTTTGTCAGTTTTTTTTTTTTCATGCTGTTCCATCGTCAGATATCAAGCATCTCATTCAACCATAACTGTACAGTGGTGTACTTGTGTGCATGTCCAATGTCATCCAGAGTCTCACGTCAATCCATGTCGACAAAAGCATTTTTTTTAGTTTTGCTAAAGCTACATATTTAGGCAAAGAATGTTTTAGTGCTGTTTAAAATACAAACTAAAACTAGTACCAGCTTGATTTAAAGAAATGTGAATGAAAGTTCTTTTCTTTTTACATTTTTTTTTCAGAAATGTAAAAAAAAAAAAAAGAAAAAACTATCAAAATAAAATCTTAGCGCTTTGCAACAACTTTGTTTTTGGAGTACACAGAATTGAATCTTAATCTATGTCGATTGTTGGATTAGCAGTGAATGCTAACTGGATGCTTTTTAGCTCATTTTGACCTATTATCATGCTGCCAAGTTCTCTTTGGAGGAATCCTTTTAACTTCTACCAAAAATTTTCCTTAGGTCTATTTTTGCGTTTTCTAAGTAATTTTTTTCTGCCTACCTGTCTTTCTGTAAACAGAAACAACACCTCAAATAAACAGTTAGCTTGTTGAAAGTTACCAGCTTTGTCCAAATTTCCTCTCTACTCCCTGCCTAACTACCAAGAAACCATATAGTGCAGGATTCTCCAGTGCCCTGAATTTTAAAAGGAATTCAGACACCATGCTTACTATTTATTTTTAAACGGCAAAACTGACTTCGCCGATTTCCGAAAGTAACAACCTACTAAATATGAACATTTTACGAAGACTTTGTATGAATCTACTGATGATGAAAACTTTGATGCTCTTTTTTAAAGAATAAATAAATTATTTTTTCACATGAAAAGTTGTTCAGACACAATACATTGTGGTCTATATTTGCTGATTGATCTATTGAGCATCAATGCACACATGTTTTTCGGAGTCTTCTTGAAAATTTCTCGTGCGCTGGATTTTGCAATAGTAGATTCGGATAGCCCTAAAAATGGTAAGCACACTAGATAGTTCACTAAGTAGTGAGTAGTGAAGGAATTCGGACACAAATCTTAATCAGCTTAAATGGTGACCAAAAGTAGCTCCCGTAGTTTCAAGCATGCCATTTTTAATCATCACCATCTGGTCCATATTTATTTATTTTTTTGGACTTCATTTCTTATTTCTCGCATTTTCTGTCTCAAAGATCGTTTTTCATATTAACTCATTTCAGAATCTCATCTGTTTGCAGCTCAGCTTGAAGAGAGCAGCTCCCCCTGTTTTATCCACTCATATTTCTATTTGGACATCGTGCTAGCTTATTCTGCCTCACGTTTCCCTCCGGTTTCTTGTTTCTGTGTCCAGCTGTGCCAAACAGGCAGGTGGACATCGCCACCCAGGGCTGGTTTATTGGACTGATGTGTGCCATTGCTCTCCTCATTTTGGTACTTCTCATAGTGTGTTTCATCAAGAGGAACAAAGGTGGAAAATACCCAGGTAACTGTTTAGACCTATGTATTTCCCAGAATGGATGGTTAAAAGTCTTAAGTATAACAATGTAATCCACAGTGAAAGAGAAAGAAGATGCTCACCAAGACCCAGAGATCCAGCCTATGAAGGAGGATGATGGGACTTTTGGAGAGTACAGGTGTGAAGCAATTTCCTGACTTATACATGTGTAATTTGTTGCCATAGGTAGGTCAGACATGATAGTAATTTGAGATTTACTCTTGTTTCACTTGGTTATTTGTATGTAGAATGTATTGCCAGGCTGCTGAGACACTCTTCCCCACAGACTCCATTTCAAAACACTCAATGGAGGCAAGGCATAATCTAAACTCTCTTCTGTTTAACCAACATTCACACTCAAACCAATGCAAAGCTTTGTTTTCATGCAAAAATAGAAGTTTTAACAACTGTTAAAGCATCCCCTTCTTAGTAAAGCATATAGCACCAAGTTCTAAAACTAGTTGAAAACTATTTTACAACATCTAGAAACATAAACAAAATAACTGAATTTAACGGGGAGATTTAGTGGGATTTCGATCAAATACCATAGTTTTCGCACGATAAGGTGCACTAAAAAAACTTTTTTTTTTAAATAAAATGACAGTGTGACTTTTAATTTATAGTGTTACATATATCTGAAATTTGGCTATGCATTCTGATGTTGAAGCGATTTTGAAAGGTGCACGGCACTCTACCAAAATGTTACGTTGGGTGTTGGGTGTTGCCCTGTTTATGCTTCAAGGCAATCGGTCATCACGTCACTCTTATCCAGAATCGCATTTTCTACTTCAGTTGATAGGTTTTGCTTGCGACTCTCTTCGATGAACTTCTGTTTATACTTTTTAAGCGACACGATCGTCTCCAGCGTTTATTTTTAAAGAGAACATCTTGCTCACACACTTGATGCGTCTGTAAAATGCGCAGGCACACAAAAGGCAGAGGAGGAAGTGGCGTATTTGTCCACTGAACAGAAGGAGGCATTACAAAGGCCAAAAATAAAAAAAAGGGAAGAATTGTATTCTGGAGTGCTGCAAGATATGAAATGTAAGAAAAATATCTTTCCAGTAACGTGTTCTATTTTCTATCTAGTTGTTTGCTCTGTCAGCCTCTCTCTCTGTGCTTGTAGTTCGGCATTTCCTTTCACTTCTTCAGTGAGTTTTAAACATTTTTAGTGTCAAAAATACATTTTTCTCGACAGAGTTTCCTCTACATTCTCATATTCGTAATCGCTGGAATAAATTCAAATTAAGTGACGGCGTAAAATTACAGTGACATCACCAGCAGGTGGCACATTTTGAACCAACTGGGGCGTTTACACTCCAATGGCCGCCAGCGATTACGACTCACTTGGAAGTATAAACCGGCCCTTATGGTGAATAAGGTGATGCGATTAACATGTAGTAATGTCACACTGTTTTTTTTACATGTTTCTAATAAGGTTAGGAGTTAGCATTGTCACAGAAACATTTGTTTTAGCTGTCAGTCTGTTTTTTTACGTGTTGCAAACAAGGAGTTACAGGCATTGTAAATACGCTAACACAGCTAATGCTTCTAATGCGGCTAACGTGTGGCGTGTTAAACAACGTGTCAAAAAAGTTTCAGAGTTACTGTAAATGCAATTTATAAAGTCTGACTGACGGACTGACTTATTTCTGAATTCTTTTGTCTGGCTTTATGTGCCTTACAGTTCGGTGAGCTTTCAACAAAAGTTTAAAAATAGACCATCCATTGACGGTGCACCTTATAGTCCGGAAAAAAAGTCTTTTTCTGTATTTAATCTCTTAATAGAACTCTTTTTGCTTTAACATTCCCATATTCATGCTTGATTTAGCAAAACCGTAGCAATGTTTTTGCACAATAAAAACGGGTAATTGATTGACATGAACCATTTTCTATGTATTTGAATTTTTATCTTTCTGTTCTTGGGGTTTAGGTCAATAGAGAGGTAAGACAAGATGTGCTAAAATTAGCATGCAGTTCATGCAGCTCATAGAATGTCCAGAGAATGTTCTAACTTTAGCTGAAATTAGCAAAGAAACAGATCTTTTGTACTTTATACACTGTTTACTTCTGGCATTTAGGTGCATCTATATTAATAAGTGAATCACAAGTAGACAGAGTGTAGCTTCAAAATACTATACATGTTTGTGTTATGTTTTTATGGATTCAGGATGCATGAATTAACTCAAAGTATATATCTTAACTAGCTTAGCTAGCATTTAGCATAAAGAAGAAATGTCAGCGCAAGTGAGGTATAAATAAAGTAGTTTTGAGTGATTGATGCATTCTGTCTGTTAAGATTTGGCTCAAGATACACTAGCTGTGTTTACATGAACACAAGAAATTTGGAATAAAAGCCTAAAATCCTAACACACTATTCACTATCAAAATTTCCGTCTGATTGAGATAGGTGGATTACGCTGATTGTTGATTCGGCCGTGGTGCTTGTAAACAATTTATGCTTATATTGAGGGTCATCACTGCCATCTTTTTTGCGCCATGCATAGACGTGCGGTCCGGAGGAGGCTTAGGAGCAGCAACAGGACCGGCAGGCTGCTCTGCGCGAGTGAAACGTGTCAATGAGCAGAGCAGCTGGACTTTGTAGCTTTGCGTCTGCGAGGGGAGAGTGGTTCTTTGTTGCAGTGTGCGCCCTGAAGGATGTTTCAGGCTGCCGCTCCCCCCCCGGAGAACTGTGTCTCAGAGCAAAGGAGCGGCTTCAGGAAGGCGTATGAGCTCTGGAAGCAACTTTTTAATTGTGGAAATGCCGCTTTGCGCTCCGAGCAGTTCTGTGAAACCGTGCAAACAATCATGTGAACTTGTGTTACCAATCGTGGCCAGAAAAAAAAAACAATTCATGTTATTTGCGCGTATTTACGTTTGGCCGAGATGCACATTGCTGCACGTATTTTAAATACCTCCAAGGCTAACCCTTCCTCCTGGTCTGTGTGGCCAAGGAAAGAGTTCAGCACTGGCTCCTCGTATTTAGAAAATGATGTGCAAATTGTCACTTTCAAAAATAAATAATAAAAAAATAATAATAATAAAAAAATGAAAGCACGTTCAGAAGATTATCTCACTACATGCTAAGAGCAGCCATGTTTGTTTACAATAGAACTGTGCTACTTCTTCTACGGCTGTTTCCAACAATTTAGATGTAATCTAACTTTTGCCATATGTGAATATTTGTAATCATCGGATAACGTTTTTCAGGTCCCATGTATAAGGTTCAATTCTAATCCAACCTTTGATCAGATTAAAGACATTTTGAACATGTACACGCAGCTAATGTTGATCAGAGCAGCCATTGTTATGGAATTTGTGGCAAATGTTTGGTAAGCTAATTTGCTAATGCTAGTAAGCCATAACTTGTTAAGATGTCTACTTGTGATTAGATCACTAATGCCAGCCATTAACACATGCTATAATCTTAGCAAACAAGAGACATTAAGACTAAAATGTCACATACTTTGCTGCCTTTTAATTTCCTTCATTTTAGAAAATAGCTTTTCGTAAAAGAAGTTAACAAAATATGTTAAGCAGACAAATGTTTTTCTAAAAGAACTTGCTTAAAAGCTGACAGGTGTTTTTGCACCAAAGCAGGATAATGACTTTTTCACTGCATTGTTGATTCCTGCATGGATAACAGAACAGACTGAATTGACTGAAGTCTTTTCCAAACTTCGGTTGAAACAGAGGTGCAATGGGACTGAACAGCACGCGTTTGCTAGATCCTCTGTCGTGGTGCATCCATAGACTGTAAAAACAATGGACAAAAGATATTTTTTCTTTATCGCAAGTTATTCATATAATAAACAGACCAATCATATGCATCAGTGAGGTCGCATGTGAGGCCCTCAAACGTTTGATTGACAGCTTCTCCTGAGCCCTCTTTTAGTGGAAGGGGTGTCAACTTTGGACAAGCTCGACTGTAGTTCCCCTAAAAACGTGACTCAGACCGACTTCAGGCAAATCCCTGTCGAATCACTGGACCAATCACTGTTGATTGGTTTCCAAATGACGGCGCATGTACCGGGATGCAATAGTGACAGCTTTGGCTTCATTTCACGAGAGCCAGAGGTAAGGCCTTTTCTATGTGTGATGTCACTCCTCGATTTGTCCATTGTTTATTTACGATCTATGAATGCATTCAGTCTTGAGCAATCTGCAGCACTAATGCAACACATCATATGTGACTTAGTCGCTCCACTGTACAAGCACCCTCAGTGTAACCAGAAATGTTATCCACCACTTAGTTTTAATGTTTTACAGGAGTTTATCTGTTTGTACATTTGTTGTTCTTATAATCTAACAATTCAGGCAGCATATTTGCAGCTGCTATAATATGGTTCATGCAACACTTGTGCAGTGGAAACGCAAAAGTACTAATGTGTATAAAGTTTCAAGAGGCTGCAGAAGGATATGACCCAAAGAGTTCTGTACTTCATTCATTCATATGCTCTGCTTCACAGTGACATGGAGGACCACAAGCCCTTAAAAGGCAGTCGGACACCGTCCAATGGGACAGTGCGCCGCGATGAAAGTGACGACAGTTTGGTGGACTACGGGGAGGGCGGGGACGGACAGTTCAACGAAGATGGCTCCTTCATAGGCCAGTACAGTGGCAAGAAAGAGAAAGACACGCACGAAGGCAACGAGAGCTCGGAGGCGCCGTCGCCCGTCAATGCCATGAACTCGTTTGTCTAACTAGAGTCCGCTGCCTGGTCGCAGTGGTTGCCACGGCCACCCTGGCAAATGGGACCCTTCTTGTGGTGGTAGTTGCTGCGGTAACGGTTGCTCTGCACTTTGCCCCAGCTGCGGCTGTCACTCCGGCAGCCATGGCTACCTGTCACCAAGACTGCTGACACCTCATTGTCCACATCGCCAGCCCACAGTCACACTGTGACTTTCCCATGAACACACATCCCCCAAAACCAATCAAAGAAGGTGTGAAACGAAGGATGTTTGGAGGGAGCAAGCAAAGCGGAAAAGCAGACAGAATGTACCACAAAATAAGGACTTTTTTTGGTTTACGTTTGACAAAAGCATGGTGAACAACCCGCAGGCAGGCAAATATGCATCAAGTCGTGTTCATTAGCATCTGCATGGAGTAAATTAAATGAGTCTAAAGAGTGTTTTTACCACCCATGTGTTGGTCGTTTCAGATCTGGGTATGGCTTATTTTCCTATCTTCAGAATGTTAAACGGTGAGTGATATATAGATAAAAATGGCAATGGTGTCCTTCGTGGACACAGCTGTGACAAGTGTGACTCAAAGTAGAAGCTAGTGTATTTTTTTAAAAGACAGACTGTATATATAATTATATGAATACTCAAATAAGATGGAGGTTATATTTCCAGGTCAGGCGCGCCTGTTCGTAGAGTTGAGGAAGTCGACAGGAATCAGGACTTCATTAGTTCAAATAATCTATAAAGTACTAGGGCAAGTTACTAAAAGTTCAAATCAAATTTGGTTTAGATTATTCCAATCCATCCAAAATATAAAACAGTATGTAAAGAAAAGATTGATTAGTAACTGACAGGTATGTCTGGTGTTTTACCTCATAGTGACCATGCAATTGGAAAAGAAAACACCCGCTGAACTATAGGCTTAGTAAGGGCGACCATCTGCTTTGATTGGTTTGGTTTGAAAGACAAAAAAAGCACCAGAACATCTGTGATTAGATCAAACGTTTTCTAAACCGAAAAAATGACCCTCATGCCGGGATCATTTGGCTGCCGATCTTTGTAGATGGTACAGTAGGGAGAGAGGAAGTGACATTCTTTTGGCATACTCACCAAGCTGAATGTCAAACAGTAATGGAATCTGTACTGATTGCTAAACAGCCCATGGCAGCCTGTCTTTTCTACACCAACATTTGCCTCTGAGCTTGGCAACATAACAGCTTGTTACATCGGCCCAATACCAAATGTAAAAAGTTTCAACTCTGTCAGAGGTCATCTGGAATTTTGAAAGCCTGCCCTTTAGCCGGTGTGAGCATGCTCCGTGACCTTACTCAACTGTTGAAGCAGTTTGTTTTTGTCCAATAACTGCAGATCATGAAAAACTTAACGATGAGGGAACATCAGAAGTGGCAAACAGGCAGTAAGCCAAAGCAAACCCTCAGACACAAGTGAGTGATCTAATTTGCCTTCTGGTGAAGCCTTTGTGACCTGAATCGTGAAGCCTTTTCTTGGGTTTTACCATCAAAAGATAAACACGCTCTGAGCTCTCCACTTTGTAGATTCCAGCCAACGTGTATACAAAGGAGTGTTTCAGACTTCTTCTGCACCAACTTCAAAATAATGTCTTAAACTGTTTGTATCCATTGCATTGTATCCATGCAGAAACCCTCCAGCCATTTTTCTATTATATGATGCAGTTTGAGGAACCGTTCACAGCTTTGGTGTTTCATTTCTCAAGTGTTGCAAATCTCAGCAAAGTAACGAGATCGACCAGACATCCAGACCAGTTGTCTTGTTCTCAGTGAGCCCAGCATGTTACATCACAGTAAACATTAAGGAGGCATATTTCTCTAAAACAGATGTATTATGGATATATTTTGCCACACAGCCATCAAAAATCTAACCTTTTTTTTGGGAAACAATGTTTTTATGTATCGGTACAAGAAGCGACGGTCCATGTAGGGTTAGTTTGGAGGAATTAACCTCCAAAGTCCATTCTTCATGAACAGCATACGTTCCAGCTTTGTTTTGGGCCTACCGCTAGGGCTGTGGATTGTTACTAAGGTGGCAATCCGGTACGATTCACGAATCAAGCTCAACGATTCACAGACTGAACCACGATTCTGACTTTTTAATTAAACATGTTTGTTGATATATGTCAGTCTTATTACTGGATGTATTCGATTAAAATTCGATGTAGTAAATCACCATCACCATTTATACCTTTTTTTTAGAACAGGAGATCAGAATCAACAAAAAAATGATAAAAACACGAAGATTTCGATAAAAAGAAATGGTGTTTGAACTTTAAAGTTTTTTTTGGTTAACCCTCTGGTTAAGTTCAGCAGTAACTTAAACAACATAAACGTCACTGTTGTTTTGGATCATTTAACAAGAAATCCTGAAAATGTCCTCCAGTTTTTCCATCCTCATCTGCAACACTTTACTACGTTCTAAAGCATTGCATATTCATGCAAAGCCGTTAAGTCGCTTTTTCTGCGGCAGAATCATCTGATTCGCGTTGATTTCATTTTTTGGCCTTAAAAATATAAAACACTACAGTTTTACTTTGAAAATGGGAAGCTTCACTGACACTTTATTTTGAAAATATGTTTACTTCCGGAGCATTTTTTTTGTTTGTTCATAAACTTAAAGTCAAGCATTATTCTTCATTTCAGAGCCATAAATACATTGTATCTGTATGAAATTTTACTACACTCTACTATATCTATCTAAAAACTGCGAATCATTGATCTTGGACATCGCAAATATTTGTAATCAAATTTTGGAAGGAGATTGTGAGTGCTCGGATACTCGTTACAGCCCTACCTACCACTGGAACAAAAATCCTTTCAATAAGAACCGTGATGATGCAGAACATAGTCGTGTTCTGTTACATACAGAGGTAACAATGGCAATCTAAAGAAGAAGTCGTAGGGTTCGAGTGTTTAAGTTAAGAGTACCGATGCGAAATAAGAGTTATTGTATCACATGAGCAAAATGAGCATCTTGCCATGAATTTATAATGATGAACAGGAATACAATAATTTTATTTAGTTTTTGTTCATGGCCTGGTACCAAGTGATGTAGGTGACTAAGGACAAGATGAAACAAGATGGGTAACATGGACGGATTGGAGCCTTCTCATCCAAACCAAACTGCACCATTTAATGGAGGCGTGGCTTATTTATTGGCCAATTACGACTTACATCTTTGGAACACTTCAAGGACAGTGAGAAACCAGTTGTGACTGCAGGTTGCTATGGTTTCTATTGACAATCCTGTCACTCAGCAAACACACTTTCATAAATAGGATACACACTGTCCTTCTCATGTCTTTGTCTTCTGGAGGAAAGAAAAGCTACTGCCAAACTTCTCACCAGATTACTGCCACCGGGAACCAGACTCCGCCCCTGGTGTAGCACTATGCTAAACCGTAGCGTTCTAAAAAGGAATCCAAAGTTACTGATGGGTGGACAAGTGTATCTGTCAAAGTGAACGAAAACGCTTGTTTCACTGCGGTAAACACCGTCGTTCATGCATCTGACAGTACGTGATGTCTGGTTGAGAGTGCAGCACTCGCGTGACTTTTCTATCGCTGTACAGGAAGTGGCTGTAGCTGGAACGTTTGGCCACTTGCGCGTGTGTACAGCACATGCATGCCTTACAGTTTCTCATGTGGGTGACGTATACTCTTCCTGTTTCCACCGATACTATGGCTATGTTCGAATTCCATCACTACTCCCTAGCCCACAAAAGACTATACGATGCGGGAATATCCAGTGTCCTGGATTTTAACGCAGTTTGGACACGTTTGCTACTTTTTTTTTTTGAGAAACATCAAATATGACGTCACAACTTTTGGTTCAATGCATTGATCTGTAGTTGCTAATGTAGTGAGCATCGATGTACACTGCTTTTTTGCAGAGACCTCTGGGAATTTGCAGGGCACTGGAATTTGAAGGTGGAGATTCGGACACAAGAAAACATGGTGAACACCCTATACTGTGCGCTAACCAGAAGTAGTGCATGAATTCGGACACAGCCTATTGCTCCAATGTGTTTGTGTGCGCGCGTTCGTGTGTCTCTATTGGATTAAATATACATGTACAATTTTTTATTTTGTTTTTTATTTTCAGAAATATTTCAATGTCTTATCATAACTTGCATCAAGTTTTTAGGTTCCAATGTGTCTGAATTCCATGTGTAGATAAATATATATATATATATATATATATATTGTTTCTGTTTTATTTATTGTAAATATCAGGTGACTTGGAGTCCAGCTGTCTGGAGGAGTGGAAAAATGGCATAGGTTGAAGCTAATTACAGTTTTAGACGTTTCATTTGGTGTGAAGTTTTTTTTGTTTTTTTTATTTTGTATGCTGAATTTGCTTGGTTTGAACCTGTCTGGTATTGAAGGGGATTATTTTAGCTTGTTACTGAGCTCGTGTGACACCTGTTTTGTTTGAGTTTGACAGTTCATGCACATTTTCTGTAATTTTCTACAAAAAATATCCAGTTTGAGACATTTGGAAAAACTCACAGGTCTCATTTTAGAACAGCAGAGGATTTTACACGCTGTTCTAGTGGGAATGTGGGCTCAGAATATGCTATAAGAAAAGGTGAGGCGGTGAGGCGGCCTGCATGGAGACATAGGTGCACATTGGTGTGTAATAAATGGTGACCTTGGGATGTATGACCCTATTATGACAAAAGCATGAAAGACTGTCCAAATGGTTTACTATACAATATACCATTGCAATTTTTTTTAATGAAGTTTTAAAAAAAATCAATAAATGTTGCTTTCAGGATTTGGAATCACTCAAGTTTTTTTTGTTTTGTTTTTTTATTTTTTAGTTCAAAAATTAAAAAGTGTTTTGGCTCCATCTACTGGAAGTATTTTTTTTTCATAATAAAAGCCTATGAAGAAAAAAAAAACAACAAAAAGTAAATAATTCGTGTCAGATTAACAGACGCCTGGTGTTTTACTCTGATGGGTTTCTGTTCCTAAAGGTAGAGCTCTGCTGATTTGCAGTGGGTGCACGCTAAATGCTTAGAAAAATGACCAATATAAATATAGATAGAAATGGCAGCACCTAGCTTTGTAGTTTTGTGAAAAGAAAACCAAAAAAAGAAATGTTCTCATAAACAAAAACAAATAAGAAATAGACTCCTAAAGTTCAATATATAACAGGACTGGTCACAATGGGGAAAATATATGGAAAAATACTGTTCTGATCGTTGCTGTAACCCTGTCATAAAAATGAATAAGTGCACTACAGTACTTCTAAAGCAGGGGTCCCAAACTGGCGGCCCCCAAGATGTTAGTTATCGGCCCCCGCCTTAATATGAACGTTAGTGCGGCCTGCTAGTTTTGTATGAATGGACTTTTACAGAGATGAATACGAATGCAACTGTTTGCATTGACTTTTCATTGAAATCAGATCCAGAATCGCAGTCTAGTTCATACTAACGTTGGCTGGTTTTGATTGGACCGTGATGAACTTCTGAGTGGCGTTCACACTTTTCTAGCGACGCGATCAACTTCAGTGTTTATTTTTAACCTGAAGAACATCTTTCTCACTGTGAACGCGCAGGTACATGAAAGGCTGAGGAGGAAGTGATGTGTTCTGCCACTAAACAGAGGCAGACAATACAAAGACGAAAACATTTTAGAAAACTTAAAATAAAAATAAGGCAAATTGCATTCTGGAGTGCTGCAAGATATGAAAAATAAGACTTTTATTTCCAGTAACTTGCTGTATTTTCTATCTGTCCGCTCTCTCTCTCTGTGTGGAGTTTGGTTTTTCCAAACTTCTTCAGTAAGTTTTCATTATTTTCAGTGTTTAAAAGACATGTTTCTGGACAGTTTCCTCCGTAGTCTCGTACTTTAATCGTTGAAATAAATCCAATTGATTGATTGAATGATATTTGGCCGTGATTGAGCTCAGTGCGTAAAATTCCAGTCTTGGGTGACATCACCAGCAGGTGTCACATTCTGCGGTTACTGGAGCGATTCTGCTCCAATGGCCGTGAGACCACAGCGACTCCAGTGTTTATAAGTCCCTTGGAAGTATACATGAAGATGAATTTTCATCAGTTTTTGCGCTGGTCGCATGTAAATAAGTGTGAATAACATCAGCCTTTCTTTGATCTCTGGTATGTGTGGTTCCTGTGCTGACCTCCAATGAACAGTGCCTGTTCTTTTAGTAAACCACAGATTGAATTCTACTGTAAAAATATAGGAGTGAGTGACTGGCTATTCTAAAATAACTTATGACAAGGGTTAAAATGTTTAAAAAGTCATAAGAAAGACAAGATCAGAGAACTGTTAATGCTTTTTGTTTGTATTTAAGAAACAAACTAAAAACAAACATTCAACACAGATTCAAAATTGGGAGCACATACTTCTGCAGAAAGCTCTTATCCACATTGAACTTCAATAAGTCCAAGTACAGGTTCAGACTTTCTGACAATCATGTTCAAACCGTACTGAGGGTTTCAGCTGCTTTCTCTCTTAAACCAAATGTGACTTGTTTTGGGGAAGAAGCTCTGCCAAGTGTCCAGTAAGAAGAAGACAAGAGAAGCCACTGATGGAGGTTAAAGAACTTTACAATTTCAGTTTTATTTTGTGTTTAACAGTTAATCAGTTAATTAAACTGTGTTAATAAATCTGAAAACAGCAGATACAGAAAACTGACATTTATTACTGATTTATTTACTTATTGATTTTTAATTTGTTTATGTATTTGTTGATTGATTGAGTTTTATGACGGTAGTTATTTTGTACAGAAAACAGTTAATAAAACAGTACATTCACTGTGTGCTTTTCTACCTTCATTGAAGGCTCAAAGCCCTTTACATTCACGGTCTCATTCACCCATTTACACATACTGTACATTCACAATGATGGAGGCTCCACTGTCGAACACTGGGGCCAACTTTCCATCAGAGGCAATGTGGGGTTCAGTGCCCAAGGGCACTTCGACACGTGGGTGGGCAAGCCAGGAATCGAATCTGCAATCCTCCGATAAGAGGCCAACTACCCTTTCCACTGCACCACAGCTGCCCCATGCACTGTCCCAGTACATGTTTCATACAAATTTACAACCAAAGAAGGGATGTAGCTGAGGAAGATTCCTTCTTCATCTTTTTGTGTAGTAAAATCAAATAAAAAAACGGAGCAGATTGGAATTTCTTACATTTCTGATTCAAATTAGCACTGACTACCAGACACCCGCGAGCTGCATGCATCTTCAGAAGCAGAGTCAAAGTGCTTTACATAAATAAATAATTTTTAAAAAGCAGGAATAAGGTAACAATCATGACGATAAAAGTTGCTCCTTCTTCCTGCTCCTGATTCCCAACAAAAGGCTGCACGCCTTTTAACCAGGACCAGGAAGAAGGAGCACATCACTCCAATGTTTAAAATCTTTTCACTGGCTGCAGTCAGTTTTAGGATCGACTTTAACATGAACAGATTGACCCTCCAGGAGCCCTCAGGTCCTCAGGTGCAGGTTGGCTGGTGGCCCCAAAGGTCAGCCCAAAAACCAGGCCTGGGCCCTGGAACAGCCTGCTGGAGGATGTGAGTCATGCCCTGTGGAGGAACAATTCAAAACGAATCTTTCTAGCATTTAGGAGTGTAACGATTCATTTTAACAACAGTTCCATTCATATGAGAATGTGTGGTTCATAGTCGATATTGTTTCATTTTCGATCCGATTCACTGACCTAAGACTGATCCAGGACATCTTTAGTCAAAAATTCCATATATTAGAACACTTTACTACTCTGTACGGTCACGTGACTTTGCAAAATTCAAAGTGTTTCCACATATTGGACTGTAATGATGGATTCAACCTTTTTTTGCTGTCGTCACGTGTGTGTCGTCCGCCGTGATGGTTGTTTTTATGTTATGGTAACCTAAACCTAGCAGGCCTCATTCCAAAGGGCATTTTCTCACCAGATTGATCTGGTTGGATCATTGGAATAGAAATCAACTAATCCATTAATCGTTACACTCCTACTTTAAAATGCTGCATAAATTCAACACAAAAAGATTAAAAACAATTATTTTTAATGTTAACAACACAATCAAATGTCATACTTTTTTTTCAGTTTCCCAAGCAATTAACAAAGTGGCCTGATTTAGCTGCTGTCAATCAAATTCTGTTTTTTTAAAATATAAATTATGTTTGCAATTTTTTTTTTTTTTTGGTTATTTATTTTGTAAAACACTTCAGGTGTTCTCTAGCAGGAAAGTTTGAACAAAGGCTGAATCTGACGAGAAACGTTTAATTTTTGTATTTTGCACATCTGTCTGATGCTTTAACTTTGATTTAAACATTAATAATAGATTAGAGTGAAGGTCATTTGTGATGCGCAGCACGTGGCTGCAGATGTTTCGGGTTTCCTTCAGTCGACCTGCTGTTATTTGTCGTTATTTGTAATAAATCTTCATCCTTGTAATCATGAAGGTTCATGTGCGTGTTATTTCATCTTCTGTTTTGGTAGCAGGAAACCCTCCTGTCCTCTCCTCTCCCCCCGGGATGCGCAGCGGCGTGCGTGATGCCCGCATCCCTCGCATCCACCTCACAGAAGGACCAATCCGCGGCTCGTGCACGCCGCCCCGCCGGGCGCGTCACCGCCCTCCATCCAATAGAAAAAAGTTCACGTTGGGACGCTCCACTTGTGCGCTGTGTTTGTGTGTAGAAGTGTGTGGGATGCGGTTCCGATCCCAAAAAGAGACGGCGCGCCTCCCGATTTCAGTCTCATCCTGAAGGTAAGCGCATCTGAGGCTGCGCGCCAGTTCTGATTTTTGGGTGGGGGGTGGAGGTTGGTGAAGTGGACGCGGCGGTGGAGTACCGCAATGCAGACAGAGTTCCCGGAGTGGTGTCAGGAGCTGCGCAGTGAAGCCGGACCACGCAGACGCCGGCGCGCAAACGTCTGCGTTATTTCGGCGGCAGGACGCGCTGCCAAAAACACAAAAGTGACAAACAAGGGGGAGAGAAGAAGGTGGAGGTGAAGGTGGCCGCAGCTGGAGGCGCCATGGCAACCGATGCTCCATTTCCTGGCACCTCCCTTGGTAGGCCTGCCAGACTCTCTGCATCCTAATCCAGGATTATTACGCCGTCATCTCCTCTAGAAACCCAAATCTAACCTGTTTAGTTTTGTTAGCAGTGTTCTTTTAATGTTACATTTAAGACAACATTCTGATTTCAACTTTTTCTTGTTCTTGGAATCAAACCAAAAATCTACTAAAAAGTCAAATAAAATGGAGATGGATTGTGATTGTTCATCTGGAGACACTGCTGGGTTTAATCTGACCTACATTTCTCTGGTCTGTCCAAAGAGGATCTGCCGTGTGGGATTATTGTCGTGGAAATGCAACAAAACACTGACTGGGACCACACAGAGGTTTAATCTATAGTGGGCTGATGTAAAGCAAATGCTGCAGTGGTGAGTTTGTTGAGTCATCAGGATGGCTGTGGAGTGCTGCAGCTTCTGTTTGGGCTCGGATTCTGGGCTCTTATTTTGTGGGGATCAGAGCCGGATGGAGTTCTCGGCTGTTTGTGAGGATCTGTTTGCTTTTTCAAGTGTCAGTTCCTAGTCTGCCCTGCTTTCATTTGACAGTCACACAGTTGTTTTTCCAGTGGCGTAAAGTACTTGAGTAAATGGATTTTGTTACTTTACCTTAAATTCTTTTTAGTTTTTGCCTGTACTTTGTACTAGTGCCGAGTATCAAAAATATAAGCAACTTTTACTCTCTACTTGACTACATTTTTGATAGAATATTTGTACTCTTTACTCCACTACACTTACTGTTACTCATCACATTTACTCGAGTAAATATGAAATGTGACGAGTAAGTGTTCATTCAAATGTAGTGGAGTATAGAGTACAAATATTCGATCAAAAATGTAGTACAGTAAAAGTTGCTTATATTTTTGATACTCAGCACAAGTACAAAAAGTTAAAAGAAACTTAAGTAAAGTAGTGAAATCCATTTACTCAAGTACTTTACACCACTGTGTTTTTCTGACAGACGTCTGTTCTTGATGAAGGCTCTTATTCTGAAGGTTTGAGCTTTGTCTGGTTAGTCTTTCATATTGGTTCACGTTTGTGCGTTTTGGGATCCGCACCGCCCACACCTGACGCTTTTTATTCGTGTTTGGTTCAAGCTGATCCGCTCGTTCTAAAGACCATTTCCAAACAACTTGAATATCATGTTGTGTTTTCATTTCTGTCTGCTGGTGCTTGAATCTTGTTCTTTTGATCGTCCGCTGAAGCCCTTGGTCGTCTCTTTCGCTGAGGCATCTTCCATGAGACTTTCTGTTGATCTTTCTGACTTTTCTAAAATCCGGTTTTTGTGGGTTTTATGAGCTGGAACCCCAATTTATGTATAAATAAACAAACTTAAAATGAATTAAACAGTAGGACTTCACTCCATATTCTATGGAAGTTTCATGTTTTTTATGGAAAATAAATACACTTTTCCACAACATTACATTTTTTTTGGGAAATGGTTTGTTCATTTAAACCTATGTACATTTATTTTAAACTCAAAATTTCTATAGAAATTATACAGTTACATAGTTTCCTGTCAGCAACCTTTTATTTCTAAAATAGGCCAAACACTGTGGAAAGAAAATACATTTTTCACATTTGTCTATCTCTTATTGGATAATCTGTGTAGTTTTGCAACATTTAGGTACAAATCCTACTTTTAAGGAACTCCCTTTTTTTAATCACTGGTAAAATTTGCTTGGTAGTTTGAAAAGAATTGATAATGCCGCGTTCAAAACCACAGTTTTTTTTTTTTTCTCTTGGAAAAAAATGTTCAGTTTTAGTTGCTGTCTCTTTATAAAGGAATTTGCTTTGTTTTATGTTTTATTTTCTGTCCAGTTCAGGAGCAGGGAATTTATGAACATATATTTTATTAAATATAGTTTAGTTTCTTTCTATCTATCTATCTATCTATCTATCTATCTATCTATCTATCTATCTATCTATCTATCTATCTATCTATCTATCTATCTATCTATCTATCTATCTATCTATCTATCTATCTATCTATCTATCTATCTATCTATCTATATATATATATATACACACATATATATATATATATATATATATATATATATATATATATATACAGTAATCATAGCTTTTATACTATAGTGTAGACCACGTATGTATAGTATAGGAGGTATAGTAACTTATTACTTCTTCAGACTAAATTAAAACATTTAAAATTTCCAATACCTGAATAGTATATAAAAAGTAAACTTTTAGTATTCTGCCCTTACTTTTATTATAGACAAAGTGTCCTTGTAGTACACTTCAATAAACTACTTTTTGTTAAGGGAACTCATTTGGGAGATTTCCTGAGTTTCTAACGATGTCTGGAACTTTATTTTTCCAATCTTGCTCAGTCTTTGAATTTGAAAGGCTGCCTTTTACAGAAAATATCAGAATAGAAATATTTCCTTTTGGACAAGACCTGAACTTTAAAAGAGACACTAGTTAATCTAGACAATTTTGTTTGATTTAACCTTTGAAGACCACAAAATATTATGTGATCCACAAATGATGGCTAATCAAGTTATGAAACAATATGTTATTGAACCAAATTCATTTGGGAATGGAAACAAAAACAAAAGATTTAATCTTTCATCATATCAAATAGAAGTGTGAACAAAAGGAGCCAACTTCGCTATAATTTCAGCTCTAAAGGAACTTATTAGAATCAGGAACCAAAATACAATTTGAAACATTGCAACTTTTTGAGCTTTCCCTTTTTTTCTGCAGCATCTTTGAGATTGAGGCTCTGAGTAGGAAGCTCAGTATCGGTCTGCTGTCCTTTCTGGATAAAAATTCATTTAAAGATTCTGTACATCCTCCTGATGACCAGAAATACAAATGTGTCCTCTGTAGATGACATTTCTAATCCAGAATATCTTCCAAACTTGACTTACTACTGAATGAACTGCTTTTGGGATCAACAGAGGACATTGAGGGCTCTACAATAACATGGTGAGGGTTCTGGGAAATTTTTGTTGTCAATTTAAAAGATTTGTGTAACTTCTTTAAAAATATATATATTTAAAATAGCAGACAACACCTGCAATCTTGTTAAATCTGCAGAATAATTTCTAATCTGCGAGATTTATCACGTTAAAGTAACTCAAGTTGTTTTTCATCCTGTATTTGTGGGATCTATCATGTTTTTTTTTAAATCCCTCTAAGTTCTTCTTTCTGATCCTCCTGTTTGTTTTTTGCTGCATCCTTTGCGTCTGGGACTTGACTGCTGCAGCTCCACACAGCTGCACTGTCATGTCCTCCTGCAGGGGTGCTGTGTAAGCATGTGCAAGGACGCAGCAGGAGACGGCGCTGCAGAGCATTTGAGCAAAGACCTGCTCAGCCTGCATCTTTCTGCTGACTCACCCTCTTCCTCTATTATTGAGACGCACAGCTCAATCCGTCTCCTGCACTCAGGTACACATTAGTGTGTTCATATGCGATTTGAACAAGTGTGTTTTTCCGTCATCCGGTCCAGTTCATGCCGCCTCCATCAGCCTCCTGCATTCCTGCATCTAAACTCAACCGCCGTGAGTGGCTGTGGCTCCCATCATGACTTTCCCCGCTTTACTGCTGCTGTTCGTCTCCTCCTCTGTTCCTGCTGCAGGTGAGCTCAAACGCATTTCTCTGTTTTAACAAATTGGGATCAGGCAGGGCTGACGTGAGGATGTTTCTTCTTTTTCTCTAGTGGCGGTGTTGTTTAACGAGCCCAGGATTTTTGGAGGTGAGTTCCCTGAATAACGATGGGGTAAAAACTCAGGGGTGGGAGGAGTTCCTTAACCTTTCTATTGTGTTCAGGTCAAAACTGATTAGTTTTCTAGTGTGTTTGGCCCAAACACAATATCAAGGTTAAAGAAATTCCCATTAGTTGCCACGCACCTAGTTGTTCCAATTTTCCACTTTTGACCCATCCCTGTGGGAGCAGTGAGCTGCAGACACAGCCGCACTTGGGGATCACTTGATGCTTTAACCCCTCAGTGTTGAGGGTCAAGCAGGGAAGCATTCTTAGAATCTTTGGTTTTGGCTGGTGGCTGCCAGAGCTCGGAAAATACATAACATTGGTTTTATAACCTCAAAATAGCACACTCACATGAAGAAATGCATTTATCTTCCGCGCCACAAACGTGACACGAATCAACCTACCGGCAGATGAACATCCATCCCTAAGTCTCTACGACTCCTCCAAAAAAACCCACTTTCGGACGCCGTTACAGCTTCAAATGCTCCTACAATTGAAGCAATAGGGAGGAGCCAGAGGGGTAGGGAAGCAATATGGATTTGGTCTAAGTCTCTAGATCAGGGATAGGCAACTCCAGGCCTCGAGGGCCACATTCCTGCATGTTTTCCAACATACCATGCTCTGGCATGTTCTCGTTAGCTGGACATGCCTGAAGCAGGTAATCAGTCATGAAAAGGGCTTGGATATCTGGAATTCATGCAGACACTGCGGCCCTTGAAAGTTGTAGCTGCCCATTTCTGCTCTAGATGTGAGGTTGTCTTGGGTGACACACTGTTATGACTTTGTGTGGCGGTTGTGGACAGTGTCTTTGGACTGCCAGGCTAAGGTGGTGATCCCTCTTTGTGAATCAAAGAGACCATATGAGGATCACGCTCCTCAACCTCCCTGGGACAGTTTACCTACCCTAGGGTTCTGGAGAGGAGACTTTGGCCATTAGTGCAAACCCCTGATTCAGGAGGAACAGTGCAGTTTTCATCCTGGTCATGGATTAGCTGATCAGCTCTACACCTTACAGTTCTTGAGGGTTCGTGGGAGTTCAACCAATCCAATCTACATGTAGCTTTGTGGATTTGGAAAAGGGCTTGATCTTGCATCTCATGGTCTTCTGTAGGAAGCACTATGGGAATTTAGGGTCCATGATTTCCTACTAAAGGCCGTCCCAACCAGAGTAAGAGCTTGTAGAAAGTCGCATAGCTACACCGTGAATACGGAAGCTCCAAATGCACATTTATGCGCGTTTACATAGACTTCATATATATTGGAATAGAACTGTGAAAGAAAAATCTTTGGAGCAAGATTCACGAGATTTGTACCTCTTCAAAATCTCGCACCAAGCCTCTTCCCACTGTAGCTGGCCGACATACGCGGGTTAACAGTAGCCAAACAAAAAGAAGCCCCTCCCTGCTCGTTCCATATGAGCACGTTTTCCCCCACAGACTAAACACCCCCCTGTAAAGCTCAGTCACCTGGATGGATTTTAGAGTAGAGCCCCTGCTCCTCCACATTGGGAGAGAGATGTATTGAGGTGGCTTGGCACCTCCCTGGAGAGGTATTCTGAGCATGAGCCCTTTGAAGGAGGCCTGGAAAGACCCAGGAGGCATTGGAGAGACTATGTCTCACCTTGGGAGTTCCCCCCCAAGGAAATTCTGGCGTCTCCACGTGTCTGCTGCCCCCGAGACTCAGCTCCAGATAAGCAGGAGAAGCTGGATGGATGAAATACAACCTTTTCTGCAGAACCTAATAGATCTTTTATCATTTTACCAGAGGATGCCACTGGCTACGGGCCCATATTTGAAGAGGAGCCGGTGGATGTGGTCTACACTGAGGACTCACCGGATAAGAGGATTTCTATGAATTGCCGGGCACGTGCGAACCCACCAGCTTCGTACAGGTGAGCAACAGCAAATCCTGAACATCGGAACAGTTTATGTTTTGTCTGCCTCATTTGGATTTCTCCATTACTAGGTGGCGCCGCGATAACTGGGAGATCAAGCTGATGGAGCAGCCAGACGAACATTACAGTCTGGTTGGGGGGAACCTGGTCATCACCAACCCCATCCAGAAGAAACATGCTGGGACGTATGTGTGCGTGGCCAAGAACATCTACGGCACTGTCATCAGCAAAGAGGCCAGAGTCAAGTTTGGATGTGAGTCCATTACAGACCATTGACTGTATATGAGAGCTGGACCGAGTGGGTGTGACATCACCCATAGAAAAACAGCTTACTTCTGGCTCCAACCAAATGAAGTCAATTCAGTCGCCTTTTTTTTTTTTTGCAATATGGACGTCGCAATGTTAGATTTGGTCTGAGTCAACATTTCTATGATGATCACTCTGGCCAATCAGGAGTGAGCTTGTTGGAAATCTACACCCCTACTACTTAGAAACGTGCTCTGGGGAACATGTCAATCAAGCGTTTTGAACATTTGACGTCAGACCCCCTACTTTTATTGAGGCAACTGATTGGTCAGTTTACAATTGGAATGACTCACACTGCAGAAAAAATATCATCAATAAATGAGAATTATCAGGAACATGTTAGAAAAAAGGCATCAGATCAGGAAGAAGGTATCAGAGCAAGAATGGTTATTCTGACAAGTAGAATGAATAAGCAATAGCTGTTTATTTCTCTGTAGAAGTCTATGGGATTACAGTCAGACAGATGGACTCAGCTGTTAATTGCTGCTCTCACTTCTGCGTTTGAAAAAAAAATGTAGAGGACGAGTTGATTTGTTATAATCCAATGATCTACGTCGAACAAACACTCAGGTCCGTTTGTTACGTTTGTTTTGGGGAACCCCTTTCATCAGCAGTACAAACACAGATGGACGATCCACTACGTCAGACATCGATTCTGTGAGATAACTCTTGTTGGAGCAACATTTCCTTCAAATGGTTCAGAACTAACTTTGTTGTGGATTCAAATATCTTGGTCGTCCAGCATTAAGGTTGGATAGTGGTTCAAATCCCAGTTTTTGGGCAAAACGCTCAACCCCAAATTAATGGTGTGGTCACTTCCTGTGTTGTATGCTGACATATTCCATAATAATGTCTCTCATGACATCTAAGTGACTGTTTCCAAACATGGAAATACCCTTCAAAGTAAGAGATTGGGAAAATGTCTTTGGCTGTGACCTCGCCTTTTTTCTTCCAGCAACCCCAGCTGTTTCCACAACTCCTACTGGATGAAGCCCATCTTATAGACTATTCAAACATGTCTTTGTTTATTTAATACATAGCTGTTATCTTAACTTGTAGCTGTTTATCTAGATGTGTTTGTTTATTAGACATATACTTGTTATTCAACCATGTAGTTGTAGAATTAATTAAGCTCACTTTTCTTTAATAGTTCTTGCACTTCTGTCCGTCCGGGGTTGAGGATCTCTCCTTCATGTGGGCAACCCTGAGGTTTCTTAAAAAAAAAAAAAAAGGGGTTTTTTATGAGTTTTTCCTCACTGCGAAGGAGGGTGTAAGGGCAGAGATGTTTGTTTCAGTTTAGTCTGTTTTAAAACCAGCTATTGTTTAGTTTTACATGTTTAATAATTATTTTTGCTTCTTGCAATATATTCATAATCATTCCAATGAGACGGCTATGGCTGTAATATTGGGCTATATAGATAAAATTGAATTGAATTGAAAAAATCCTTTTATTCAATTACATTCCTAAAGACCCACTTCGATCATCTTTTGATCTATTTCAAAACTGATTATGCTTTTTTAGTCAAAATCGAGTTGTTTTCTAGAAGATAGTTTCTGCAGAGTGCCAGTAGTTCATTAGAAATTCCCCTCTAAGTTATGGGCGGTACAGTTGGTGCGGGGAAACCCCGCCTCTCCGTTCCCGTCACCATTGCTGAGAGCTTGGAGCAGAGACCTGTGGACCACCCACTGTGTTTTTTACGTCACAAAGAAGCTCTTTTTCCAACATGATTTTTTCCTCTGCTCCTGATTCACGATTAGAATAAGGAAGTACTCAGAAATGTAGGTGTTTCAAAGGCATATACAGAAATCCAGACTTGTGTTTTAATATGTTACTGTTTCTTCTTCATTTATTCAGTTGTGGAAGAGTTTCCTGATGAAGAAAGGGAGCCGGTCCAAGTGAAAGAGGGACAAGGGGTGGTCCTTCTGTGTGTCCCTCCAAAAGCCTGGCCCGGTGTGTTTATAGCCTCCAGTTGATAAAGAAAATCTAAACTTTTGAACATGTATTTGATTGCTAGGATACCGAACCCTTTTAGGAGAGATTTCTTTATTTAAAAAATAAAACCTTCCAATTCCATTGCAGAGGAGGTGACCTACCGATGGATTTACAACGAGTTCCCTGTGTTCCTGCACACGGATCGCCGCCGTTTTGTCTCCCAGAAAACAGGGAACCTGTACATCTCCAAGGTGGAAGCTCAGGATGCAGGAAATTACTCCTGCTTTGTTTCAAGCCCCATCATTGGGAAGAGTGTGTACTCAAAGTACACCACTCTCATTCCCTTACCCTCAGACGATGGTCAGTCCCCGCCTTCTTTGTGACATCACAAAACAAATCCAGCTTTTCTCTGGTCTTTCATCAGCAGTTTCTTTTCCTTTTGACCTCCTCAGGTGAGGAGAGAAAATATCCTGCAGACATCCGTGTCAAGTTTGGCGACACCACAGCCATGCTGGCCTCCAACATCACACTTGAGTGCTTTGCTCTTGGAAAGTAAGAGCGCTGTGTTTTCTCAATATCCAAACTAACATCAATTGACCATAAACCTGAATGTTGACGTGTAGGAAAGCAAAACACAAGTGAAAATAAGAACTTTTTTAATAAAGAGCAGAATATTTTAGTAAATTGTGGCTGCAAACAAACTCCGCATAATCAAAAACAAATGTGTGTTTAATAGAGTATTACTTTGTTGAATAAACACGTTCGATACATCCAATTTCTGAACCTGTTTTGCCCCTTTTGGTGTCACGGGGGGAGCCTAACCAGCCGCTCGTAGGCGGAGGCAGGGGACACCCCTGGACAGGTCGCCAGTCTGTCACAGGGCCACAATCACACACCCATAGACACTCGCATTGACACCTAAGTATAATTTAGAGGAACCAATTAACCTATGAAGCATGTTTTTGGATGGTGGGAGGAGTCCCTGGAAAAAAACCACGCATGCACAGGAAGGACATGCAAACTAGACACAGAAAGCTCCCCCATTGGTGATGCTGTTTCAGGTCCCCCAGCTGGGACCTGAACCGGCGGGGCCTTCAGGCTGCATGGCAGGAGCACTAACCACTGTGCAGCCCTGCAATGACACTTTCAATGTTGGAACTAAATCTTGCTCCCATGGAAAGTTACTTTGTCTGCCTTTTACACAGTGCCACAACTGGAAGGAACATGGATTTATGGAGCAGCAAAGTAAAAAATGTGATTGTGTTCATAAAAATTAGGCAAATTTGGACTGCCGAAGCTAAACAGCTTATTCTGCCTATAAGTTGACTTGACTTTCCACAACGCTTCCATGTTCCTTACACGTTTAAGCCTTTGTCACTTGCACCCATTCCCGTACAAGTGTTTGAGTTGTTGGGTTGTCCAGACCCATGGCGGGTCATGGAGAGGAACGGCCACATCTTTAGGGGAGCGCATGTGTGTTTGCTAGCTCCCTTGAGGCCTGTTGAAAAAGGAACATACAATTATCTTATGTGTGGTAGGTGTAGCAGCAAGTGTTGGGGAGCTACATCCCCACTGCCCTCTCTATTTAAGGGGACACATTCAATAAAAAGTCAACGTAAACGCCTGTAAATGCATAATTCATCAAACTACGCATGCGTCTATGACTGTTTTTAGGCTATACGTACAAAACACGAGGCCATTGAACGCACGTTGCAAGTTAAGTTACATTCACACCGCCCTCAGCAACACGCATTCAAGCGACCACTTCAAATGAAAAGTCTATGTAGACATGCGGAAACGTGCATTTCAGGGTTCCCCGTTCAAAACTCTTGTGTAGCTACACAACTTTTTATGGGCGGTTTGATGCCTGGCTGAAATGATTTGACACCAAGTCTTTCAAATATCAGAACAGAGCTGTAAAAGAAGAAGCCTGGAGCAAGAGTTGCACCGCTTTGACATGTCATGTCAATATTCCTCTAACTGTAGGTGGCGGGCATGCGCTAGTAAACAGTAGAAAAAGAAGAAGAATCCCCTTCCTATTTGTTAATGAACACCATGGGCTGCACTCTGGTGTACAGTCAAGTCATGACAAACTCCGGGTTTGTTTTAGCTTAAGGCTTTTGCAAGTTGCACACACTTATTACACATGGGTGGTACTGTCATACCCTTGTGCCACTCTCTAGTTGTTAGTTATGTTTGCAAAATCCTTTCTTATTGACCGAGAACGTATTCTGCATGTATGGGGTGTCTTGTTGATACATATATGTTTTTAGGATATCCTACAAACTCTGATTGTCTAATTTCCTAACTTCTAACAGTCAGGCTGTGGATCACAGAGCATACACTTATCACTTGAACAGCGCTAATTGACCTCTTGCGCAGTGTGCAGGGTTTGGGGGGGTGGACACGCCTGCCTCTTACCTACTTCATCCTTACTTTACCCTTGCATGTTGTATAAGTGTACGATATGACCTGTTCGTGCCGTACCCGTAGAAAAAACGTGTATGACCGTTTTGGGCGTTATGAGTGGTCTACAACCTTGATACTCTCTCTTATCTACCTGCGTGCTTCATACAGGTTTGCCCATTTTTTGTTTGCAGACAACTTTAAGCGTGATCACGACTAAAGCTTAAGAAGCATTTAAGAGTTACATAAAACCAGACCTTTCGATAGACTCATTCCCAAAAAGCAGTACAACAGTAATAGTTTTTCTCATTTTAATTAATCAGTTTTTAATAATCCTGGATTTTTAAAATGGGTGAAAATTGGAATTTCCACATTCTTAAGTATGTTCTTTTGGTCAAATTCTTGTCGTTCCTTTCAGTCCGATCCCCCATATCGTTTGGAGGAAAGTGGATTCGACGGATCTCCCAGCAAACCATGAAATTAGTGAATCAGGAGCCGTGCTTCACCTGTACAACGTGCAGTATGAAGATGTGGGGGGGTATGAGTGTGAAGCAATCAACACCAAAGGGAAGGACTGGCACAAGGCCTGGCTCTACGTGGAGTGTAAGTGTCGGAACGCTTTGAATGGTTTTCTCTTGAGCCAGGCGGACCATGATGCTGTATGAGTGTTTTTTTTATTTCTTTATAGCGGCTCCCGAGTGGGCGGAGACCATCAACAACACCCAGGTGGACATTGGGTCGGAACACACGATGCGATGTGTGGCATCAGGGAAACCCTTCCCTTTCATCCGCTGGTACAAAGATGGATACATGGTAAAAAAGGACAAAGGCATTAGCTGAGCTGTGGTAGTCAGGATTTCTATGTCCTTTTCTTCTAATTATGTCCATGTTCACCTTTAAAGTATGGTAAAGGTGAGCTCAAGTTCTCCAGTCTCACCTTTGACGACTCCGGCATGTACCAGTGCATTGCTGAGAACTACTGGGGCATCAAATACGCCAACGCCGAGCTGCGTGTCATTGGTGAGCGCCCCTGGAAAAACACAATACAGTTGAAGTGGATCTAAAAGTACTTTCACACTGCCGACGGCAACGCATGTTCAAGCCATCACTTTCAATAAAAAGTCTATTTAAGCGTATTTGTGTTTTTTAGACTTCCCTGTTAACACATCGCTATGCAAGTTTCTACAACCATTTTCAGGCTCCACTTATAAAACGCAAAGCCATTGAACGCACTAAGTTAAACCAGGTCAAGCTTTGACAAATTAAGGACTCAGATTTGGTAGTGACATATGGATGGCGTCCCTTTTAATTTACAAAAAAGTCAATCATTTACAAATTGATCATGGAGGAGAAATGTATCATTGTGATTTGTGGCTGGCCTAAATTATATGACACCAAATCTTTCATATATGGGAACAGAGCTGTGAAAGAAAAAGACTGGAGTAAGATGAGCAAAATTTGCAATGCTTTGACATTTCGCACCAACCTGGCAGAAATGCCATTGAAGCAAAGAGAAGCCCCTCCCTGCTCGTCTAGTGTGAACACTATGTTCTCAAAGTGCGTTCAAGAATGTGCATTAAAATCATTTATTCCACATCCCTCCCATCAGCCTGTGCGCCAACGTTTGAGTTCAACCCGGTAAAAAAGCAGCTACTTGGGGCTAAGGACGGGCGAGTGCTGATCGAGTGCAAACCCAGAGCAGCCCCCCGACCCCGCTTCATCTGGAAGAAAGGCGAGGAGCTCCTCTTTAACAGTACACGGTCAGTTCAGATGGTCTGATCCCACTTTAGGTTAACAACAATGAGTTTCAAACAAGCTTTTTCTTTGTTTTGGTTTGAAGAATTTCTGTCATGACTGACGGCACTCTGGAGATTCGCAATGCCACCAAAAACGACGAGGGTTTGTACACCTGCTTTGCTGAGAATGACAGAGGGAAGGCCAACAACTCTGGTTATCTCACCATTACAGGTATGTCTGGAGACCCCAAACGTGCTTCAGTTAAAGAATTCTTGAAGTAGGGAGTGATCAGGGTGGTTAGAATTGGTTAAATTTTAATAAAGAGAGATCTTTGGAATGTTGAAATGTGAGTAAAGATTTAAATTCACATTTTTAAATAGTCCATAAATTTTGATTTTTAGGTGATGATGATGTCTTGCATGCTTGGGGTGAACTCGAACCATGGATACATAAGAGCCTAGACGCTGACGGTGGTTAAGGGCCTGTTCCTGGTGAAGAACCGGGGGGGAGGAAGGCCAGTTTATCATTGAAAGCAGAGAAATAAACACCTATGACTTTAAAAGTGAAAATTTTATTGTGATTGGCTGAGGAGAAAAGGCAGCTATTTAGCTAGTGGTTCAGAGCGAAGGCACGCTGAATTTTCCACACAACAAGTAAGAAACTTAAAAGCTTTGATTTTTGTTTTCAAAAAAAGAAAAAAAAACAACAATAACAGTGCACCTACTGTATGAAGAACTATGGATACATTTTTGTTGTGTTGTTGCAAACAAGGTTGGGTGTTCTTTCGAATATGCTGACATGGCTAACGCGTAGCTGTGGTTTTTTTGTGTTACTAACAAGGTTGGGTGTTAGCATAGTTGTTATGGGATCTGTCTGACTTTTTAAGTGTTGCAAACAAGGTTGGGAGTTACACGTGTTGTGAATATGATAACAAGGCTAACGCTTCTAACACGGCTAACATAGCGTGTAACAAACAAGCTTTAATGTTACTGTGAACACGGTTACGAAAGTCTGACTGACTAAAGGACTTACTGAATCTCCCTTATAGTTGTTTGCGCCGTATAATTGACCTATGTTTGAAAAATAAACACTTTATTGATGGTGCGCTTTTTAAGGTAGTGCACCCTATAGGACAGAAAATACTGTAATTGATGAGTGGCGTAAAGAATAATCTGAGGTAGATCTTCAGTTCTCATTATCCAGGTGATGTCTGGAAGTTGCATCATGGCATCTAGATTTAAAGTAGTTTTTTCTCTTTTTTTTTGTTAATTTTCTAAAAGAATTGTTATTTTTATAAAACTATTATTTTAAATTGTTATGCAATTTTATTTTAGTTGGTTACATTTACATTTTTATGTGTTTCTTTTTTAAATGTAATTTCTTAGATTAAAATGGTTGCTTAAAGGATGGGCAAAGTAATGTTTGGTGAACAATTTTGAAGCCAGATTTTATGTTGGATTAAGCTCCTTTTCAAGACTTACACACAAGCTAGGCGTACAGTTGTGTTTGATAAAGGAAAACTGCCAAAAGCCATGGTAAAGATAATAATTTGATCTTCAAATTATTCCCCATTTAATCACAATTTTGATTACAAATCTATAAATATATCTATTCATTTGAGTTGTTTTTGGTCAAACTCAATGAAATATGGCTTATTTGCATAACACGCACCCTAGGAGTAACTTTGTAAATTTACCTTATTTCATGTACTTTGGTTTTCAAACAGGCTTCATACAGGAAGTCAGAGTCTTACCTGTCTGTGGTGCTGGATGAAGAAACAAACTAATCAACATAACAGATTTTAACTTTTCTTTACGTTCCCTTCAGCTTACATCAGTTTCATGAGACCTGCTGATCCCTAACGTTCCTATTTTTCTTTATTTCTTATTTTTTTTAACTTTGCAATTATCAGAGTTTATGATCATCTGTTTGTTTTTCTGTTTGAAGAAATATTTTAGGGAGAATTAAATGACATTTTTTTTCAGTCTAATCTAGGAGTGACTTATAAAACCCACATATGACCTCATCAAAATGATATTTAGTTTTGAGAAAAAACATTCAAATGTGTACCAAGTCATTTTATAAAATAAAAGTAGTACTACTTACATTGATCCGCCATATTATTAAACGATATTGATCACATCTTGCATTTTATTTTGTATCTACGTTCTCTCATTAGAGGCCACCAGCATTACAATAGCACCTGAAGACAGTGAGGTGAAGGTGGGAGATGAGGTCATCCTCAGATGCAGTGCTTCATACGACTCCATGCTAGACATCACATTTGTCTGGGCCGTGGACTTCCGCGTCATTGACTTTGATTCCGAGTGGCAACATTATGAACGAGTCATGGTAGGAGGAAAAGTTAAGCTTTAGGAAACATTTTAAGTGTGCGTGAACCTTTTCCTTTATGCTTTTATTTTGTTGGTTTATCTTCTGCTGCTTAGAACCAAGACGGTACTGGTGACCTACGAATAAAAAATGCACAGATTTGGCATGAAGGGCGCTACACCTGTACAGCCCAAACCGTGGTGGACAGTGACACAGCATATGCTGACCTCAAAGTTGTGGGTAAGTTTTTGTGGGGAAGTTTCAGTTGTTTTTTACAGTGTTCCCTCATTTGTCGCAGGGCTTACATTCTAAGAATAACCTGTCATTCGTGGTATCCACAACTTAAGATTACAGATGTTCTAAGACAATAAACTCCACACTAAACACTTTATACATTTTTCTCAGACAGACATGAACATTTTTTCACATTTCTCTCATTTAAACTCTTAAAGCCTAAACATTCTGAAAAATATCAAAATGTTTGGTAGTGTGGTATGGTAAATACACTAACATGGATAATGTATAGCTTTGTTGGACTGTGTTTTTTTTTCTATGTTACTCAAGGTTGGGAGTTAGCGTAGTCACAGTAACATTTTATATAGTGGTATCAGTCTGCCTTCTTTACACAACGCAAACAAGGTTGGGAGTTACAAGTATGGCGTACATGCTAGCACTGCTAACGGTTCTAATGCAGCCAATGCTTCTAACATAGCTAACACATTTAACGCTTCTAATGCGGCTAACGCTTCCAACATGATCATTTTTAGAAGGGGCTAACCCTTCTAACGTGGCTAACACTTGAGTAACACTGCTAATGTGTCTAACACTTTTACATGGCTAATGCTTCTAGTGTGTAGCATTTTACTAACAAGTTCTAGATTTACTGTGAATGCTGGTAATAAAGTCTGACTGATGGACTTATCTCTGATTCTTTTGTCTCGCTTTTTGCATCTTATAGTTTAATGCACCTTAAACGTGACATAAGTTCAAAGATAGACCATTTATTGACAGTGCGCCTTATTATCTGGTGCGCCCTCATGCAGAAAATATGATAATTGTTTTATTCTTGTTGTTTCTGTTAATAAGCTGAGGAAAACAGCAGGCTATAAAGTTGGTTGCATTGCCACATAATTACCTAATCTCCAGGCGTCCCCGGGCCTCCCGGCGTTATCCGCGTGGAAGAGATCGGAGACACGTGGGTGAGGCTGGTGTGGACCAAAGGAGCAGAGCATAACAGTCCTATTCTCTACTACACTGTTCAGACGAGGCACTTCTGGGCTTTGAATGAAGACGACTGGAAAAATGCTAGCACCTGTGAGTTCTACCCTATACCAGCAGGGGGAAACCTCATTCCTCACAGGCAATCCAAGAAAGTTATACTTTTGCCCAAATGAGTATAAGTTGAAGTCAAAAGAGCTATTTATTTGGATGCCATGTTTGCTCTGTAGCTCCAACCTTCTTGGATGGATCTGTGGAGAAAGCAGAGGTGACAGACCTGTACCCCTGGCTGGAATATCAGTTCAGAATATTTGCAACCAATGAGTATGGATCTGGAGAGGCCAGTATCCCTTCCCTCAAGATCAAAACCTGGGACGCCCGTAAGCACATACGTTTAAATATTGAAACGTTTCCCTGTTCATCACATGTTAAAGAAAAGGAACTTTACCCCTTTTCCAGCTCCTGTGGTTTCTCCCACTGATGTGGCTGGATATGGAGGAAGAAACGGTGAAATCGTCATCACGTGGACTGTAGGTGTTTCCCAATCCTAATTTATATTTATGTTAATTCACTTTTAGACATCTGTCTTTCCTTCTTTAGCCTGTAGAGCCATGGTTTTTCTATGGCAAAAAATTCGGCTACATCGTGGCTTTCAAGCCCCACGATGCTTACGACTGGTGGTACGAGACCGTCTCCGATCCGGAGACGAGGCGGTACGTTCACAAAGACACCTACTTCATTCCAACGGAGGAGGACTTCCAGGTTCGAGAGTTCCAAGTGAAGATAAAGTCTTTTAATGTGAAAGGAGATGGACCCTACAGCCTCACCAAAGTCATCTACTACCCGAGAGATGGTGAGGAGGAAGTTTGTGGGAGAATTTCAGTGATTGTATCAAAAGGTTGTACTGCACTAAATATTTTGATATTGTTTCCTCTCTTTTCAGTTCCAACAGAGTCTCCTACAGACATCTACGCCCGGCCGGTGTCCTCCACTGAAGCAGTGGTTTGGTGGCTCCCGGTGGTGGACACAGGAACAGGCCTGCAGCAGTACATCGAAGGATACCAGGTACAGACCAGACTGTGCTCTTTTTTGAATGATTATGCAGTCTTAGGGAAAATCTAAAAACCTGTGTCATTTTCCCAGACATCTTTTCAAACTGAATTTTTTCATCTGCTCTTGATTCACAGTGGTTTGAATAAAGAAATACTTAGAAATGCAATTTTATATTTAATTTTCTTCATACACACGTGGACAAAATTGTTGGTACCCCTCAGTTAAAGAAGGAAAAACCCACAATTCTCACTGAAATCACTTAAAACTTACAAAAGTAACAATAAATAAAAATGTATTGAAAATTAATTAATCAAAATCAGCCATCACTTTTGAATTGCTGATTAACATAATTATTTAAAAAAAACAAACTAATGAAACAGGCCTGGACAAAAATGATGGTACCTCTATAAAAGATTGAAAACTATTTGACCAGACTGACATGATTAACTCAGGTGTGTCCTTTAATTGACATCACAGGTGTTACCAAACTCATAATCAGTCAGTCTGCCTATTTAAAGGGAGACAAGTAGTCACTCTGCTGTTTGGTGAAAAGGTGTGTACCACACTGAACATGGACAACAGAAAGCCAAGGAGAGAATTGTCCCAGGACATCCGAAAACAAATGATAGATAAACATCTTAAAGGTAAAGGCTATAAGACCATCTCTAAACAGCTTGAACTTCCTGTGACAACAGTGGCTCATATTATTCAGAAGTTCAAGACCCACGGGACAGTAGCCAACCTCTCTGGACGTGGCCGCAAGAGGAAAATTGATGACAAATTGAAGAGACGGATCGTTGGAATTGTATTCAAAGAGCCCAGAACAACCTCCAAAGAAATTAAAGGTGAACTCCAAGGCCAAGGTACATCAGTGTCAGATCGCACCATTCGTCGTTGTTTCAGCCAAAGTGGACTTCATGGGAGACGACCAAGGAGGACACCACTGCTGAAAAACAATCCTAAAAAAGCCAGACTGGAATTTGCAAAAATGCATGTTGACAAGCCCCAAAGCTTCTGGGAGAATGTCCTTTGGACAGATGAGACCAAACTGGAGCTTTTTGGTAAGGCACATCAACTCTATGTTCATAGACTCAAAAACCAAGCATACGAAGAAAAGAACACTGTCCCTACGGTGAAACATGGAGGAGGCTCAGTCATGTTTTGGGGCTGCTTTGCTGCATCTGGCACAGGGTGTCTTGAAAGTGTGCAAGGTACAATGAAATCTGTAGACTATCAAGGCATTCTGGAGAGAAATGTGCTGCCTTGTGTCAGAAAGCTTGGTCTCAGTCGCAGGTCATGAGTCTTCCAACAGGACAACGATCCAAAACACACAGCCAAAAACACCCAAGAATGGCTGAGAGAAAAGCGTTGGACTATTCTAAAGTGGCCTTCCATGAGCCCAGATCTGAATCCCATTGAACATCTGTTGAAGGAGCTGAAACATGCCATTTGGAGAAGACACCCATCAAACCTGAGACAACTGGAGAAGTTTGCTCATGAGGAGTGGGTCAAAATACCTGTTGACAGCTGCAGAACGCTCATTGACAAATACAGAAATCGCTTAATTGCAGTGATTGCCTCAAAAGGTTGTGCAACAAAATATTAAGTTATGGGTACCATCATTTTTGTCCAGTTTGTTTCATTAGTTTGTTTTTTTTTAATAATTATGTTAATCAGCAATTCAAAAGTGATGGCTGATTTTGATTATTTAATTTTCAATACATTTTTATTTATTGTTACTTTTGTAAGTTTCAAGTGATTTCAGTGAGAATTGTGGGTTTTTCCTTCTTTAACTGAGGGGTACCAACAATTTTGTCCACGTGTGTATATGTCCTCCATCATCAGAAAAATTCTACAAGAACATGTTCAAACACTAAAAGCACAATATTCCTTGGAGTGGATTTTAAAGATTTTTAAAAATGAGAAAGAAATTATTACAATTTATCTTATGTAAAAGAAAAATCAAGACTTTGAAAACATTTGCACATGGTGCAGTTTAATTTAAAAAATGATTTGTGTACATTTTTTTAAACATTAAAAGCAGCAACTGCATTCATTTCTAATAAAACAGTTTTGTGAAATTCTCATTGAAGAATATAGCAGCTACAAAAAGTACATTTTGAGTCCAGGTTTGATTCTAGCAAAACAAAATATTATGAATCTGAACAAACATATTTTGCTACTTGCTTGCTAAAGTATTCATACTCCTTGAACTTCTCAACATTTTCTCACATAATGACCACAAACATAAGTTTTATTGGAATTTCATGTGAAAGACCAACACAAAGTGCCACACACTTGTGTGACAAAGTCTCTCCAACGTGTCTTGGGTCTTCCCCGAGGCCCCCTCCCAGCAAGACATGGTAACAAGCCAATCAAAGAGCAGTTCAGATCCCCCTTCATGAGAAACACATTTGAAGTCTCTGTTACGGCACCTGGATTGACGCCACCGGGGCCTCACTCTGGAGCCAGGCCTTGGGTTGGGGCTTGCTAGGCGACTGCCTGGTGACCGGGGTTCCTCCCTTGGGCCCTGGTTGGGTCAAGCCTGAAGAAACGATGTGGGATTACTCTTCTGTGGGCCCATCACCTGGAGGCGAGCTCAGAAGGGGCTGGTGCGTTGCGGTTTGTGTGACCACCAAAGGCGGCTGCCTCAGTGGCCCCAGTCATGGAACTTGACTCATTTTTAAATATCTTTTTCAAAATAAATCGTTTGGTCCTGCAACAGACTGGCAACCTGTTCAAGATGTACTTAGTCTTGATCCAACAGTAGCTGGGTTGTCTCCAACAACTCTGTGACCCCGAAAAAGAGTCAGTGGGTTTTGAACGTGGATGGATGAAATATTCTGCCCATCAGCTGACAGACTTTCTGTCTTCTTAGGTTAAATACTGGAGGAAGTATGCTGATCCAGAACCAGGAGCCAATCGCATTTTCGTCCCAGCAACCGTCAACCAGACCAGGCTGGAGAACATGCTGCCAGACTCGCACTACCTCATTGAGGTCCGGGCCTTTAACGGGGCTGGCCTTGGGCCCCCTGGAGAGCACTGCGAGATGTTCACAAAGAGACCACGTGAGACAAATCCAATAATAGGAAATCAAATGTTTTATGAAATGAAAATGTTCAATAAACCCTTCCTCTACAGCACCGCCAGAACCCCCCAGGATGTGGCGCTACATCAGCTGGACAGGAAAGTGGTTGTACGTGTGGTGGGACCACATCCAGTACGACTGGTTTGGTAATATTTCCTTCCCTCTGTACTATAAGGTGAGTGCAGGAACAGTCGTAACTAAAAAGCAGGACGAACATCTACGTTAGTTTGAAACCAACATTCCCTTCGCAGGTCATGTTCAGAAAAACAGGCTACTACTACGGGAAGGTCTACATCACCGGTTGGCACTTTATGGACTTCCCCATGCCTCAGGTCGGAGACTTTGAGCTGATGGTGCGTGGCCGATACGAAGGAGGGGATGGCCCAATCAGGAAGATTCGGATTCAGGGTATGGCCCAGCGTAGACGCGGTTGCTCAAAATGTTTGAGGTTCCAGTTCGATTTGAAATGTTCCTCCTTCTGCAGGTGCAGCATGCATGATGACGCCTGCGCTCGGCGTGGTGTCCATGGTGCTGCTGGCGCTGTGCACTGTGGGGTTGGAAGTTTAGCCCCGCCCAAAGTGGGAAGCAGATTTCGGAAACCCAAGACATGGATCCGACGGATGATTTGCTTCCTACGACTTTAGCCACTGATAGCCCCCCCACACATTATTCCTCTGTAGTGCGTTATTCAAATGTAACTAAACACTGAAAATAGTTCATTCACAGACACATAAAGCACTAAATGTACAAAGAACAGCAGTATTTGTTCTGGGAAAGTGAATAAATGACCGATTCTAGCTAATTAACAGGATTCAAAGCCTTTTTTCCTAACGAACACTGACTTATAAATGTGGTAACCATTAAAAAACATAGTAGCTTTATCCTTTTTAATTAAGATACAAAAACTATTTTGTTTTGGCACTATTTCATGTCGCGTATGAGGAAAAAAGCTTCCGATTTTAATAGAAGATCCTGATGCTTACACAAAACGGTAAAAGAAACGTATTTTTGAAGTTTTGGCCTGCACATTTAAAAATAAATAATGTACATTATTGGAGAGCTAACAATGACTATGTCTAAAAACTTTGGGAAAAAGTACCTTTTAATGAGTTTCAAGGTCGCAGTTGGATCCAAGTTTTGACTGTTACAGAAATGCTAAAGTTTCTGTTTTATTAAACAGAATTTAATCAACATCTTTATGTTCTTCTGATTTTTTTCTTTTTGCTTCAAATCAAATAGTACGGAATATACTGTGTATATATATTTTTTTTACTTTGATGTCCCTTTTGGGGCTTTGTAAAATAGTTTGTTAGGCATTGTTTAAGACTTCTTAACCAACACATTTTGCAAAAATATATTTATAAAATCACAAGTTATAAGATTATTTTTTAAGGAATTAATTAATGATGACTTGTAATTATTTATTCTGATTAATCTATTTTAATCTAGCCTAATGAATGCTGTGAAAAGCCTAATTTCCAGGTATTTTCATTAAAATTCACAACATTGTGGCGCAGTAAAAGAATAAAACAGCTAAAAAGTGGCTTCAGGAAGTTTTTTTTTTTTTTACTAAAACAACAGACTTTATTATGAGACTTCCAGCCTTTACTTTTACAACACTAAGGGGTATTTTTATTTTAAATTTTGAACAATGAAGAACAACCAAGAAGAAAGCATCCGGTCCAGAGCCCTCTAACAAATCAAATTTCAGTAGGAACACTTTTCTGATCAATCAAAACCTACTGATCACAATCTTAATAAATATGTTGACATGCCTTATTCCACAGTTTATCACAACAGCAAAACAGCAGAAAAGACGAGTGATTTTATAGTTTCCTTCAGCCTGTTTGATGAATCTGATCATTTTGAAGACTGGGATGAAGCAGAAGAGAAAGGAGAATCTAGGCAGGAGGAGATGAGCCGTGCGGAAAGAGGGGAACTTTCCCTCTGAAATGATGCTATCGTCAAGTTATCATGACGTTCTGCATTTATACAACTCTCCTCCGCTGCCGCAGATCGAGCTTAGTGCAGGCTTTGTAGCCGTTACCATGACAACGTGTCCGCTTTTAATTGATTTCATATTTATTTATTTTGTAAGTGAACACTGTAGAATGCCCTTGAGACCATTATTAGAAATCAATGGAACTTTGCAGAAGAAACAGTCCAACATGATCAGACTTCCCCGTTAGCCATTAATTTCTTATAATAGACACCTCGTTGGGGCATATACCTTTTCCTAATATATATGTAATAGTTATAGACTAAAAAATTAGATCAACACGATTTAAGAAAAATTAACAATATGTTGTCTGTAATTAATTAATTACAATTCCCGCAATATTTAGACACCACTAATCATAATTGTAAATGGTTTAAATTATGGAGCAAGAAAAAAGGCAGAATAATGTAATTCTCACGGGATTACCGATCAAACTCCAGGCAAGGTTTGCCGATGCTTCCGCTAACAGCAATGCCGAGGGTACTGCTTCTGATCCAGGAGGCAGCATGGAATGTCAAATGGAATCATTTCATACCATTTAAAGGGATCTCCCTGGATCTGAATACCATCAAGACCTGCCACCCGCTCCTCAGAGGAAAGGACGCAAGCAAACCAGCGATTCTTATCAGGTTGGTGAATCAGAAGCACAAGGTATCTCTGATGAAGCAAAGGAGATATCTAAAAGGATCAGATGTCTTCATCAATCATCATTTAACAAAAAGATACACACAAAAGATAATCTCCAAAAATGCCAGGATGCTGAAACACCATAAAGGGATACTAAACACGTGGGTAATGAACTGCAGGATCTTAGTTAAACCACTTGGTCATCCGCAGCGGTCTACAGCAATTGTTGTCAAGAATATGAGAGATTTTAGAAAGTGCTTGATCATCAATGTCTGAAGACAATTGGAGTAATAGAATAGCCGAACAATTTCAAGAAAATCACGACGCCCGGGATCTTCCACTATCTCTAATCCTCAACTCTTACCCTGATTTGCAGCAGAGTTCTGACCTGCAGACAATGTCCTTCCTGCAACATCAGCTGCAGACCCTGACAAACAATGTTTGCAGACAAAATACTGAAGAAAAACTTTAGGAACCCTCTTTAACCCAGAAGGACAGCTGTTAATCAGGCAGCCCAAGAAGGAATACAATACACAAACAATAAACAGAATATGGAACTCTTCATCGCACAGCATCACCATATAATCACAATAATAAACCTCCTGAATCGACTATTGATGATTGTTAAAATGATTGATCTCTAATCATCACTTCACTTGGTTTACTAAAATGTGACTAGTGATTTTTCAAATGAAAATACTCTGTACATAGTTTTAATCTTTAATACTTGATATTTATTCATTATTATTATTATTATTATTATTATTATATATATATGTTTGCCCTTGGCTAAAAATCTGCATTTATTTAAAATCTTGATACTTGATTTATATTATTGCTTTTTCTAATGAAAAAAAATCTGCACTTATTTTAAATTTAGATGCTTGACCTGTAAATGCTTTAAAGAATTCTGAAATAATCTTAAATTCAGTGTCATGATCCTGATGTATTTCATCTTGTCAAATGATTTATTGACGCTAAAGAATTTTTAATAATCTGAATCTGTAAAAGTTATGAACCGGAAACCGATAACATGTCTAAAGAAGATGGTTAGGCAAATACGGGGTGGGATTTTATAAACTCGTTTCCTTCCACTCGCTTTTAAGCAATCTACAATTATCCGATGTTTGATACGTCTTTGTATGGATTTAAACATTTGTTGATTGTACTATTTATGTAGTGTTTCTTGCTTTGATTGCTTGAAATAAACCATTTCAAATCAAAGCTTGTTAATGTAAGAAAGAAAAAGAAAATTACTGTCAGAGTTTAGAAGGAGAAGATGATGGTTATATAAAAGCTGTTTTTGCTGTTTTGGCAGAATCAACAAGTGATCAATTAAAACATTAAGTCGTCAGGTTTGGGTTCAGCTCACAACCTCAAGGTTCAGTTCCTCTAATGTTTCTGTCTGTTTTTAAGCAATCTACATCCTCTGAAGAATGAAGAACTTAAAAATCAAACTAAATCCATTTCTCTTTGATTAGGTGAATAAAGTGAAAACTGTGTACTGAGGTTGTGTTGTTTTCATGGAAGGCAGTAAATAGGATTTGTTGGTCCAGCAGAAGCTTGAGTGTGTTTGTGTGGAAGCACTGCAGTCTTTTTTGGTTGCGTTTGATTCCATGACCGCCCACTGAAACCCAGCAAGGGATGGAGTGATGTGGATGATTGAGCATCAGAGCGGCTGCTGTGTTCTGGACCGTCTGAGGCTGCTGGGAAATCTGCCCGTGAAGCACTGAAGGAGTTGAGGCGGAAGATAACCACAGCCTGGCTTGGAGTCCGGAGTCACGCCGAGTCAGAGAGCCAGCCTGAGATTTCCCATGATGCAAAGGGCCAAAAGTCACAAACCTGAGGGGAATGGAAAATAGACCAAAGAGCAGCTCTCAGTGTGAAGATTCTTCTTTAGTTCTTTGACAGACAAGAAGAATGTTTTAAAAGTCTGTTGGAATATGTAAGATAAAAAAGAAAAAAAAGCAACTTTTTAAAAATACTTTTGAATATTTGACAGGCTTAACCAAAACTAAGAAATATTGAAATGATTGTTCAATTTACAAAATACAAAGAAAAAATCAAAACTCTAAAGATTGGTGGTGCAATCAAAAATGTCATAAGGAAAATATTTGTTTTACAGAAAAAATAATTAATCCAAAAATACTTCTATTTTTCACAGAAAATCTCTTCTATTTCTATTTCGTCACAGAAATATGGGTTAGTAGCGTTTTCACCCTATGTGGGGATACAAAAACTTATTTTGGTAAAATATTTGACATCAAGATGACAACAAAATACTACTACAAAATCTGAGCTAGTAATACTTTGCTGGCATATTATGAATTTGGGGTTTGAACAAATTTGGGGTTTAGGAATGATTTAAACAAATAATTGTCACATTTCTGAATAAATACTTATTCAAATCTTCATAGCAACAAAACGAGCAATGGGACAACGTTGATCTTTTTCTTTGTGGTCATTTTTCCCATTTCAACCTCTACTTTTTTATATGTAAATACTAAATAGGCTGGAGGTTACTGTCCAAAAACGTGTTGCAAAGTGAAATGTTTGCACGAGACCAATTACAGCAGAACCTGGAAAAAATGTCGAAACTTTATTGGAATATTACTTTAAGGGGAACAAGAGTGTTTGAAAAAGAAAAAATTTAAAAGTAGAATTGTAAAGAAAAATATTAATTCAGCCATCATTTACATTAACTCAAAGACAATGCCATGACGATTTTTTAGGTTTTTAAATGTTAAAATGTATAGATTTTTTAATAACAAAGCTACTTTTGTCTGTTTTAAAAAGTAATTTTATGCCACGTTTGTGTAAAGAACCTTTAAAAACGTGTCTTGCAAAATATATTGCATCTCTTATTAGTTAAAATAAAACTATTTTTATTATCATCATTATTATCATTATTATTATTATTATTATTATTTCCCTGGTGTTTATGGAATCAGCATTTACATAAAAGACATAACAACGTCACTGTTTTAAACAGGCTGTCCCATAATTTTACAAATAAAAAAATTACATTAATTTTTAAAGACATTTTTGTCATTAAAACTTTTTTTCTGTTTTTCATAATAATAAACAAAATAATGAATAATATTTAAGGACCTTTGTATATAAATGAACGTGTATCTGTGTTTCAGTCAGTAGATGGCAGTACTGTCTTACCCTCCAGCCCTACTATATTCCAGTCCCTTTAGAAAGCACTTCTTTTATGTGAGAACTGACACACCCATCTCCCCCAAACGTGATGAAAATGTCTCACTTCAGTTGTCCTGAAACCCTTCTTTTCATCCACACAACAACACCATCATGATCACTGAGCTTTTAGAAATGTGCTGCAGCTGATTTACTTTGCTTCAAGTCCAGCAGCATAATCATGCCTCTAATATATGCTGATGCTTTTAAGGACTTAAGGGAAAAAAAGGGATTTTCAGTGTCTGTGTGCTTTTACTTTTGCTCCATAGTCCCTCTGTTTGTACCCAGTGCAGTAATCTTTTGGGTGGATGCCTTTTATCTCTCCTGTTTCCATCTCCATTACCTGTTTTTTTTCCCCTTGCCATCCAGTATAACCCCCTTCCCCACAAACAAATTGCGTGAACAGCGTCTCGTGTGAGGCTGAAATCAATGCCGCCATCATTTTCAAACAATCCCAGCAGAGGCGCAAAGGTGGCTCTTCTGAGGCACAGCGGGGGCGGGTCTTCCTCTAGACAATGAAACTGAAATGAAAGTCTCTGATCCGTCCTTCCTTCAGATTTGATGAACAAGCTCATGGTGGATCTCTGTGAAAAAAATAGAAACATATTGATTGTGTTTTTAGTTTGAGACCAAGACTGAGATTAACAAGAGCTGTGGAACAATCCTTTAAATGCAGGGTATTTTGGACAGTTTTAAAAGAAAGCTTATCGTATTTTCCACACTATAGGGCACTGGATTATAAGGCGCACCATCACTGAATGGTGTTTTTGAGTTTATGTCATAAATAAGACACCCCACACCGTTAGGTTAGACAAAAGTTTTTTAGTCAGTCAGACTTTATTAACATTAGCCACGCAAAAAAGGCTTGCCACGTTGGCGTCTTTATAATAGTCCTAACCTTGTTTGTAAAACATAAAAAGACAGAGATCGCAAAAAGAAACAGTACTGTGACTATGCTAAATTTCAACCGTGTAAGCAGCAAAAAAAACCATACATCAAATTTCGACACCAGTACATGTTAGCCAAGGTAGGGAGTTATTCACAATAACCGTGACTACACTTACACCTAAGCTTGTTAGTAACACTTGTTTGTAACATGAAAACAAAACACACAGTCCGACACCACATGTTAGCCATTTTAGCGTAGACTATTCACTGTAGCGGCCAACCTTGCTTAAAACATGTAAAAAAAAAAAAAACAGACCGATACAGCTACAGCAAACGCAACTTTAACTATACTAACTCCCAACCATGTAAGTAACACAAAAAAAAAAAACAGTTCACCATATTCACATATTTCTAATAACTCCCAACATTGTTTGCATTGTAATAAAAACAGACTGAGACGCTCAAAGAAATGTTAACTGGTGACATTGCTAACTTCAAACCTTGTTAGTAACATGAAAAAAAACCAAACTGATACAGCTCAAACAAACGTTACTGTGACTACGCTAACTCCCAACCATGTAAGTAACACATAAAGAAAACCACATTCTGACCCCGCTACACATTAGCCACATTAGCATATTTACAATAACACCCCATTGTGTTATTAAGCAACTCATGCAAAAACTGACTGACAGTTTGACAGAGTGCTGTGTACCTCTCAAAATCACTTCAACATCAGTAAGTACAAACTAGAATTAATCCATATTTTAGGGGCTCCAGATTATAAAATGCATTATCGTTTAGTTTTTTTATAATTAAATTAAGGCTCGTCTGTTCACTTTATAGTGAATAAAATACAGTAAATGGTCCAAGGTATGAAAAAAGGAAGGATGCTTGTGTTTGTTTTTCTGCTGGCTTTTTACTCAAATGGTTTTGGAGGATGTGGAGGAAGCACTTCAGGCAGGAAACAGGAAAGGTGATTTGGTCAACTCAGCTCATCAGGAAAAAAGATGCATGGCTAGATTCAGCAGTGAAGATGCACCGGAACAGTTATGAGTGACGGCGAGCTTCCTGGAGAAATGTGATCATAACACTGATGCAGCAGTGACAAATATCAACCGGATGAAGTCACATTAGAGGAAGTAAACCACCGAGCCCTAAAACATATGTGGCAAAAGCATGTTTCAACCAATTTTATTTATAGGAAACAGTAATTTAAAGACCCACTCTGATTAAAATAGTGTTTTTAACGTGTACTTTTGGCTTTTTTCTACTAATGGAGGACATATTTTACAAAAAAACTGCTTAAAATGTAATTTCTGAGTATTTTTATTCAATACAAATTGTTGCGCATCAGGTTGCTACGTAGAGCTCTCAGCAGCGGGAAGAGTAAGGGCAGCGGGGTTACTCCGCGCTAAGGGTCTTGCCCACAATTCACAAATAAATTTCTAATGAACTAATGCCGCTCTGCAGAAACTATGTCCTAGAAAACAATAGTTTTTTTTTTTTTACTTCGATTAAAAACGTCAAAATTAAAAGACCACTGGAACGCCTTTAAAATAGATCAAAACATGACTGGATTGGGACTTTAAAGCAAAAAAATTCAAAAAGGTTTTTGGTAACGCTGGTAAAAAAAAAAAAAAGATCTTTTGGAAGAAGTAGAATTTATTGTGTGAAGGCACAAAATCAACTGTGAAACTTTGAACCTGATCCTACACTGTGTGATAGTTTCACAATTTAGAAAGTAATCTCTTTCAAATAGGAGGATTACAAAATGTTCCTTTGTATGGACAAGAACACTGTAGTAAATAGCTTCTGTCTTTGGGGACTTTAATACTGGATTGTATGAAAGCAAATAACATTTGTGGCCAAAATGTCCCGTAGGGGCTCAAAACGAATTGAAAATCATTTCTTTCAATCTATCCAAAAGCTGGATAAAGCACACATACCCGACTATGATCTACATTTTCTGTATAGATGTCCTTTATTATCAGAAAAATGCCACAGGAACATGTGAAAACATGCTTTTCATTGTTGTAAGTCTTTAGAAATGTTAAAAATGAAGCTAAGATATTTTTCTTACTGATGTCTCATCTTGCGTTCTTACTACTTTCTAGGACATTTGTGTCATTTTCAATTAAGAACAAATTTTCCAGTTAAAAAAAGAATCATTTTAAGCTCAATTTATCAGGAATTTGAAGCATGTCAGATTCAACCGTACATAGATATACTGTAATGTGTTGAAACTTTATTTAACTGTGATATGACCTAAAATGTACATTCATCCAATCAAATCCAAACTGCATTAACCTCTTAAGTACCCAACCAAGAAAAATCCTTTTTTTTTCTGCTGCTTATTGCCTTGGGGAAGTAATAAACACAATCAATGTTTTTAATAATATGTTTTGTGAATTTCTACTGTTTTGTTGAGCAGCCAGTTAAAGAGTTAAACTTCCTTTTTTAATTTGTTTTGAAAAAAAGCTGCTCTATTGAAACAATTGAAAGTAAATCACAGAATTTAAAGAAGTCCTTTCATGGTAATTTATATGACCTAAGTATCATCTGTGATAGTGGACTTTAAATTGGAAATAAGCAGCAACCTAAGTTGCTCAAAACTTGCTCATCCAGTTATTTTCTACCGTCTTCTAAGTTCTAAGCTCTTACAAGAACTTAGGGCATCATAAGCAAACGGTATGAAGTCCTTTAACCCTAGTTCCCTTTTCCAAGTTACTCCGCACTCACAGAGGTTGTCCATTTTTTCAAGAAAAAAAACATTACCACTGTTTTTAATCAAAGTGAATGTAACCGTTGATTTTATGCAATAAAAGACTATTGGTGTGAAAAGTACGGTAAGCCACGAACAACAAAAACCTGACCAGTGAGAAAAACACAGTATACTCACTTTTTTTTAACTTAGTGAAGTAACAATAATGCTAGCTACTTCCTGCTTGGGTTTGATTGGGTAAAACAGTTGACTGCGTATAGAGAACTGGAATGAGCGACGTCACGCATGGAAAATGCTCTACCTCCAGCTCCGGTGAAATTAAGCCAATTCAGTCACAACTTTTCCGCAATATGGACCATTTAGAGTCAGACGACAGTCTGAGCCAGTCTGATTCAACGTTTCTATGGCAACTACTGTCACCAATCAGGAGTTAGCTTGTTTGAAAACTACACCCCTTCCACTGATAGCGGCTCAGGAGAATCTGTCAATCAAACGTTCAAGCTGGGGACAAGCAGGCTTTTGGTGAAGCATCTGATTGATCAGTGACTGAATAATTTGTAATAAAAAAAACATTATCAAGAATATGTTAAGAAAAAGGTACCAGAGCAAGAAGGGTTTTTCTGAAAAATAGAACGACTGAGTTAAAGCTTTTTATTTCTCCATAGAAGTCTATGGGATTTTGCCTTTATGGAGCTAGCAGGTACGTCCTATTTGGAACGAGAGGTGGGAGGGGTCAGTCAGTGCAGTTCTCTATATACAGTCAATGGACGAAACGGGTGGTGGTGTCAAGTAAGAAAGTAATAGCCTCTTCCACGGGTGGTTTATGACCCTGTTTACTCTGTGAAAAATGACTTCGGCACTTATCCTTCTTCCTGGTGGTGGTACTTTGTCAAACCGATGGTGGATGGAGGAAGTCTCTCCCCATTAGAGGACAAAAAGAGTGTGTACCTTAAGCTGAAGGGCACCGTTTTAGATGTATGGCACCAGAGGAGAGTTGATTGCTCACTTGTACAACCCACAGAAAGCTTTCTTCTGTCCAGTGACTAAACTTAATTGTGGATATTTTACCCAAGATGCCTACTACCCTGCAAAGCTTTTTCAATTGCTAATAAACACCTGGCTAACACCCACCGTTGTGTGTTGTGTTTATGTTAAACTCATCCGTCCCTATGCCAAATTTGCAGTAACTACCCAGGACCCCCCCCCAAACACACACACACACGCACACACGCACACACACACACACTCTGCAGCCTGCTTTGGCAAAAATGTACCCAGACGCAAAATCCTCTCTCTTGTCATCTCTGTCTTGAGCTGGCACATGATACTTCCTGGTGCTGATGCCAGTGAAATTCTTCCCAATCCTATTTGAGCTTAATTAAAGATTAACAGCGGCACATCCATCCAGCCAAGAGCCTCTCCCCGTTTTATACCTTCTGTGCCTTTGTCAAGGGGATGTTCATTTAGTGCAGTTGCTGAAATTAATGGGATCTCCACAAAAACACCAAGAAGAAGAGCAGCTAAGCCTGTCTAATGGCACACTTGAAGGACAAAGACAATTTCTAGTGACAAAGAACATAGAAATAACCCTTTGTTGAGATAGGGAGTGAAGACAACATTTAGATTTAATATCTTTGTGCGATAGATTAACAACTGTTTCTGTCTCAAGATGTCATTTGCCTTTTCAGTACTGTAAAAGCAGGATTTTAAACCAAGTTTCTCAAACACGGGTTAAGAAGTATCTTTGTTAAAAGGCATTTCCATGTGGGGTTTTAAAAGCCAAAAGAATACCTGACACTACTTGCAATTATTTAGGGATATTGTTATTTACATGAGTGCTTTTGGTCAGATTTTTACTGAAATTCATAAAAGTTCCCTTTGATGTTACTACTAATAATAATAATGAATGATAATGAATGAGATAATAGTAATAATAATGAATGAGAAAAAACATAATTTCATTAGTTTAAAATGTATTCCAAAAAATTAGGAGAATAATATTGTTATGAAACTGACCACTTTTGACAAGGTTAGTTTGGTTAACTGGGACCATCTTTAAGATAGTCAGTCCCAATGAACGAAAATGGCCATGTCATGTGTTTGCCTCACTTGGTCCGTGATGTGGTCTATGGGCTTCACAATAGAGGACATTGCTGGCCAAACCTGCAATGTTGCATATCCCCACAAAGCTACTTATCTCCACTTCAGAATCCGTTGAAAAGTTACTGTAGTTGAAAGAATGTCAACTCCGGAGTTACTCTGAAACGTCATTTTCACTGAGTGGTACGGTAAGGTACTTTGAGCATTTCCATTATAAAGTGGACCCATTAAGCCGGCTTTGTTGGCTGGAGGTCCATTGAAAAATGGAACGGACTGGTTAGGACGTAAGCTACTGCCGTCACACAATGAAACCCGTTGATTGGTGGAAGGTCATCACGACAATAGAAAGCGCCAACATTTCCAAATAGTATTCATAACATTTTTTGGCTGTATTCCTCTTCGCCACCTGCAATCGTCTCTCAAACAACATTAAACGCTTTGCATATGCAAAGTACCAAAACCAAGCAAAAATAAATCTGCTGCTGGACGACCTCCATTGTTGTTGTTAATAACTACACTTTTGCTTTAGTCGCACAATCATGATACAAGGCTACACAGTCAGTCTACACCCTGCATGCACCGTGGCGGTCCAACTTTGAGTGGAAACACTCATCTGAATTGCCTGGACCAGTCTAATCTGGACCGGACCACTCGGTGGACACAAGGATTTATAACACCAGAGGACGCCTAGCCCCTTCTGTAACATCCAGGACTTGACACATAAGCGCTTTGGAGCCAACTAAATGACCTGACACAAATAGCGACCATCCAGCTGAGCAACTTCTTGGTCTAGCGGGACATTCTGTGCAGTTAAATGCACACTAAAACCCAACCAACATCCTTCCATACACTCATTTCTTACAGACCTGTGAGCTTCTGCAGCCTAGGGCAAAGAACACAGCAAAGACTTAAACGACAAGATCTAACAGAGGTGCCAGCATCTTCCCAGATATCAACCCGAAGAACATTCCGATTTATTTTTTTGGGAACAATAAATTTGAAATTTTGTTCTCCTTAGTTTGGAAGGTTTAAGGGCTGACAAATGGATACTACAGAGACTTTAACAGACACAAAAGGAAGAAAGATAAACAATGAGGTAATCTTCATAAACAAAGCATGCTTCTTTGCAAGATTATTCTTTTTTTGTGACTTGGAAGAAAACGTCACTACTCTCTTTATGTAAATATGTCTGTATTTTGAAACAAAAACTTGTGTTTTACAAATCCTCTTCTTTGCACATGTCTTATTTTGCTTTCTTGTGATCTTTATCAGCGTTTTTGAGGTATTCATATATATTTAGATATTTGGGAAACTGCACTTTTCATAGTTTTTCATTCAAATTTGACAATTTTGTGTTAATCCATCTCTGATTTAAAAGCCCCTCATAAAATACTATGGGTCAGATTTCTGTTGTTTTTGTCTCAGAATCAAATCTGAACTTTGCAAATATGCTTTTGCCATTACTGTGGGGTTTTGTTCTCTAATGTCTCATCTTCTTAGCTAAAATCTATACAACCTATCCCTAAAACCAAACTGAAAAGTACAGAAGTAATTGAGATAACATGCAGTCTATGCAGTATTTCTTAAATTTTATGCTACGTCCACACTGGGCATGTGTCATATTCAAGAACAAGCTAAACGCGGGTTCTTGAATGCTCTTTTAGCATATGGTGTTCACACTGGACTGCTCTTTTTTAAAGCCAATGAAAGTACCTACAGTTGGAGGAGGCTTGGTGTGAAATCTCAAGCTGGTGCAAAACTCACTAATCTTGCAGCAGTGCTTTTCTTTTAGAGCTTTATCCCAATAAATGAAAGACTGGACAAAAACAGCAATTATTAATTTCCTATTTGTAATCAATTTCCAAATGGTTGTCACTTCTGTGAAATAAAAAGAACGCAAGCCATTCGTCTCTACCAAATCCAAATCCCTGATTAGTCAGAGTTCAACTGGTTTAACTTTCATTGTGCATTCAGTGGCTGTACGTTTTGTTCATAGAGCCCAAAACTGGACTTAAAAACGTGGGTTGTGATACATGAACTCAAGAGTTTTGAACGCAGGAGCCCAAAACATTCATATGCGCACATTTACTTAGACCAAGGGTGCCAAAATCCAGGCCTTACATGTTTTCAAACCAACCTGCCAATGAAGCTCCTTATTGGCTAAACACACCTGATCCAGGTTATCAAACAAGGCAGGATTTCTGGAAAACCAGCAGGATGCCGGCCCTCGAGGCTTGGATTTGGGCAGCCCTGACTTGAAAGTGGTTGCTTGAACACACGTTGCTGAGGCCAGTGTGGATATAGAATCGCATGGAGACTTCTTTATAGCAAAACTCAAAGTAAAATGGCATTTCTTCTGGTGGTTATAACAGGGTCCTACATTTGAAACCAAAAGCTTACTAAAGTTTTACCTGTGAACATGTCTCTCTCTCTCAGGCTCCTGCTCCTCAGCGGCTTTGTTCCAGCATGCCAGGATACTCCGTTGATCCTGATCACTTTCTTGGGATTGTGGGGATTGTTGGCACTGTCCTCAACCTGCTGGTGGTGGTGCTAGTGTACATCTACACTCCTGTATGATATGGTTTTAAGGGGATGTGATGATAAAAGTATGGCCTGCTGTGGCAGTACAGTCATTGTTGATATTAATTGTATGTTTTTTTTTACTTGTTTTCTTTCCTATGAAACTGTCCTTGAATTATAGTGATGGTTTAACTTTCTACAAAGCGGTTTTGCGTATTTTGCCAAGAACTACTGTATTTTCTGCACTGAAGGGCGTATCGGATTGCATCGTCAATGACTTTAAAAAATGTTGTCCTATGTAAGGCGCACAGAACTATAAGATGCATGAAGATTGACAAAAAAGTCAGAGATAAATCTGTCAGTCCATCAGACTGTTATCTGCGTTCCCAATAACTCCAGAAACTTGCTTGTAAGATACTACATGTTAGCCGCATTAGCATATTCACATTACCTGTAACTCTCACCCATGTTTAGAATACATAAAAAGCAGACTGATACAGCTAAAATAAATATTACTTTGACTACACTAACTCCCAACCTTTTTAGCAACGTGTAAAAAACATGCACTACTACACGTTAGCTGTGTTAGCATATTCACAAGAACACCTAGCTAAACATTTTGACAGAGCACAGTGTACCTCTTAAAACTGAAAACATGTCCAACATTAGTAATCACAACCAAAATGAAACAATATGTACGGCGCTCCAGATTATATGGTCATTTTGTTTGTTTGTTTTTTAATTAAGGCTTTGTGCGCCTTATAGTGCATAAAATATAGTATTTCTAATCAAGCCCTTTGAACTCACCGGTCAGTGGAACTTCATCTGTTTCTTTAAACATCATTTACACTTATATTTTGAATTTATACACTTTTACTTTACCTCTACATGTTTGGTCTTATGTTAGAAAACATAAAAAAAACCTGTTTGATCTCAATTTTTGTGAATTTTGCTGTAAAGACATGACTAAATTTACTCTTTGGAATTGAGTTTTCTAACCAGTTTCATGTTTATTGTGGAATTATTGTGTTTTATACTAGAAAAACATCTGGAAAAAAAAAGAAGAATCTGGGGTTCTACAAGAAAGATGGATATCAAGCATTGACACAAATACTGCTTTAAAGATCAATTATTAGAGGAAATTATAAAGTAAAAAAAAAAAAAAAGGTACAAAATACCCCAGACTATGGCTATGGTCATAAGTACAACCGCCACCATGTGATGGGGAGGGACTGGCTGAATCTTCAAGATTCCATTTTCGTTGAAAACAGTTGAAGTGGTCATAAATGTAGATGGCCGTAGTCAGGCAGCCGTCAGGTATGCAGAACAGCCCGCTTTTTATTTACCCCTGGGTTACTGGCGGCAATACAAGTGGACGGTCACCGTGCGGAGACATTGACACATCATCCAGTCAGAGCTGTTGCTGGTCGGCAAAACGCCCTGTGAGTGCCCAGCTGTCGTCTGATTTCGTAATGGCGTCATCCTCCCCGTCACGAAATGTACCTGGGCGGCCACTAACCAATGTCGACTTAAATTGTGCAGTTGCCGTTCCATTGCAAATTTTTCTTAAACCCTCCACATCCACCACGCAGCTTGTAAAAGTGCGACTGCAGCCTCCTGATTGCAACTGTCGCATTTACTGACAAACTTGCAGTTAGCTCGCGGCGCGGTGAGATTTTGTGGATATGTGACCGTAATCTATTGCAGATTAAAAAAATAATGGATATACGACCAATTATTCTAAATGAACATTCAAACTTAATGAAATATGAAACTAAAATTGTATAATACGCCTTTTACATGGATGTTTAGCATATTCGTAATCACGTTGACACCATTTTTTTCACAAACAATAAAGATTCAGTCTGAGTACTTTTTGTGATTGGAATAATTTCCTTTCTGTTGGAAAAAAAAAAAGCTCAAGGGCAGAAATTCACAGAAATAACATTTAAGCTCAAGATTTATGGCATATTTTAAAACAGAATTCTGCTTGCTTTGCAACATCAACGTACAGGAAAAGCTTAATTTAAAAAAAATCTAAGTATAACACAGAGATAAAACAAATAAAGCAGAAAAAAAATAATTAATTAAATTGCATAATCTGTTATTCCTCTTAGAATTCTGAATCTAGCGTTAGGTATAACAACATAATTCAAACTTTATTTCTGGTCCTGTCACTAAAAATCTACTATCATTTGTCAACAATGAAGTACCCGTTAGCTTTAAATGCACATATTTCTGTTCTGCATGTGCATGGAGCAAACATAGAATAAAACATGATAAATGATCTTTATTTTTTAAGATACAGGAGAGTTTAAACTATTAGTGATGCTAATGTTAATATCAGACAGTATCTGACAGCTAGTGATGATATCAATCTTTTCAGACACAGCTCTGAGGTCATCCAGGATTAACCTGATGCTGTGGGAAGCGTTGATGATGGCGCTCTGGGAAGCATTCAGCTGAGATGTTGCACCGCGCACCTATAAACACAACCAAACAATGGAAATATAAGAATAACGACATAAAGTTCATGGTTCTTTTTATTATTTTGACTTAAAACAGATACATTTACCACTTATCTCTTGATTAAAGCTATGGTTAATCAATGTTTACATCTTCATATCTTTTTTCTTTAAAGTCCCAGTCCAATTCCCTTTAGATCCATAGTAAAATCCTTTCCAATCGTATTTTATGTAAGATTATGCAATTTTGAGACAAAACTGAAACAAAACTGTCCTCTAGAACATAGTTTCTCCAGAGCGGCGGTAAGTAATCCGTTTTTTTGCCTCCGAGTTGTAGGCGGGACAGCAGGCACAAAGCAACCATGCCCCTACTCCCCATCATCCCTCTGTTTACACGCTCTCCTGCTAGCTTCCAGTCCCCCACAACCTGAACCTAACAATGCCGGTACAACAAAAATGAGAAGTACCAGGCTGCAGATGACATCATCGGCCAGAAGCAGAATTTATACAACTTATCCTATCCTATCCATAACTCAAAAGTGTTCAGAAATGTAAAAAATACATTTTTATTAACACTTATAACAGGAACATGTGTAACTGTTATTGTCATCAGTTAAAATAAATATGCAAAATGGGGGACTTCCGGTTCCAGTTGGTTTACTGTGAACACAGTTGTTAAAGTCTGACCGACTGATAGACTTATCTCTGAATTTTCTCTCACTTAATGCGCTTTATTGTTCAGAGCGCCTCAGGTACAATACAGACCATCCATTGATGGTGGTCGTTAGGTAAAATATGTTAATTTTCTTTATATAAGTCCTCCGTCAAAAAAAAAAAATCCAAAAGAGCACATTAAAAACACCAAAAACAACATTTTCATTGAAGTGGGTCTTTCATACAAGTAGTTTCAAAGGATTTTCCTCAAACTTGTATAAACCTCGTTGTTCAATAAGCTACAATTTATTTGGTTATCAATCCAGTGTATAATACTAGATCTAGAAAACAACCAAACAAAAAAAAAAAAACACAGAAAGTCTAATTGATCTATATTTAATCAAAATATATTGAATTTTAATTCGAATCAAATTATAAACTTGGAAATGAGATATAACTGCCTATTTCAGCTCAGATATACTGTACAAATCTCATTTAATATGATGATTAAAGCACAGCCTACCTCCCTGTTGGCACTGCTGTAAACATGGCGAACTATTTGCCCCACATCAGAATACAGTCGGCTGTTAGACTCCAGCAGCTTTTGCTGTAAAAGACTGTCCCCTGTAAAACAGAATCATAAAAACACACAAAACATAAATTCAGGAATATCCAGTTTTACAGCTGCATGGACCCCGTTTTTAGATTAAAATGTTTTTGTTGGACTTTGTTCTGTCAGAAAAATGACAATTTTTATATCAACCGAAGTGTTTGGGCCACCATAAAAAAAAATAATAAAAACAAAAGATAGTCATAAATCTATTTTCAAAAATGGAAATTTTACATGAAAAAATAATACATTTATGAGAAAAAAAAGTTGTCCTTTTACAAAAATTACACTTGTCAAATTATTAAAAAAGTCACAGTTTTACAAGGGAAAAGCCATGCTTTTTTGAAAATAAAGTTGATTGTATATGCCTCCATTCACATTACAACACAATAAATGCATCAATACAGACATTTATGGTGCCGCCATTAGACTTTAGTTCATCATAGAAATCTATGTCCCATAATGAAACCAGGATCTCTGCAACCATACTGCCAACAACGTAAACGGCAGGCTCACGAGAAATCCACTCTGTGTGGCGCAAGAATTTTCTTCTGAAGAGGCCCGGTTTCCTGCCTATTCTTTTTAATGTCCTTATACTTTTAATATTGATTCACTAAAAGACTTTATTATCAGTGAAACCAATGCTGAAGTAATGGCTTAAAATGCGTTCTACATCTCTCATACTGAAACGCAATATTGGTTCCTTTTGTTGTTATAGCTTTTTAAGCAAACAGCATTTTCCCTCATGAATGTATGACTTTAATCTCAGAAATCCTCAACGTAAAACTTTATAACTGTATTACTGTCGAATACTAACTCTTCTACAACCAAATCCTCATAAAATTACAACCTTTTATTCACTCATGGGCGAAGGCGGGGGACACCCCTGGACTGGTCGCCGGGCTGTCGCAGGGGCCACACAGTCACACACTCATGCACACTCACATCCACACCTAGGGGCAATTTAGAGTATGAAGCATGTTTTTGGATGGTGGGAGGAAGCCGGAGTCCCCGGAGAAAACCCACGCATGCACGGGGAGAACATGCAAACTCCACACAGAAAGGTCCCCCATTGGTGACACTGTTTCAAGGCCCCCAGCCAGGACTTGAACCAGGAACCTTCTTGCTGTGAGGCAAGAGCGCTAACCACTGCGCCACCGTACAGCCCCTTCCTCATACTGATTGAAAAAAAAAAAAGTTGTACCCATATAATTTTATTGACTATTCTAATACAATTACATCTTTTGTTAACGTCTTTATTCATTGTTGTCATATTTTTTACAGCTTTATTCTTGTAAATGTCTCTCTTTTTGATTTTTAACCCTAACACTGTCGTACTATAGGGAATCTTGCAAAGTGTTGATGGCTTTGCTCCTTACCATGTGACCTGGATGAAAGGTTTGGCCTTTCGTCCACTACTGACTGAATATCAACATGGTCCCTGACCACAATGAGAGGAGGGAGGTCCTTTTTTAATATCTGGGCCCTTTCTTGTCCCGCTGCAGGATGTTGATGGGCCGCCTGGCCCGGCTCCCCCTCACTGTCTGTTTCAGAGGCTTCTCCTGGAACCTGAGGGCGTTCATGAACACACAAACGTGCATTTGGGTCGGTAACAATGCAGCTGACTGTGCTGAATCAGAAAAGTGACAGCAGGAAATGAGCAGCAGGTCTACCTTTGCTCTGGCTGCTTGTCCAGAAGGCAGTGATGTGATGTAAACTTCATCATCAGAGTCGGTTTCAGAAGCCTCTCCCTCCACTACAATGCGGTACCTGGTCGACATGCCTGCAGATGCAAACAAACGAAACGAGACTGAGTCAGACATTTCACAACTAATTTAGCGAACACATGCGCAAAAAATGAGCTAATAATTTAAAACATACCCTCTAACTTTTGACTTATTTTTAAAGTATTAAGTTAAGAGAGCTAAAACGCATGTAACAACCAACCTTTATCGTAATGTCAACACAAGTCACATGAGCAACCCGGAAGTAACGCAAAGATTTAGACTAATTCGATTGGCTGTTGGACAAGGGTCCGTTGAAATAAATGTCCAGCGTGCGCCGGAAATCGGTGGTAACTGTTGAGATATAATTGTCTTTTTTGTGTAAAAATAAATAATAAATAAAATTGGGGTTCCTTTCTGACGATATCTGTTTCAATAACCCCGCACACAGTTTATTGTCGTCTCCTTCACTCGTGCGCTGGAAGTTAACACCGCCCTCCAGAAATGTAAGAGAATTCTATGTTGCTATTATCGAGAGTTTCCCAAGAAAAAACAGAATACTTTGTGGACAATGGGCTCTATGCACGGAGCTGTGTGACATATTTCCAATTTAAAAAAAATAAAGACCGCTCTTTTATTTCCGGTTGTGAATAAACTGTATGAACTGACTTGGCAAATCTCTGTGTACTATTCCTGATACTGTCTAATTTTGGTTATTTTTTACATGGCCGCATATGTACGTGCGACCAGCATTAACAGTGATGGAAATTCACGTTGGCCACGCGTAAAACATGCAGCAAAAACGCACATTGCTGCAGTATTTTAAGTGCATCCAAGGCTGGATTTTGTTGTCGGTCGTATGTATTTAAAATTACGCTTAAAGTTAAAGTCTCATTAGCTGTCACGCATCCAGGTGTGTGAAACGTGTTCTCCGTGTCCTCTGGCGGAGCGGGGAGCTGCATCCACAAAGGCAAACACCCAGAACTCACAAAACACTACCATGTACTGTATGATCACATGACTTCTGGAGATGAAACGTAGCGACGTTAGAACATTTAAAACCCGTTCAACTGAACTTTGAACATGTAACCGAACTTTAAAGTGACTTTCAGACTGCTGGTTCTACTCCCAGCTGATGACGAGCCTCTGCCTTCTTCATCGAGTGGCAGCAGCGGCGTGCTCGAACCGTCACCTCGCCTGTCAGACTGCTTTACCTGACACTGAAAATGACATTGATAGAAATCTGCTGTGGAGGAACGAAAACTCAACTAACAGGATGTAAAGATAAAGTCGGCGGTCATTAGATATTTCTTTCATGCTAGTTAGCATTAGCCAAAATAAAAGTGACTATTCGAGCTAATTTCTTTCATGCAGCCAGGGTTGAACTTCTTTTTTGAACTTCTTTAAAATACGTGCGGCAATCTGCATATTGGCTTTACGTGTTAAGTGTCGGCAACATGAATTTCCATCAGTTGTGAGCTGATCGTGTGTAAATACATGCCAATAACATCAGACTTTAGCAAATTATCTTCAAAGTTTGCTGTGTAGGATTACACAAATCATGTAAATCCTTTTTGCCTTTTATTTTTGGGTGTTTTGCTAGAAAGATGAACAATGCACTTGACATCATTACTAGTGACTCTGGGTAGCTCCAAAAGACATCTTGTTAACTCCAAATACTCTATTTCTATGTGGACAACGTAACCGGAAATGATTGAGCGGGCAAGGGCCAAACGCGGAAGTATGTCGTGCATACAGTCCATTAACTCAGCCTTTAATAGAGACAGTTTAATTTATTTATACTTTGTTGCATAAAATGAACTAATATTTCATCCTCTTTCATTCCGTTCTCTCCTCTCTACTCTACAGTGTTGACAGATAGAGACACGCTTTTTCATCCCAAAAGTCAGACAGACAGACAAATGAACAAGTAAACAGCTAGGTATTTAAAAAAACAAAAAGATGAATACAATGCATTGTGGACCTGCTTGTGCTTGTCCCAAGCAGAGGCTAGTGTCAGTGCAATCAAGATAAAACATAAGACATAGCGTCTATTCAGACTGGAGAAGTTCATTGGTCCAGACCAAGTCCACCTAATTTGGCTCCGTTTGAGTCCTTAACGCAGAGACTCCCTGTTCAAACCAGACGGAAGGCTGTTAATCTGGCAGCAAAAGAAGGAATACCGTCTTAGACAAAGGCTCTAATCAAATCACTTGACTTGATTTCCTGTGTGATTCATAGCTAAGGATCTTTGTAATGAAAATAATCTGCTCGTATTTTTGATTTTTTTACCTGATTAAAATAAATGTCTTTGATGAAAATAATCTGCATATATTTCTGATTTGTATACTGATCTATGTAAATGACTTTTTCAGATGTTGGGAACTTGCTCTATATTGCTGTTTTGCTCATGAGAAATAAAATACATTAGTGGATGTTTGAAACTTACATCACTGATTCTTTTTTCTGCACAAGCTACAAACAAGTTTAAAATTGTGTTATATCTATATACATAGCCATTTCTTGTTACTTAAGGATGCTTAATGACCTGAATCAATGTTGGTACGGTATTAGTATCTGATCATAAGTTACGAACCGAACATTGATAACTCTAGTTAAGTAAATTTTGTGGTTGAGCTTGGGTGGGATTATATAAATTCGCTTCCTCCCACTCCCTTTCAAGCAATCTATCATTTTATGCATCATTATCATATGTTTGACATGTTTTTTATGGATGTAAAACTCTGTTGATTGTGCTACATATGTGTTATTCTTGCCTGATTGCTTAAAATAAACAATTTCAAATCAGATTAAAACCCTGCATTTGGTTTTTGTTCAGACTGGCGCCTACAGGAGCTTTCTATTTCGGACTAAAGCCTGTAAACAACTAAAGATCACTTCAGTCATTGGCCAGGAATTAAGAGGGTGTGGCAAAGCAACAAGAGAAAGAATAATGGAAGTCCTGCGCTTTGCAGTCCTTATCGGGATTGTTCATCGATTCAAACTTTACATGTCACTGATTTTCAAAAGTTTGGGGTTTTGTCCCCAATCAGTAAAACACATCGTGAGACCAATATGTGGAAAATATAAAATGAGGTGTGTCCATCACTCCAATACAAAAATCTGTGAAGTGAAACAAACACAGTATGACATAAACTGAGTTTTTCTATTGTCAGTTTATTGTCAGTAGTTTATATCTAAATTGTATCTATTTGGGTAAAAGAATTGGACTGTACCTTATCGCCAAAAAGTGAGTCAAATCTTTTATGTATCAATTTGTGAACCATGTATAGAGATGCGTATCGTGAGAGAGGGACAGATACACACTGCCAATTTGACATTTTCATGACCATCATTTCTCTTCCAGTCAGGAGACAGCTCGCCAGAAAATGTTGCTCTTGTTTCTTGTGCGAAAAGAATGGTGACATATTAACCCTTTATTGATGGTTCACAACTTTTTTTTAAATTTGCCACAAACAACCCCATCCAACACACACACACACACTTTGGGAGTCTTTGCATACACTCAGTTGACACATGTTAACCTTTTTCAGGAAAATTGTCCAAATTGCTTTGCAACGATACATTCTGTGCTGTATTCACTGTTTCAGCAAAAGTAGGAAGTTCGAGATTTGTCAAAGACTAGAGCCTTCAACAGGGAGAGTTTGAAAATTGTTGTTGTATATTCCCCTAAGACTGAAAGCAGACTTAAAGTTAATTTAGTGTTTCGATTCAGTTGTGTGTGTGTGACTTTGTGTGTGTGCAGGATTTTTGTTACTATAATCACCTAACTGGTCTGGGCCAGTTGTCCCAATGGGGACAGAGAACCATTCCTAATGAGGCAGAACATAACTACTGCGAAGCTGTTAGGAGCCAAGGTGTGAGGAGGTGAGGTTGAGGTTGAAGAAAATTACTCTTAAATTGCCACGGTTACAGGTCCACTGCACCAGCAGCCATCTTTATAGACCATATTTGTCATTATGTTGTCTATGCTGGCCGGGCATCATCAAATTCTGGCTCCTAAACATTTGGATTTTTCTTCCTCAGCCCCTGGGGAGAGATGAGCCATTTTCCTCTCAAAATGACAAACAGAATAATTATGTTTTTATAAAAATGATCAAATGACTGCTCTTTAGTTTCCTCGGAAACCACAGGTATAAACCACATGTAATATTGTAAAATTGCCAAGATTGGCACCAAGGCGAGAAGCAGACTGACCAAAAATCTTTGTCAAATACATTTTTTTTTGCTTAACAACCTCCACATGACTTTTGTAAGCAGATTTTAAAAAATGGCTTGTTTATTATAAAACAAAATGAATACAAAAAGAAACCATTTGTAATCATTATTAATTCTTTATTTGTAAAGAATTAAACATGTGTCGTAAAAACTGTAAAATAAAGATCATTAGGATTATTAAAAGTTTATATAATACGGTGATTTAATCTCCATTTTCCGTTTTATGTTGGCTAGCAATGATGACACACACCCTCAGCGTTTCCCAAAACTATTTAACACGTAAGCCTAATATTTGACTGAACGTGAGTTTTTTCTACAACAAAATTAAAGAAAATTACATTTTCTAAGAACAGTTCTCACAAATGTTAAACATGTAATTGTGTAAAAAAATACATTGTATTTTAAACTGGCTTCAAACGGGAAGTCAAAGTGTTTTCTGTTCTGATGACTTAATGCTTCAGTTAATTTGATTATATAAAACCTGATATTTAACACTTGAAATATGGCACAGTACAAATCATTCCTGTGTGGTAGTTTCTAAAAATATTGTAAGAAATAACCAACAGTTTATCGAGTTGTGGGCCTAATTTAACCAAAGCTCCAGGAATGTACTATTAGAGAGGTGTGGTGAGGACATGTCCCTTTATTCCTTAGTCTTTTACAAAGGAAATGACCATAAGTCTGCTTTGCTGTGGTGCCTGAACTAATTAAATTGAATGTCACAAAGCATGGCATTATAACATGTTGGTTTGGTGTAAAATAAAAACTTGAGGAAATCTGCAGCTGAATTGCAATATTTTGTACTTTTTAAAATGAAATGGGAAAGATAATGCCAGAAAGTCAAACAGTGTTGTGAGACCCAAACTGCAAAAGACCACGCTTGTGGCAGAAACTTAAGAAAGTAGGAAAATAATCTTAAACCTGACAAAAAACCATGCGCTACAGGAGAACCCAGGGGTGACAAAACATGACTTCACAATGAAGAATTTAAAACCAGACCCCTAAATCCATCGGGGGTAACACACTCAAAGATAGCAGTCGATGATAATGAACATGAGCCGGTATGACTGTGACAGAGTAGCAAGTCAGAACATAACCGAAAAGCATCTTTGAAAGAAGGAAGGGGCTTCTTCTTTTTCTGCTGTTTACTAGCGCAGCCACCTGCAGTTGGAAGAGGCTTGGAGCGAAATGTAAAAGCGGTGCAAATCTCACGATTAGGGCACGAAATGGTTCGGTTCATTGCTAACATCCTTACAATGGATTACTATCATGTCAGGAGAGTGGCTTTGGTTTATCTTTGTTTGAAAACGTAAACGCAGACTCGTCGCCATGTCTGGCCAACCCGTTCTCACTCCCAAGTCATCACATATTGATGCATGGGTAGGGGTCAGGTGTACCCAACTTGTCGTTTTTTGACGTGCTGGCTCATCTAATTAAATCAAGCCTCCCCAACTTCCCGGTGGAAAACCGGTACCGGTCCAGTACCGGACTGTACCGTTAACTTAACCCTAACCACAACCAGGTACCCCAACCATAACTATAACCAGGTTCCGGATGAGGTTCCAGACCCGGCACCAGACGTGGACCGGTCTAGGGTACCAGTACTAGACACATCCAAGCGTGGATCGGGGTAGTGTACCAGTACTGGATGTGTCCCTAGGTTCTATCTTCATTTCGACACGTTCGGTACAGCATCCAATAAAACGACTGAACCCCTGATTCAATCGGAACAGCTGGTGCAACAAAAAACGAACAGCCGTCAAAAAATGACGAGTTAGGGGCGCCCCAAGCGTCAAAGAGTGACGCAGAGGGCTCCTATCCATGCGTCAAGATGTGATGACTTGGGAGTGACTTGGCAGTCCAAGACGGATCCTTCCATCAGTCAGAATGAAACAACTGTACGCAGAACTTGCTTGTAACGTGCTACACGCTATCCCAGTTACAAGCGCTAGCTGTGTTGGCATTATAATTTGTGCTGTCACACAATTAATTTTTTTGTGCAATTAATTAATCGTGACCTTTAAATAAATATTGTAATGAATCTATTCTGCAAAAAGCCTACTTTTGAGATATTTTCATTTAAATGGCTGCTGACACAGACTTTCAATAAGTGAACTACTTTGTGCAATAAGTGGACTTTTTAATGGTACTTGGTTTTCATGTTTAACTTTTTTCAGAACATGCGACTGTAAGAACACTTTCAGGAATTTTCGTGATGCACGTAAATGTCACAATGACAATAAAGCCTGTTCTATTCCATGCCACGTTACTGTGACCATGCTAACTCCAAACATTCTTAGAAACACGTAAAAAAAAGTCAGACGCAACATATTCTCCTATTTACAGTACCCATAACTCCAACCTTGTTTGTTGCACAAAAAAAATCAAACGGATACCACTAAAACAAATGTTACTTTGCTAACTCCAAACCTTGTTAGTAGCACATAAAAAAGAATAAATTCATTAGCGTATTTACAATAACACCCAACCTGACATTTTGGACACAGTGCCGTGTACCTCTCAAAATCACAACGAGAAATAATCTACAAAGACACTCTGGATTACAAGTTGCACTTTTGTTTTTTGAACAAAAAGTAATGCTTTTTACTTACCCTCAAGTGTAGCCTGATGTGTTACGAAATCCCTGACAGTGGTGGGTTTTTTTGCACTTAATTGATATAGTTTGGCAAAGGTAATAGATAGAAAAGGTACTGAAACAGGGAGTTAAAGAGTGAAAAAAGAACAGAATCCAAATACAAAAAATGATTTAGATTTGCAAATTCTACTGCAACTAATCCTGTGTATCCAGGCCGGTATTTTTCATGATGAAAGCTAGCCTGGAGCAGAAATAATTTCCCCCCTTTTCCCCTGTGGTAGAAATAAATATTCTACATTTTTCTAATATGTAAAAACGTCAGATTCATGGCTGCGCTCAAACTGACTTAACTTGAACAGATGTAGCAATAAAGCAAATATTAGAAAAATAACTATTTGATGTAACTTTTTTTAACAGGTATATTCCCTGGAATGACTCAAATGGAGGTGCGCAAACAAATTACATCTTTAACCTGCCACCAATCACGCAGCCTCATGATTACACATAATAAACACATAACCTTAATGATGCCAGATGCTGTACACCTTCATACAGCTACTTTGCAAAGGATAATTCTCACAATACAAGCAAATACAAAAGGTGGGAATAGCCTCGTGTGGGAATGAGTCAACGTGTTATCCCTTTAATTAAGACTGATGCATTTTTAATGTATGGTCCTAGCTCAAAGTAGGGGAGGCATCAAATTATGCAAAGTAAGTAAAATGCTAATGGAGCAAATATTGCTGTGGGCTGCTGCTAAAAAATTGGGACTTTGCAGTTTTTCTTTTTTTATGTGTTTTCCCATCGGCCAAATGTTAACTTTTTTTCCCCCTCAAAGCCGAAACTATCAGTCTGCAATTTCGAGGATGCCTGAGTTGTTGGTGTGAAGTATGTGTTGGTCGTGGTTTTTTTTTACCCACAAGCCTCTGAGCCTGTTCAGCACAGTGGCAGTTCAGAAGTGGTAATCTCCGAGCGTCAGCTCTGACAGCGCCCTTCGGGTTGCATTCGAGTCCCGCCGACTGGCAGGGAAACCGAGCTGGTATCAAAGCAAAAGACGTGCACGGCTTCTGGTCGATTTTAGAGTACAAAACATCGCTGTATGTACAGACAACGACCCAAAGCTGTGCATACAAAGAAACGTGGACGCATAAATCAGGTGCAGAAGCTGCAAATTTTGCTGCCATCTGCCATTCGTCAAAAACCTCAAGGGAATTTTGGAATGCCCCGGATAAAATGAATGTTTTAGCAGATGTTTGTTCCTTGGTGAATCAATCTCTGCTACATTCCCTCCTGTGAGAAGGCTATGTGTGCCCTTGTCGTGTATTTACGACACTTTTTTTATCCTCTTTAAATGTTTGAGAAACACATGTATTCTGTTTCTGTCTTTGTGCAACGCAATGAGGAAACATTTGATTTAGAAGCCTTTATGGCATAAATACTATTTTGTCATTCGTAGCCACTGCTGTTGCTGCTGTAAGAGGAAGTGGGGTCACCAAAAAACCAGCAGGAGTGCAGTAGAGAAAACCTCCAGGCTGGGGCGGTGCGTTCCCGTTGAAATGAGGGGTAGGAGCTTCACAGAAAAGTCTCTGTAAGAAGCCTGTAACCTCCTGGGCATGACTGGAGCTCGGGAAAACACAAGCCATCTGTGGAGCTTCAGAGGCTGCAGAGGGAACTTCACAATGGCTTAGAATCACCAGGGAGAATCTGTGGTGGTGTTTCTGTCTTGGACACAGACAAAGAATTTGCCACCACTTGCTTGACTGCCAAGATGAGAAGTTCTACATTTGAAAACCAAACCAAATTGTTCTTTCCTTATGAATCCAAGCAAATCTTCAGGTTAACGGATCCAAAAGTACGTTTTCTTTGACCCAATAATTCACTTCTTTTTCTGCCTGAGATCATGCTTTACAATCGTGTGGTTTTTCTTTTTTTTTGACTGTAAAAGATCCAGAAAGGGGGTGGTCACTTCTTAGTATGCTTTGCATTGACCAATCAAATCTGTCTAAAATTATAACGTACGTTAAAAAAATCACCAATAGTCGTAATCGATATTTTCTAACCATAGAGGCAGAAAAAGAGACCGGAGACGGAGCTGACAATGTTGAAGTTCTGAATAAATCCATCAGAAGGATAGCTCTTTCTAGAACCAACCAACCAACCTGGCCTTGAAGCTCCTTATTCGCCATACACACCTGATCCAGGTAATCAGCACCAAATAAGGCAGGATTTCTGGAAAACCAGCAGGAGGCCGGCCCCTCGAGGACTTGAGTTTGACATTTGATTTTATGTTAGTAAAAGGATATTAATACCAGGTTTGTGGACGTAGTGAAGGGTGGTTGAAGAAAGAAAGTGTAGGTTTTCTGCTGTTGTGAAGTTTGGTCATTTTCAACGTTTGGAATGACACTGTTTAAAGTAACAGTGTTATGTAACGTGTTTGTCTTTTAGTAACGGGGTAATCTACTTACTGTTATTGTTTTTATAACATGGTTACCGCTACCAAGTGCGTTACTTTCATTGGCTCACACGAAATGTCAAAGTCGTGGACCATTCGGTGAGTGTGTAGTGAAAATGTTCAGGCACGTCTTTCTATGGTCATGCTGTGGGTGAGGGGTCATAGTGAATTATTACACAACATGTAAGGGTAAGTAAAGGTAAAGGACCTCTAGGCACAGATGCATCTATTGGATAACTAAATCATGGCTATTTCAAAGCTTACAGCTATAGATATATATGCTTATAGATCTGCATTACGCATCTTATAGACATCAATTCATAGAGGTCTATTGCATATCGCAGTTTAGATCTCTAGCAGAGGACTTTCTCACAGCTAATTGGATCGCGGTCCCATCATGTCCTGAGCGTTGTAAACAAGCTATTTAGGTAGTTTCTTCTTGCCGGAGATGTATTAGTCGATTTATTAGTTATCTGAGAAACATCTAACTAATAGATAGATAACTAATAGATAGCTAATAGGCATAACATCATTTGTAAATGTCTATTAGTTCTATTGTAGATGTCTACAGGACATCTCAGACACCTCTATTTTGTTACTCTATTAGATATCTACCAATAGCGTTTTGCATGTAGAGGTCTCCTACCTGTAGACACTTCATCTTTGGATGTTTTTAGATGTATGTTAGAAAACTTCTATTCTTAGATCTTTGCCTCTGACCAGACACTAGACTTGCAGAAGATACAAAATGGGGTTTTAGCTCATTCTAATAATAATCCACTCTAATGGAAAATGAAACATTTTCCCGTCATTTTTATTCAGTTGTATGATAAGTAAAAAATCTAAACAGAAATATTTTTGTTGGAATCTTATTTTGATGCAGATTTCTGAGACCTTTAACCCTGGATTACTGTAAATATTATAAGCTCTGATATAATATTTGATCAATTTGAATAGTGAGTGTTTGCGTCCATTAAATGCTATAATATTAGAAAATATTAAATGTTTTAAGCATGTGTTAATATGTCTGTTTTTTTAAGTTTCCTTTAAGGACTTGTTAATGCCTTTTGCTGCAGAGTTCCATGCGGCTTATCTGTCTGACATGCATGCACTCATGTTACATAGGCACTTTCTTCATTTATGCTGCACAGACTAAATCAATAAATGATCAATTTCAGTAGGAAGTCTGGTTCTGGGTTTACCCCTCATCATTTTTTGTTGCTTTTCTTGTTATATTTAAGATAAAAAAAACAAAAAGATGCAGCAAAAACCTACTTTTTATTAGTGAATAATAAAGCTAAGGACACGAAAAAGGAACAGGACCTATTTGAGACTTTTTTCTTACCTATTTAATATGCAATTTAGATAAAAATTAAAACTTTCATTTTTTATCTGAAATAAATACATTTTTATCTTCTTTTGGATATTTTTAAGCTCTTGTCTATCAATCTTCCCGCTGCCATCCACATGTCAAGACAACAAGGAATGATGTATGATTTGACACGGCTCACGTCGCCAGCAGACTGCTAAGAATTTATTTCCAACAAAACCGACTCGCAGCCCATCAATTCCCCAAAGAAGGGATTCCACAGGCTTGCATAAGGCAGTGATGGATGGCACAGCAAAGCCCCCATTGTTTGTGAAATTAGCCGGGTCTATAATCTTACTCCCATGTGATGCCAGTAGATCTCCCTCGTGAAACTAGATTAGCTGTTAATGTTTCTTGGATGGAAAAAAAGGCATTTCTGCAAGGAGTGACACACATTTGGATTTTACTTTTCAAAATAAAGGCTTTATGCCAGTTTCAGAATATTACAATCGATATTCAAATACCAGTGTAAGCAAGTAAGTTACGTTTATTTGAGTAACATCTTTCCCAGACAGCAGTCACAAAATGCTTTACAGGATAAGAATAAAACAACACATAAAATATGTAAGAATAACATAAAATACAGCAAATTTTAAAGTACATAAAATTGTGAGCCACCAGCTTAGCTGCTAAGTGTTGGAGTGAGTGAGAGGGTCATGTTCCCTCACCTTCAGGTGGGGGACAGGTCTCTAAAAACATTTCCTACGGGCCAAACAACAGTTTGGAATACTCTGCCTTCTTGGTATCTCTCGAAGGGATACTGCATAGTGCCCCAACGGGGGACTCCATTGTCCTCCTGGGAGACTTCAATGCCCACGTGGGCAACGACAGTGGCACCTGGAGGGGCGTAAGTGGTAGAAATGATTGACTTTGTAGTCATTTCAGGTGACCTTCGACCGTGTCTTCTGGACACTCGGGTAAAAAGAGGGGCAGAGCTGTTCGCTGATCACTACCTGGTGGTGAGTTGGATTTGCTGGAGGGGAAGGAGGTCAGAAAGACTTGGCGGACCTAAACGTACTGTGAAGATCTGCAGGAAATGTCTGTCAGAGTCCTTCGCTAGGGAGGTCTTTAACTCCCATATCCGGGAGAGCTTCAAACAGATACTGAGGGAGGTTGGTGGCATTGACTCAGGGTGGACCATGTTTTCTCTTTTGTCTCTGCTGCTGTTCGGAGCTATGGTTGCAAGGTCTCTGGTGCCTGATGCGTCGGAAATTCAGGAGGGGAAGCAGTCCTCTGCAGGTTCTGTTTTCAGTGAAGGTGAGGAGCTGCTGACGGTGGAAGGAGTACTTCGATGATCTTCATAATCCTGCTGACACATCTTCTCTTGAGTAAGAAGAGGTGGAGGACTTTATGGTTGGATGGTCCATAACCCAGGCTCAAGTCACCGAAGTAGTTAATGAGCTACACCGGTAGTGGAAAGTCCGCCCCGAGTACCTCAAGTCTCTGGATGTTGTGGAAGTGTCCTGGCTGACACGTCTCTGCACAAGAAAACGTTTTAGCAATCTCAGAATCAGGGATCATAAGTATACCCACTGCCCTCCCTCTGCACCACAGCCACTCATAGTTTCTTGCATCTCGGAGCACAGCATGCCTTCCCTTGTTTGTACGATTCGCTTAAATTTAATTAATTAATTTAGATTTAATAAATTAGAGCTTTCCGCTTCATAAATAAAAAAGTAAGTGGTATTTCTTTCTGCATCAGTACGTTCCATTTTTAATTCACAGCCTTCCCGAACCCCATACTCAACGAGCACCCTCAACAGGAGGCCATGGGGGACCCAGTAAACCCCCTTCACCTCGCTGTTTTTCCTAGATTTGAGGTTTGGCCGTTGGCCATATTCAGGACCCTGGAATAGACTTTCCCAGGGAGGATGAGGAGTGTGATTCCCCGGTAGATGAAACACTTCAGTTGGTTCCCCTGTTGAAAAGGGGAACCACCAACCCTCTGTAAGTACAGTGGTACAGTTCCCGACTGCCAGAGACAGGTTGAAAAGTTAAGTCACTCGGAGAGAGCTCGGAGTTGTGCTGTTACTCCTTCACATTGGTAGGAGCCAATAGATTTAGCTCAGGCATTTCGTTTAGATGCCTCCTGGACCCCTGGGGATGTTTTCCTCCCCAGGGAGGATGTCCCATTGAGCGGAGACCCTGTGGAAGATCTAGGACACGCTTGAGAGACTTCATCTCCCAGTTGGCCTGGGAACGTCTCGGGGTCCCTGCAGAGGAGCTTTAGGAAGTGGCCGGGGAGAGGGAAGTCTGGACATCTTTGCTTCGACTGCTGCCTCCACAACCTGGTCCTAGATGAGCGGAAGAAGATGAATGGATGTAGAGATGATAACAAAATGTTTTTAGTTAATTCATTCAAAGCATAGAGCACTGACAGTTGGGAAGGGAGGATGTGACTTCATTGGGTCATGGAGCTTCAGAATGAGGTTAAGGGTCAGAGCACCGAGGTTTTGTAGTAATGAGGTCAGGCAGTGATGTATAACTGCACCCAAACTGCAAAGCACCTTGTAGGATAAATAGAAAACATGAAAGTAGATAAGGATCATTGGTGACAAATGGTTTACCCCAAATGTTCTTCTTCCGTAACCTTTGGGTTCATTTGTGTTCACAAAAACTAATATATAGATTTATTTTATTATGGCCCGCAGCAGCAGGGGTCCTGTCTGCAAGGACCATATTGTTTTTACATGTATGAAATGACCCAAAAACATACAAAAAGCCTTTAACCGACCTCAAGGAACAGGCCTTTGTGTACCCAGACCTGACCAGTGTGTAGTACAAAAAAAAGCGCACGAACCCACACAGCCCCATAGACGCAAATGCTTCTATATTGTTTCTGCTTTGTTTATTATTATTATCTGTCTTCTTTCTAACGGCGTCTTTGAGCGAAAATTACACCCCCGCCACATACCCGAAAACTCACCAAAATTTCCACAAACCTAGGGAAAATTGAAAATGAATTTTCGACATGGTGCACGACACCCCCCCCACAACGATGACATCACGGCGAGCGATACCGCCAAAAAAATGAATGGGCCGAAAACTGTTTATGGGGCCAAAAAAAAAAATTCGAAATCGCACACGAAACCAAAACACACGCGACGGGGGTATCCAGGAGAACTTTTGAAATCATTATGGGGGGGCCGCACGACCCACGCCATGGCGGCCATTTTGTGGTGAAGTGCGAGATTTGGCGATTTTCGTGTTTTTTCAGAATATGGGAAAACGACACTTTGGTTGTTCCGATTTTTACGAAACTTTACACACATCCCGCTAGCCAGAGTCTACAACCACCACAGAAGTTTCATTGACCTTTGACCTTGGGAAGCGATATTTACGTAACTGAAAACGGACCTTTTGTTGTCAAGATTTTAACAAAATTTCACACACATGCAGCTAGTGCAAGTATACGATGACCCGCGAAGTTCCATTGAATTTTGACCATGGGAAAAGGCCGCCATCTTGATTTGAAAAAAAGTCCGTTTTACTCCAAGCTAAATCAAAAATTCAGCCCAAGGGTTTTTTTTCCCGATCATCTTCAAACTTTAATAGCATCATCCAGAAGAAATTTGTGAAAATTTTGTACCAAAACTGTTTCTCTATCTTAAACGGTGTGCGCATAGCAAGCTCGCAAAACTAGCGCAGTCTTTATACTCGGCCAATTCTTAACGGATTCTTGTAAAAATGTATTTATGTTGACCTCTAACCAGAACTGCACATGATAGAATAGGAACGGATACGAAAATAATGGTAAAGTGGGCGTGGCTAGTGAATAACCTTCGTTGCTTGGGGGTTTTAAGGGTTAACTTTTACCGATTTGTCTGAAACTGACGTCTATCTGTTCGGTGTCACGGGACGATCAAAACATAAAATCGTTGCTATGGCTATAAAACCAACAGAAAAGCCGCCATTTTTTTCCATCAATTTCTTACATTGAGCATAATGGGCCATTTTGGGGACAGTTTCTGGGTTAAGGCATTATGTTAGCACCTAATTTTAATCCACTATGTTGACATATAATGCGGTTTTTGGGCTATTTCTGAGTTAAGCTAACATTTCAGCAATATGTTAACTTTTTTCGCTAATTTGGCTTATAATTGTTTTTTTTTTTTTGGCTAATTCTGAGTTAAGCTAACCTTTTAGCAATATGCTAACTTTCTTCACTAATTTGGCTTATAATGGGGTTTTTTGGGCTAAGTCTAAGTTAAACTAACATTATAGCAATATACTAACATTCGCTTAGCTTATAAAATGTTTTTTTGGGCTAATTCTGAGTTAAGCTGACATTTAAGCAATAGGCTATCTTTTTTCGCTAAATTGGCTTATAATGGGGTTTTTTGGGCTAATTCTGAGTTAAGCTAACCTTTTAGCAATATGCTCACTTTTGTCGCTAATTTGGCTTATAATGGGGTTTTTTGGGCTAATTCTGAGTTAAGCTAACCTTTTAGCAATATGCTCACTTTTGTCGCTAATTTGGCTTATAATGGGGTTTTTTGGGCTAATTCTGAGTTAAGCTAACTTTTAGCAATATGGTAACTTTTTTCGCTAATTTCGCTTATAATGGGGTTTTTTTGGGCTAAAAAAGTGATAGGGTCAATGGTGCACTGCAGGGGGCGGTGGAAGGGTGCTTAGAGGTTGGGCGGTAAGGGCGTAGTGGCGTGTAGAGGCCAGGGCTAGGGCGACGGGTAGCACCTGCGGGCCATCCAACGCTGCTTGCGGCTTTAATTATATTAATCTTTTGTTTTCAATTAATCTTTTTATTAATATAATTTTCACTACAGCTTTAAAATTGAAAGGACTTAAATATTTTATCCATATGGAATACAAATATAAGAAATACTTATTGATTGAACAAAAAAAAAAAACCAAACAAATCAATGCAATAAGTAATTACGTTTTTTTTAATGCAAAAATATGCTTTTTGAGTACCTTTTAAAATGTCAAAATCATTATTAAGTCTAATGAAGTTCCATTTTAGTTCATTTTACATCAGGAGGTTTGTACAAAATGTTTTAATAACCAAACAGAATTATTTTTGAATGGAAACTGAAAAGATAAAACTATTGTAAATTAAATTTAATCAAATTGTGAACTGAATCTAATTGAATCAGTATTGATAATGAGCCATTGCGATTGGTCTGTTTTCAGACTGGTTTTCAGATTTCTGTTTCTGACCACAACTTGTAAACAAAACTATGTGACTAAAGATCTCTTCAGTCATTGGCCAGGAACTACAAGGAAAAAGTCGGAGGAGCAGCGTTTTAAAGTCCTCATCAGGATGGTTAATTTATTAAAACTTTATATTTTGATTACCATTTTTAAACATTCATTCATTTTCTGAACCGCTTAATCCCAGTTTTAAACATCAGGAACCAAAATTTTTACTTGTTACTTTGGTAAGATGAATGATGCAAGATGGTTACTGGCAAGGAGACGTGCTGTGTGTGCTTTAACTCAGAGGATGTTAGCAACTGCAGTACTGACGAGACGTCGTCTATAAAGTTACGATGATTCATGTTTATAACATATAGATTGTAGGGAAAACAGTGAGAAGCAATGTGCGTCACGTTAAAAGTTTTTTTAACCATCCTGCATTCATCTGACCACATTTCAATGACTTGTTTTGTCTCATGGTTGAACTACAAGCTACAAGCTAGCTTTTAGGATGACGTCACAGCAGCACATGCTGCACTGGCTGCACAATGAGACACAGAAAAGCATGTAATGTGTTTTCAGCTGTTTAAAATAAAAGTTCTAACAACAATCAATCAATGCTTTACATTTGTCCATTCCTAATAGGTTTACATCATCACAACTTGGCTTTCCGCGATGGTGGCCGTTTTGGTTCAGTTATTTCACTCCCAGAGCGTTTTGTATTCATACTGAGGAATCTCAGAGCGAACCGAAGCTCAGTACGATTGGAAATGCACCGAGAGCACCTCAAAAAATGGGTCCGACTGCAGTTCCTGGTCCATGACTACACAGACGGAAAATTTGTTCCGAATTATCAGGGAAACGAACTCTGGTTCACTTTTGGCGGACCAAATGTGTCCAGTCTGAATACACCCTAAAAGAAGGTGCTATATACTGTCTTTACACTTCTCCAGGATTTTTCTTTGGTTGATCCAGTTTCGCTCAACACTGAATGTGTGACAGACTGCCAGAGGTTTTAATCACAGACTGGTCTTCCTGCAGAATATCTCAGACATTTCTACTTCCTCAAATCCATTCATCATTCATTCATTTTCTTTATCCCTTTCGGGGTCACGGGGCTGCCGGAGCCTAACCCGGCTACTCATGGGCGAAGGCAGGGGACGCCCCTGGACTGGTTGCCAGTCTGTCACAGTCACACATTCATGCACACTCAAATCCACACCTAGGGAAAATTTAGAGTGATAACCTAATAATTAACCTATGAAGCATGTTTTTGGACGGTGGGAGGAAGCCGGAGTCCCTGGAGAAAACCCACGCATGCACGGGGAGAACATGCAAAATCCACACAGAAAGGTCTCCCTATTGGTAACACTGTTTCATGTCCCCCAGCCAGTACTTGAACCGGGAACCTGTGAGGCAAGAGCGCTAACCACTGCGCCACCGTGCAGCCCTCCATTCCAAATAAAGGGAAATGAGTAGGCTCCTAGAAAATGAATTCATGGAACACGTATGTTAAAATTAGACTTAAAGGAAAAAAAACAGTGACAATTAAAGTCCATTTTATAACATAGAAATATTGCCATACTTTAATAAAAAGTTTAGTACAAATCTAAAGCAATTTTTAAATGTTTTTAGTTTGAGGGCAAATTTTTGTGAGGTTTTGTAAGCTGAATGCGTGATTCATATTTTTCTTAATATTTAACAGCAGTCTGTACATTAAATCCCTTGCTGAGGATGAGATACATATTCATTTTAAAAAAGGCAATCGGTCATTTTAAAATGAGTTTCTTTAATATTTAATTGAGACGTTCCTTGACAGTAGCAGAGAGAGCTCTGAGTTGTGTGCAGCATTTGCTATTCATGTAAGACTTAGCTGTAGATCATGACAGAAGAACCAGATGTACTCCTGTTTGGTCTTTGGAAAAATTCTCCTAATCGTTATATTTTATTTTCAGGTTTCTTAAAGTGTAAAACAACAATAAAATTAGGAACTATTCTGAATTATTTCTCAAATGTGTTTGTTGCACACTGGTGGATCCACATCTTAATGAGCATTCAGTTGATGTATTTATAAATTGTTGATTAGTATGAGTTTGTACTCAAATTATTTTGCTAATAAAATAATAAATAAATTACAAAATAATGGTTTATATTACCTAATAAATAAAAACAAAGGCGTCCACTGTTTTGTCTAAAGTTAACTTAATGATGGGCTACAAATGCAAGAATCTGTAAAGCTAAGTACACAAAGGCCTCGGCAACCTGGCGTTAATGCGACCACTTTCAATGAAAATTCCATGTCATCGCCCGTAAACCCGCATTTCGGGTTTTTGCGTTCAAAACTCTTGTTTTCATGTGTCGCCACAACATTTTTGACTTCTTTTCTGTGGCTCTAAGTACAAACCGGGTGTTTATTGTTTGCACTCTAAAAAAACATCTGAACTGTGACCAATCAGGGAGTTGGATTTAGTAGTGATGTATGAGTAGCGCTCTTTTCAAAAGACAGACGTGCCAATCTGTTGAAAAGTGATCGTGAAGGAGAAATGAATGTTTGCGGTTTGTGCACGGCTGGAATCATATGACACCAAAATATATCAGAAAAAAGCTGTGAAAAAAAAAGCCTGGAGCAAGATTCACAAGATTTGTGCCGCTTTGACATTTCACACCAAGACTCTTAGCTGTAGGTGGTGGACATGTGCTGGTGAAAAGTAGTAAAACAAAAGAAGAAAAAGAAGCCCATCCCTTCTAGTTGGTTGTGAACACTACATGCTAAAAGAGCATTCGTGTACTGCATGATTCTAGAACATGTAAAACATATATGTGGCGTAAAGGCTGTCTTGATGCTTTCTTTTGTTCAGGTTTTATTTTTACTTCCTCTGTGGTATAATCCCACCAGGATTGAGTTTATAATCATCACAGCTGCTTTCTGTTGATAACCCTCTGTCACATCTACTTCATTAAGTGTGGACAGACAGACCAGGGACACTTGAGAACCTTCTCCAAATCCTCAGACGGTATGACTAATAAATTAGAAGGAATTCTCAAGGAGATCTTTCAATAATTTATTTCCGCATAAGGAAAAGTAAACACAGTACTCAGATTTTTGTCACAACAAAAGACTATCTGGGACTCTCTGCTAAACTAACTGTTTAGCAGCAACAAGCTGCTGATAACACAGTTTCTGTCCAATCCTCCGCTTGAGCTGGATCTCTTTTAGATTTGGACGGCTCCTCCCAACACCAGACTGACCTGATTACCAATTATCTCTCCAACACTTACACTGAACCACTTTAGTGTTGGGGGAAAATGAAGAAACAAATTAACTTATTTGTTGTACACGTTGTAGAACGCGTGAACAGTCAAAGATTTACGAGACGTCAAAAATATGTTTTAGTTAGTTGTCAACAGTGACATCTCTAGTGTTAAAGGGTTAAAGCAATGAGTAAGATCAAACCAATAACAACAAATATGATTTGCTACTTTGTGTCATTTGTTTTTAACTTTAAAGGAGACAATTAAGCAAAACCTGGAAAAGCACCAGTGTTTGCCAATATGTTTACGGTTTCTAAACTGAAGAGTGAGTGCACAAAACAAGACAGAAAAGCCAAGTAGCAAGGTACCCTTTTTCCACACTATAAGGCCTTACTTAAGAAGCCTTAAAAAACCAAAAAAAAAAACTGAGCACCTTATGTATGGATTTATTCTGGTTATACTTATTGATGTTGAAAACATTTTCAGCGGTACATGGCCTTCTGTCAAAATACCAGTCTGTTTTGGTTTTTACAAGTCAAAAACAAGGTCGGGTGTCATCAACATGCTAACACGACTGACATGTAGCGGTGTCGGACTGTGTTTTTTTCCCGAGTTATTAACAAGGTTGTGTGTTAGTGTGGTCACAGTAACAATTGTTTTAGCTGCATCAATATTTTTTACATTTTGCAAAAAGGTAAGGAGTTACAGGCATTTTGAACATGCAAACGCGGCTAATGCTTTTAACGTGGCTAAAATAGTGATGTCGGACTGTGTTTTTTTATGTTACTAACGAGATGTTTGGAGTTGCATTGTTACAGTGACATTTGTTTTAGCAGTATCAGGGTGCTTTTTTACGTGTTGCAAATAACGTTGTGAGTGACAGATTCTGTGAAAACACTAATGCTTCCAACATTGCTAATGTGTAGCAATGTAAAAAAGTTGATAGTTGGCATAGTTACAGTCACATTTGCTTTAGTAATATCAGTTTTGGTTTTTTTTACGCGTTGCAAACAAGTTTGGGAGAAGTATGTATTGGGAATAGGCTAATGCAGCAAACACTTCTAATGTGGCCAATGTGTCACGTGCTACTAACAAGTTCTAAAATTATTTCAAACACAACTTATCTCTGACTCTTTGTCTCGCTAAATGCAGCTTCTAATTCCATGAGCTTCGTGCAGCCTATGTGACATAAGTTCAAAAATAAACAATTTTGTGTAGCTTATAATTTGGTATTCCTGAAAGTGCGGAACATAAAGTAGGATAATTCGTTTTTTTTCTGTGAGTCAAATTTATTTATTACAGTGACTGCTCATATATTAAAAAATAATTTTATGCTAAAAATAAAATCTTAAAGCTTTTTAAAATTAATTTCCCTATTTTACTGTTTAGTTTGTTTTTGACTGTTATAAATGTGACCAGATGGGTCAATATTTGTATATACTAGCCATTACAAGTGTTTTATAACTACATAGACACGCATTTTCCTTCAGTGGTTCTAACAACAGTATATTGGGTTTATTTTTATGTTGTTGTGTTCCTCCTCATGTGCATGGATCTCTCTGAGTGGATTTTGTTTATGACACCAAGGTGAATCCCATTTCAGATTATTGGATTCAGTGATTACAATTATTCTTTCCATTATAATTTCCTTTTACTGCTTTTATTTTGCTATTTAGGGGAGAAATCTGTAAGCCCAAATTGTGCAAGCAAAATAAAAAGCCATTAAATTTTACAAAATGAAGCAGAAAAACTTGATAAATAATGCATTTGTTTTGCTGCTTTGCTTTCTGAAGGGTGAAATTTTATTATCTCATTATGCAGTTTGTAAACTCGCTCTTAAAGAACTACTAAAAAGTATTAGTAGCCATTTTTGGTGGAGTTTTTACACACAGATAAAAGGCAAATACAATAGCGGGATGACTTGTGCTTAAAGGTGACCTCTGCTCATCCCAACCTCTATTGTTTTTGAAATTTATGAGCCATAAATCTGCTTAAGGAACTTAAAGCTTCTGACTGGCAACAAATCCATATTAAATACTTTGTGAGGGGAGATTGGATTTTCATTTTTCAATCCCCTTTTGCAGATTCTATAATGCTGTTTTTTGTTGAAACACACACAAAAAACTGTGAAAGTGAAAAAATTAAACATTTCATGTAGTAAATCAAAGACATTTTTCCATAAAATGGGATTTATTTTTTCCATTCCATTCATAATTATTGCTTTTGTGAACAGTTACTACAACAACAAACGAGATGGATGGATGATAGATAGATAGATAGATAGATAGATAGATAGATAGATAGATAGATAGATAGATAGATAGATAGATAGATAGATAGATAGATAGATAGATAGATAATTTGTCTCCCTATTGCTTGTGAAAGAGACAATAGAATAACCTTTAGACATTCCAATCCATGGTCTTCAAAAAGGAAAATTTGATGTTTTTTTTAAACAAGGAAGAGTATCATTGAAGAGCGGAAAAATGCTAAATATATTAGGAAATAATATTTTTCCACAAAAGAAGAGCTAAAACAAGGAAAAGAGCAGAAATGGACACTGAAAAGTACAGTTTTTTTTATTCTGCCATGGGGAGGCATGAATCAAACCATGCTGTGGCTGTGTTAGGGTGATTAGTCTCTGAGGATTTCTGAGAGCTCTTTTTATTTTACGTCCCCCGTGTAAGCGGTCTTAGTCTTCATTCTGACACTTGAACGCACTCGTGGATGCTGTCAACCCAGACTGAGGGAAAACTTCTCAAACACAGCCTAGAAATCAAGGCTCATTATTACATTGAGACTCCCATTGTACAGTGGAAGCATATCCCTCCATTGTTGTATAAAAAGAGGAAGAATTACTGCCTACATTTTCTTGCAGTGCTATGCTGTGGTATCTGGGATGAAACCAGGAGTATGAGTCGAGTTCTTGTGATATTCCATTTGGACATGTTGCCCTCAGCTGCTCTCCTAAAAGCAAGTGCCAGGTATGTTTGGATGAGAAGCAGCGTTCCCTTTTAGAGATTTTCTGCCAAACTGGAGCAAAGAAAAAACAAGAACTAAAACATCTCTGCAATCCGTCTAAAATGAAATGGTAAAATAGACATATAGCTGTTAAAACAGCCAGAAATGGAGATGGAAAAAAATTTTTTTTTACTAAATTTTTTTGTACAAGTTTTAACTGAGCCTCCAACTTCTCCTTTATTTTTGAAGAAAATATTTAAAATATTTTATTTAAATATTATAGAATATATAAATACATAGTTAAAATATATGTGTGTAAAAAGCCATTGAGCATGACTCAAAAGGAAATCCACCCGGTTACCCTAAATGGCATTTAATGTTTGGTTCTTTTTCAATTAGTCTCTTTTTCTAACAAGAAGGCTTTTAAATTGTGATCACATTTGATAAATCCTTAATTCTGATTTTTATCCTAAATTAATCTTAAAGCTGTGAGTGTTTGCTAAGATAAAATAATAATCCGTAGGCATAATATATTTTTTCTGTCTCCAAGGCATTAACTTCATCTTCTTATGGTAAATCTCAATTCTATCCGCTCTTGCTATTATTGGTAAAACAATTGAATGGCACGGCTAACATGTAAAAATTAAGCAGCCCTCTAGTTGTTTCAGGCAGTTGGAATTGATATAAAGTTTCCACCTTGAAGCCAGTTAGACACCAGTTTTCTTCTGCTCTGTTTGGTTCATCCATACCATCAAGAACACATGAGAACCTGTTTTAATAATCAAAAAATTGAAAAAGCCCTTGGTTTTGTACTTATTCAATCCCAGATTTTTTTAAAGAATTTGTATGCATTTGAAACAAACAAAAAAAAGTCTACAAAATATTTAATGTTTTTTTCCCTGTTTTAACAGTCCATTTTCAATTCTTTTTAAAAAAAAAAATGTTTTTCTTTGTTGCATAAAGTGTTTTGGTCTTTCGAAAGAGGTCTTTAAAAAAATGTTTTTTGGAGCATACATTTTTTGCTTTGGGAGCAACAGGTAATGTGAATACTCCAAACAAGGCTAGCACTTGTAGTGCAACTAACATGTAGTGAATTGATCCGTGTTCTTTTGCCTTTTTTTTGGGTTATTTGGTTTTCATGTTACCAAGGTAGTCACAGTAGCATTTATTGTAGCGGCATCAGTCTGTTTTTTTTGAGAGTGGCCCACAAGGTTGGGAATTACAGGTATTGTAAATAAGCTAACGCATTCAACGTGCAGCTGTGTCGTACTGTTTTTTATTTTATTTATTTATTTATTTACATGTTGGAATAAAGGTATTGTGAATTTGATAGTGTGGCCAAAAAATCACATGTAGTGTGAGGTAGCATATACTAGCGTGGCTTATACTTCGAAAATGGCTAACATGTAGAGTGAGGTAGCATGTGCTAGCGTGACTAATACTTCGACAATGGCTAACATGTAGAGTGAGGTAGCATATGCTAGCTGACTAATACTTCGACAGTGGCTAATATGTAGTGTGAGGTAGGATATGCTAGCGTGGCTTATACTTCGACAATGGCTAACGTGTAGTGTGAGGTAGCATATACTAGCGTGGCTTATACTTCGACAGTGGCTAATATGTAGTGTGAGGTAGCATATGCTAGCTGGCTTATACTTCGACAATGGCTAACATGTAGAGTGAGGTAGCATATGTTAGCTGACTAATACTTCGACAGTGGCTAATATGTAGTGTGAGGTAGGATATGCTAGCGTGGCTTATACTTCGACAATGGCTAACGTGTAGTGTGAGGTAGCATATACTAGCGTGGCTTATACTTCGACAGTGGCTAATATGTAGTGTGAGGTAGCATATGCTAGCTGGCTTATACTTCGACAATGGCTAACATGTAGAGTGAGGTAGCATATGTTAGCTGACTAATACTTCGACAGTGGCTAATATGTAGTGTGAGGTAGGATATGCTAGCGTGGCTTATACTTCGACAATGGCTAACGTGTAGTGTGAGGTAGCATATACTAGCGTGGCTTATACTTCGACAATGGCTAACATGTAGAGTGAGGTAGCATATACTAGCGTGACTAATACTTCGACAATGGCTAATATGTAGTGTGAGGTAGGATATGCTAGCGTGGCTAATACTTCGAAAATGCCTAACATGTAGTGTGAGGTAGGACCAGCTGAAAACGAAGTGTGTGTTCATTGATGAGGAAGAAAGTGACCAAAAAATCTCAATTGGAATTTAACCCTTTTAATGAAAGTTGTATCAAAGTTGCGCAGAATACTCTGGGTCTGGGTAAAATAGATTCCACTTAAATTTCTCCTGGGGTGGGCCCTGTGTGTCTTCAGGCCAATGTTTTTATACATTAGAAGGTCCTTAATACCTTAAATGGTCTTTTTTCTAAGTCTTCGTTTTCAGTGGTCAGTGTCAGTTTCCTTGCCCCTGCCAGCAGGATAATTTAAAGCTTTGTTTTTCAGTGGAAAAGTACTGATTAGGTCATTGACACACCCCCCTAACTGGCTTCAAATGCTCCGTGTGGGTTAATGTAAAACTCATTCATCAGTGTATTAATAACAAAGTATAAACGTGTAACATAGCATTAAAGTGTAAAAAGCCTTCATTTAGCATAAAAAAACCTTCAGTAGTGGTGTCGGACTGGGTTATTTTGTGTTATTATCAAGGTTAGGAGTTAGTGATAGTCACAATAATGTTTGTTTTAGCAGTATCAGTCTGTTTTTACCTGCTGAGAAACTTCATCACTGACTCTTTTGTCTCGCTTAATGCATTTTTTAGTTTGGTGCGCCTTTTATGTGACTTAAGTTAAAAAAACATTCATTGATGGTGTGCCCTGTAGTGTGGAATATACGGAACACATTTTTTAAACCCTGAAAGCACCTCAACTACTCCATTAAAATTGAGGATGTACCATGAAACCTTGTTAAAAAAAAGAAGCTTTGTTGAATAATTACTGCATTTAATGAGCACCACTTTCTGCGTGGCGCCTTCCCTCCTGAAACCTTGGCTGTCACCTTTTACACCCAAACACAGAAGCCTCCTTTTTTTGTCTTTTATAGCTCACTGCTCAAACACACTTGACATTGCTCATTTGTCATGTTTGTGGTGAGAGGGCAGCTCCCAGGTCAAATCACATTGCCATTATCAGGATTTTTTTTGTGGACAAAAGCAGAAGATATGGGCGCATACACACTCTCTCTCTGAGGTGCACACATCATTATAACAGGCCTCCACCATATGAGGCTATTTCAGTGACAGATCTCTGCTTAGCTCCCCTCTGTCATCAGCCCCTGTCATATTGCTCAGTTGCTATGACAACTCATGTCATGACAGGGGAGGCAAAGAAGAGGTCTCAGACTTGCTAGTTCAGCAACCCACTAGTTTTAAACGCCGCTGATTTGACAAGCATGTGGGATAAATTGCACGCACGAGCTGGCCGTGTTAATTCTTGAAAGCGAGGGCAATAATCTGACAGGCTGATTTGTCTTTAGCAAGCAGTGAAAGTGCTGTAAAATGCTCTGACAGTATTATGACTTCTCCTATTGGTATGTACCAATAAAATCCTGCACTCTGAGCTTTTCCTACAGCCTGTGTGGTTGTAAAAAAACATGGCTTGATATTGGATCATAAACAAGTAACAATGCTGTTGCTGGATCAGAAAAAAAAGTAATTTTGTAAGGTAAAAGTGAGCTGTAAACATTCACTACAAATGTGTGAAGCAATGTCAAGTCCAGGTCAGGGTGAAATAAAACATGTTTTTTCCAGTACGGCTGAGAAAGAATGGGGGATGGGGAGAACGAAACATTTGCAGGATGATACACAAAACACTTTGCTGCCATTATATTTCTACAAAAAAATTACATTAGTTTTGTCTGTGGTTTGTGAGTATTTCTTTGGGAACTGAATATTTATAGATTTCTTTTTTTATTGGCAATACAGTCATAAGAAAAGTGAAGAAAGAAATCATTGCCCTTCTGTGTTACATAAAGTTAAAGTTGAAGTTGAACTAAAAATAATCTCTTGGTTTAACACTTTTTGGGGAATTTTTGTCAGATTCAGCAAAAAGATGAGCAGCTGGCCTGTTAAATCGGACATTTTTCCCACTGTCTTTATAAAAGAAAAATGTAAGACTCATTCAAATGGAATCCTTGCAAGAATATAAAGACAATAGAGCTTAACCCTTTAAGACAGGCGATTTCACCGGTGACACCTAATCTAAGGTGCATTTACACCGGACGCGGCTGGCGCAGCAGGGGCGTCAAGTTTTAATGTAGATTCAATGTTAAGACGCGATATTAGGTCTTGCAGAGTGATTTGTGCGTCCAGCGCGGCTGCCTTGACCAATCAGGGACTCAGCTTCAGGGACTCAGCTTTCGACATGTGATGTTTTTAGTGACTAGATGAAAGGGTAGAAAAATAAATTCAAAATGGCTGCTCAATGCAAGGTTTTCGTCCTGAATTTCAATCCATTTTATTAACCCGCTGAGGCCGTGAGACTGTCCGGTTACTGTTGCGCGAAGGTGGGATACTGTCAGGACTCACTCATCCATGTCCTCCTCCGACCATCAGAGGGAGCCCTCACCTGAATATGAACCACTCCAGCTTTCATTTAGAACTCCAGCTCCCAGCCTGCTCCTGTTCACCGGCTTTCTGTCATCTCAGCCAGCTGAATATCATCACTTCATCACCACACTGTAAAGGAGACTGCTTCCCACTCAGCCCTCTGCGTGGTCTTGTATTGTTCACTCACGGTCAAACGAAACGTTCCCAGTTTTACCTGCACCTGTGTTTTTGACCTAAGCCTGGTTCTCTTGACTTCCGCCTTGCTCCTTTGTTTTGACCCTTGCTTGTCTTGTGACCTCACCTTGCCTTGTCCTCTTGTGCCTCCTGCATTAATTTGTTGCACATGTTCCACACGCCTCAGCGTCCTCATACAGATACACCCTGGACAGGTCGCCAGCCTGTCACAGAGTCCATGGAGCTGCCGCAATTGAGCCTGCTATGCTAGCCAGCCGCCCGGTGGACAGCTTAGCGAGCGCTGCTGCCCAGGCTCCAGTAGACAAAGCCAGGTCTACTGCTCAGGCTGCTGGTCCCTGGTCAGTGGAGCTAGCTATGCTAACCCACCGGCAGCTGGCTTACCGGCAGACAGAAAACAGCTGTTGCAGCGCTCGATCACTCCAGCTCCATGGGATTATGATGTTTTTCTTATTTTCATCAAGATATCAATAAAAAGACCCCCGAGCTTTATTTTTTTTCCTCTCTTGGATTAATGCTCAAATTGGGCCACAACATTTAAAACGGCCATCAGGTGCAGCTCCGCAGCAGGAGTTAGCACACCACACCGGGAGAGACTCTCTGGTGAACCCAGACACGGGGACGTGTTAGCCGCGCCTCTGTAGAGCTCTCCAAAACATATAAACACAAGCTACTCACTCAACATCATCTATGTTTTCAATGATGTGGTCAACGAATGAAGTTTGTGGGCAGTTACTCTGCAACTGGGCAACATGTCCGGTGTGAATGCAGCATTACACCTGCTCTTTGACGTACAGTAACTCTTTGATGATTGATGCGATCTTCTTGAATCAGCTGATTCTGACACAGAGAAAAGCAACATTTTGTGTCGGCTTTGCACTGATATGCAGAATTTTGTGTTAAAGTGTGAGGGAATGGGGGGGGGGGGGGGGGGGGGGGGGGGGGGGGGGGGGGGGGGGGGGGGTGTGTCTGCTGGTTGATACACATTTTTCTACCATAATGCTTTATGTTAAAGTGTTTCATATGTTACACAGCTGCTTTTCTCTGCTTTAGATTCCATGGGATTATGCTAATTGCATAAATTGGTGAAGAATTACAATAGTCCAAAGAATGTAAACACTGCAACTAAAGCTCTGGTGTATGTTTAATATACATCCTATTATCTCATATACAGTGGGTACAGAGAGTTTTCAGACCCCCACAAAAGTTTAACTCTTTGTTAGATGGAAGCTAAAATCATTTAAGTTCATTTTTTTTTTCACTCATTAATGGACACACAGCACCCCATATTGACAAAAAACAAATAATTTTTTTCCATTTTTGCAGGTCTATTAAAAAAGAAAACCTGAAATATCATCTATATAAACTTCAGCAAACTTTATGCAAACAGCTTCAGCTGTTTATACACAAGCAATTTCTTTGTGTGTGTATTTGTTACATAACAACTCAGTATTTCAACAGAAGGAGCATTAAGCTTTTGGGTTTAAGACAGAAACACTTAGGAATTTTCTTCATTCATTCATCTACTTACAATAGAACATCGACCCTTCTGCAATACAACTGAGTATGATTAAAAGTTTTTGAAAAAATTGTCTCTAACTCTAATAATCATGGAAGTCATTGCTCTCTTCTGCAACATATACTTTTTACGCAACGTTTAATGTTTCTGCAACTCTTCTCCAACGTTTTCTGGTAAACTGCAGTTTCTTCTGGTAAACGTTACGCAATTAAGAAATTAAAGTAACCACATTTCCACAGAAAATGCAACCGTTCTAGTTTATTTCTTAAATCTTACCTTTTAAAGCTAATAACCTTTTGATATTTAGTTGTTAAACATACACAAAATGTTAGCTTTAGTTTATTCCCCAAAAATATTTAAATATGGCAACTATTGCAAATCTACAACCAACAATCTCTTTTTTTGTACTAATGCTTTGCAATATGATAATCCCGAGTGAGGGATCAACAGCTTCGGAGGTGCATCAAGATGTTCACCGTTTTTGAAAAATGTATTGTTTTCACTGCATCTTTGCATAAATTACAGCTGCATTTACCCAGCATGCAGTTCACTTCATAATAATTCTAAAAGATGCTCTTTAACAAAAAAAAAAAAAAAAAAAAAAGACTGTGCTTGGCTCAAATGAAAGGATAACCTGCTATAGCAGTTGCTTCTTTACAGCTTGGTTGTATTGACTCTGCTGAAAAACCTTTTATTTTTATAGTTGTTATTGATATAGTTCTGTTTAGAAAGTATGTGGTGTTTTAGATCAGAGTACTTCTGCTACGTTTTCCAAAAATAACACAAAAACTTCTTACTAAAGTAATGTGTAACAGGAGTTATTTAGCACAGAATTTCCATTCCCATATTTTTCCACACAGCTGTGTTTCCCAGTTTTTTCTCACTATCCCTCTTTACAAAACAAACAGCTGCTTCTACTTTGGTTTTTTTTTTTGCAATGCTAACATTCATTTTAAGTAAATGCAGTGTTCACAAAGCTGGAATAGTTTTATCTGAAGCTGCAAAACAAATTATACTGTAGCTCTAGTTTTTTTGCCTGCGTTCAAATCTAATCACACTGTTTGTATTTCTCTCTCTCGACAAAGTAATTAAATAAGTAGCTTGACAGCAGTTTTTATGAAGCAACCAGATGAATCTCAAACTCCACTGAAACCCAAATTTACCTCCTAAATAAATGTTTGTTTACATGTAAATATACGTCTATATTTTAAATGCATACTGCAATCAAAGTAATAACAAAACTATAAAACTTAATGTTGTGTTGCCTGAACCGCATCACTGTCTGCAGTGATGTTTCAGCCGAGCTGCTAAAAAGATTACTGTGACCAGCATTCATGAGAATAAGTCAGAATTTGATTGATGTGTTTGATTTTTTTTCCCCCTATTTTCTATGTGATTTATTAAAAAAAATTGCCTGGAGCTGCACTGTTCTGCCCTGTTAGATACAACTTTATCAGCTTTGAATTTGTTTTTTTATTCATTGCCTGGAGCTGTGTGGCAGAGGAAAAGTGTAAATCATGTGACTCTTGCTTTAGCCGCGAGGGTCGGAAATCCTGAATCCAAAAGGCCCCGATATAAAAAAAAAAAACTTCTTTGACCAGCAAGTGCCTGTTTATCAGCGGGAGGACACTTTTTTACAGTCCTTATTAGCATTTTAAAGACTGAGGTCATGTGATCCTTTACTCCCTTTGACCTCTGGCGTTACAACAAATGGTTTTTACACAAAGCTGTCTGTTCACCCAACTGAGGAAACAGAATTTATGATAAAGCTCTAACAATTTTAAACGATATTTTCACGTCAATATTACTGGAAAATTAATGGATACCATAAAACAGAGTCATCGGTTTTTTGGTGTTTATTATTACATTACACATTTCTTTATAAAGAAAATTGATAAGATTAATTATTTGTGACATAAAACATATGCTTGCCGGCGCATAAGCCCCCTTCTCTCCTACTCTGATGCATCCACTTGTAGACGACTAGATCCACATATTATTGGACTTTCCTCGCCTGAACTGGCATTTGGATCCAAGCTGTTTGGCTGGATAGCTCCAATATTGCTCACCGTTTTTGTTGCACCAGCAATGTCAGGTTGACGGCGTGAGAAGCTGTAAGATGATGGGTAGTGAGGGCGGGCTGCTCCATGTTAATGGTCCTGCCCAGGACTGTAGTCCTGGTAAATTTAAAGCAGAAATGAGAGGGCACATCTTTTCCTCATAAAAAACCTACCTGATCCTTAGAAGCAATAGCAATAGTCTTTGCACTAAAGACATGCTCTGTAAATTCACCAATGACATCGATTTGGATGAGGATAATGATTGAAATATAAAACAGTTTTCTTTCTGAATTTATGACAGTTCTGTGATAAGCAAGCAGAAGATTCAGCCCCAGAGGTCCTGCTGTTCTGCAGCTGATGCAACCAAATACTGTAAAATGCCTGAATAGAATGCAGCCCTGAGTAATATATTTGTTCATCGAGAGATTAGATTTTATTTGAGCAACCCTTTGTTTATTCACAGACTGTCAAATATTATGTTACCTTAGTCTGCACGGAATTAGTTTAACCTTGAGAAATAACTGCGTTAACCAAGCAATGTTTTTGGTTTATATTTCATTTATTTACACTCGTGCATACAAATATATACATATATATATATATATATATATATATATATACGAAAATAAAAAAAATAAAAACGAAAATAAAAAATGCTGCAAAAAAGAAGTTGAATATTTAGTTGATTCCATTTTTTTATCAAGTGTTGCTATGAATACATTGTACATATGTCAGGAAACCACGTTCTTGCTTTTAGTATCCATTGTGGTAAGTGTGTCGGTGAATCAGACAACCAGGGAGCAGCACTTGTCCGCCACCTACAGTTGGAAGAGGCTTGATGCAAAATGTCAAAGTGGTGTAAATCTCGAGAGTCTTTCTCCCGGATATTTCCTTCACAGCTCTAATCCGATACATGAAAGATTTGGTGTCATAGAATTCTGTCCGGGCACAGGCCGCAATTATTAATTCCTTCTCTTTGACCAATTTTCAAATGCTGTTCCATATTTTGAAAAGGACTCATACGTCACTACCAAATCCTAGTCCCTGGTTTGCCAAAATTTAGCAGTTTGACGCTCAAGTGGTTAAACATTCAGTGAACGCTCGACTGATATGTGGAGACTAAAAACTGACTTAAAAATTGCGTAGAGAGACGGAGATGCAAGAGTTTGGATGCGGAAGCCAGAAATACAGATCCATGGACGTCTACATAGACTTTCATGGAAAGCGGTAGCTCGGACGGCTGTTGCCGAGGCCGGTGTGAACATAGCCTCATAGTTCAGTGTACTAATCAGTCTCTCTTTAGTGATGATGCGATCGCAGCATTTTCTTGCACATTTACTTGAATCAGCAACTTCGGCCAATGAACGCAACTTTGCAGCAACGTTGGCCAAAAGGTCTCTTTTTGAACAAGTTACAACTATAAAAATGTTTCCGCTAGTCAACTTTAGAGGTTCAAACATGTTGTCAGCAGGGGTGAAAGTAGATTTTTGTTTATACCGGCACTATAACAAATTCCGTCAATGTAAATCTTTTTAATGGCAGTAAATTTAGATTTAGGATGTAATGATTTATTGATTACTTTATTTAATTGAACTAATGAATTGATTTATCCAACCTGATTGATTTGTTTGAGTCGAATCAAATTGACCTATACCATTAGAAAACTTTTTGAAAATGAAATAAATTGATGATAGTTGATCTTTGGAAAATATCATTTGGATTGAGGCACTGGGTTTTATTTTTACTATGACATAAAAACGACCAAGGGCATCACAGCGGACAACACACATGTGATGACAACAAAACTGATCAGCCATCATTACAGTCCAATGTGTGGAAACACTTTGAATTTACCAAAGACATGTGATCATACAGTGTTCTAATAATGTTCTAATAACAACAGTGAGCTGAACTTTATAAAACTATAATGTGAATGGTGGTCGTCAGTCTAACCAATGAAATACGTTTAACTTTCTCACTTCCGTGTGACGGTGCTGCCCGTCAGCGTCTTTGCTTCCAACAAGTGCCAGCTAAAGGTTGACCTAACCAGCTGCTAGACGATCCTCATTTCGGTAGAAGGAAACTGTTCGGTTCTCCTCGCAACATTTGTGTTGGAGAACAAACAGAAATATTTGATTGATGAGAACTTTTCAACTAGGAATGTCTATTACTGTTTTTTTCTGCTAAAGTACCAAACATATTTCCCAGCCTTGAACACTTTAGCCATTTCTAAAGAACTTTTGCCGCTCTGCAGAAACTGTGTCCAAGAAAATGACACAAATTTGTTGATTTTGGTTAAAAATTGCACAATCATAATCAAAAGACCACTAGAAACGCTTTTACAATGGATCAAAAGATGCTGAAAAATACCTAAAGAGTAGGTCCTTAAATATAATCTAATACTTGATAAAAATATAAAGTGAAAGCTGTTTTTTTAAGCTAAACAAAGTACTACAGATCCCTTTTGTTGTCCGCTGCTAGCTGGATGGTAAACTAAAGAACTGAAATATCGAGGGTTAGTTGTTTATGTCTGTGTAACTGAAATTCCCTGCTGATGTACCCTATAGATCTGTTCTTCACACATTTCTGTTTCTTGCTTCTTCGCTCTACATTCTGGACCTTTGTGAGCTTATTGACTGGAAGGCCAGCTGCCACCAGTTAGCACAATTTGTTTGCAGCCCAAATCGATGGACAGTCCTTATTCACCGCACAGACCCACTCTGTGTTGTTGTGATAGCAACATACCTCGCTCCAAGTCTACTTAACCCTATATAGCCACTTGTATCATATTTAATACACACATTTCTGAGACCCCTATGTCATTAGTATGATCCCAAAACCCCCTGTATGTAACTCAGTCCATGTGTTCTGCCCTGTAGTTCATTGTCATTCCACTAGGGGCAGTAGAAGGGCTTTTCCTGCTCTTTTTAGAATGGCTGCATCCATGACATTTTTGGAGGGAAAAAAGTGAATCTAGTTTTTAAAAACTTTATGGCTAGAACAGCTCATCTATTGTTATTTAATTTTGTAAATGACTACTTGCTGTTTTGAAAGAATGAAAATGAATTATTAAATCTTAAACTAGCATCGTTGTGAGCAAAAATTGACCATATCACTCAAAGTATCATAACTGATACTATCTTAATAACATTGTTTTTTCCATTTTTTTTTTGTGGATTTCTTTAAATAGTTAAAAAAAAGCATCTTAATTACAAGCATTGGAATTTTCTGTCAATTCTTTAATGCAGTGGTCTTTACTGGGTTAATCACCTGCCTTGCAAAGGTGGTACTGTCTAAGAGAGATTAGGATTTCCGCTTCGCAGTGCCGGTGTTTCCTCCAGTCTACACTTTAAAGAATGTCTGTTCGAAATGCTTTCTGTACAGCCGGATGGAGGCATTGGTTTCTTCTTCAGTCCACATCTCAGGTGGGCAGAAAGACGAGCAGTACATCAAAACCCAGGCATGAGATGCGTCAGATAGGCAAAGGCCTCCTCCTTATCTACCTCACCTCACAGCTTGACTCGCCATCAGGATTAGACAGGGAAAAGGCGGCGCAGGCAGCTGGAAGCTGGAAGTGAGACAGAATGCAAACGCACCGGCCACTTGGAGTTCAGCTCTGCGCGACTAATCCTGGTTCTCTCCTCAGCATTATCTTATCGCCATGTGAGAAGTCAGATTAAGGGGCACATTAATTCACAACAAGAAAGCCTCCTTTCAACCCAGCTGGTGCGCTGATAAAAATCCACTGCGCTTGAATGGAGGACTCTCCCCTGAAATGCCGTTTTTAAACCGGAAAACTAACGCGAAGGTGGTTGAAGGTATCAGAATGAGTTGGTGGGCAACCTCTTTTGCCTAACAGAACAACAATGTCTTATGTCGTGTTATATTCCACCGAGCTGAACAGAATCCAGCTGGTGGAGCAAATCAAAGGCAGAAGTTGGATGTTTACCAGCACTTTCAGAAACAGGCAAACGGCTTCAGGCTCAGTGATAAAGATCTAAAGGGCTCCAGACAAGCTGGACCTTAAAGCTAAAGAAAAAAAAGGGAAAAGAAGGATTGGATGTTAGAGGACAACAAGAAGACATACAGAACAAAAAGACAACTGTGCTAGCTCATTGGGTCCTTCAGTCATTACAAATCACAAGATTTCACACCGAGTTTCCCATTGTCAATACAAACAATTTTTTTTTTTTAATTTTCACATATTCTTTGTTTATAGCAAGAAAAATATGAAAAAAACCCTCAAGTTTCCTTTTGAATCCTGTAACACCGTATCATTAGCTCTAGTGTAGATGTTGTTCAAATTATCGTAGCTCTACCATCCATTTAAGCAATTAACGTCTCTCCAATGGATTTTCAAGATGAGAAAAGCAGCTTTGTGCTGATATGCACATACTTAATGTAAAGCCACTGATTCTGACGGTAAAAGCGGCTTTGTACCAAAATGCAACACTTTTGCGGTTCAAGCTAATATTCCGGTCTTGATCAGAATCAGTTGAATTGAAGATCATTCTTGTCCTGCTTTAGGCGGTTAGCATTTGTTCCTGGCGACACCAACAAAACACAATGACATGTCGTAACTCTTCGGCAGCTGATTGTGACCCAGAAAAAAGTGATTTTTCATATCGGCTTTGCACTGATATGTAACACGTTACATATGTAAATTGTGAACACAGTACAAGCGTTAAGTGTTGCACTTACATTAATTGCGTAAACGGTTGAAGAGTTACAAAAGATAGTAAAAGATAGATTGAAAGACAAATATATTGAAACATGCTAAGTTTTTGCACATTTTGGTTTTAAGTTTAATTAAAAAAATATATTTTTGTTGTTAAAAGGAAATTTCAAACACCAAAAAGTACACAGACCTAAAGCAGAGATGAGTGGAATTTCCCTCGTTTCCATTCACCACACTGCTTCAGCTTTCTTCCTCAGACCATTGTCCAGTTCGTTCCAAAGTTAGGGGTCAGGGGGGTGGGCAGGAGTGCTTGCATTTGCATTAAGCCAGGTGTACCCCTCTGTAATCCCATTTAAACAACTGGACAATAGCGGGGGCTCCAGCTGGCTCCAGCTCCCAGAGTGAATGGAGGTGAAAAAAGTAGGACATCCGATGAATGGACCAATTTGGCTGTCCTCGGATCGATTTCCCTCACACTTATAGCCTCTATCTGTCTTTATATTTGTTTTCAACTGTCTTGTATGTCTTCCTGCATGCCTCCCTCAGGTCACCAGTGGAGCGCTCCAGACCCCTGTGCTCCATCCATCCTCATGGTTCAATACTGGCACAGATGTTGTGGAAAGTTTAAGGGGCCCGTTTGTGCCATTAGTCTGGCAATGGGGCCGGGGAGCAGCGGTGGAACACTTCTCTAATCAGTTTTATTGAAGCTTCGCAATACGGTTAACACAACAGAGTCAGGCCTCGAGTCTAGCGCTGCTCTGTTGTAAATGTGACTGTGAGCACACAGGGGATGGGGGGGGCTTTGTATTTTTACACCTCAGGGCTAAAGCACTGATGCTAATATCTCTGCGCCTCTTTTGTGCTCCTGTTCGCAGACGTTGGTCGGGTGAAACCTGAGTCCAGGAGCTCCGGTTGCAGTAACGAAATACATGCATGTGCTGTAAACATGTCTGTGTATGCAGCTGAAAGAAAGCCTCTGAGCTGTTAGGATCAACAGCTTCTTTTAATTTTAATTTTATTAACTTTATGTAAAAACAAAACTAATAAAAAAAAAAACAGTTCCCAAAGTATTTTAGGAACATTTAAACACACATATATATTGTATATGCATATTTACTTACATATACTAGGGGTGCCAGAGTTCTTGCTTTAAAACCAAATATCATGTTACATTAGGGAACGTGGGGAAAGTGAATCATTGCATAGGTGTAAAACACATATAAAAGGGATTGATTGTTTAATGTTTTATTCCTGGGCTGCACGGTGGTGCAGTGGTTACACTCTTGCCTCACAGCAAATAGGTTCCCGGTTCAAGTCCTGGCTGGGGAACATGAAAACAATATCACCAATGGGGGACCTTTCTGTGTGGAGTTGGCATGTTCTCCCCGTGCATGCGTGGGTTTTCTCCGGGAACTCCGGCTTCCTCCCACCATCCAGAAACATGCTTCATAGATTAATTGGTCACTCTAAATTGTCCCTAGGTGTGGATTTGAGTGTGCAGGTGTGTGTGATTGTGGCCCCTGCGACAGACTGGCGACCAGTCCAGGGGTGTCCCCTACCTTCGCCCATGAGTAGCCGGGTTAGGCTCCGGCAGCCCTGTGACCCCGAGAAGGATAAAGCTGTTCAGAAAATGAATGAATGAATGTTTTATTCCATCACACCTGGCCTCACTGTGAGGTCATTGAAATGTTGTTCTTCCCTGTCCTCAGCTATGGACATCTGGCTGGATCTCTTAGGCACTTGCTTGTTCATTGCACCTCTTCAGGCCTCTATCATCTGACTCACTTGCCTCCGAGCTGTCTTGATCTTAGCCTCCAGCCGTTGCTTCCAAGGTGGGTTTTGCTTTCTCCTATGATTGCGCTTATAGCCGAGCATCACTGCTGCAGAAGTGGAAACCGGTTCACTGGTTTATTGGTTTGAAGGAACACTTAAATTTAGAAGGGTGTTCTATAAGAAAATTCAAAAATATTGTATGAAATGAAGTCTATTTTCCAGGTTTGTTTTTAAGAGTTCCCTGTTTTGGTGAGTTTTTTTACTAGTTTTTTTCTCTCTTTGACAGAACTCTGTCCTCATTTTGTCAAAATTTCCTCAAGTTTTTTTTTTTTGCTAAATGGAATATCTGATTTTAAGAAAAATGTGTTAAATTGCATTAAAGACACAGTGGAGTGAAGACATGCACATAGATGTTGAACGTGTATCATACCAGCATGTACAAGCATCTATGTTGACTCAAGGCACTCGGATCTCGCCTTGCACCTCGTTGCTCAGATAGGTCTCAGGATTTAGGTCCAACACTCACTTAAACCTAAATGTTCACTTCTAGAACAATCTGTCTGTTCCTACAGCTGTCAAAAGTTAACATGCCTCATATTTTTAAAAAAGGTGCAGTTTGGTTCTGTCAAATCCAACACAGAACAAAAGAAATGATTTTAAATAAACAAAGACAATCATTAAAAAAAAAATCATATTGATGTCACGATAGAATGTTTTTCCACAATAAATGCCTTTAGCTTTACTAACTGGTTTTATATGGCCTTCTTTTGTTTTTTGTTTGTTTGTTTTCTAGTCACAAACTAAGTGTACAGAAATATCTAAACTTTTCTTTTCTTTTTTTTCATATATTATAATTTAATTCAAAATTCCAGACAGATGTGCTTTCATGTCTCTAACTCTTTGATTTATTGGTACATATTAGCGTATAAGCGACATACAAAGTGCTATACAAGTCTACGCTATTTGCCTGACGACATGAAGGGGTTAAAGAAAACTAGCTTTCTGGTTCACAACTTGATTTGAAGTCAGCATTGTGCATTGAGACGCATATTCAAAGTGAAGCTTTTGAGGAGAATTGGAACCCGTGTCTCACAGCCTAAGGACAACTGCACCCTTATGGACTACTTGACCCTGTACGGATCACGCTGTGTGAGGTCAGCTGGTCAGACGCCAGCTTGGCTGCTAGCTTAACCAGAACACAGGCTGACATGGTTTCTACAGCTCACAGTGCTTTGAAGTCATACCAAACACTGGAGTCAAATGCGCCTCATGCAAAACGACCAGAGCAATCCAAGAAGGATCATGATGTGCCGCTGTTTGCCTTTTTCCAATGGACAACGATGAAGGACGTACGGTGGCCCTGAAGTGCAAATTACATCAACAATTCACTTGTTCATGCACAAAAAAATGAAACAAATAATTCAAAAGTAAAATAACATTGTAGAAATCAAAACAAAATTCCAGAGCCCAAAACACCAATTCCAAAAAAAATCAACATAATAGAAATAAAACGTTTTGGAAAACAAAAGTAATTTACAGGAATCAAAATGAAGTATTAAAAATAAAACAAAACAAGAAACTGGAAAGGAAGATATTATCGGACATCGCTGATTGAATATTTTTCATTTGGTTTCTTCCAACAGACAATATTTCTTTATTTCAGTGATTGCTTGATCAGCTCCACCGTTCAGGTCAAACATCCTTCTGCTTTCCCTCTTGTTCAAATTTAAAATGCCATCATCCAGTCAGTGATGTCCCAAAGCAGTGGTCTCCAACCTTCTCAGGCAACGGACCGATTTAATGTCAGAGAATATTTTCTGTACGAGACCAAAGTTGGCGTCCAATTTTTCTTTTTCTTTTTTATCTCCAGTTTAAAATATCCGCAGCTGCTTTAAAGATTCTCTCCGATCATCTTTGATCCATCGTAAAATCATTCCCAGTGGTCTTTTAATTATGATTACGCTGTCTTTAGCCCAAATCAAAAGACTTGTGTCATTCACTAGGATACAGTTTTTGCAGAGTGGCAGTAGTTTAGTAGAAATTTGCTTCTGAGTTGGTGCAGAGTAAGCCTGTCTCAACTTCCCATCATCTCTTTGTTTATATTCTGCCCTGCTAGCTTACAGCCCCTCACACCCCCAACATAAAAAAAAGCACTAAAACTGACTGGTGTTTTTAATATTATAATGAACTGCAATCCACCATTTGAGCAACTTTATTAGCAGCATCCTGAAAATTTTACATTCTTATGATGTGTGGAAACAACTGTCTGAATAAATCCATATTTTGAGCAAAGAATACTGGTTTTGGTTTGTTAAATGCAGTTTTCTTTTATTTTAAAGTTTGAAGCTGTTCTTTCGTTTACTCGGCGACTCTTTTCTGCAAAAAAGAACATTTGTTTTTTGTTCACTTTGGTAGCTCGGGGGTTTCAAGTTAGCGGTTGAAGGAAGCATCCTCAATAAGAACGTAGCAGATGTATTTTCGACACATGATTGAGCAACTTTTGTTTTGATTTCTAAAATATAAATGTTGTTTTTTATTATTTGTTTTGCTTTTTTAATTGTTGTTGTAAACTGTTAATAAAAGAACAACTCCAATGAAAATCGTGTTGCATTGCTCGTCTTTTTTTTTTTTGTGAGTTGTGAGGATCCGTAAGCCAACAGGAGAGAGTGTAAAGAGAGGCATGCTGGGATATCAACATAGTTACTTCTGCACCAACAGTCCCACAAGCCAGAGGTGAATTTCTATTGAGCTCTTGTTGCGCTGCAGAAATAAATCTCTTAAAAAAACATAAAAAACATGACACAGGCTTTTTGATTTTGGCTAAAAACAGAAGAATAATATTTAAAAGACCAGCAGTCATGATTTTACAATAAATAAAAATATAGTTGGAATGGACTTTAATATGTTTTTGTCCTGACTGATTTGTACTGATTTGTCAGGGCCACCGCACAGGCAGGGTTGCGACGAAGCAATGATGAAATGTACGCAAAGAACGTGTAACAGCGACTGCACTTCTTTAAAGAGCCACGCTGGAAACTCTGGCACTCTTATTATGAAATACTTTGCTAGTTTCAGTCATTTCTGAGTGTCTCTGCGGACTTTCCCCCATGAGAGATTTCAAAACAACCAGCAGTCAGCAGAGCATACGTTTGCCTAAAAGATCCCTGTTTAACTCCTTTGTCATTTTCGCGCTTTTGTCTTTTTGTTTCTGTCATAGCGGGGCTCATAATTTGATAATGAAATGACTGGGATCCCTCTAGCGTTTTCCTTTTTGTTCCCCACCGTCAGTCAGTTTCCTCCAACAATTAGCATCAGGAGAAATAAGTGCGAGAGCGGCAGTCATTATGAAGCTTGGCCTCTTGTAAAGTAATTGGACAATAATGAATAGTTAAAAAGTGATTACCAGAACAAAGAAAAAAACAAAAAGGATGTCTCTTTTACAATTACCAACAGGCGCCGTTATTTAGTTTCGGCCTTTAGCGCCTTGCTATAGGCAGCGCTCTAATTGTGTTTTACCTCGATGACTGCCTTGAACTGTTAAATAATGGATGGCCCGTGGCCTTTGAGAGCCATGTGAGGTCTGCCTGTAGGCTCTTCTCATGCCATTGGCTTTGAGAAGACCAGCTGGCTCCTCCCCCAGCTCTTTTTATTTCACAGGCTTGTGGAAACATTATGCTAATGGTTGAATATGGGATACTTCCTTTGAAGTGCAACACTTTCCATCTCCAGTTATTTTTGGTCAACCTGTGATGGACTTCGGCTTCTGCTGACATCCATCTCTGCATAATGGGAAATGACCAGAGCAGCTGTTGGAGGCCTCCTCCTCCTCTTCTTCCTCCTATTCCTTCTCTTCTTCTTCCCTGTAAATTTACCTGTGTAACTGATCATGCAGTAATGCAGGCATGACACCATGTTGCTGCAGTTATTCCTAGTTGTAATTGCCAGACATAAAAGTTGAAGTCAGTCCCTCTCTTTTTTTTAAAGTCTATTATTTTTCTTGCACTGGTTCCAAACTCCACATCTGTAAAGGATAGGTGGGTTCATATGAGCTTGTTGAGTTTTTTTATTTGTAAAACCCAGTGATGAAATCAAAGGGGAAGGATTATCCATCATGTGGAAGAAACACATTTAATTAGGGACAGCAACACAGTGTGGAAAAACATCTCGGCTTAAATGTCTGACCTGATAGATTCTTGCTTTGGTTATTATTTTTTCAAACGGTTTTCTGAATTGTTCTATGATCATTATTATAAAGAAAATCTTTAAAATTGATGTTGATTTTTGCTTTAAGGCACCAAAAACAGCAGATTCTACATTATAAAGCACCAATGAGAAAAAAAAAAGTTTTGGAAAGATTATTTGTAGCCAAAAATGAAGCTGTGGGGTGGTTTCTATTTCAAGTCCCATTCCGATCACCTTTTGATCTATTTTCAAAGTATTCCCAGTGTTCTTTTAATTATGATTATGACGTTTTTAGTCAAAATCAAAGAACTTGTGTCAATTTTTTAGGTCACAGTTTCTGCAGAGCGACAGTAGATTATTAGAAATCGGCCTCTGAGTTGTAGATGGAACTGTTAGCACCCTCCCCATTGCTGAGAGTTCTTGGTCTACATGCTTTCTTGCTGGCTTGAAGCCCCTCACAACAAATAAAGACATACTTGGATCTAGTCGTCTACAAGTGCACGCATCAGAATGGGGCGGAGCAGGGAGCTTGTGACCCACCCAGTGTATTTTCTGCATCACAAATACAATCTTTTTTAAGCTGCATTTATTATGTCTGCTCCTGATTCGCAGTAATTTAAATAAATAAAAACAAAAAAATACAGTCTTAAGCTTAATTTTCTTTATATATATCCTCCAACTTTTTAAAAATGCTGCAAGAACATGAGTGGGTCTTTCATATCTCTATGGCAACACTTATTGATCCTCTCTGACTCAAATCACCTTTGAGATGCCTGATCTTTCTTTAGATTCTTCCAGGTTCTGGGAAAGCATGCAGAGAAATCGTCATTATTTTACCATTTTGGCACCAAATCAGCAATTTGACTTGAGCTAGTTTGAGCTGTGATAGCAAGTTTAGTCAAGGAGCTTTAAACCTATTTTTAATTTTTCTCTTTTATTTGGATTTAAATTAACATGTTACAAAAGCATCTGCATACGGCACAATGGATTTGTCTGAAGAACCAGCATCTTTTAGAACAAGAGTTCACACAATAATTCGTTTTTTAAATACATTTTTATTCAACACATTTTAGTCCTTAAATAAAACCTTAAAAAAAGTGTGAAGTTGGTTTTAGTTGCATCACCTCACTGAGCAATCCATCGATGGGGAGTCAGAGCTGTGAGTTCTTCATGGAACAAGACAGAGGGGGTTAAGGTGAAAGGGCTCATCTCACTGACTGCATCTGGATCTGCTCTGACACCCTTATGGAGCCTGAGTGACACGATAAAGAAGCTGATGCATTCGCCGGTTCTTCAGCAGTGACAGCCATTTGTCACCTGGAGAAAAATAACTTTCTCTTCTTTCACAACACACTTTTTATTGCTGCAAAATATTGTTTTAGGTTGCTTTATTTTCTTTGCAAAGACATTAAAAAGTTGAAACTATAGTAAAGGCCCAAAACTACCCAACAATCTACTGTAAACTAAATGGCTCATCTGTCAAGTCGATAAGCTTTTTCTTGTAGGAGCTTTTGCCATTACAGCTTTTAAAGCTCCACTTACCGACCGCCTGTCCCGAAGAGTCTGACTTGTGACAGCTCCTGTCTCTTGTCCCAATTTTAGGTACTTTTAAACCAGTTTTTCAAACCAAACTGTCACTCTTCACGCTAACAGACCTATCTTCAACGGCTAAAGGAGGAGTGGATTCTGTGCAACGTCAAGATGATTCAAGATGGAAAGTTTATCCTTCTGAACGGTGAAGAGATGGGGTTGTAGACCGAGACATCAGCTGCTTTTGCATTTTGCGTTGCAGACGAGGAAGAACGGTTGATTGGGGTTCACAGGGACAATCAATTTGTGGTTTTTAAAGAGTACAAAGGACCAACGAGGTTTCAGCAAATTCATTATAACAGTTATAAAGCTTTCCTGACTAAACAGTGCAGTTTGATGTCATGCAGGCACAGAAAAAAATAGAATTATGTGGAACTGATTGCTATGATCGATGAGTTCTGACAATATGATGGGTTGCAGTCACAGTTTCAAATGCTAAATGTCTCTTTGGGTTAGGTTTGGATGAGGTTATGTCATTCTGGATGTTATATTTGTTTCAGTCTTTTGGCCGTGAAAGCTACTTTCACTGCTGCTTACAAAGACGATGAAAATAGATCTGGACTCACCATTGGCTTTCGTCAGAACTTTGTCAGCAAAACATAAACTGCATCCACTGCTGCCTTATTTAAACATGTTGTAGGGTTACTTTTTCTAAGTAGGACACAGCATACACACTTATGAGTTTCACCAGATTACGGACAGGGCCAACAGAGACACTCACAAGTCCCTTTTTGCAGGTCCAAGACTACGGTCGCATGTCCTAAAATGCCAATATGGTGACCTAAATGCAACTTTTTTGGCAAATTCAGCAGGTGGCTTTGTGGCGCCAATTGTAATCAGGAGGTGGTAATTGCAATTTTACCTGCTGTGCAGTGAGGTTTTAAGGAGAATTTACTACTTTACAGCGACCGGACGATTTTTCTCTAAAAAGGAGTGCCTGGTACGTGGCCGCCGGGGCATAATTTGAGGTTGCATTCCAAGGACAGGCGGGGATGACGCCATTACGAATTCACGTGACAACTGGGCGGCCACAGGGTGGTGGGACCCCGGGGGTATATAAAAAACAGGTCGCATGCCTAACAGCCGCCTGACTGCTACCATCGCCATTCCTTAACCACGCTAATGATTTAAAAAAAAACTTTGGGGTGGGAAGAAATATTGAAGATTCTGTCTATGCCTCCTCGAAGTGTGGTGGAAGTTGTTCTTTTTATTGTAACATAAACCCAGTTTAAAGTCTTTATCTCTAATTTCAAATCAAGTTGTAAGGAAGGGGCTGAGGCTTTTAGATCCATATACAAACAGAGTTTAATGAACAGCACAGGAGGATAAGGCAAGACGTGGTCGAGACAGGCGAGGGTCAAAACATGGAGCAAGGCGGGAGACGAAGGAAACAGGCAAAGGTTCAAATACACACAGGCCGATACTTCGACTGAACAGTCACTAGGAGGTTCAAGACTACGGAGAGGTGAATATGGAATATGGACTACGGAACAGAGAGGTGAGCAGGCATATATGCAGTGGTGATGATGAGCTGATGAGAAGCAGCTGGTGCAGACAAGATGGCTGAGGTCCGATGCATACTAGGAGTTGGAGTGTTTAGAGAACAGAGGCTGTTAGCATTCTGGCGATGGCTCCCTCTGGTGGTCCGAAAGGAAACAGGACGACCGGATGCTGACACAAGTAAAAATATATCATTAGTTAGAATATTTTACTGCCATAAATTGCAATAACAGGGCATTTTTTTGTTCCGTATGCAAGAGCTTTTATTTTTTTTATTTTTTTATCTGATAGCGCCATCCAGATAAAAATAAGAATAAAAAAGCAAGCAAGTCCCAGACCTTAAGCTTCAAGTCAAGTCCCAAGTCTTAGAGATCAAGTCTCTGCATGTGAGACTCACACGCGACTCAACCCAGAGTCACAAGTCTAAGTCACCATCCCAGTTCCAGCATTACCCCTTTCTGTGCCCTTCTTGACTTTTAAACAGTTACTATAAAAGTCACTTTAGAAAACTCTTTTCTTATAGTTATGTATCATTTGTTGCAAAAAGTGACAGTTACTAACTTAAATACTAAAAAGTAAAAGTAAAAAGTTACTAGGAAAAAAAAGTTACTATTTGTAAAAATTGTATTTTTACACATCAGTTTTTGTAAGTCAATAGAAATAAGTAAAATAGATGTGTACTTGTATAATAACCTTCGGTATTTATTACATAGTAAGTACTTTTTTTTAACAACTGAAGTAAACATAAATGACAAAAAGGGTTTAAATGAGTCGTCTGAATGAAATAAATCAAATTAAACATATCAGAAACTGGTCTGCTATACATCTGTACTTACCTTTGTCGGGATGAACTTTGACCTCAACCAGTTTGAAGATCTTATGTCTCAACAAAAAAACGTAAACTGTTCATCAAGCTGCTCCAGACTTTCCATTTCTGTTTAGTCTGTGTTTGTTTGGCTTTCACAGTTGATGAAATTGGGCTGCACAGTGGTGTAGTGGTTAGCACCCTTGCTTCACAGCAAGAAGGTCCTGGTTCAAATCCCAAGCACAGACCCTTCTGTGTGGAGTTTATGATAGGCTCCAGCAAACCCATGACACTGGAAGGGATTCAGCAGATTAAGAAAGTTTATTAAATCGATTCAACTAAGGCACCATGTTCACTATTCAGTGATGGTAACAGGGTCATAAAAACTAAAGTAGTCTGATTATCCTGTGATTGAAAAACAACACTGTTCCTTTAATCTGTGTTACTACCGACAAAGCTTTTATATTCGAAGATTTTAAAACATCAGGGAATTAAAGTAGTGCAAAACATCTACAAAAAAATAAAATAAGATTATTTCCCAAGGGTAGGAAGAGAAAAAGAGTTGCTAATTTTACTCCAAAACAGAAAACAGATTTATACCTATATTTGTCCAAAATCTGAACACAATAAAAAAAATAATTAGCTTAAAAAGAAATTGATTACATTTTTACATAATTATGTCTCTTATTTTTTAAAACATATTGTGCAGCTTTACTGTTGAACTCCAATCAGAATTGAAAAATCCGGAAAGCATTTCTTTGGTGTCAGTTATAAGTACAGATAAATGCCGTCATTTATCTCAGCATTTTTCCATCTTTCCCTCCACACTTCTTCCCCACAGAGCCAGAGCAGTCCAGCTAATTTAAAGCCAATCAATATTAGTCTGTGTGTCAGCTCAGTCCCGTGGCTCCTGTCTGACAGCAGGCAGAGAGAGGAAGCATCTGTGCGGGGACCGCCTCCCCTACGACTGTAAATCCATGTCGGCCAATAAACAGCCTCGCCCAACCTCAGTCCAAAAGGCTATCTGAGGGAATCCAGATGAGATCGATTTCCCAAACCCAGGCGGTCAGCGTTTGCACCGGCCATTGACTGTAAGTGACCCCTCCCCCCGGCGTTCCAAACAGGAAGTACCCGCTGGCTTCAAGAAGCCAAAATCCCTATACTTCTATAGAGAAATAAACAATAACATTTGTCGTAATAACCATTCTGGCTCTCTATTTTTTCACTATATATTTTATTTTTTATATTATATATCAGTCAGATGTCTCAATAAAAGCATATTATATCATGTCAAACGTTTGACTGACAGGTTGCCCGCTTTCAAGTCATAGAAATGTTGACTCGGACTGACCAATCACAGCTTACTGACCTCGTCTGTCTCCAATATGGTGGCGGTCATACTGCAAAAAATTGGCGACTGAATTGACTTCATGTTGTTGGAGCTTGAAGTAAGCCACTTTTTATGGGTAACATATAGGTGTCCAATGATTCCCTTTCCACAGGATTCGGTTCAAACCTAGGATTTGGGTCACGTTTTTTTTTTTTTTCATTTTGATAGAGATTTGTGTATTACAAAAAAACTAAAAATTTGACATTTTAATTTGGTATTAGGCAAGTAACAATGAAGAAAAAGCTTTTAGTTGGCTCATACTAAGTCTGGTGGAATAGAACAAAACAATAAATACTAAATCCTTCTTAAATTTAGAAACTTTTGACACTTTTAACGTAAACATGCTGCTATGCTGTAAAGATTCAACAATACGCTTTATCTAGTGTTTGGTTTATTGATGTACCACACAGTTTGGTCTTCGATCTAGAATTGGCATCCTTACTGACATCACAATTGCTCAGTCCAGTTCTCATATACAGTCAATGGAACTGACACACAAACAGCCCTCTCACCCAAAAAAGGATGTGTATTTTTACAGCTGTTGTAGGTTTGTAGTTCTAAGCTACGTACACACTGAGCATTTGATGTACGTTCAGGAAAGTGTTCACACTGGACAAGCAGGGAGGGGGTTCTTCTTATTTTTCTACTGTTTACTAGCATGAGTCTGACACCTACAGTGGGAAGAGGCTTCTGAGCAAATCTTGCGATTTTGCCACAGAACGGAGACGGTTCGGTTTATTGCCAGCGTCCTTGCAACAATCAACATGGTTTACCATCAGGTCAGGACAGTGGCCTTTGGTTTATACCTAGACACGGTCAGGGTTGTCGTCGTGTCTGTGTTCACCAGAAAAACCAGATCCATTCATCACTTCCAAATCAGGGTAGTGGTGCAAGTCTAATGCTCAGCCACTGAATCTTCACAAGTTAGGACCAGACCCCTCCCTCCTCAAGTCCCCCCCTCCGTAAGCAGCCAATGAGGATGCGGTGCACTCATGAGCTGGGATGGGGAGCAGGCATGTGCAGGCAGCTTGCCACAGGAGGAGGTGTGTCTCTCCGAGCCAAGAGTGTGCGCACGAGCCAGAGCGTGCTCACACCGAGGGAGGAGGTGGTGGAGTTAGGAGTGCATGTTGGCATGCGAGTGGGAGGACGGAGGGAGAGCCAGCAGGGAAAGGACAAGACAGGTGCATTTGATTCCACTCACTGCTGACTGACACCTCATAAAACACACACACACACACAACAAGCTCAGCCACCAACATCACATGTGTGTGTGAGCCTTCGCTCCGAGCAGCAGAGGGGGGAATCTCTCAGGATACACGGATGTGAGTTAGGAGTGCCGAGGAAGAGAAGCCCGAGTGTGTACCGCCCCGGGGGGGGAGCTCGCGCAGACTGCACACACTCTCCGGCGGGCACTCGTTTCCCTGACAACTAGAATGGGCTGCAATTTGTGCACCTTGCAGAAACGAGAGGAACACTACAAACTGCTCTATGAGATTGCACAGGTGAGTGGAACTTTGTGATGCTGATGATGATGAGGCTGTTGATGAGGAGGGGAAGTCTTCACAACGAGGGAGGATGCAAATGATAGAAGCAATGATTTGTGAAAGTTAGAGAAATCTGTGGGAAAGAAAAGTAAGGAGGCTGTTCTTCAGTGGAAGTACCTGAAGAAATTTAAGGTGGACTGAGCTGCTAGGAATCAGAGTGTCGCCTTTTCCCACCAAAGCCGGTTGCTTAGTTATTTCTGCACAGTAGAAGGGGGATGTGGGAACACAATCCTCGCTTGGCTCCGGAGGATTTCATCACATCTTCCCAGCCTGTGAATGTCAAGAAGCAACACAGTGCAAAAGCACAAGAAGCAAATATCTTTCCTGGAATCAAACATGGATGAAACAAACTAGTAAAGAGAGTCTTGTTTCAGGAACAAATGTTTTCTTTTCTGTCCAATAATCTTATCAAGAAAGTTTCATCTTTAAGAAAACAACATTTTTTATCCTTTATAAAGAAAATGTTTCACATTTTCAGATGTTTTCAAACTTGTTTCTAGAGGGCTCGCTTTTGCAGTGTAGGAGTTGCAGTAAATTGTTTTGACTCAACAAACAATTTGAAACCAAACTGGGATATCAGATTTTAGGGAAAACAAGTGGAGGAGACCTGGAGTTTTCCTCTGCTGCTGAAAGCTCCGATACACCCCAGGCGAGTTTCATTCATCATTTAGAGCCTTACTCTGTTTCAGACACGTGGAAAGAGGATACGACACGGTGAGGCTGAGCGCCGTCGCTTGATTGTTGTTGGTGTTCTCAACTGATGATAAAGGAGACTCGGAAGCATTTATTTGACTATTTGATACTCTCAAAACTTTGAAAACCTTATTTTCTAGACATTTCAGATATGTTTTTCCCAAGTTTGAAGTTGTTTTAAATGATCTGTGCTTTACACCTTTACATGGTCTTCTCAAATCAGCACAGTCGACAATTTTTTCTGCCTCGTTAAGAACTAGAAACTAGAAATAAGGAAATTATTCCAGTCAAAATCCTTCTTGCTTCATGCTCATGCAAACGTGATGGAAGACCTGAAAAACTTCAAATTGCTCTGTCATTCTTGGTTTAATTTTTAAGATGTTTTTTGAAAGTTCAATAAATGTTGAGGTAAACTGGCATTCTTTGTTAATATTTGGGAAAAAAGTTAGATTCATGTTCTAAGGATAAGGGATAGTTTTAGACGTGTAGATTTATTAAGATGAATTGTGACGTTGATCAAAATGAACAACAATAAAGTCCATAAAAACCTCAAATAACTAAATAAATTATCCATTTGCCTAAAATTAGAAAACTATTTATTTTTTTTCTGTCTAACATTCAGTTTTAAATAATTCTATCACACAGTTAGTTTTTTTTAACCTTATTGTTCCCTTGTTGAAGGCTTGTGTGGAACTTTTTGTTTCTAGGTTTTAAAATGACTTGCTGCATGGGCATAATTTTCCTACTTTTTTTTTTTTGTAATACTTTTAAGTGATTCTCTTCTAAAATTTACAGACGGCGGACTTAAATGTCTTGGGTTTTATTTGTTTTTTTTAAAAAAAAAAACAAAATGTTTTACATCGAGTCAAATTCTGATCAGGTTTGCTGATGTTGAAGCGATTTTTAGAGGTACACAGCGCTCTGTCAAAATGTTTGGTTTGGTTTTATTTTGAAAACCTTAAGGCGACTAACGCATAGCGGTGTCGAACATTTTTCTTTTTGGGTGTTACTAAGACGGTTTGGAGTTAGCATAGTAACAGTAATGTTTGTTTTAGCTGTCTCAGTCTGTTCTTTTGCATATTGCAAACAAGATTGAGAGTTATTATGAATATGCTGACTCTGCTAATGCTTCTAACGTAGCTAACCCGTTAGCGTGTTGCTAGCGTGATTGGGAGTTAAAGATATTGTGAAAATGCTAATGTGATTCATGCTTCTAACACAGTTAATGCTTTGATCATGATTTAACTTGACCTTTTTGGTTACTACAGCCGGGGTGGCCGGTAACATCCAAAGTCTACCAGGCAAATCTGGACATTTCTCAGGAAATAATTTGTGCATTTCAAAGTAAAACAGTTGTTCTCTTTATTGATAACGTTCCCGATAATGGTCATTGGATTACTTAAAAAAATCTCTGTTGTGTTTGAACTAAAACTGTGATTTACCATAATCAGGGCCATTTTTAGAAGTCCCATGCAGTTATGATGGATTGAGGCTGAAAATGACCATCAGGTCATCCCACACACTGTTGGACAGTGATTTTACGACCCCTATTCACAGTCCTGAGATCTTAACATCGATTCCCTCTCACACTTAACGCCCCCGTGCATTAAGGACACGCTCGTGCTAAATTTGTCATGTCAATTAGAGGAAACTCTAGGAGGTTATAGCTCCCTCGCTGTGTAAAACACACACAAAAAAAGCATAATCGCCTTATGTAACCCACGGAGAAATGTAATGCTGTTAAGCTTTCTCTAAGATTGTATGAAAGGAGATGGGATTACCACTTTAATGGCCTTTGTCCTTGTGAAGTCCAAATGTTAACAGTGTTTCTGCAGACAGACTAGGACGTTTTGATGCAACAATGGCAGAGAGCAGGTAAAAGCTAGAGCTGACCATCAGGCGTGTTTTAGAAATTAGTGGCTCTGATTACTGTCAGTTAGGTTAAAATGATAAGATCAAGAGTCAGAGGTCTGCAACCTGACGCTCTGAAACCACATACGGCTCCTTTATCCCTCCATTGTGGCTCTTTGGTTTTAATGAAAAATGCAAACAGTTTGAATAAATATTCGGTTCAACGTTTTGGTTAATTGGTTTAGATTTTTCACATGTGAGAAAACAGAGCAAAATGATGGTTAAAGGTTGAATCTACTGTCAGGTTGAATTATTAACAGAATAAGCCTAAAGCACTTTGTTTTGAATCATCTGCTGAGTGGCATCTAGTTGATGATCAGATGCTAAGTTCTTAAAGTACAGAACTGCATTCACATGAATATATTGTTAAAAAAGTAGGCTACTTAAGCGTTATTAAGTTCTACAGCAAAGTTGTCATTTTTAGATTAAATAGCAAAAATAGAAAACAAGATAACTGTTTGACTTGGTTTTTAATTCAAGTAAATCTGGAGGATCTTTTTTAACACAGTATGTGTTTTATTTTGAAAGGAATTTGCATGCGCTACTGTCAAAAGTAAAATAAGTTAAATTTGTCTCATATAGAAAAGTATATGACAGTAAATGGCTCTTGCTGGTCACTAAGAAACTGGTCCAAATGGTTTGTTTAGTGTGAAAAGTTGCAGATCTGTAGTCTAACTGGAGATATGGCGTTGTAAGTTAGCCAGCTTTTGTTTTTCAAATTAAAGCAGACTTTTTCTACTGTGAAACCCCATTGGCGTCCCTCCATTTCCCATTTACACTTCCTGTCTGCTAGAGACCGTTTTTATAAACTAATGTGAATTACACCTTAAAGCACAATAATAAAATAAAATAAAAGATCACAAGAAATTTGCACCATAACTCTACTTCCAGGTTGCCAACACAAGTGGATTCCGGAGTCTGTTAGATTCTGTTCAAGCCCCAGACATATTTTGTCCACAATCTGATGTTCAAAACACACATAAAAAAGCCACATTTGAAACATAATAGGGCTGTTTTGTTGGAGTTGCAGCCGCCATCCTGGTTTCTTGTCATCATTTGACGCCTATTGATGCACATACCCATCAAACCACTTCTGCTCCAAAGTTGCTTAAATTTAACATGAAACCTGAAAGCAAAAACACTAGTGATTTTTTTATAGCTGGAAATGTATTCAGGTGTCAAGGGGTTAACACTTTGTACTCGTTCAGCAACATTCCCACATATGTGTGCGTGACCGTGGACACCTGGTAGCCTGGTAGACGACTGTTGGGCGGCATATCGGCACTACTTTCCATTCTCATTAAAAAGGGAGTGTGAGAAGACAAAAAGACCAGGAGCGCGCCAGCCAGGAAAGTGTGTCAGTGGGACTTTGTCCCGAACACGAGGGCTTTCCGCTAATCCACAGAGACTCCTCTGTAATCCCTCCGTCTCGTTTTCTTTTTGTCATCCCACAGCCACTTCGTGTTCTTCCTTTTTTCATCCATATTCTATAACCTCTGCTGTCCACCTGCCTCCATCCTCTCATTTTACTTTGGCACACATAGCATATTATTTTTTATGAATTCCTTGTTGTTGTTTTTTTCCTCCCAAAAGGACACTCCAGGCTCAGTAATTACAGGAAAAAAGTCAATTCCATTCAGAGAGATTAAAGGGACGTTTTTTGAGCATGTTTGGGAGATATGCATCTCCTTGGGTCTAACATTTGGGGCAATTCGAATTATTTTCATCTTTCAGCTCGTCTCACGGCTCCTCGGTATAAGATCTGTAAATGGTATGTCAGAGAACAGGTTTCAGCTTTTTTGAGTCACATTGTGTGTACTTTTTCATGCAACCTCAATCTACGTTCACAACACCCTCGGCAATGTGTGTTCACCAACTTTCAATGAAAAGTCTACGTTAACAAGAGTGAACACGAGCTCCGGACTCCAAACCTTTGCATTCACGCTTAGCTACACACATTTTTAAGAAAACGCGTCCAAAACGCACGTGGCAAGATAAACCAGGTGAAACTGACAAATCAGGGACTCCTGATTCACAACAATTTAAACAAACACATAGAAATTCAATTTTGAGCTCAACTGTCTTCATATATTTCCTCCATCATCAGTAAAATGCCACAAGAACATGAAAAAGTGCCATTTTTATCTGAGTAGGTCATAATAAGAACCTACAGGTCTGTGAAGGACAGGATTCTTGCTCTCCTGGTTGGTTTTTTCACAAAAACTTTCAAATAAATTCTTAAAAAAATGATTTTTTTCATTCCGTGTCTGATAGTTAAGGTGTAACCATAACAACAATTACAGACTTCTATCAACTTTTTAAGTGGGACAACTTGGACAGTTGGTTGACCAAAGACTTTTTGCTTTGCTGCATTGTCTGTTTTCTTAGAATTGTATTGTTTTCAACAGTAGTGAGCTGTTGCTGCCATGGAAACCCCTCGCTTTGGCCATGAGTTTTTTAGTTAAAGATTACCTTCCGGCTGTGTGTGAACTCAGTGACATTAGGGGATTTTGAAAGGCGAACTGTTCAGCCAACAGCTTGTTTCTCCTTAAGCTTCGCACACACCGGGCATGCGATGTACGTTCAAGGATGTGCTAAAAGCGCTTGAAAATTGACTGCAATACTTGCGTAGTGACTTGTAATTGCAAGAATTTTCAGCGCAGAAGCCCGAAACGTGTGTTTACATTTGCTTTTCATTGAAAGCGGTGAGTGGAATGGGCATTTCCGATCTTGGTGTGAACGTAGCATTCGTGTTATTTTTGTTTTTTTTTACTTTCTCAAGTCTTTTGTTGATGACACACAGAAGAAGATAGATTGTAGTTATTTTATTTTGGAGTCGCAGTAATGCAACTTTCTTTTTGGAACATTTTGTTTGGAGCAGCAGCAGATAATTCTGCAAACGTTTGCCTTGTTAGCCTGCAGGCCCGCCGTGATGTCCATCACGGCACCGGCTATCTCATGCTCATGCAGCTGTGCCGCTCCAACCGGACTGCTCCATCTCAGCTGCCCGGCGGCTGCGTTCAAATTTATGGCTCTCTCTGGACCGCTTTTGTGTGCTTGTGTGTCGCTACACAACCTCCATTCATGTTGCAGCAAATGCAGTTCCGTGTATTTTGGTGTGGATGGGTTAAATTGTCCTGTTGGCCTCTGGCGTGCAAAATCTCAAGGGAATTGTACATTTCTGTGCTTTATTTTCTCTGTATCACCAACAAATACACTGTTTCTTCAATTAGCTGCTTTGTCCTCTTCTGTTCTTAGCTTACAGTACTTCCTAGTTAAGACATTTTCATCAGCGTGTTTGTGCTCAAAGCATATTTGTGTGTTCTCTAAACAGATTGAGGTCTTTTAGCTTGTTGCAAACTTCCAAATGTTCTCGTCTGCTGATGTGTTTCCGCCAAATCAGTCTATCGTGAGGCGTTCGATGCCTACGGTTATATTGTTCTACCGTCCACGCTCTGGTTGTGGATGGCTTGTGTTCGAGCCTTTCCTTCAAACACAGATGCTGCGCCTCATGTTCAGCCTGTAAGGCACCATAGAGGAGGCCAGACAGACAGTCCTTCACCCCACTGGCACCTGTGGCGTCCAGCGGGTACCCTGCAGAGCCACGGGAGGCCGTGGCCGAACCTGCACAGCCGTCACCTCCATATGGCCAAACTGGACCAAAACCATGGCTCTTTTTGTACAGATTACCATTTCTCATATCGTCCAGGAAGGTTTGGTCATTTATAGCAAACAAAAATGTTTTTTGTACCACATTTACCTCCGAGTTGATGAATTATCTATACATTAATTTTTATCAATCAAGGGTTTGTGTCAATTTGGCAGCTTCTCACAAAACACGAAGTGTTTCTGTGTTTTTATCCATTTGAAGTTTTATTTATTATTTTAAGTCTACCGTTTCAAATGACCGTTTGTATTCTGAAATCCAATTTTAATCCTGCTGAATTGTTTTGAAGAGGATTTATTTTTTCAACACTTTGCTTCTTCTGTCAATGCATTCTCATTGTCATTCTGGTGCAGCTTCCAAGATTCTATTGGGATTAAAGTAGCAGTTTCCCTTCACTCTCGCAGGTTCTTACATCACTGCATGCTATGCTTGATGTAAAGCAAAGTCATCTTGAGTACAGCTAGGCCTTCTAATCAGGGGCGGAGCTAGAACGTTGTATGTGGTGGTAGAAAGAGGGAACAGGACTTAAGAAGGGTAACAAAAGGGAACAGTAGAGTGGAAGACCAGTTACAAATAAAAGGATCAAAAATGTATATTTCTAACAGTATTATTGTTGCTATTATTATTAAAACAGCAGTTGTTTTAGCTGAGGTGCTATTCAAAATATTCATTTTGTTGTTTTTGTAATGCTAGTATTTGCAATAATAATTTAATATTGACTCACAAATACAGGGAGAAATTCCCCCAGCTCTGCTCCTGCTTCTAACTGGCCTCTGTGTCACAAAAATCAAGAACTGAGTGATTATTACATCTCTCCTGTTTTGTAAATTTAGAAGGCCTCACAGAACCTGACGACACCAGCTAGAATGAAATATGACTGGATCAAAATATCCGCCGTAATGTACAACACTATCAGCAACGGAACCAAGCAGACATGAAGAGAGCAGGCTATAGAGAGGTCTGTTGCTATATCCCGGTTCACCTTTCGGTGATTTTTGTCAGAGGAAGGTTATGTAGCCGTTACCAAGATTCCCATGACAACCCATAACACTGCTCATGGCTTAGGTCGCTGGTGGTGAAACATGATAAAAAGATTATGGTACTCATAATTAATTTGATATTTTATTTATTTTCATAAGTTACCCTTCAAACTATCTATTATTAGAAGTTAATGTAATTTGCAGAAGCAACATTCCCACACAAAGTGGAGGACAAAATGGACAATGACGATGGACAATGAGAACCTCTTTGAGCATCATTCCTTACATGTTAGATTCAATTCAACTTATGACATTTTTCTAGATTTCAACGCCTTGGTGACTCTCTTTTCTAGGCTCGTTCTGACTGTGCCTAGCATTCATCCATCCATCCGTCCATCCATCCGTCCATCCATCCATCCATCCGACCGTCCATCCATCCATCCATCCATCCGTCCGTCCATTCATCCATTCATCCATCCATCCATCCATCCATCCATCCTTCCGTCCATCCATCCATCCATCCATCCATCCATCCGTCCATCCTTCCGTTCATCCATCCATCCATCGGTCCGTCCATTCATCAATTCATCCATCCATTCATCCATCCGTCCATCCTTCCGTCCATCCATCCGTCCATCCGTCCGTCCATCCATCCATCCATCCATCCGTACATCCATCCATCCATCCATCCATCTCAGCATGAATCATGCTTGCAACTGTAATGTTTTCCTCACAATTTTTTAGCATAGTGTGAGCGTATACTTGGTAAATATGCAACAAATGAAGAGAAATACGCACTTTGCTGGAGGTAGAGCGTAACCACTTCTCTTTTTTGCTCTTTGTTTCTGTCTACCCAGCTGGGATTGTGCATCATTCTACAAATTTTGAATGAACTGACCTTTCCGTTTTTTGTTTTTTTTTCGTGTGTATTTTACACCCCTACAAGCTCTGTGCCGTCTGTCCGTGGGTCAGTGAGTTTGACCTTTTCACCTGCTAGCATAAACCCTGCCCCCCTATTTCACATCTGTCAAACTCTTATAAGGAGCTACTTTTGAGCTATTTCAAAAGCATTCCCAGCGGACTTTTAATTGTGATTATGGCAGCTGGGGTGTGGAGTTAGAGTGGTCGACCTCTGTCAGTCCTGCTTGACCATTTCAGACAGCAATTTGTTTTTTTGTCTGCTTCTGAATCACAATGATTTAAATAAAGAAATACTCAGAAATAGAATTTAAGCTGAATTTTCTTAAAATTTGTCCTCCATCAGCAGAGAAACGCTACAAGACCATGTTAAAAACATCATTTTCATCAGAGTGACTCTTCAAGCAGACACACAACAGCTTCGATTTTACCTACCTTTTATTAAACAATAACGGAATCAGCTGCTGCATTGTCACTACAAAAATCTTGCAGGTTTCCTTAAGTTTTGAATTAATCAAAGAATTGTTAATATCGCTCAGAAATGTTCACTTAGCATTATGGGAATTCATTCTGCTGATCAGTTCAAATCACCTGGCCTCTTCCATCATTGTTGCAGTTGCACGGTGGAGCACAGCACGCCGGCCATACCACGTGATTCAGAGGTGCATATGGCCTCGTCGCTCACGCGGCGAGCAGAACATCTTTTGGTTGCGGGCCAAAAAATTGCACGTCAAGCCAACGTTGAAAAAAACATGCAAGTGTTGTGGGATAAACAAGAGAAGCATGTGTGTGACATTTCTGTTGCTAAGCCTAAAGGATAAATGATTGATCAGGTCAACCCTTCTTTCTTTGACCCTTTTTTTTTGTCTTGTAGAGTATATACAAACATAAATGTTGTTCTAGTGTGTGTTTCCTGTGAGTTAGTGTGAAGGGAAAATGCAAGTTCAGTGCAGATGGGTGGTGGGGGTGGGCCAGGGCAGCAACAATCGCTAGTTTTGCTCCACTGGCCAACAATCTCCCCCTGCTTTGGCTCTGATAAGACCAGGATGAAAGCCCATTCTCTGGTTGGACTGACAGTTCTTTCCTTGAAGCCCTCCCCCACCTCAACCACCTTGATGCTGCACACGCGTGTCCACACTACAAACAGGCACGTCTGCATTTACAAAGAAACCATAGAAGCTCCATTTAATCATTCATTGTACTGTTTTTTCTGCACTTATGAGAATGTCAAACAATGTCAGAGTGTGAAAACAAGAGAATGCACAAGCTGATACCAATCATTTGGACAAGAGTCGATTGACAGAAAACAACGGACAAAAGAGGAAAAAGTGATTTAAGATAAAACGGCAGGGACAAAAGAAGTAGGATGGTTTCTAAAAAAAGGGTAAAACAAGATTCAAAGCAATAGAAAAATGAATAAAAGACCATCTTCCTCCTCTTTCACTAAATACACACTGCCTTAAGCTGTGTTCACACCAGCATCGGCAACACTTTCAATGAAAAGTTTTGGTAAAAGCACGGTTTGTGCTTCCCCGTTAAAAACTCTCATGTTGACACACTGCTACACACACTTTTACAACTGTTTTTAAGCTCTATATACACAACTGCGCTTAATGGACAAATGTTAGGCACTCTGGTGACTATGTTGGTTACATGTCCCATGGATCCCACCGCTGCTATCAATTTAGTCGACCATTCCGATGTTTCATGTTTGGGCGTTGTGGAAGTGTCTGACTAAAAAAACAGAGCTCAGAGATGGATGCTAGTATGCATGAGGTTCCGTTTCATACTATCTTTTTCTTATCTCTCTTGACCTACGTTAACAACCATCAGCAATGTGCATTCAAGCAAAAACTTTGAAATGAATTACAATGAAAAGTCCATGTAATTGCATGTTTTGTGCTTCCGCATTCAAAACTCTTGCATTCATGTGTCACTATGGAAATTTCTACGATCATTTTCAGGCTCTATGTACATAACGAGTGTCCAACGTTTGTCCAATAACGCACGGTTAATGGACAAACGTTGGACACTCTGGGCGCTATGTTGGTTACCCTTTCAAATGATCCCACCACTGCCACCAATGTAGTCAACTTTCCATGGTTACATATTGGATATTGTGGAGGTGCCTGACTAAAGAATGGAGCTTAGAGATGGACATCAGTATGAATGAGAATCCGCTTTATTCTATATTTTTCTTGACTCTCTTAAGGTCTGTTGACAGCCCTTGGCAACATCAGTTCAAGCAGCCAATTACAATAAAAATATTATGTAAACACACGGATGTGCACGTTTTGGGCTTGCACGTTCAACTGTTGCAGTGTCTACTGAACGAGCATCTTTTGCCCGGTGTAAACGTAGCTTTGCATTCAGCCTATTTTACTACCCCTGCCTGTCTTTTTTGCTTATTAATGTACTTTGTCATAAGCGCTCCATGGAATTGTTATTGATTTGTGGTAATAAAAAAGGTCAAATCAAAGTTAGAACCTAAAGACACAATAGTCTGTGATTCAACCTCAAACTGTTCTATTTTTGGTTTGGACCAAGTCAACCTTATGTCTAAATAACCCTAAAATGCATCTAATGTGCTCATGCAGCAGTTTTTGTAGGGTTTAACATGAATTACTGTGCAGCAGTTACATTGTGGAAGCTTTTGCCGCCTCAAAATTGTTTCTAGATGCACAAAAATATGCTAAAATCCCTTTGATGCATTGTGCTTTCTTGGGGGCTCTTTTTTTTCTCTATAATGCATAAAACCTTCTTCTGTTATCTTCCATGATTTGTATCTTCACCAAGAATTGCTCAGTATGCAGTACGTATTTTCATGACGTTGTTGGAAGCACATTTAAGAATGCATCGTAAGCTTTTTTGAAGTCGGGACCGACAGGCCGCGTCCTGAGACCAGTCTGCCTGAAGGGCGATTAGGTTACTGCAGAGTGGCGGTGTTGGATTTCCACTTTACCAACTTGGGCTAAGAAGTCATTAGGCCCACTCATGGCTTGGCATCGAGTCCAGTTACAGATAGAATAACGCTTAACCATCTGCACAGTGCAGGGGGTTTCTATGGAATGTTGCAATTGGCGACAAAAAATCCTATGCTTTTTTCAGACAGAGGAAATTCCCCCAACAATGGAGGCTCTGCATTTTCTAGCTTTTGTTTGTTTGCAGTTTGAGAAGATTTCGAGTAAAATTGGTCAATTATTTACATTATTTACATTAACGTTACAATGTGAAGTAGGTTAACAAATGTTTTAAGGCTGTAAAACCCTTCACTACACGTTTACTTTTCTCAGACGTGAAAGCCCAACATCAACATTTTGATACTTCTCTCTCTTGCTTAAAATCTCTAAGATTAAACCTTGATTGAAAAATAAGTCCAATAATAAAGGATAAAAAAAATGTTTGATCATGATCAAAGATTTATGTAGGTTTGGCAAACTGAATGCATTCTGTACAGGAGACACTGCAAGGAGGAAATTGATTGACAATGTCTTCAACCAATCAGGATGCAGAACACTGTGCATCGATTAAAAAAAAGCATGCAAAGTTGCGATAAAAAATCGGCTATTGGAAGGTGAAAGGTGAACTACGACTTAGCGATGGCAACTGGAGACTTAGCAAACACATATAAAACAACGTTATTATTAAACATCAGTTTACTTTAAATCAGTTGTTTCTTTGCCAAAAAATTACTTGGAACTAAAATATTTTTATTAAAAAAATGTTATTCTACACATCCTATTATTTCTACCCTTTAACACCTGGGATGTCTCCGGCGACACCTAAATAACAAACGCTATTCGATGTACCAATTTCGACTGTACGCAATCGAGGTAGTTTAGCTGACTGACACAGAGAAAAGCGACTTTGCATAGTGACTTTTATCAACTTTTACATGCGATATAATCAGCTGATCTACGTTGATTGCACTTTACTACAGGAAAGTGATGCATATCAGCGCAAAGCTACTTTTCACTGCTTCGAAATCTTCCGGAATAACTTTAATTGCGGTTGAAGAGTGACGGTAGTCAAAAGAATTTCAATGTTGCAGCTAAAGCTCGGGTGTTAAAAGGTTATGGTAAAATTTAGAAGCACAGTGGGAAGAAGATTAAAACGAAACAGTTTGTGTGAAAATTTGAGATGCTGAGGGACAATTAACAAAGCCGGAGCAACTGTGATGATTAAAAACTCAAACTGGGCGTGTTAATGCCACATGAGGAAGAGCAAGAACAGAAACACAATTTTTAAGAACTGGAGTACAAACTAAAAAGAACTGAAACTTGTATTTTTTAAAAATCAATAATAAAAACTACAATTTCTGGACTTGCAGCTTTCTGAAGAAAATCAGTTTTACTCAGAAAACTCTGAAATAAAATGTACAAAATTTCATTGGTGATTTATTGAAATAAATTCCCAGAAAATTCCCCAACAGGATTTCTGGAATGTCAGCCCACTAATTCGTTTTTTTTCTCCATTTCTTTCTCCATCTCCATTCTTTTTTAAATGTCCCTCTGGTTTCATATCTGGCTGATTGAAGTCCACAGTAGTAAGACAACTAGAACATTTTTAGCGGTGGGTAAACTCCACCGAAGCAGATCTTTTCTTTTGAGTGAGACAAACGGCCAACCAAATCGGTCGTGTCCTCTTGAGTGCATTCATTCTTTGTCACTCATCCTCATTACAACATGCTTCACCACATTGTTACTTTGTTACTTGGAAACTCGGACAGATTAGGCGCGTGACCCATTTTGAGAAACAACGTGTGAACGACAGAGTGTGCACTCAGTCAGCCGCAAAGCCACTAATCATTATCAGAGGGGCAATGGAACACTTTGAAAGGTTTGATTAACCATTCACACTCTGCTAATGCAGCTCCTGAAATGCAGAATATGGAGTAAAATCTTGATAAAATCAGTTTGGATGAGAGTCATCTGTTTAGCACCTAGCTAAATTAGCTAGCAATATTTTTAGCATCCATTTTTTGGAGCCAGAACTTTTTTTTTTTTTTTGGTATAGTGTAAAGCAGTAGATTTTTCATCGTAAATAATGCTATAGCTAATAAAGTATTAATAAATAAAGTCTCATAAAGTTTTAGCTAGTTCACTTTAGCACTTTACAACAAAAACATTTCCAAAACAAGAGGGAAAAAAATTAGCTTTTCATTTCAACAAAAACAATTTTAAAAAAAAGAGAATTTTGCAAAAAGCTTTACATGAATCTTTAATTTTTCCATTCTTCAGAAAAATATTTCTTTACTTCCAAAGCTTCAATGTTTTTGCTAATTATGCCCTTATGCCCGTGCATCTAAAATGCCTTTTTCTTTTAAATCAAATCTGTGTGAGAAGAGGGAATTTATTAAAAGGGGGCATTCAGTTGCACCGGTTTCCCTTTGAATGTCTCATTTTTCTTTTGGTAGAGATTAACATATTTTTTGTACAAACTCTCCCTGCATATTCATACTTAGCAGAATAAAATATAATACATCTCCTAATCTTGAGCTAATTTTATTAGCTGCCAGCGCTTCCAACTTCAAATGTCTATGCTAATTTCCTGCTATTCAGTCAGCTTGCTTTCAGACTTAGTCAACCTTTGATTTCTGCTCTTCTGCTCTCTGACATTTGCATGTGGTGTCAGTCTCTTGTTGCTGTCAAACACCAGCTATCGCGTGTGTGGAGAATCTGCAACATTGCCGTTAGCTTTAGCAGAATGAAAACAGGGTTCAGTCATGACCAGCTGGAAACAGTTTATAAATGTTTTTGCCATCTTAATGACACAATCGTATCAAGGTTATATTCAACCAGACGTTTTCCCAATGTAAATACTAATTAAGGAAATGGTTTTCGTTATAAAGGCACATTCCAGGCTAATTAATAGATGAAGGTTTTAATACATTTATAGTTTTAATGGCTTTGTTAAAGGAGAAAGGTATTTCAAATGAAATTAGCCACTCTTGGACTTCTTTTCTGTGAAATTAATGCATTAAAATTCACTTTCTGGCTTTGTGATGCATTGCACATATCGTGAAGCTTTTGCAGTTTATTAGGCTGGTAAAGTGCGTGGACGTGCTTGCACTGCTACAAGCAAACACCAGGGTGAAACTGACATGCCTTAATGCTACGTACACACCAGGCATGTGTGCTGCGATCAACAATACGATGAATGTGGCTTTTTGAATTCACTTAGCATATGTAGTTCACACTGGACTGATACTTGCGAATGCACTCACAGTTGGAAGAGGCTGTGTAATGTCAAAGCAGTGCAAGTCTTGCAAACCTTTTTCCTTCACAGCTCTATTTCGATTTAGATTTAAATTTTCGTGTCAAAGAATTCCAGTCGAGCACAGAAATGATACATTTTCTACTTCATTATCTATTTACAAACAGTTGGCACTTACGTTTCTTGAAAAAGATGCTACCCAACCGTCACTACCAAATCCAAGTCCCTGATTGGTCAAAGTTCAACTGGTTTAACTTGAAAACGGCCGCAGAAACATAAGTAGCAATGTGTGAACACGAGAGTTTTGAACACGGTAGCCGCAAATGTGGGTATGTCCCGTTTACATAGATTTTTCATTGGAAGTGGTCCAAGCCCGGCATGAATGCAGCACTGCTGCAAACATCAATAGTCTATGGTAATGTAAAGCTGCCCTTTTTTTAAATGTGACTTCTATTTTAGGATCCATCCGTTTGCATTAGCTCCTTCTTTGTACATCATTCATTCTATACTAGGGAACAGTGCAGTCCATTTGGCTGCTGTGATGGTTGTCTTTCTAGTCTTGGGTACACAAGGCTTGGCCTACTTGCAGAAGTGAACCACGGCACTGGCCCCTGCTTTTGAGACCAATACTGGCGTGTGTAATTGTAGAAGGAGTCTGATCAAGTCATGAGATAGTTGATCTGGTCTGAAGCTGAAGTTAAAGATCTAATTGACTCAACTTAATTAAACCACAAACATAAAGAGTTGTATGTGGGTGACATGAGAAATCCATGACGTGTCTCCCAGCTGACAACGGAGTAAATTTTACCAAGTGCTTACTGTACCGTATGCCGTAACTGTGGCGGGTAAGAAACGGTAAAGGAATATTACGGTGCAGGCAGGAATAGTGAGCAAATATCCCTCAGTTAAATTTTCAGCAGTTTGGTATGTATGCTGTGAGTGTATCCGATTCACTTGTGCGTAAAGTAAAGGGTAAAGTAGGTGAGACGCACGTATGTTATACAGGTTTTACATTTTTTCAATGCCTCCTAATCCTGCAAATTGCACAAGGAGTCCATAATTTCTGTTCATAAGTGCAAGCTTCTTGCATGCTACCTGGACAAGCTTGACTATTTTTTTCACCTCACACAGTCCTTATCTTACCACAAGGGCAGTTGTGACTAATGCTTCGCTAACAACTAGAGTGTGACGTAAGGGCACCGTGCAATAGCATCACCTGTACGTCAGGCAATGCATTTGTCTGTCTAATTAAAAGAAAAGCATCAATGTGACTTTAAGAAAACACGAAAGGATTTTACAGAAAGAAAAAACATAGAAGCCTTTTTTTATGAGGGCAAAAAGAATTAGCCCATTTTAATGAAGAGCCACGCTGCTCCACTACAGCAGCCCTAAAAACCTCACCTCTTTGTGAACCCAGCCATCTGGATGAATGATGTGGGTCTAATCGGTGACCCCCGAGCGCCTAATTCCAACTCATTGCCGGCGCAAAACGCGAGGCTGGAAGACGCGCTGCTCTATTGTTAAGCTCAGCTCACTGCCTGTTGTTTCAGTGGCAGATGAGAGATTAATGGCAATTTAATGGCTGTGGAGAAGACACAGATCAACAATAGAGTCCTGCCAACACACACACACACACACACCATTTACATCAGCCACTCAAGGCAACTTTCCGCACCTCCTCACAACAATACGTGCGTAAAATGGGCATAATTAACATTTCGGTGATCCTTAAACACGTTTATAACCACGCAAACGAAATGTTTTAATTTCTATGGGGGGAAGTTTTGCTGTCATCCAGCGCTCACTACCCCAGTGTCATCAGGAGGAAAACTAACAGAGCTAATTTTCAACTCACCAGCCCCCCGATGTGACAAAAGGAGGCTAATTTATGCGTGGCAGTGTGGTGCGCGAGGACTAAGAGTGCAGCAGTGGAGCTGGATGCCCACTCTTGCATTGTGGTAATTGTGATTTGGTTGCTAGGTTGTTGAGGGTAATGAATGTCTTGTTGTTGCAGTTTGTCATAACCCGTGCCGCAAAGACACAGAGCCTATTAGTTAAACCCAGATACATGATGTACGACCTCGCCGGTGCATAAAGCATTAGTCATTTTATGAAAAGAAAATAAAGAAAAATGTCTAGTTAAAGTAGCTATTAAGAAAAACTGAGAACGGCGTTGTGTTGCCCAGATTGTTGACTTTCACGTGTTTGGACGAAAAACAAACGCCATAATTCTCCAGCCTAAAACATGACAACCCTTGTTTCATTCCAAGGCAGCATCTGTATTCATGAAACCTAATTTGAATGGAAGGCTGCCTTGCATTTAGCATGCAGAAGTGGCACAAAGAGCAGGAAATAAGATGGTTCCTAATGCATTCACTGACAGATGATAACCTTTGATTTCTCCCTACTTACATCAGAAATGGCTGCTTAGAATGACAGTCACCAGTCTGCAGCCTCTGATGTCTCCCTGCTCGCTTTCTACAGGGACGGATGAAGTAGAGAGAGATTTCTTTGTCTCTTTATGGGGTTTTCTGTAAATCTGTAAATTCTGTGAATATATTTTACCAACTCTTATCGTACGGGCTGACTCTAAATAAAAGTGACAGACAAATACAGAATCTTAGGTGACATGAAGAACTCGTGCAAGAGCATGTGAAGAAAGGAAGTACCCCAATTTCATAAAACAGTAGTAAAAATGACTTTAAAGAGCCTTTTATTGCTGCTAACTCAAACAAATTGTGCATTTTTTGCATTGAAATTGTGTTTCAGAGCAATGCAACCAAAAACGGGGATTCCAAATATGCAACAAATATCTAATGATTTTGTTTTTTCAAAAGAAAACCATATTTTTTTCTGAACGAATTCCAACCCTGTAATGAGAAAGAGAAAACAGTACTAACTGAAATTCTGTAGAGCTAAAATATGTTCAAAACAGAAACAATTGTAAATAATTTATTATATCTTGAAAAATATTGCAATATTGTAATATTGCATAAAATCTTGCAATTATTAAAAAAAACCACATTTTCATTTACTGAATGTATTCTTCCAAAACATAAAACAATTAACATGTTTTACACTTTCAGTAAATACACAGACTGTAAGCTTTTTTCAACTCTTCAATAGTTTACCAAAACAAAGTAATTCCAGCAGATTCTGAAGCAGAGAAACGCAGCTTTAGGCTGATATGCAACACTTTACAGTAGTCAAGTGTTTACACAACAAGCCAATCAGCTGATTCTGTCACAGAGAAAAGTGGCTTTTATGAAAAGATGCTGTTCCCTGTGCACAAAGCATTAAATTTTGGGCACAAAATGTTAGTTTCTACACAAAAAATGCAAATTTGTTTGCACAAAATGCTAATTTTTCCAACAATATGCAAATAAAATTTTAATTTGAGCCCACAAAATAAAAAAAAGCAAAATACACATGTTTTTGTTCACAAAATGCAACATTTGTACCCACCTATTATTAATTTGAAGGAACAATTTTAATTTAATGTCTTATCCAGGGTTCTGCATCCTCATATACCTTGACTGACAAGATAACTGATGTGAAGAGACCTTGTAGTAACAAAGGGAAACCCACTGTAATGTACAACAGAGGTGGAAAACAGAAAAACAGTATTTGGGATACTAGTGCTATAATGTGAAAATAACGATAATAACATAACTGCTATATAAAAATATTTAAGCCTGTAAACTCCTTATTGTGAAGTCCTATTTTGAGATTTTCCTTTTTGAATATTTGAGCATTTGGTGGTAAAACACATCTTTTTTTTATTATTTTATTTTTATATTTTTACATTTTCCAAGATTTAAGACTATTTTAAAGCCCATATTTCTGCAGTGAAAAATGATCATTTAAATTTTGTTATATATCCTGGTTTTTATTTTGTTAAAGGCTCAGGTCCTTTTCTTGATAAATGGCTTTGTTCGAGCTGTCCTTAGCTCGATCGGCTGCAGAGCAGCAAGTCAATCTGGCTGAAGAACTCTTCAACAGCGTCCAGGCTTCACCATAGCAGACCTAGATGCAGGATAACCAGCTGAAGGGCAGCCCAGCAGCTTGAAACCTTTTTGTGAGTGTCATTGAAGAGGGACACGTGGGGAAGCCTGACTCCTCTGGGTTTTTTTTTTTTTTTCTGTCATGATGCCGTCTAAAACCGATGTTGGTGTCTGGGTGAAAGAAAAAATAAAAAGCAGTTTTATTTTTCTCTTCCCTCAAACTACAAGATCTCACACAAAAAGGAAACACAAGCCGGCTCCGAGGAGAGCCATTCCTAAAGGAAACTCTAATCTGCAGTGCACAGACTCTAAGAGATGAAGAAGGGATTGACCTGCACAGGCTACTTAACATCCATCCTGACAGCAGCTGTTAAATCCATGTTTCATGTTGTCATGCCGACTTCTTCAGGCAGAACTAATTGGTTGTTTTCGCCTGTTGTGCAGGAACCAATGTAGAAAAAAAAAAAAAAAAAACTCAAGGACACTCGTTGCAATGTGACACTCACAGTCATGAACATGGACGCAATCATGGGCGAGCATAAGCACAGGTGGGAAGAGCCAAACTGGACTGCAGCCTGTGCAGGTTCTGGTAGGAGCACAATCTCCTTGAACTCGGCTCAACTTAATCTCACAAAAACTCTAAACCCCCACCACGCCGGAATCCCTCCCACCTTTCGGCACTCTCTCCTTGTCTGATTTGCATTTCGGTTAACACGCTAATTGCCTCTCATTAGGTACCTTGTCACTTTGATTAATTGGTGTGATGCTGAAATGTAAAACAGCAGCGCCATGCAATGCATGGTGAGCAGTTGTTGATTGGAAAAAATGATCAAGGTTTGTTAAAAAATGCAGAAATGTTACCCAGTTCATTAGAAATGAACTATTTTTTTGTTCCATCAGGACTTTTTTTGATCTGGAAACTGTAGGTTTTTTTTCTATTAAAAATCGATGACCTCTTACAAGCTAAAAATCTTAACCAAAGTGTGACATTCGATCATAATTCCGAGCACTCCAGTTACCTTCAACAAGCCAAACATATGCATCATTAGTGAATTGAGGATTTCAAGTGGTCCCTTAGGTATGATTGTGTGGCCCTGAGATGGACTGGTCACTTGTGGGTGTATCCTACGTTCAGCATACACTAGCTGGGATAGGCTCCAGCAACCCTACGAACCCAAAAAACATTACAGCGTTCCCTCGCTACAGTGCTGGTCACCTTGCTGTTTCCTGGTTTGTTGTTTTTTTTTTTTTATTTAAATTTTAAAAGCCAATTGTGTTGTGCATCTTGATTGGCCGTTGACCTTGTCATTCAATCTCCACCATGTCATGTCTCCTGTACAGAATGCGTTCAGTTTGCCAAATTTACATACATTTTTGATAGCAAGCAGATCTTTCTTTTTTCTCTGGTGTGAGTTAAATGTTATTTTATAAAAAATCAAAAGCAACAACCACTACAGGGCACTGTAGGAGTGTATCAGTATTTGCTACAAACAGCAGTGCAGAAGAAGAAGTCTTACAGCGAACTTGGCAGAGTTGTTCCGAAGCGAAGAATTTAACAGATTAAGTGATTTAAAGGGATTTAAAAAGCGTTGTCGTTAGCACGTTCCTTATGCTACGGTTATTTGCACAACTTTTTTTTTTTTTGCTAATTTGGCATAAAATGGGGTTTTATGGGCTAATTCTGAGTTCAGCTAATATTTTAGCAACATCCTAACTCTTTTAGCTATTTGGGCACATAACGAGTTTTTGGGGCTATTTCTGAGTTAAGCTAATATTTTGGCAATATGCTAACTTTTTTTCCCCGCTGATTTGGCATTTAATGAGTTTTTTTTTAAGCTATTTCTGAGTTAAGCTAATATTTTAGCAACATGCTAACATTTGCTGCTAATTTGACATATAATGTTTTTTTTAGGCTACTGTGAAATTAACCTAATATTATAGCTACATGCTAGCTTTTTTGGCTAATTTTGCATCTACTGAAGTTTTTTGGTTTAATTTCGAGTTCATTGTGCGCTTTCTGCAAATTCTGAATTTAAAGTTCTTTAGCAACTGTAGCATCATGCAAATAGCTTCTGAATTTTCAGCAAACAGCTTCAGCATAATTAGCGACCACATTCAGCAATCAGCATTCACACTGGCATTATCGCAGGTAATGCATCTTACTGTACTAATATATTTGATTCTTCTGAAGTTTCATGAAGCTCAATGAGCATCAATATGTTACGGTACTGAAGTGTGGATATATGCAGTCTATTATTGTAATCTATTCCGTTATTATGATTTGTCTTTCAAGATAAAATATTGATTCTTGTTCTCGCATTTTGTGAAATAAATTTCTCCCAAAAGTGTGACTTATACTCCAATATGACTTATATGCAATACGTTTCTTCTTTCTTCTACGTTTCTTCTACGTTTCTTCTTTTTTTCCTGCTGCAACTTATACTCTGGAGCGACTTATAGTAAAAATAAATAAATAAATAAACCAATAGCTACAAATTACCCCCCTGGGTAAGCTGTCTGTGTAGACCTTGAACTAAATACCAAAGAACATTTTTTTCAATTTCTATTTGAATTCACGTAATTTAAATTGCAGCTACTATATTTCAAGCAAATGCAGAGTATAAACAAAGTATCCAATAGCATCACACCCTTGACAAAACCGGAATCACTGAGAACATAAACTGCAACTTGCACATCCTGTCACTCAACTGCCTGGAAGCATGGCGCCTCTCATGGTGCCTCTCTTGAGCTTACGTGATATCCTATGTTGGAGACTTTTCTCATTGAAATCAGATATATCTGACTCACGTTAGGGAACGGAGGAAGGAGAAATGAGATCCGACAGGTTATTGGTTCACGCCAGCTGCGCATCCTCACTCATCACAACAATCCGCTTTCCGTGAATGCAAAAGAAGTGGATCATTTGATGAGCTGAACTTTATGAACAAATCTCGATGCGGGAGATTGAGGTGAAAATAAAAATGGTTGAACGCGGTAAAGGTCAGCAGCAAAAACAACCCCATCACCACCACCGCAGCAGCTTATTCTTTCTACGTCTATTGTCAGTGTGAGGGACCAGCATTGTTTAGCAGAACATGATTAATGCAGACAACCACATTGTCTGGATGTTTGAAGTCTGTCTGGAGATGATGTAACGCTGTGCACAAACATGTATTTGTGTGTATTCTGCATGCGTGTTTGTGTGTTTGTTCACAATGACAAAACGCCTGTCAGATTTAGCTGTGAGGTTGAATAGCTGGCTCTTATCTCAGTTTAGCAAACGCAGCCATTCACAAGTGCAACCACACACACATGCGCGCACTCACACAGGCTAACAAATGCTATTCCTTATCTCTACGTTGTTCTTATCATTCCTGTTTGTATTCATGTGTAGAAGAAATATTTAGCCATTTTAGTGTCACACTGATAAAGCAATGACACATTAAAAGGTTGACACGAACAGCGCAACCTATTGACAGCTTCAAAGTAACCCCTGATTGGTTTATGACTTTTCTCAGATCTGACGGACAATCTCCACATAAAGGTGAGCTGGTAATAGCTTTTAAATAATGGGAGCTTCACAAAAAAAGAACCTGTGAAGCAACCTTTCACCTGTTATTAGTGCCTGGTTAAAAGCTACATACACACAGGGCACTTGACATGCATTTCGAGTACGCACTTTTAGCCCATGGTGTTCACACTGGACAAGCAGGAAAGTGTTTCTTTTCCCTTTTTTAGGTTTAGAAGCGCATGTCTACCACCTACAGTTGGAGGACGCTGGGTGCAAAATGTTGAAGTGGTGCAAATCTCAAGATTTTACCAGAGTTCAGTTCATTGCTAGCATCCTTGCAATGGTGGATTTGGATTCGTCAGGAGGTTGGCCTTGGTTTGTCTTAAAAACAAACACATATATTGTCAGACTCATTGACATGTCTGGGTTAGCCAAATAAAGCAGCTATGCTCAGATTTTGGTTTGTTTCTGAGTCTCTGATTTGTCAAAGTTTGACCTGGTTTTAGCTAGCATTAGCGAAAACTGTTGTAAAAGCATGCATAGCTAGGCATGAACTCTGGAATTTTCAACAAGAAAGCCTGAAACCCTTTTCTACGTAGACTTTTCATTGGAAGTGCTCGCTTGAAGCCACCATCAGGTAAGGGGCATGGTGGTACACCCTGGATGGTTCAGATGGCGTCATGTTTGGCCTAAATGGCAACAACTATTAGGATGAAGAAAGTGGCTTCATATTGACCCTATACATATCAGGGCGGTCAGTACCCACACTCTGTATTCAGTAAGTTACCGGTGTGTAAATTATTATCACATTATATATAAATATATGTATTAAATGTTGTGTGTGGGGGTTTTTTTGTCTTGTATTGTCCACAATTTATGCTTGAAAACCAGATCAATTGCATGTTGTGTTCATGCAAAGCAATCCAGCCCGCGAAAGCTGTGATTTGGTATTTCATCTAGCATGAGTTTGAGAGAAGTATCATAAAAGTAAAAGTATCATAAGTTTTTGAGTTTTTAAGTCAGTTTCTGAGGACTGCGTACACAATATGTGGCCATTAAATGCTCGTTAAACCTGTTGAACCTTGACCAATCAGTGACTCGAATTTGGCAGTGAGATATGGATGGCGTCCCTTTCAAATTGATCAAAAGGAAGAATAAATGGTTGTGGTTTGTTCCCGGCAGTAATTATGACACCAAGTCTTTCATATATTGGAACAGAGCTGTGAAAGAAAAAAGTCTGGAGCAAGATTTGCGAGTTTTGCACCACTTCCACATTTCGCACCAAGCGTCTCCCAACTGTGAGTACATGGGGCTAGTAGTGACAGTCCAATGTTAACACCATATGCGAATCGCATCACATACCAGATGTTTGCGTAGCATGAGGAGTTCATTTATTCCTTTTGCTTGAGAAAATTGCTCTAACTAACTAGGAGATTTAGCTTCATCTTTGCTTGAAAATGACATAAAAAGAGCATATTAAACATGTCAACAGTGGTGCAACAGCATTGTTTAAATGTAAAAACACAAACAGGCAAAGAGATAAGCAGTAAAGCAGGAACTAAATCCCATTTTCATTGATGACCTTGATCCATATCAAATCACACTGGCTTCACCGAACACACAAAGACAAAGCAGTTTAGTCATTCTCCAAGCAACATTATATTCATTCATCCTTAAGTGTAGAGCAGCACTTTGAACCTTGACCTTTAAAAAGGAATGTTTGGACAGACAAGAGGCTTTGGTTTGGGGCTACCGGGAACCATTTTTATTGGGAAAGATAACCTTTAACTTGAGAGGTATATGAAGGCTGTGCTATATTGTTGGTTCATTACAGCTTCCCCCTATGGGCTGTCGTGAACTATTCTTAGTGATGTAAAGAGACGATATTGTGTCTTTGTCAGAGTGGTCACAAGAGCACCTTGGAGTAATGAGAACGGGATCTTGTAATCAAAATGGAATTACTGCTCAATATTGATGGAATCCACATTGCTCTATGTCTCAGTGCTAGTGCTTTGCTTGCATATATCTCCCGTGCGTGCCGTCTGACCACAGACGAAAAGGTGTGATTAAATTAAAATACAGCTCATGTGGGGAAAAACACAATCATATTTTGATGACAGGTAACTAGAGGGTTAATCCCCTAAAACACAAAACTGTTGCATTTTTTTTTGAGTGCATAGTAAACTTGTATCTGTTAATTTGCAAAAAATTAGTACACTTTTAAGAAAATATTTTAAATAAAAAAAAAATGATGATAAACAAACAACATGCTTTATATTAAAATGAACTATAAAATGGATGCCTGAAAAAGTTTTTTCGACAAAAACGCGTAATGATGCAATATGCTGTTGACCATCTGGCGAGCCGTTCATCACCCTCCAGCTTCTTCATCAAAAGGTGAATAGCACAGTGTAGTAAAAGCAAATGAAGACATCCAGGTGTTGTTTTAGTGGTGTTTTTCAGAACCTTCCAACTGGCGCTCATGATTGGGCTTTGGTGATAAAAGCCGGTAACCATAAGCACCCATAACATGGCATCATCATTATAGACGCCACTATATTTGGTTCGCAATAGTGCAAGCTTTCGTAACCCTCAAGTACTCTGTTTGCCTTACCAACTATCTAAACCCAGTAGTTCCCATGCTTTATTAGGGCACAGACCGGACAATGTTTCCACGGACTGACCTGTACAAGGATGAAGTCGGTGTGTGTTTGTTTGTTTCTTTGTTTTCATTGGTTTTGGTTTCCCTTAACTTTTGAGGGAAACATTTTACACTGTCTGATACAGAAGGGCTATGCCCTAATCCCCTTCCTAAAAAAAATGATATAGTGCAGGACTGTCAAGAGTTAAAGGTAAATATGAATTCACCCATTTTCCAAAGTAAAAACCTGATAAATGTGAAGATTCTACAGCAACGGTTTATGAATCTACTGTGTTCTGATGATGAAAACTTGGATTGTTTATGAAAATAAATTCACATTCATTATTTTCAAATAATTCATTAAACGCAATGCACTGTGGTCTACATTCACCAGTCTAGTGGGCATCGAACATTAGATATTTCTGGGAGATTTCCAGGGCGCTTGATTTTTGTATCTACCAAGTAGTGAGGGAATTTGGCACAACCTAAATCATCTGTGTTGTCTTTTTCCTATTTGCTGCTATACACAGTGACGTGCACGTGCAGGGGTCATTGCTATGCATTGAGTCACGTCAATAGATTGCTGCTGTTCTAGTGGAGGACAAGCAGACATCAACCACAAAAATCAGGCTAGCTCCTTGATTTCTTACCTGATTTTCGCAAAGATGGCTCGAACTGAAGCTTGGAAAATTATTGATATTGTGGTATACCGGTATTTAAATATTTGTTAACGTATGTTCATTAAATTTGGACGTAGAGTCCAAAAACTTTGGTAGAAACTTGCATAGTCACGCATAAACGAGAGTTTTAACGAGGAGGCCCAATACACACACATAACTCAACGTTTACATAGATGTTGCTTTGAAAGTAGTTGCTTGAACATGCTTTGCTGAGGCCGGTGTGAATGTCACTCAAAATTCCTCTTTTTTTCAAGTTTGAAGTCAAAGGGTCTCCATCTGTTTCCTCACAGACTCTTTTTCACACAAAGTAACTTTCCAAAGATGTTAGTTCTTTACTAACTTTGCTAGCCTGAGTGTTTCAATCTAGTGTTCGGAGCAGCTGTTTAAAGAAAGTAGCAGATGTATTTAAGACACATGACCATGGCAAACATCTTGACGCGCTTCAAGACTGAGACGTAGATGGATGTGGTGGAGAGAATCTGGGTAGTTTTACAAATTAAAACCTGCCTGGTAAGCCTGGTATGAAGTGACCCATGGACCTGTAACAGTCTAGAGACAAAGGGATGAGGATCACTGATCTAATTTATTATGTTTCTGTGTGCTATAAAATTAATTATCTAACAATAGAATAATATAAAAGTGATGCTGCGTTTACAGTTCTTATCATTATTTATATTTTTTTGTGCTTAGAAATGTGGAGGTTTTTTAAAGGGAAAACATACAGCTCATAAAACTCTAATATCTGACACCACAGGTAAACGGACGTGACTTTTCCAGAGCCGAACATGAAGAGGCGGTGGTGGAAGCCATCAGACGAGACCCCATCGTTGTGCAGGTTCTGCGGCGAACCCCCAACAGAGCTGCATCTGCTGTTTCGCACAGCCACAGCGGCTCGCCACAAGAGGTGTGCGTGGTCGATGTCTGCACGCAGACAGATATCACCTTTGAGCACATCATGGCGCTGGCCAGGCTGCAACCCTCCACCCCACCAGTACCAGACATCTGTCCATTCCTGCTCTCTGACAGGTGAGAATCTGCAGGGATGCTCCTGTCCTCCTCTTTTTTCTTTTGTTTCACCAAATGTCTACAGCTATACGTTCACACCGCCATCGGCTACGTGTGTTCAAGCAACCACTTCAAGTGAAAAGCGCATAAATGTGTGTTTCGAGCTTTTGGGTTCAAAACTTGCATCGACGCATAGATACATAAGTTTTTGAGCTCTGCGTACAAAACTCGCATTCAATAGATGCTCTTTTCAAGTGAACCAGGCTGAACTTTGACCAATCAGGGACCTGGAATTGATAGTGATATATGGATGTCCTGCCTTTTATTTAACGTAAGTGCCAACCGTATTAAAATTGATTATGTAGGAGAAATAGTGAACGAGTGGCTAGTACACAGTATCAATAGAAGAAGAAGCCCCTCCCTGCTTGTCCAGTAGGAACAGCATATGCAAACGGAGTGTTCAAGAACTCTCCTTTAGCACATTCTACAATGTGCATCATGCCCTGTGTGAACGGAGCATTTGGAAGATATATCCAGCATAAACACCCAAGTCTAAACTAAACACTGTGATCTCATTATGTACAGCTCAACTGCAAAGCAATAATTGATTCGCAGTGCTACATCCATTTTCTTTAATGGGGACTTTCGCTTGCCGATTAAAAGCCAATGGGCTGATAAAGCAGGCGTTCTGAAACTGTTCATTCCAAGGTTATTTATAGATCTGTACTAGGCAGGAAATGAAATCAATGCGTCTAATAAATGACAAATCTACCTGTCGTGGTCAGTGATTACAGAGAGGCAGTCATAGTGACAATTTACAGAAGTCGTGGCTGTAATGGGGGGGTAATGGTTCTTACAAGTTGAGGACCAATTCAAAGACTTTCAAAACAGAAAAAACTGGTCCAGATGGTTTAGAACAATTTAAAAAAGACGTTGGCAAAGTCTTTTTACTGATAAGATCAATAACATTTAAGTTATAGAGCTATTCAGAACATGTAAAGACTCGTAGAAATGTAGAACATGAGGTAAAGATATTTAACCAATGTTTGGTCTTGTTCTCTCTCTGTAGCTGTCATTCCATTCACACCATGGAGCACGAGTATTATGAATGTCCAGAGTACATGTCTAATACTCCAGCAGAGGGGGATAGGACTGAAGACTTCGAGTATGAGGTAAGAAAAGACTGTACATAGTTGCATCCTGATACGTGTGCCACCATTTTGAAAGTAGTCGACAGTGATTGCTCAAGAAGACTGTCAATCAAACGTTTGAGGCAAGGCCAGCTGGCACCACATGCTTTACTGAGGCATCTGATTGGTCAGTTTATAACTTGACTAACTTTGGATAAAGAAAAAATGTCATGAAAAAAGTTTGGATTAGAAAGAATATATTAAGAAAATTGTATCAGAACCAGAATGGTTTTTCTGACAATTAAAATGACTGATAACTGAGTAATAAATGAGTAATAACTGTCTATTTCTCAATAGAAGTCTATGGGATTTTGACTTCTTGGAACCTGCAGCAACTTCCCGTTTAGAACTCGATGGGGGGAGGGGCTGAACTGTCTATATTCTACGGTCAACGGTTCTGAGGTTCATGTTAAACATCCACTGCTGTTTTCATGCCTGTTTGATGTCCTGCAGTCTATTTAAGCGTCTGGTAGTTAGTTCTACACCATCAGGTCATGCTGTATGTTAGGTTTTCTCACTTTTTAAAAACTTTTTGTCCTGTTCTGGTTAATTTATTGAATGTTTGAGTGTCCCGCCACCGAGCCCGGTTTCTTGTCTTTTGGTCCTTCCTTCGAAGACCAGACTGATATCGCTAATGCAAACATTACTGTGACTTAGCTAACTTCCAACCTTCATAGTAACCTGCAAAAAAACAGAATCCAACAATGCTACACATTTGCCACATTAGAAGCCAAGTTAGTGTATTTTGCAATACCTTTGTTTTCAACTTGTAAAAGAAAAACACTGAGACCGCTAAAAACAAACACCATTGTGACTATGCTAACTCCCAACCTTGTTAGTTCTATTTTTAAAAAACACGCTACCCTTAGTATACACTTACTTTCACTAATAAATACAGAATTCTTCCTAAAGCATGAAAGCAAAACATGTCGTTCCAAGAGACAGAATTGAGATTTATCATTAGATTCAGATTGAAAATATCAATAAGATCTAATAAAAGCCTCACATGCTGAGCTGTATCTCCATTGTAGCAGGTGGATCATGCCCGTCTCCTGGTGCACCTCCAGGCCCTAACAGGTGACAGTGATGGGTGATTTTCACTACTGTCAGTGATACTGCCTGGTTTAATAGGCACTTCCTGGTTCAGTGAACTGCATTGTGGTTATTAGGATCTCTGTGATGCCAGCTGTGGCCTTCTACCTTACACCATCCTCCGAATGAAAGGGCCTCCTGGGGTTGGCGTGGTGGTGGTGGTGGGCTCATAATAGCTGTTGTATCACAACAGGGTCAGCGGTACAACAGGAAAACACACGTACGCACACCTGCCAGACAGTTCACACGCCAAATTGCTTCACTTTCCATGTTCATCCGTGTGTATCTAACTGAAACTAGAATGGGTTTCCTCTTGGTTGAAACTGAATGGAGCTGCCATTCCCAAGAACATTATCTCTGATTGACAGTTTGGGCTTCACTTCAAATGGATCGTCCACATGAACAAGCCTGTTGTTCCACTCCAACTATTCCTGCAAGCTCCACACCAAACTGTAATGTAGCACAAAGAGTTATAAAAATGGGAAAAGCTTGATATTTTCAGTAGTAACATATACAGAAATTGGACTTACGCTGCATTTGCTCCTCCCTCATGAGTTAACCCTGAAGGATATTAGATTGGTCTTATTTAGCTGCATTAAGTCCCAAATAAAGAAGCAGTCGTCTGCTGGGTTAAAAGCTTATTGTTTTGCCAAACTGATAGTTTTGATGTCTTAAAACCAAGCAAACATCCTATGCCTTAATTTGGTTGGGTGTTGGACTCGCTTTCCAGGGAGTGCAATGAGCTTCATGCAGTGTGGATTCCTTAGGCAAGACCCTTCACGCTGCTGCCTAACTCCTGTTTGTAACCACAGGGGGACCTAAGCCTTGGTCGGCAGTTGTGATTAAGGTAATTATGTGTTAAGTTTGCAATGGCACAGGCTCATCTAAAATGTGACTGAGACATAGAAAGAAAATGCAGCTTTCCCTTAAATGATCACCAGAGCTTTAGAAAATGGGCCAGCCGAAAGGCCACGACACTATCTAACGAGGAAACAATGAGCCAGAGACCATTACACTTAACAGTAATTACTGTAGAAACATGGGTTAACATTTGAGCGCGGGGCAGACAGAAGCACTTTTCCAGATGTGTTACATTCCCCTCGCCGTCGGCGGCAGTTTTGTTTTTTTCTTCAAAGCTTTTCAGCAGAGATTCATTCGTACCCGTTCTAGTTTATTCTGTGCAGGAACGTGTCACTCCTCACTTATCAAGCTGCAAATACAGATTTATTGAAGTGGAGTACACAGTTTGCACTGATATAGAGCTGTTTAGGCACACAGCTGGGTTGCTCAGCGTTTTTGGTTTCAGCGGCGGATGGTGTTAAAATATAACTCCTCAGTCTTTAAAGGTCACGGCCGTTCACTCGGGTTATGGGGGATTAAATGCCACTAAAATGAATTTCTTCAGATGTTAATCTCTACTGTGGAGCTTGACAAAAAAACTGACGTTTGTGGGCTTAATTTCCACAACCTCCCCCACTGCGAAGGCTCCTTTTTTACTACCCCCATGCTGAATCCACCTCTTCAAGGCAGAGATGTGAAGTATTTGGGTGTGTGTGTGAGGTTAATAAAGACTAACCGCCGTTATCTTTGAGTGATCACCTTTTTACATAGCCTCTCAAAAGGAAACGAGGGACTAAATTTGAAGATAAAAAAAGGCCCGCTCAGCGTTTTTCTACGCTCAGCACAGACTTTCAGCTCAGCGCTGCACAGAGATCTCGGAGATAAACATTGCAATGGTTTAACTGGTAGAAATACAAAATTGTGTGATGTGCAAACAATGCAGCACCCTCAAAAAAAGCAGCTTCCGCCTGATTTGCAAACTAAACAATTGCTGGTATTAAACAGGCAAGATGATGTGTGTAATCCATATTAGGCATTTGCCTGTAATAAATTAGCATTATGGGAGTCTCATAAACATAAACGTGCACTCACACAGAACACGATTCGCACGCCGAAGGAGGGGCAGGACACGTGAGTTGGTCGTGCGAATCGCGTTGAATGTGAGGGCACCTTTCAGAAAAAAAACAGTGGAGAAGATTTAAATATTTAGCACCCCATGTATAATACATGTCAATAATCGTCTAGGGTTACAGTCTGTTTTAGCTTTTGTTGGAAGCCCTTTTTTTTTAGCTCTTTCTCTTTTCTCAATTGATTTTTTGTAAGCAATGTATTGTGCAAATTTGGATGCAGCCGTTTGAGCTCGTTATCCATTGACTTCACACAAAAATTGCGAATACACAGAACATTCTGTTCATTTGTGTTTGCACGCAATTGTGGGCTCATTCTTATGGATCTTAGTAAATGTGGGCTTATTAGTTTAAAACCCCTCACTAATCATCTTTTGATCTTTTGTAAAAGCGTTCTCAGTGGTCTTTGAATTATAAATATGATGTTTTTACGCAAAAGCAAAAACCTTTGTCGCTTTCTAAGGCGTCGTGTCTGCAGAACAGCAGTATTTCATCAGAAATTTTTATCCGAGTTTTGATCTGAGAGCTCTTTGTTTACATTCTCTCCTGCTAACTTACAGCCCCTGACACCCCAAAGGAACATTAGCAGAGTCACAAAAATGGCAAGCACTATTTGAGCCATCCAGCCGTACAGTTGTGATCCAGCTCGCATGAGGAAAGCACAGACTTGCATGGATGTAGTCATCTACGAGTGGATGCATCAGAATGGAGCAGAGCAGGGAGCTTGTGGCCTGTCCGGTGTATTTTCTGCTGTGGAGGGTGTTCTTTAAAATGCTGATGAAGAGAGAGGCGCTCCGATTGACTAAAGAATCAGATTTAGATAAGGAGCAATATTAGGATCACAAGGAAAAATGTATTTGTGTTGCAGAAAAATGTTCGTGAAAGAAGTCGCACACATGTACACAGACATTTTTGTGTTCAAAGTGTGTCTCTGGATACAAACTAAACTGCAATGTTCCTATCAAGAGATGTTTTTTTGTGTTTCAGGAGGTGGAGCTGTGCAGGCAGAACAGCCAGGAAAAGCTTGGTCTGACGCTGTGCTACCGGACCGACGATGAGGAGGACATCGGCATCTACGTCAGCCAGGTGCAGAGAAGCTAGCTTGACTCTGCTAATCACGTCTTCGTTTTATCCCTTAAGTACAAATAGTATGAAAAGACTAAAGTCTAAAGAAGTTTGCCCAACTGTCAGTTCTCAAAAAAGACAGAAGTCTGTTTATAATATGCTAATGGTGATGGTGATACTGATGAGTCTCTTTGTCTGGATTTGTTTTTTTACCCACTGAATACATCACATGCCCAAAGCTGTGGAGGTCAATTTGAAGCCTGAAGCGATTATTTTTGTTTTGCTGTTACTTGGAATTTTTTTCATGTGAACCCCTTTCAGGCACACTTGTTGGTAAAGCGCTCTATAAGTAAAGTTTGATTTGAATAATTATGAAGTAAATGGTGTATACTTGTATAGTACTTTTCTACCATACTTGAAGACCCAAAGTGCTTTACAGTAACAGTCCCATTCTCCCATATTCCCACACTGATGGCAGCTCCGCTGCCAAACACTGGCGCCGACCTTTAACCACCAAAGGCAATTTGGGGTTCAGTGTCTTGCCCAAGGACACTTCCACACTTCATGCAAAAAAAATGCATAGTATCTGTTAACAATTTACTTCAAATGTATTCATTTTTGCTTCATTAACTACTATGAGCAAAGGGATCATTATTGCAAAGTGACACATATTAGGTTAAAAAACTCAGTCTGGAATAAGACATGCATGATCATAGAGGAATTCCTGTCCCATTCCTGCTCCTTTAACATGTCGTGATTGAGGGTTTTTAATCAGCTACAACCGCTCCTCATACGGCACATTTCTCCACCCGTCTGAATACCAAACACACAAGTCAAAGAGAAGGCTGCACAATGGACATTTAGGTTTATTCAGACCATGATTGGTTCAGAAAAAGAGGCTTCCTCCCGGATAATTGCGGATAAGACTGAGTTGGAACAAATTGAGCTATCTGAGACAAACGCATTCAGCTTTTCTGAGGAACAACAAGGTTTCCGTTCACAACAGGTGCAGTTTCAATCCCATTATGAACACAAAAGCAAGGCTGTGAAAAGTAAGAGCTGCAATGAGGATTAGCTCAGCCACACAAAGAAATGCATTGGAGACTAAAAAGCTGGGGGACTATTTAGCAGCTTAGTGTATTAACAGAGAGAAGTCGCAGAAACTGCCGGTTACTCCTCCGGTTTTTCCACCTGTTTCTCTTGAAGTTGACAAAAGCAGGAAAACCACCAGCACTGACTGGCAGAGGCTCCCTCCAACACATCTATTTTTGCACGTTAGATAAAAGCGCATAATGCTAATCTTCTTCATTAAAATGCAAGTGTGGATACCATCAGGGCGACTTTTTTTCTCCGTTCCTGCTTTGTTTCCATGTGCTGCCACCTCTCTTGATCTTCAAAGCTTCAACAACAAAGTTTTACGAAATGATCGTGCTGTGTTGTTCGGCATACGTGCGTTCCCACTGGGATGAGTTTCTGGAAAACAGGAGTCATCGAGTTAAAATAGAATTGCTTCCGTGTTGCTATAAGTTGCTTTTCATGTTTTGATTTATTCCTTTTTACCTGAACACGATTTCCTTGTGCAAAGATGGGTTGGGTGGCTCTTAGTAGATGAAATCTAGGAAGAACCCCCACATTGAGGTTGTCTTTTCTTTTTTTCTCTTTTTTTAAAGGTCCACCAAGATCATTTTTTGATTTATTGTAAAAGCGTTCCCAGTAGTCTTTTAATTATGATTATTTAGGCAAAATAAAAATAATCAGTGTCGTCTCTAGAACCTCGTATCTGCAGAGTGTCAGTAGTTCATTCGAAATTCACCTCTGACTTGTGGGCGTGAGTGTTGGTGCAGAGCAACCCCTACCCCCCTTCCCATCCCCGTTGTGGAGCAGTTTTTAATTAAGAAATACTCAGAAATGCAATTTTAAGCCTAATTTTCTTTAAATGTGTCCTTCATCATTAGAAAACTTTTTTTTCATGCAGGTGGAGCCAAACAGCATAGCAGCAAAAGACGGACGTATCAAGCAAGGAGATCGTATTCTGCAGGTATAAATCTTGATAGTTGTATCCAAGGGTCCCCCAACCCCTAAAAACAGGTCCCTAGGTGGCTTGATTCTGATCTGCAGAAAAGAAATCATCATTTCAATTTTATTTTGGTTTGCGCGATATTGCGCATTCTCTTCTCCACATTCAGCTACAGCTCACTCTTGATGCATGTTAAGGCGTTCTCCTCGATCACGTGTCTAACATATGTTTGCTACCTTCTTAAAGCACCTAAAGCTGATAACAAACATATTTGGAAAGTTTGTTTTGAAAACAGACTGTAAGGGAAACAGATAGGAGCAGTCGACTTCAAATTAAAAGAAAGCTGCATTTAACAGACAGACCCAGGAGTCTACACTCTAAATATAGATCTATTGCGACAGACAAACCAATCCTACTCTGCGTAGTGTGCAGTAACTCACTCTCTAATGTTAATGGAGTGCTGATCATAAAGTTTAGGATTTATTATTTTGTAAATAACATTTTGGTGACGGTTACATCATTTTATTTTGTAACATTTAACCTTCACACCTTAAAGGTCTAACAAAGTTGGCGTCTGGTTTTTTAGCTTCTGGTTTGACAGTTAAGGATAAATTGGATCAAAAGATGTTCGGAGAGGGTCTTTCAGTGACAACCGATGTCAAAAATCTGCTGAAGTTTAATCTGAACTTTTCCTGAAAACCTCCATGGCCGCCGTGCGGCGTTTAAAAACGCGACTGCCCCCTCCCTATTAGAAATGCTGCCAGGCGGCTATCTGCCGATTTTGCTGAAAAACTTTGACCATTGTCTAACTACAGGTTTTCACTTAACTTTCCCCTTAAAAATGAAGCTAAAAATGGATGACAACTTTACCCTCGGTCCATGAGAGTATTGTTTGACAATGAATTGGTCCATGGCCCTAAAAAGGTCGGGGAATATTGCTTGTATCTATAGCAATCAAAATTGTATGCAGACAATGCAAACCAAACTCCTAAAAAATTAGTAAAACTAGAAATATTATTGATTTTTGAATATCATACTTTTTTATTCAACAAAACTCTACAAAAACACCAATGATCACATCTACATGTTTGGGTTCTTCAGAACATTTAGTTTACAATCTACCATACTTTAATCTTGGCGTTAAACGTTTTAAATCAACAGCATGAAAAATGGTTTCCCTGTTTTTGATGAATAGATGAAAACAGGTCCTTGAAGCCACTACATGACCGTTTTTTTTTTAACTATCCGAGCTTTTGGTGTTCCTGGTCTGTTCAAGGATATGCATATTTAATAATCTCATTTTATCGGGGAAATTAAAGTGCTTAGTTGCTGTTCTACAAGGCACTACATCTTCTCGAGGACTCCAGTTAGTCACAGTCTGGCCTGGTGTCTCATTATGCAGGAGCCCCCTATGGGTTCAGAGACTGTGAATAGCTTTTCTTCTATTTAATGTTGCACTTTATATGCCTAACCAGAGGGGCAACCCCTCCAGCATGGCCAAGCGATAGATTCCATTTTTGACCAAACTATAAATGTTTGCAAAACAAGGTTCATTAGTAACAAACAGGTGTTTCTGTTTGTTTTTGATTTTTTTTATTCTGATTTCTGGTCAAATTGGACTCAATTCTTTCAGTCTTTCTAGATATTGGCTTTAAAATAGATAAATTGTCTGCTTTTTTTTGACCACCTCTTAACCACATATGTGTAACCAAGAAAAATCACTAAACAGTTCTTGAAAAGGTCATTATGTGGTTTAAGACTTAAAGATTTTTGTTTATTGGTTCAAAAAGATTTATATAATGATACCACTTTCTGCATCTCTCTTTGTTAAACATGAGCAGTTTTGGGCGATGCCTGACTCCACAAATGGGTGAAGTCTTCTCAAATTCGTAATGTGACCACAAGAAAACCTCGATTGATTTACTTAATGGGGCTTATATAAAATACACTGCAAATTCTTGTACAAATGACACAAAAACTCCACCTGTTTCTGAAATTGATGCAAGCCAGGAAGTACCAAATGTTGCAGTTCCTCTAATGACCAGCAGAGGCAGGTTGCAAAATATGAACAATTCTTCTTATCTCCGATGTTAGAAAGTTTTACAATACCAATGTCTTGGTGTGCTCACACAAAGAGGGGTTAAATCTGTTATTTTTAATTCAGTTGACCTTAAATTGATTTAATTTAAGTAGGGAGGGCAAACCGTTTGAAAGGGTGGCACATTAGAAACCCATTAAAAATGAAATGATCAGAAACATGGATTCAAACAGGTTTGTTAATGTTGTGGTCATTACTAATGCTTAAAGAAATTTGTAAGGAGGATTTCTTAATCTTTGCCAATCTTTGTCAATAATGATTCGCTGCATGAACCGCATTCGGGGTGTAAGCACCTTAACTCTTTTTGGTTCTGATTTTTTCAATATTTTTTGTCCTGGTACCGTATTTTCCACACTATAAGGCAAAGCTTTTTTATCTCTGACTCTTTTGTCTCGCTTAATGCTTCTTATATTTTGTGAGCCTTATAAATGACAAAAGCTTGAAAAGAGACTATTCATTGACAGTGTACCTTATGATCCAGTGTGCCCTATGGTGCAAAAAATAAAGTATACAAACTAACATTTAAGTTCAAGTCTACCAGGTCTCCTTTTATTTTTTTGTATTCGTTCTCTCAACACAGTATTTGTTTCCTACAAATGATTGTGGAGGAGAGCGGCATGCTGTACTTCTAACCCTGTTCTCTCCGTCTGACAGTCCCATTACTCTAGTGACGAAAAGATGAACGCCTCCTGTCAAAGAACAGTTAATTGTATGTCTGCATGGTGAGGTGAGCGCAATTGACTTCCTTTGCCGGGCTCGCAGCCGGCCAATGTATCTCCTGTGTATTCACAGAGGGACAAAAGCAGACAACGGAGTAGACATGCAGAGAGATCTAAGGAGGAAATGTGTGCAAAAAAAAATAGACTAATGGAGAAGGAAAGGGGTAGAAGGCAGGTGGAGAAATGTGCTCAGGAGATGAGCTGAGGGGTCTTGCAGAAATATGATCAATGAGTTGTCTTGTGGTACAGTCCTTTTCTTTCTTAGTGAGTTAATGGGTTATAAAATTACATATGAGTTTGGGGGGGTGACATAAAACAAGCACTTTCTCAATGGTGCACATATCCATCTTTGTCTTTGATGTGCAGATAAATGGCTGTGAAGTGCAGGACCGAGAAAAATCTGTCACCTTGTTGTCAAGCGAAGAGTCAAGGAGCATCACATTGCTGGTGACAAGACCAGAAATCCAGGTAAACACAGGCGCACACACCTATGGAGCCCTCCTGCCTGTTTTGACAGCTGGTGCCATGTCAAATGTAAAGAAATGCCCACTAAGAGCCATTCCCTTTTTTATACCCTTATCATGCCTGTCAGTGCAATTCCTTAGAGTCCCTTTTCACACATACAAACTAGCATTCGCATAAGTAGAAAACAGGAAAATGTGTCTAACAAGAACTTGTGCTTACAGCTGGAAAAGGAAGCCGAATGGCTGGATGAAGAACAGCAGGAGTTTGTCGAGGAGCTGAAGATGGAGATCCTGGAAGAGAGAAAGAGGCAACGGCAACTTGGCTTTGACAGGGGAGAACAAGTGAGGAGTGCACACGAAGCATGACCTGATGAAATGAGATAGATTTGTATAAAATATACTAGAGGTGTAACGATTGACCGAATGAATCAAGGCAAGTTATTCACCAAATTGGCCTATACGGTTATAAAATAACTTCAAAAGGAATTAAATCAATTGTTATCAATATTGGAAAATACCATTTGAATTGAGGCATTGTAGCTTTATTTTACTGTAGCGTAAAAACGACCGAGTGCCATCACAGCACGTGACGGCAGAAACAAATCATCAAGCCATGATTACAGTTCGATTCCTATCTTGCAAATAGACAAGAATCTGTAAAACTTAACATGCTGAAATGTTAAGCACCAGACATTCATCTCTGAGTCAGACAATGAATAGTATCAGCAACCACTAACTATGATATGAAAAGTTGTTAAAACGAATGTTTCACCCATAAAATATACTATCATATTTTACCAAGTAGCTCCAATAGAACTTCTGATAAAAGTAAAATTTTGGATGTGAGCTTGATTTTCATTTTGCATTCGATAGGCGAATATTCCTAAAAACAAGCTATAGATCAAAATAACTAACACAACTGCTTTCTGTCTATATTCCAGCATCTTGAGGAAGAGACGACAACAGACACAGCTACCTGTTCCTCCAACAATCAAGACAGTGGCTTTGGGCGCAGTACAGACAGTCCAGAGCACCAGCCTCTTATGGTCAGACTTCACAGAAGGAACACGCCACATTGTCTAAGGGATCAATGGCGATCAGAGTATCCACACATTAGGCGAGGGCTTGTTGTGCCACAGGAAACACAGGGTACGAGAACACTGCCCTCAGACCAAAGTCACGAAAGGGTAGTCAATATTCATAATAGTGGAGGTGGTGTCCTTGGATTAGAGAACTGCTTTCAGCAGTTGTTGGAGCTCAAGTGTCAAATTCGGAATGGAGGTGAATGTGGCGTGTACTCCATTCGACACAGTATAGAATGCAGCCTCACTGAGCAAAGTGGGCGGGAGGGAGACGGTGAAGATGATGTGAAAGATGATGGAGGGGTGGAACAGGAGTTAAGGATGCTAAATGAAGAACTGCGAAGCATTGAGCTAGAATGCCAGAGCATCATGAAAGCCCACCAACTTCGTCAATCCTGCCAGGTGGAGCACTCCCAGCCATCACCTCGCTCACCAGGACGGAGCCCCAAAGAAGTACACAAGCGGTATGGCAGATTGGCCGACATCTACGAACACCCAGAAAGGTTAGACAGTGATAAACTCAGAGAAAAGGACAGTTCTAGTGCCTACAACACAGCAGAGAGTGCACGATCGACACCACTGGGTATGGAGAGATCTCCTGATCACTCTCTGCAGAGACACATCAGGATCACCAACCAGAAAAACCTCAGTCTAGCCTCCACCACACCCAGTGCTCCCATCCCGATTCCCAAGCCCCAAGGGGAGACTAGAAGTTGCAGACCAGCAGATCCAGTTATCTCAAGCAGCCCAGATCAGACCAATCCCTCCAGATCTGAGTCAGACCCAGCCCTACCAGCAGATGATGAAAGGTGTGAGAGAAAAGGGAGGACCAGAGACTCAAGGAGAGGGAATCCCTGCGGTAGTGCATACCAAACTGCCACGTATCACGGACAAGGAGGAACCAAACAATTCCAGGTATGTTATGAAAAAAAAAAAGCATGTACTCAAGCTGTTGTTAAAATAAGACATTTTTGAGCAATAACTCCATGCTAACAATCTACTTTGTTGCAGAGCTATATGCAACTCCTACAACAGCACTCCTCCCTGGAATATTCTCAGAGTCAGTTGAGTCTCTTGAGTCTCTGTCGAGATCCTGCGCTCCGAAGCAGTCGCGCTGGAGAACCATGTCTGGAATGGAAAGTAAAAGTTCGTGCTGATGGGACACGCTACGTTGCACGAAGACCCGCTCGTGACCGCATACTGCGAGAGCGGGCACTTAGGATCAGGGAGGAGAGGAGCGGTGGCATGACCACAGATGACGATGCAATGAGTGAGATGAAGATGGGTCGCTACTGGAGCAAAGAGGAGAGAAAGCAGCACTTAGCACGAGCCAGAGAACAGCGGAAGAGGAGAGAGTTCATGCAGAAAAGTCGCCTTGATTGTCTGAAAGAGGGACCAACAAGCGGAGCCGAGGGCCGGAAGGAGATCAATATCTTGGAGCTCAGTCACAGGAAAATGATGAAGAAGCGAAACAAAAAGATCCTGGACAATTGGATGACCATCCAAGAACTGATGAGTCATGGTGCAAGAGTCCAAGAAGGTTCCAAAGTACATAATGCCTTTCTATCTGTCACTACTGTTTAACAGACACCTTTTAACAATGCATAACTGTTAATAAACTCTTATTCTATTTTGTGGCCTGAATTTTAGAAACCACGGCTTGCTTTACGAAAAGTGTTTCTGGAATTTAAAATAACGTAATGGTGACGTGAGGTTCTGTAGCATAGATAAAATGACCTTGAACTGAGCATTGAAGAGCAATGAACTCTTTGAGTACCATATCTGAGCCATTCTAAACATGACTTAAATGGTTTATACACTGGCTTTTGTTGGAATTCATATCTAGTAGCATGTTAGTTCAAATTGAATGGAAAAAAAAAATCGGAGAAACCGGAAAGTAACTCTCGATGTAAGCTTTGTACTCTGTCTTGTCATTCACCAACGTTTAATAACTTATGAAGCAGTTTCACTTGCCTCGTTCAAGGTGGCAATTTTTTTACAAGGAAATGATAGTATTTTTCACAATTTGTATTCTCTGCAACGTTTTGTAAGGATTTTTTCACACTGAATGTCAATGTACTGTAAGCATTTTATTATAATTTATTATTTATATTTGTATCACCAAATTGTCATTGTTAAGGTAGACTATGTGATTGTATTTTATACCACACCGTGTACCAGACTGAACAGAAATGAAATAATCTTTTTGCTCTTTCAATTCCTGTTACATTTTTTACCGTTGGAATCATCTGGATGATGTACATTGCTCTTTTAAAAGTGCTGAAAATGACAATTTTCCAACTTAAAGGCTCATTTCAGTCTTTTCTTCAAGGAAAACTTTGTCACACCTTTACCTCAAGTTCAAAGCATTCAAAGCTCCTATCAACATTTTAAAAACTTGATTCAATGATGGTTTCTCTCTAGAAGTTCATTCATTGATTTCTGAACTATATTTGAAAGTTTTTTTTGCAAGATTCTAATTTCTAGAATCTTTATGAACCGGTAATTCATTGTATAATGCATTTTATGGTCTGTCTGATTTAAACGGAGTTAGGCAAACCTAAGGCAGCAATGTTCAAGGGATTTTCATTTAAAACTGCTGCTTTTATTGTTAACTTTATTTAAGAGGCCTTGAGTTCAGTAATTGTTGCTGGTGAAGTTTGTAAGAAAAGAACAATAATAAAGAAAACCACGAAAGGGTTTTTTTTTTTTTTCTTTTTGGTCAACAAACACCAACTTGTATTTTGACTTTTTTTTCGGTCCAACTCAGTTTAAATTTAGCATGTATATACTTTGGTTTTTGGTCAACAAATACCACACAACTTCCAAATTGGGACAAAGAAATTCAAGCAGAAACTCTCCAAAAGATTACAAGATCAATGGATGCAAGAATAGTGAAGCTGCTATGTTCAAATGTAACTTGACCTATGACGATGTTTTTGATTGGAATGGCTTTTGAGGTCAGTAAATTCAACCAATGAGCTCTTTCAGTTCTTTCGAATGGTTCAAATGTTTCAGACCTCTGTTGTGTGTAATAATGTGAAACATTGCATTTGAAGGTTTTATTTTGGAAAAAATACTATTATCTTTAAGATGTTTGTTCAATAACCTTTAATATTTACTCTAATAGTCATGGACTTGAAAAATATCATTTACATAATAATTTGTAATTCCCACAATGCACAGCGGGTCCCACACTGGGCATGGTCATTACAATATTGTTTGGTTTTACACAAATAGCTAGAAATCCTATTATCTAGGAGCGTGCATCGAGTGTTCTTTTATCTCTCAATTGACAAATGTAGATTTTTCCAGTTGGAAAAAACATTAATCAACAGTGCCGAAAATGTCTGCAAAACCTCAGGACTTACTGTTGATTTCTCGGCTTGGCCTGTTACTGGCAAGGACAGGATTTAGCTTAAGCTTCACAGCTTCACAGCTCACATTTTAGTGCAAATGAAATGTAATCACGTCATAGAGCCATTCCTCCCGATACTACGGTTCTGGATCTGAAAGTGCTGGAACAGATATATCCAGTGGCATCATTTAAAACTGCAGCGTTCGTCCCAGATAAATAATAGGAAGATCATATAGTTGATGAACTGCACTAAATTAAAACCAGATTAGAGCTGAGATAATTGCAGCACCTTGAAAAATTCCGTACAATCCTCTAGGCTTGCTCAAAAGATTTTGATGAACTGCAGTTATTTACCTCATTGCTGCTTTTTACCAGATTCATGCATTCTTATGGGATGAGTGATTTGCCAGTTGGGGGTGGAATTGTGTGTAAGGTGTGTGTGTGTCTGAAGAACGCGTGCGCCTGTTTAGCGATAGGAAGCATCAAAGCTAAACTATACTCGCGTTTCAAAGCATTAAAGAGACACCAGTGAAGTCTTCTCATCTCTGTCAGTCTGCTGTGTCTGTCCACAGCTCACTGAACTGAGGAATTAATGAGACCCTTCAGACTGGCATCACTATCACCAGGGCCTTTGTGCATAATTCCAAATCAGGACGCACTGCACCCACTTTTCTTTTTTTTTTTGTTTTTAAAGCCAATTCACTCTTTCATTTCCTATTCAGTGTGTGGTATTTGGATAACAGAACCTGAGAAATAAATGGTTACAATCGGCTTAACATCGTGAACGATTAATCCCAGGGTGCAAAGCAAAGATAATTGCATGTTTTTCAATGTTTGTTACACACCAGTGATGCTGTGTTAGCCAAACAGGAATGGGTTTGGGGTTTCTTGAATGCTTGAAGCACAATGATTTGATCAAAGGTACATGATTTCATATTATGGTTTCTAAGGCTTAAGGTTAAAAAAGTGTATCATAAGGGTTAGGAGGAAGCGATATCAAAACAAAACAAACAAATACAAATCCTACAGAATGTTGTCCAAGCTGAGCAACAAGCTGGTTCTATTGTTTTGCGGGATCCGGAGGAGGTTGTTGCAAGTAGGATGGAAATGATGGAGTTTTTCAAACTAGACAGACTAGACTAAAGTTTTTTGTGTCCATGACCCAGCAGAAAACTTTGGGGTCATTTGGGGTCATACAATAAAATAGCAATTTTGGGGAAACAGGAAGTCAGTAGATGCAGGTTTTTAAGACAGGTGTAAAAGTCATTTCAAACAGCCTGCTTGTGAGTGAAAAACAGTGATCCAATAGTCTATGAGGTACAGACAAAATAACAAGGTCGTAGACTGTGTAGAGCAAAAATGTTCAGGCATACTCTTGCTCTACTCTGCAAATGACAAGTTCTAGTAAGCACTTGTACAAATGATTGCAGACAGTTCGTATCTTGCCATAAAGGCAGTAAAGACGAGTGCTTTACCAATGACTAGATTGTGGCGGAAGGTCACCGTTTGACAGCGTCACAAATGTGTGCAACTTACATTAGCCTTACAATTCTTTGATGATACCCTAACCACACGCACAACAATCGTACCTTGTATTTTCATTGACCCTCAAGGGATCTGCAAGACAAACCTGCCCCCCCATAAGATACACCTTGAACTGTCTACTCCTCTTTACGAACCTTCACGGGGCTGGACAACCTAAGAATCCACAGCGTCTGCCTGTGTCAACCCCCACTAACTGGTTAGCCCAGTTGCAGTCATCGTGAACCAGTCATTTTTAAAGCATTAAAGCCTGTACTAAAGCCTTTCAATAGTCCAGAAGATGACAAAGACATGGACAATGTTTCTGTCATATAGTGAGAATTTAAGAAGACTTCACAAAGTTCTTAAGATTGAAACAGTAATGGTGTGCATAGAAGATGACTGGACTCTATGCAAAGTTGAGATCAAAAAGGTTTTCAATATTTAAGGTATTTTTAGAAGGATGTTTTGGTATATCCAAGGTTTTACCTCCTACAGTAAGTTAGTCAATACAGATGGCAGCAATGACACGGACAAAGATGTTGACAAATTAGGTCTTCTTGACATGAAGATGTGTGACAATGGCACAGCAATGGGAAGAAATTCCATTTTGGCGAATGACTTATCCAAAGGGGAGCAAAACAAAACAAAAAAAGATCGGTCCAAGCACTAACCCTGGAGGAACACCTTGGTTAAAGGGAAGACTTGGGACTGTGACCCAGACTGACAAACGTAGTCCAGTTCAAAAGGTAACTCTGGAATCAATCAAATGTTTTTCTAGACAGTCTAACATTCTTGTGTAAATTGTCAAGTTGAATACTGTGATCCCCAGAACCAAAGGCAGCTGTCAGGTCAAGAACTAAAAGACGAGACAGGGATCCAGAATCCCAGAAGGTCTTTTTTAACCTTGAGTAGCGGCTGTCAGGCAGAACAGATAAAGCAGAAGAGTTGAGAATGGTGTCAATCTTACCCTCAAATAGTTAATAAATGTATTGCATTGCATTGTTCTTTTGTGTTTTCAGGGAATGTTGTTGATTCAAGGATTCCAGGATTGTTGGCAAAGACCTTACAATCTTAAGCGTGAATCATAAAGTTATTTGGTAATGTGTCTTTGATTTTCCTGGTGGACAAGCTCACCATTTTTATCTGCTGGAACAACCAAGTTCTTCTAGGTGGTGCTCCAGAATGTGTTCTTCTGCATTCAAATGACTAAAATCACAGACAAAACTGAGTACAGAGGGGCAGAACGTCACAGCTCTAGTGTTATTGGGGGCGTGATGATCCACCTGAATAAGGCCAGCAGGTTTATTTAGAGGAGCAGCGACTAGATAACAAATGAAGAGGAAGATAGATCTACTAGAGAATCGACGGGAACATAAAAAGTAAAAAACATATATAGAAACTCGAGAAATGTAATAAAGCCACATTCATACCGAATGCAATTTGCATGTCAGGGGCAATTTGTTTCAATGTTAAGTCAATGTACAGACACGATCAGAGGTCTTGCGATGTGATTTGGGTGTCGGGCGCGGCGTGGTGGTCTGGCGGCAGTGGCTTTTGCGAGGTGCAGTTGAAACTTTGGTGAAGAATTCTCGTTGTGTCAACCAGTCAGGAACTCAGCTTTGGCCAGATACGCTGATGACATCATCAGCGAATTAAGTCCAAAACCCAATATGAAAGAGAATCTGCTTGCTTGAGGCTTAAAACTTTGGACAGTAGCTCCTCCCCCACATGGCGAGAGTGTCAGGTTTATCAGCAGCATCATGTTCTGGGGCTGCTTCTCTTCAGCAGGGACAGGGTTAGAGTTGATGGGAAGATGGATGGAGCCAAACACAGACCAATACTGGAGGAAAAGTCTGTGCAACACTTGAGATTCACCTTCCAACAGGAAAATGACCCTAAACATAAAGCCAAAGCTACAATGGAATGACTTCAAATGAAGCATATTCATGTGTTGGACTGACCCAGTCAACGTCCAGACCTAAATCCTGTTCACAAACGCTCTCCATCTAATCAGACTCAGCTTGAATTGTTTTATAATGAAGAATGAGCAAAGATTTCAGTCTCTAGATGTGTAAAGCTGGTAAATACAAACCCCAAAAGACTTGCAGCTGGAATTGCAGGTAAAGGGGGTTCCACTAAGTATTGACTCAGGGGGATGAATACTTTTGCACACTGCACTTTCAGTTTTTTATTTGTAGAGAAAAATGTAACTCTTGTTTAATTATCTTTCCACTTCACAATTGTCTACCACTTTGTGTTGGTCTTTCACATCAAATTCCAATAAAATACATTTATGTTTGTGGTCATAATGTGAGAAAATGTGGAGAAGATCAAGGGATATGAATACTTTTGCAAGCAACTGTAAATGGGTTATATTGGTTCAATATATGCAAAAAATAAAAGTGTTGGTTCAATGATGAAAAAGATCACATCTGTGCTTTCTTTAATCTAATTGTGGCTTTGAAGCTGTGCAGGGAGATGTGAGAAAAAGTGAGATTTTTCTTCCTAGATGCAGGCTGGGACACTGTAATGACAAATACAGCTGTATTAGGACGCCTTGTGCATGAATCTGCAGTGAGGGTTGATTAAAAGGGTTCAATTTTAGGCAGGATAACAAAGCATGCTGTAGAAAATGAAAAACATATAATACAACACTTAAAGTGCAACAGAAATACATGAAAATAAGAAAATTAATAATTGAAAGGTTGATAGAAAAAATATGGGAAAACTTGTACACATTTGAGCCTATTTTTTTATAAAAGAGCAAATGCAGAAGAAAAATAAAAGAGAAATCCGAGTTTTTTTTAAGACAATAAAAACACTGCCCTCTTTCATGAGAGGGATGTTTTACATCCTCCTGTTTTTCATAATTTTTGAAAGTTATTAGATGTTTTATTGGCTTCAGCAGTAAAACAGTTCATTAAAAACATTGGCTTGAGAAAATGAGTTTGAATTAAGGAAACAAAGCAAGCCTAGTACTAAAATTAGAGGATAAGCTGAATAAGAAAGGAAATGTTGATCATAAATAACTATATGTTTAAGTTTTTTCTTCTGAAGGAAAAGGACAAAAAGAGTTTATAAAAGTTAAAAATGTGCCCAAAATATCTATAAATGTGACGCTTTAGGGTCTTACTGTAATAAACCAGATTATAAGGCACACTGTCAATGAATGATCTACTTTTGCTTTGTTTTGTCATGGCCTTTTGACAGAGAGAAGGCTGTCAGTCAGTCAGACTTTATTAAATCTGTTCACAGTAACTCTAGAACTTCTTTGGAACATACTACACGCTAGCCACGTTAGGAGTATTAGCCTATTTAAACACCTGTATCTCCCAACCTTGTTTGCAACAATAACAAAACAGATGGATGTTGCTAAAATAAATGTGATTGTGAACATGACTTAAATGGTTTATACACTGGCTTTTGTTGGAATTCATATCTAGTAGCATGTTAGTTCAAATTGAATGGAAAAAAAAAATCGGAGAAACCGGAAAGTAACTCTCGATGTAAGCTTTGTACTCTGTCTTGTCATTCACCAACGTTTAATAACTTATGAAGCAGTTTCACTTGCCTCGTTCAAGGTGGCAATTTTTTTACAAGGAAATGATAGTATTTTTCACAATTTGTATTCTCTGCAACGTTTTGTAAGGATTTTTTCACACTGAATGTCAATGTACTGTAAGCATTTTATTATAATTTATTATTTATATTTGTATCACCAAATTGTCATTGTTAAGGTAGACTATGTGATTGTATTTTATACCACACCGTGTACCAGACTGAACAGAAATGAAATAATCTTTTTGCTCTTTCAATTCCTGTTACATTTTTTACCGTTGGAATCATCTGGATGATGTACATTGCTCTTTTAAAAGTGCTGAAAATGACAATTTTCCAACTTAAAGGCTCATTTCAGTCTTTTCTTCAAGGAAAACTTTGTCACACCTTTACCTCAAGTTCAAAGCATTCAAAGCTCCTATCAACATTTTAAAAACTTGATTCAATGATGGTTTCTCTCTAGAAGTTCATTCATTGATTTCTGAACTATATTTGAAAGTTTTTTTTGCAAGATTCTAATTTCTAGAATCTTTATGAACCGGTAATTCATTGTATAATGCATTTTATGGTCTGTCTGATTTAAACGGAGTTAGGCAAACCTAAGGCAGCAATGTTCAAGGGATTTTCATTTAAAACTGCTGCTTTTATTGTTAACTTTATTTAAGAGGCCTTGAGTTCAGTAATTGTTGCTGGTGAAGTTTGTAAGAAAAGAACAATAATAAAGAAAACCACGAAAGGGTTTTTTTTTTTTTTCTTTTTGGTCAACAAACACCAACTTGTATTTTGACTTTTTTTTCGGTCCAACTCAGTTTAAATTTAGCATGTATATACTTTGGTTTTTGGTCAACAAATACCACACAACTTCCAAATTGGGACAAAGAAATTCAAGCAGAAACTCTCCAAAAGATTACAAGATCAATGGATGCAAGAATAGTGAAGCTGCTATGTTCAAATGTAACTTGACCTATGACGATGTTTTTGATTGGAATGGCTTTTGAGGTCAGTAAATTCAACCAATGAGCTCTTTCAGTTCTTTCGAATGGTTCAAATGTTTCAGACCTCTGTTGTGTGTAATAATGTGAAACATTGCATTTGAAGGTTTTATTTTGGAAAAAATACTATTATCTTTAAGATGTTTGTTCAATAACCTTTAATATTTACTCTAATAGTCATGGACTTGAAAAATATCATTTACATAATAATTTGTAATTCCCACAATGCACAGCGGGTCCCACACTGGGCATGGTCATTACAATATTGTTTGGTTTTACACAAATAGCTAGAAATCCTATTATCTAGGAGCGTGCATCGAGTGTTCTTTTATCTCTCAATTGACAAATGTAGATTTTTCCAGTTGGAAAAAACATTAATCAACAGTGCCGAAAATGTCTGCAAAACCTCAGGACTTACTGTTGATTTCTCGGCTTGGCCTGTTACTGGCAAGGACAGGATTTAGCTTAAGCTTCACAGCTTCACAGCTCACATTTTAGTGCAAATGAAATGTAATCACGTCATAGAGCCATTCCTCCCGATACTACGGTTCTGGATCTGAAAGTGCTGGAACAGATATATCCAGTGGCATCATTTAAAACTGCAGCGTTCGTCCCAGATAAATAATAGGAAGATCATATAGTTGATGAACTGCACTAAATTAAAACCAGATTAGAGCTGAGATAATTGCAGCACCTTGAAAAATTCCGTACAATCCTCTAGGCTTGCTCAAAAGATTTTGATGAACTGCAGTTATTTACCTCATTGCTGCTTTTTACCAGATTCATGCATTCTTATGGGATGAGTGATTTGCCAGTTGGGGGTGGAATTGTGTGTAAGGTGTGTGTGTGTCTGAAGAACGCGTGCGCCTGTTTAGCGATAGGAAGCATCAAAGCTAAACTATACTCGCGTTTCAAAGCATTAAAGAGACACCAGTGAAGTCTTCTCATCTCTGTCAGTCTGCTGTGTCTGTCCACAGCTCACTGAACTGAGGAATTAATGAGACCCTTCAGACTGGCATCACTATCACCAGGGCCTTTGTGCATAATTCCAAATCAGGACGCACTGCACCCACTTTTCTTTTTTTTTTTGTTTTTAAAGCCAATTCACTCTTTCATTTCCTATTCAGTGTGTGGTATTTGGATAACAGAACCTGAGAAATAAATGGTTACAATCGGCTTAACATCGTGAACGATTAATCCCAGGGTGCAAAGCAAAGATAATTGCATGTTTTTCAATGTTTGTTACACACCAGTGATGCTGTGTTAGCCAAACAGGAATGGGTTTGGGGTTTCTTGAATGCTTGAAGCACAATGATTTGATCAAAGGTACATGATTTCATATTATGGTTTCTAAGGCTTAAGGTTAAAAAAGTGTATCATAAGGGTTAGGAGGAAGCGATATCAAAACAAAACAAACAAATACAAATCCTACAGAATGTTGTCCAAGCTGAGCAACAAGCTGGTTCTATTGTTTTGCGGGATCCGGAGGAGGTTGTTGCAAGTAGGATGGAAATGATGGAGTTTTTCAAACTAGACAGACTAGACTAAAGTTTTTTGTGTCCATGACCCAGCAGAAAACTTTGGGGTCATTTGGGGTCATACAATAAAATAGCAATTTTGGGGAAACAGGAAGTCAGTAGATGCAGGTTTTTAAGACAGGTGTAAAAGTCATTTCAAACAGCCTGCTTGTGAGTGAAAAACAGTGATCCAATAGTCTATGAGGTACAGACAAAATAACAAGGTCGTAGACTGTGTAGAGCAAAAATGTTCAGGCATACTCTTGCTCTACTCTGCAAATGACAAGTTCTAGTAAGCACTTGTACAAATGATTGCAGACAGTTCGTATCTTGCCATAAAGGCAGTAAAGACGAGTGCTTTACCAATGACTAGATTGTGGCGGAAGGTCACCGTTTGACAGCGTCACAAATGTGTGCAACTTACATTAGCCTTACAATTCTTTGATGATACCCTAACCACACGCACAACAATCGTACCTTGTATTTTCATTGACCCTCAAGGGATCTGCAAGACAAACCTGCCCCCCCATAAGATACACCTTGAACTGTCTACTCCTCTTTACGAACCTTCACGGGGCTGGACAACCTAAGAATCCACAGCGTCTGCCTGTGTCAACCCCCACTAACTGGTTAGCCCAGTTGCAGTCATCGTGAACCAGTCATTTTTAAAGCATTAAAGCCTGTACTAAAGCCTTTCAATAGTCCAGAAGATGACAAAGACATGGACAATGTTTCTGTCATATAGTGAGAATTTAAGAAGACTTCACAAAGTTCTTAAGATTGAAACAGTAATGGTGTGCATAGAAGATGACTGGACTCTATGCAAAGTTGAGATCAAAAAGGTTTTCAATATTTAAGGTATTTTTAGAAGGATGTTTTGGTATATCCAAGGTTTTACCTCCTACAGTAAGTTAGTCAATACAGATGGCAGCAATGACACGGACAAAGATGTTGACAAATTAGGTCTTCTTGACATGAAGATGTGTGACAATGGCACAGCAATGGGAAGAAATTCCATTTTGGCGAATGACTTATCCAAAGGGGAGCAAAACAAAACAAAAAAAGATCGGTCCAAGCACTAACCCTGGAGGAACACCTTGGTTAAAGGGAAGACTTGGGACTGTGACCCAGACTGACAAACGTAGTCCAGTTCAAAAGGTAACTCTGGAATCAATCAAATGTTTTTCTAGACAGTCTAACATTCTTGTGTAAATTGTCAAGTTGAATACTGTGATCCCCAGAACCAAAGGCAGCTGTCAGGTCAAGAACTAAAAGACGAGACAGGGATCCAGAATCCCAGAAGGTCTTTTTTAACCTTGAGTAGCGGCTGTCAGGCAGAACAGATAAAGCAGAAGAGTTGAGAATGGTGTCAATCTTACCCTCAAATAGTTAATAAATGTATTGCATTGCATTGTTCTTTTGTGTTTTCAGGGAATGTTGTTGATTCAAGGATTCCAGGATTGTTGGCAAAGACCTTACAATCTTAAGCGTGAATCATAAAGTTATTTGGTAATGTGTCTTTGATTTTCCTGGTGGACAAGCTCACCATTTTTATCTGCTGGAACAACCAAGTTCTTCTAGGTGGTGCTCCAGAATGTGTTCTTCTGCATTCAAATGACTAAAATCACAGACAAAACTGAGTACAGAGGGGCAGAACGTCACAGCTCTAGTGTTATTGGGGGCGTGATGATCCACCTGAATAAGGCCAGCAGGTTTATTTAGAGGAGCAGCGACTAGATAACAAATGAAGAGGAAGATAGATCTACTAGAGAATCGACGGGAACATAAAAAGTAAAAAACATATATAGAAACTCGAGAAATGTAATAAAGCCACATTCATACCGAATGCAATTTGCATGTCAGGGGCAATTTGTTTCAATGTTAAGTCAATGTACAGACACGATCAGAGGTCTTGCGATGTGATTTGGGTGTCGGGCGCGGCGTGGTGGTCTGGCGGCAGTGGCTTTTGCGAGGTGCAGTTGAAACTTTGGTGAAGAATTCTCGTTGTGTCAACCAGTCAGGAACTCAGCTTTGGCCAGATACGCTGATGACATCATCAGCGAATTAAGTCCAAAACCCAATATGAAAGAGAATCTGCTTGCTTGAGGCTTAAAACTTTGGACAGTAGCTCCTCCCCCACATGGCGAGAGTGTCAGGTTTATCAGCAGCATCATGTTCTGGGGCTGCTTCTCTTCAGCAGGGACAGGGTTAGAGTTGATGGGAAGATGGATGGAGCCAAACACAGACCAATACTGGAGGAAAAGTCTGTGCAACACTTGAGATTCACCTTCCAACAGGAAAATGACCCTAAACATAAAGCCAAAGCTACAATGGAATGACTTCAAATGAAGCATATTCATGTGTTGGACTGACCCAGTCAACGTCCAGACCTAAATCCTGTTCACAAACGCTCTCCATCTAATCAGACTCAGCTTGAATTGTTTTATAATGAAGAATGAGCAAAGATTTCAGTCTCTAGATGTGTAAAGCTGGTAAATACAAACCCCAAAAGACTTGCAGCTGGAATTGCAGGTAAAGGGGGTTCCACTAAGTATTGACTCAGGGGGATGAATACTTTTGCACACTGCACTTTCAGTTTTTTATTTGTAGAGAAAAATGTAACTCTTGTTTAATTATCTTTCCACTTCACAATTGTCTACCACTTTGTGTTGGTCTTTCACATCAAATTCCAATAAAATACATTTATGTTTGTGGTCATAATGTGAGAAAATGTGGAGAAGATCAAGGGATATGAATACTTTTGCAAGCAACTGTAAATGGGTTATATTGGTTCAATATATGCAAAAAATAAAAGTGTTGGTTCAATGATGAAAAAGATCACATCTGTGCTTTCTTTAATCTAATTGTGGCTTTGAAGCTGTGCAGGGAGATGTGAGAAAAAGTGAGATTTTTCTTCCTAGATGCAGGCTGGGACACTGTAATGACAAATACAGCTGTATTAGGACGCCTTGTGCATGAATCTGCAGTGAGGGTTGATTAAAAGGGTTCAATTTTAGGCAGGATAACAAAGCATGCTGTAGAAAATGAAAAACATATAATACAACACTTAAAGTGCAACAGAAATACATGAAAATAAGAAAATTAATAATTGAAAGGTTGATAGAAAAAATATGGGAAAACTTGTACACATTTGAGCCTATTTTTTTATAAAAGAGCAAATGCAGAAGAAAAATAAAAGAGAAATCCGAGTTTTTTTTAAGACAATAAAAACACTGCCCTCTTTCATGAGAGGGATGTTTTACATCCTCCTGTTTTTCATAATTTTTGAAAGTTATTAGATGTTTTATTGGCTTCAGCAGTAAAACAGTTCATTAAAAACATTGGCTTGAGAAAATGAGTTTGAATTAAGGAAACAAAGCAAGCCTAGTACTAAAATTAGAGGATAAGCTGAATAAGAAAGGAAATGTTGATCATAAATAACTATATGTTTAAGTTTTTTCTTCTGAAGGAAAAGGACAAAAAGAGTTTATAAAAGTTAAAAATGTGCCCAAAATATCTATAAATGTGACGCTTTAGGGTCTTACTGTAATAAACCAGATTATAAGGCACACTGTCAATGAATGATCTACTTTTGCTTTGTTTTGTCATGGCCTTTTGACAGAGAGAAGGCTGTCAGTCAGTCAGACTTTATTAAATCTGTTCACAGTAACTCTAGAACTTCTTTGGAACATACTACACGCTAGCCACGTTAGGAGTATTAGCCTATTTAAACACCTGTATCTCCCAACCTTGTTTGCAACAATAACAAAACAGATGGATGTTGCTAAAATAAATGTGATTGTGACTATGCTAACTCCCAACCTTGCTAGTAACGCGTAAAAAAAAACAAAATCCGACACCGCTAAACACTGACCGTGTTAGCATATTCACAATACCTTCTTCTGTCATTTCACTCTGTATTCATTGCAAACAGAAAGACACACCTTCCTGTTTCTAAATGAGAGTTTTGCTGTTAATGACACGAAGTAATTAAAAATGTTTACAATAACCAGTTAAAGTAGTTTTTAATTGTGGGGTAAAAAACATACTGAAATGAAAAAATATTTTAAAAATATGTAATAAAATGCAAAGATGTTGTTCAAATTCCAACAAATGACCTTAATTTGATGGCTCATTGACAACTTTTTTTGATCTTTCTGGTGTCGTGTCTTCTGTGTGTAAATGTTTGAGTTTCCAAACCGTTGTTTTTTGGGGTTTTTCGTTGGTGATAATTTGGTACAGCTTTCCTCCACCGGTAAGAAAAGTCCATTAAGTCGCAGTGCAGATTAATGTAGTTATGAAGCCCATTGTGTCTCATGACGGAGGAAAAATAATAACTGTTGATGTCTTTCTTCTTAATGACCATCTCTGATGAAAACTGTGTTTTTAACGTGTTCTTGTGGTATTTTTCTGTTAACAGTCAAGCCCACAACTCAGAGGAGAATTTCTGAGAAACTATGTCCAAGTAAACATTTTTTGCTTCAATTTTTTAAATACATTTTGGCTAAAAACAGAATAATCGCAGTTAAAAGACCGTTGGGAACGCTGTGAAAGTCAATGAAAAGATGGTCGGCGTGGGAATTGAAAAGTTTGTGTCGCGTACAATGAGGCCTTGAAGACCTGCAGATATAAATTTGGTCAATAAGGATTTCTTTGTTTGTCCCGCCATGTCTGTCATTTTCATCAAAATCCCCAAACTATTCTAAATAAACGACTGATTATGGTGGAGGGTAATCACTGACCATTTTCCATTCATCACTTCTTTTCATTGCCTGTTTTATGCATTATTGGCTCATTCAGGCTTCTAATGAACAAAACGGAGACTTTTTGTTGCCTTTTGCCGACAAGGACACAACCATTCTGTCGAAGTTCAGGATTGTATCTCTGTTTGTTTGTTGATGAAATTAATGCTGCGCTGTTTCTATTATCTATTTTTGTTTTTCTCCAAAGTTTAGAATTGCAAGCAGAGTACAGATACAACAAAGCAGCCACGATGGTGCATGGATTCCAGTGAACTAATGTTTATAATGAGGCCATAATATAATCAGCTCGTGCCGGTTTTCCTTTTGCCAATGATTCTTGTTAAAAGCGCAGCACTTGAAAAAGATTCAGCTCCTGTTTCCAGTGAAAACTTGGGAGACTTTCTCAAAAAGGTGGCTCGACTTCAGTTTAATGAGAGGCATAAAATATTCAGAGACCTGCAGCACCGGCGCAGGTTTAGCACTTGAGATAATTGGAGCAGGACTTGCAGAAAGGGCAGGGTGAAAGCAACAGAAAGACTCTAACTGTTCCTTTGAGATAATTCAGGGGAGAGATAAAAAACACAAAAACCTTTAAAAGAGCGATCGCTCCGACGGGGATTAGCCTGCTGATGCGCCGTTGTGTGTTTAACACCTGGATTAATCTGTAAATATCACGCACAGGAGATTAAACAAACAAAACAAAGACATTGCATCACAATCAAATATAGGAATACCTTTTATTGGGCCTTTGATTTTTGTGTTTTTGTTCTCTCAGCAGTGACAATAACAGCCAGTTACAGCTGCTTTCATAACCCAGCAATTGTAAAGCCTGCTTTATCCTGTAGGGTGAAGGCTTCAATTGAACAGCGAAGTGCTCAACTATTGATCTGGCCGCATGTTCCTTATCTTGCTCAGTTATTGGTGGTTTACTGAAGCTTTAGAGCGCGGTGCTGGGCTATGCTCTGCTTGAGGAGAAAAATCCCGACAGTGGATTGAAAAATGCATTAAGAAAACGGTTTTCTTTGGAAACAAGAATTGGTCCAACAAGAAGATTAAATAAGTAACTAAAGAACCCAAGCCTTTAAACAAAGAAAAGTAATTTTAGACATTTTAAGTCCAAAAATGTGTTCATAAACTGAACGCTCCAGACGTGTGCGGGGAAGCTACCGTCCAGTTTTTAGCTTCATCGCTACACTGAAGCGTTGACTGTATATCTCATTTACAATGTATGGAAGACACAAGTGATGTTGAGAGATCAGGTGTGTTTATTGTGAAGAGCTCCAAATCGGCAAACAATCCTCTGATCTGACTTCACGGATCAGAGAGTTTTTTTACCTGTGTTTCAAAACTTTGCAGGATGCGATCCAAGTTGCTCAGATCTGCTTGGATAGGGATTTCCAGATCCGTCCTGGCCAATCAGAGACAAGAACCCGCCAAAAGGCGGAGCTTTCTCCCGCACTGCTTGATAATGAAACCATAATCTCAGTAAACAGCAGGTCCGGGAACTTGGTAAGGATGAATACAAACGGGTTGCAAAGTCCAGGTAAAAGGTGGAAAACTCTGTCTAAACTAAAAAGAGATCAGTCTCAAATAACATCACCTATCTGATAGTGAGCATTCATAACAGAATAAACTGGAGTTCAAACAAGTGACAAAGATAAAGAAGGCAGATATTCGGTGGTAACTGGCAAGATCGAGGTTACTCGAATTAGCCTTTTGAATGTTTATACCCACCCAGGAGGAATTCGTCAGGATATCTGAAGAGATACCGTATGAATCCAACCAAAAATAGTACACGCACTACTCTCCAGCACACAACGTGTACTCTCAACTTGACGATATTTTTATGTTTAAGAATGACCTCTTTAAGATAAAAAGTTGTCAAATCGATGCTAACACTTTGTCAGACCATAACCCGGTTCAAATGAACCTTTACCATGGTAAAGAGGAGAGATGCATCCTTTGGAGACTAAACACAAGCATTTAAAATTACCCAAGTATCAAAGAGAAGATTGATGAAATAAAAGAAAACCTAGAATTTACTGATAACAATGAAGTCTCCCCAGTAATGCTATGAGATGCTATGAAAGCAGTGATTAGAGGGAAAATAATGAGTATTTCAGCCCACCGGAACAAAGAAAATCACCAAAAACTCCAAAACTTAGAAGATAAACTAACAAAGTTGCAACTAGAACATTTTGTAAACCTAAAAGAGGAGACTAAACTTTAAATATCAAAACTAAAAAGAGAAATAGATGAAATAAAGACAAATGCAATTCAGACAAATCTTCTTTTTCTACAAACTGAAAAAACAACAAGCAGAGAGAACCATTAATCAAATAAAGAACTCTCAAAATAACAAAACAGAAACAGCACAGAAGAATATACATATATATATAAATCCTTTACTCCCAACCTCACTTAGACAATCAACAAGAAGTCGACTCTGTTCTATCCCAAGTAGATTTACCCGCTGTGGCAGAAGGCCAACACGCAACACTTCTCTCTGCTTTAACTAAGGAGGAAATTCTTAAAGCAAGTAAAAAATGGAGAAGTGGCAGGAGCGCATGGGTTTGTGGTACAAAACAATGGAAAACAATTCAATCCCTCCACTGTTAAAAGCTTTTGACTGGGTGATGGAAAAGAAAAGAATTCCCCCTTTGTGGACTGAAGCCCGTATTCCTGTCATCCCAAAAGAAGGAAAAGACAAGCTAGAATGTAGTGCTGCCGCCCAATTAGTGTGTTCATTGTTTACTTCAATCATCGCAAAAAGATGAGAAATGGTTTGACCAGAAATAATCCACAGAGGCCAAACAACGAGAAACATTAGAAGAGTTTTGCACATTATGAAGCCGATTTCACAGCAAAAATGAGAAAACATGGTGGGAAGCTGAGATGCAGAAACAGCATTTCCTCTTCCCTCCAGAAAGTAGTAAATGTGGTTTTCATGGAGATATAATTCATATAATTTCAGGACTGTACAAAAAACCAACTGCAAGAATCAAGATAAACATACATAAAATACAGTTGCTCGTTTGACACGATGACTTTTACCTATTATGCACATTGTTTAAAATTCTGGGACATCTAAGACTTTAGAAACGCTTGAGAACATAAAAATGAAGGAAACCTTTTCTCTTTTGTTCAAAAGCTGCACATTGTCATATAACATTTACCAAATGAGTCGTTGTGATTAATCATGATTGATGAAATACAAAGTGGTAAAAGTTTGCCATAAGTGCAGGACCTTTCTGTAGCATTAATTAAGAAGTTGGTACTTTTTAAATTGTTCAAGTCTCAAGAACTTTTAGGGAAACTACTGGAAAAGCTGCAAGGACACAATAAACGTGACGCTTCAAGCACTTATATTTAAAAACAATCTATTCTAAAATGTAGCTTAGTTTGTGAAAAATCCCCTTGCAGGACAGAAATAAAGACGTTTTGTTCTTAAACCATCGATCTTTTGACTTTCTTAAGATTTAGTTTTATAGAGTACCTGGTTCCTCAAATGTTTTTCCATAGTTGCATCCACAGCAAATAATATAAGCAGTCCACTTGGAAGCGCTGCGATCAAGTGTCATCAAGTCAGACGAAAGAAAATGGATTTCTGCGGCTTAAGGGTCCTTTCAAAATGGCAAGTGCCTTTGTGAGAAACACACAAGAGAAGACTTGATTCTGGTTGTCGGTGGGCACAGATGGTGCTGCCCTCCTTCAAACTCTGTAAAAATGTTAGAAAAATCATGACAGAGGAAACTTGAGCCAGTAAGCCTCGCTAAACGCAATTAATCTGAAATCAGGAGAGTGGTGGTGTCTTTGAATCACAAGGGTTTGAGGTGGCGTTCAGAGCTGGGCCTCTGAAAGGATTCTGCCGTTCTATTGAGTCGGTTCAATTAGTTCATGAAAAGGAAAACTCCAGGAAAATTGTTGTTTATTGCAAAACTACCAAAAAAGGTAAATAGATTAAGATTCTTTTTCAGTTCTCATCTAGACCCAGATATTCCTGTTTAGGGAGAAAACAAAGCGCACTGTTTAAGGATAAAAAGATCATTCAGTTGAATAACTTTAATGAAAAATGTGTTAAACATTTAATAATCCACCTTCAAGAAATATCACAGCAAAAGGAGTCTGTGGGACTCAAACTTCCTAACAGAGGAATTAGGAGGTCCATATTCCCAGGAGAAAGGAGATACTAATGGAGCACCGTGGGAATCTGTTTCAACACAGGCAGGGTGGGAACCAAACCCTCAATCTTCTAACCAGAAGTCGACTGCTCCGCCTCTGCAGCATGGCTGTAGTAAAACCAAGTTTTGAAAACGTTGCCAAGACAATCAGTTCAATGAAACTAGTCCCGGTCGACCATGGGATGCAGATTTAGGAAAAATCGACACGTTGAGCGTCTTTAAATCGAACAATACTTTTAGAGTATGTCTTGTGTTTCAGTGTCATTCAGTCATTAAGCCTTTAACACTGACATGCAGCACTGAACGTTCGCAAAGCCAACATGAGAAACTGCTTTTCCCTGCGACAGAATCAGCTAATTCCCATTTATTGCATTGGTAGTCAGAAGAGTCAACACATGTCAAAGTGTGTGCTAGTTATCAGGTGTTAAAGGGTTTAAAAACACAGAACCTACAATGAATCATTTACAGCTAACAAAAAAAGGAAGTGTTCAGTCGATAAAAAAAATAATGCACATGTAATAAGGTGTTAATATTGTGAAAATAAGAAAAAATACTTTTTAACTTTAAACTGTTTATGTATCTTTGTGATTTCGATTGATTGATTAATTGGTTTGAACACTCCAAACCATGAAGGTGTCTCAACTGGCAGCTGTCAAGAAAAAAAACCATTCGTGCCTCTGGTCGGATCCGTTTTTTTTTCCCCATTCATTGCAGTACAAAGAAATTCTCATTTGAATTTGGGCAAAAACTGTGTTTGAGATGAAATACAGCCCTGCTTCCCTAAGCTGACGTTGATATTCTCCAAAAGGGAATTTGACAGTCCAGACGCAGCTGCATTTTCAACAGCGGCTTTATTGCATCCAGTTCTGCTGTGAGATTGAGTTCAACTTTAACATATGTGGAAGAAAGCAGCAGTTTATTGCTTTTGCTGAGAGCAGTAGTGTTAATGGGACTTCCTGAGAAGCAGCTTTGTGTCTGCTGCTGTGTAATGATGTAATAGTCTGCCACCTTAAGTTGTGTTGATGACTTCTGCTGTCACTTATGTTTATTCTTTTTTTTTTTTTTGAAAATGATTGGATTTCCAAAGAGCGGCTGTGGCAAAAAACAAAGACAGGTGTTTAAAGCAACATGTGCCGGTCTTATCCGATCTACTCTACCAAAGTTTTATCCGAAACCAATCTGCTTCAGGATGAAAAAAGGATGGCAAGGTCAGTTTTAAAAGAATGCTTTTCGGTTTGCAAATGAAAGCTAATGTGATTCGGTTCCCTGTGAATCCTCGTGGACTTTTGGGTCACTGAAGAGCAGAAGATAAAGGTGGCAAATCTTGCAAGCAGCCGGTATTTAAAAGTAAGGACAGTAAAACAGCAGCAATCAGGAAAAAGTTAAATAAAATGTTCTTTCAACAGTGGCGTGGTGAAGAAGTGAAGGCATAGCCAGGGGAAAGAGAATGTTTTTTCCTCTTTGTGCTGCTTGTTTTGGGTTACGTTCCCCCAACAGGCAGCTGTAATGACGTCAAAATGTTACATGTCGTTTGGCTTTCAAACAAATCCAAGCTAAATTTTATCATTTTTTTCCACATTCTTCACCCAGCTGAACCTGTCATGCTTTAAATAAAAAAAACAGACTGGTATCTAACCTGTAAGCTTCAACTCTGATCTCATCTGTCTTTAATATACTGCGTTTGGATCATTGGGGTTATACGTAATCGGCTTTGTTACATATCTGAATAAGTGCAACCTAAAGACTTTCTTTTATGTGGTCATATGACACTCAGATGTATGCATACGCTCCTAGGAATACGAAAAGAAATAAGTCTGATCACTCACAATCTCAAAGCATATATGAAAGGAGGAAAAGTTTCGAATATATGCAGATTGCCGAGAGGTGAAGGGCCCCTCAAGCTCTGTTTTCTGAAGAAGAGCCGGGCCCAAACGCGGGGCAGGGATGCTGGGAGTAATGGGGCTTTCACTTCAAAGGCAATGAAACTGGCAGGATGATGTAGTTTGAAGCATCCGAGAGGGTTTGGAGGCAGGCAGACGAGTGGAGAGAAAGACGGGCAGGAAACGCTGCCGAGGCAGAGAACAGCAGCAGTCTTACACACACAAAAAAGAAAGAAATCAATGCTACCAAAAGACAGGAGCAAGAAATCATTAGACAACAGTTTGCTCATCTTCTCTGCAGTCCAGGGGATGACTGGAACTTGTAGGGACCTGTAGAGATACCGTGGATCTCTACACGAAAGGAAGGGACGGAGTTCTTAACATGCATCTAAACTGCTGGGAGGAAAAGAAGACTAAAAAGGTTATGACAGAGGGTCCCCTGAAGGAATACCAAAGCTAAAAACAGGATCCAACTTTTCAATAAGTACAAAAAAACCCAACTCCAGACTTTGGCAGCGGCGAAGACACAAGCCTGAAAATCAATAAAAGATTCATGTGAGATAAGAAAGCAAGCTGGTGAACTGTAAAAGAAAAAACATCAGAAAAAGCTTCAGAGGAACATCAATAAAAACAGCTTTAAACCACAACTGCTTCTTTGACAGCATGACGGAGAACTGCACGCTTTGGGATCAATTTTGCTAATTAACTGTTTCACATAACCGAGTTCTCTAAATATCTACTTAACAGCGGATCGATGAGAAGAAAAAAAACAGTTTACTCTACATATTGTTGTGGTATCATCTCATTGACCTAAAAAAATGTGCATGTCTTTTGTGAAGAGAAACTTCTGTCTGATAGACTGGAGGAGAAATAGAGAGTTTCAGAGTGTTTGCTCATCTCTTGCATTTCTCTTCAAATTTTTAGCGTCAACGTCTCTCGTTTTTACTGTATTTTTCAGAGTATAAGTTCAGACTTTTTTGCATTTTGCGACTTATGTGATTTTTCGTAATTATTCACATGTATATCTTTTTTTTCATAAATAATAACCTCTAGAGGGCACTGTGGGGATGTGTATCAGGATTTGGTATTGGCAGCCACCTAGAGGAAGTGCCGCTTCACATACACAGGACATGTTAAATGCAGGTTCTTGAACTTGTATATTGCCCATGGTGTTCACAGTAGAGAAACAGGGAGGGGCTTGTTTTTTTTTTACTGTTTATTAGCGCATTTCTGCCACCTACAGTTGGAAGGGGCTCCGTGCAAAATGTCAAAATCTCGCAAATCTTTCTCCAGACTTTTTCTTTCACAGCTCCATTCTGAAATATAAAAGACTTGATGTCATGTCTTTACATCCGGGTACAAACTTCAGGTATTCATTTCTCCTCCAACAGTCACTACCAAATCCAAGTCTCTGATTGGTCAAAGTTTGACCTGGTTTGACATTCAATTTCTTTTGTACGTAGAGCTAAAAAACCGTTGTTGTCTTAAAGCGACACGGAGGATGACGAATTGACTAATTTAAAGTGAAATAAAGAGTTTCATGACCTGCTAGCATGTTCTTTATGCTATGATTATCTGAATAATTGTTTGGATGTTGTGCTAATATACTAGAATCCAGTGCAACTTCGACTTTTTTAATTCTTCATTAAGATTTTTTTTAGCTGCTGCGACTCAGGGTGTCTTCAGACTGGAAAAATAATTTGGTCCGGACTGAGTCTTGACCTTGGTTTGGTCTATATTCAGGCTGCTGTCAAGCAGACTTTCCTGTTTCCAACTAAACAAAGCCTTGTGACTAAAGATCTCTTTCACTTATTGGCCAGGAATTTTGAGGGCGGGAGTCCTGCGCTTTGCAATTCTTACAACTCATCTGTTGCGTTATTCCTGCTCTGTTTACATCACGTGACCACTGGCCACAGCGGCCGCTCTGGTTCTACGTACAAAACGCGCATCCACTGAACGTGAGTTGAAAGTTACACCAGGTTAAACTTTGACCAATCGGGACTCGAATTTAGCAGTGATGTATGCGTAGCGTCCTTTTTGAATTCACGGATGTGTCAATCGTTTGAAAATTGACCATGGTGGAGAAATGAATAATGGCGGAATATTTATGGCCAGAATTCTATGACACCAAGTCTTCTGTATATCAGAGTAGAGCTGTGAAAGAAAAAGCCTGGAGGAAAATTCCCCTTATTTCCACCGTCTCGACATTCACACCAAGCCTCTTCCAACTGTAGGTGGAGGACTGTAGATGCGCTAGCATCGGGTAGCAACGGTGTTGCGGCCCCAGCCGTAACAGACAGTCCGTCGTGAACGCCATGCACTGGTAGCGCGTTTAAGAATTGGTGTTTAGCACGTTTCTTCAATGCAAATTTGGCCCACAAATCGAGTTCGGTCTAAACGCAGCACAACCCCTCCTGCCGGGCTATAATCATTTTAAACCCCTCTCACTCCTCAGTCTCTACATCCTTGACACAGGAGAGAACTAAGGTTGAAAACCCAAAACCTGCTTCAACCAAACTACACTCCGAAGCATCTGCAGGTGTAATCTCAATCGGAACGTCCATCTGCCTGCCCGGGGTTTCCACTCCATCGGAATCACAGGAGTCTGTATTGTGTATCAGTGCATAATCTAAATGCAAATGGGTGGATCATCCCTTTCTGTAGCCCACAGCCAAACAGGAATCTCATTCAGCCCAACAGATACTCGCACGTTTATTAGGTTTGTGGGGAAATGATCTCAGGTACAATCGAATAATTAAAGCTGCTTTTTCTTTCTTTTTTTTTTTATTTTATGTTTTCAGCAGTTTCAGTCTTACCCCCCACCCCTAAAATGGCCTGTAGGAATCATTTGTCTGTGGGCCCCAGCTCTAATAAGCAGTTTTTTTGTGCAGGATTTGGGAAAAACCACATTCTGTAGATTATTTTCAGAGTGGAAAGTAAGGAGTATAATGGCAAAAAACAAGTATTTTCAATGGAATAATGACTTGTTTTGTCTTTACTACATTACTGTAGTAAAACAACCAAATTAATCCAATTTTCATCCAAGTGTAGGCGTTTAACCTTTTTTTTCCTGACACCAATAGATTATCTGCTCGACTTGTTGAATATAAACATCATGGAAAAGATCCTAAAGAGCCTCGCCAATTAACTGGCGAGAGTTGGCGTCTGAGAAAAGGGGAGAGCCCAAGCGCGGTGGAAGCTGCCGTGTGTGGTGATTAGGAAGGAAAACCGTCGAGAAAAAAAAGCCTCTTTTTTTCTTTGTGAGGGGGGTCTTAACCTCAAACTCCACCCTCCTTCATGCTTAAAACGCTGAAGCAAAGAGTGATGAAATCAACACATGAATATTTAATATGTTCAGGGTTTTTTTTTTTTTTTTTACTGTTTTGACAATGACGGATGATGTGCTGTGAACTGGATAGATGGTTAAATAATTCCGTTTCCTCTCGGTGATGCAAGATTATGAGATTCAGATTCACAAAACTGTGAAAATTAATCTAAAAGGCTGATTATAGCTTTTAATTCTAAAATAGGACTATTTTTTTTCTTTTAAAGCTAAAAGGCGATTTAGATTTGAAATCCGTCCTGGAAAAAGGCTTTTGAGGAAACCTTGAATGAGGCCTGAAGAACTCTTCCTATTTGCCTGCTCCTTGAATTTATTACAGTCTTTGTTGTTTTGCCAGATGGTTCTTTTGTTCTTATGGTTGTCGGATGTATTAATTCCGGGGCTTCCGGGCATGTGACGGCTGATCATGCCAACCGTTTCCAGCACTGCCATGTCAAAGAAGCCTCTTCCTTGTGTGTTTTGTGTTTGGACGCGTATCCCCACAGACTTCTAAGGACCCACGCCAGTTAGCTTTTAAGCTTTTCTCTCTTGTATTTTTGGGCTGAAAAAATAAAAAAAAATAAACATCGTGGTACAACCATGAATGACTGTGCAAAGTAAAAAAAGAAACGGCTTTAATAAAGATCAACAACTTATCGAGTCCAAACTCAATCCAAACTTAAATTTATACAAACTATTATTGCAGAATGACAAGTAAAAAGCACATAGGCTACAAAAACAATCCAATACGGTCAAAACAAAAATCAATTCATCTTCATGGCTTCTGTATCTCTACGTATTATAACTCCCAACCTCGTTGGTAACGCGTTAAAAAAAGCAGTCAGACACCACCACACGGTAGCATACTGATAATAACACCCACCTTGTTTGCAGCTTGTAAGAAAAGATACCTCTCAAAATAGTTTTTAAATCAACAAGACAAAAGGAAAAGAATCCAGATATGAGGCGTTCCAGAATATTAGGTGCAGTCATTAAAAGAAAATAAATAAAAGCTTTTGTTTGCCGTGTAGTGCTGAGAATGTGGTTTTTAGCCAATTTAAAAAAAAAATGGTGTCATTTTCTAGGGCAGTTGCTACAGAGCTCCAGTAGTTTGTTAGAAATTCACGTCTGAGTTGACTGTTAGTGTGCAGCAACCCCGGCCCCCCTTCCTTTCCCCGTAGCAGAAAGCCCGGAGCAGAGAGCTTGTGGCCTGTCCAGCGTATTTTCTTCGTCACAAATATCCTCTTTTTCAGTGTTTTCACTTTGAATAAGAAAATATAAAGAAATGTCATTTTACCATAATTTTCTGTATATATGTCCTCCATCAACAAAAACAGAGAAAATGCACATGAAGGTGCAATCTGTGTGAGTAAAAAGCACTGAACTGAGGCTTGACTGCATGAAAACAATCTAGACTACAGCTGCAGGAGTTGTAGAGACTCCTCGCTCTGTAGCTTCTCAACTGCTTTGTCTTCACAGCTCAGTTCATCTCTCAGCTCAAGGCGTCAAAGTGGTGCCTCATCGAGGCCCCGCCCTTTTTTTCTGTGTGTATATGTTACATGACATCTGTCAAAATCCATATCCACCCGAAAGCCTTCCCTGACACCTCAATCCCAGGACAAATCAATTAGCAGAGAGCGACGGGCGGGTGGTTTTGAAGGATGTCAGAGCCTGCAGGTGAGACGCAGCGAGCAACTGTCAAGCGGGATACTCATCTGGAGTCGATTCCCCTCGTGTCACCCCTACACCTGCACGCGCTCCTCCCCAGAGCTTTAGCCCACATCAGCCCCGCGCTGCAACAAGGGCCGCTTTGCAGGATGCTGATGTCGATGCTCTGAGACTGGGAGAGGCGTGAATATTTCATTCGTTCATAATCAAAGCGAATGCCAGATTAGCAATCCTTTCAGATACACCGCAGGTGATGAAAGACGCAACATGGATGGGGCGCTCCTAATTCTTGTGCGAGAAGATCAAAAACAAAGAAAACCTCAAAATGTTCATCTCTTTTTAGCAGTCTACAGATACATCACACTGGGGATGTGTCGCATGCGTTGCATTCCACATATGGTGTTCACACTGGACTGTTGCTGATTGATACTAGCGCACGAACTTGCAGTTAGAAACGGCTTGGTCCAAAAATGTCTTTCCGGGGCAACTCTCGCAAATCTTACTCCAGATTTTTCCTTTCAAAGCTCTTTTCCGATAAATGAAAGATTTAGGCTGAATCTGAACGGCTTCCTCACCCCTACATTTATCCCTTCAAGAGGAGAGATACGGAAAAAAATAACGTCTTCAAATTTGGACGTTACCGCCGCTTGATCATCTATGTTAGCTGCCAGCACTCTGAAAATACAAATATTCAACGTTTACATTGAAATGTATACTCCTGTGCTTCAGAGCACACCCACGTGACGAAATGTGATTCTCTGTGCCACAAGCGCGATGCAGAACACCCTGCTGGCGTAGGGATAGCCAGCATTAAGTCACTACGGCTCCTCCTCAAACAAACACTTTCGGACACCACTACAGCATCAAACGCCTCTTAAATTGGAGCAATACGGAGGAGTCAGAGAGGTATGGAAATGTCAGGTAAATTCTCCTAAACACTAAAGAAAAACTCAGTAAAAGACCACACCAACAAGCAGAGTGTTCGTGTGCATACGGGAGAAACAAGCATGGCGGAGAGACGCCACCATCCTTTCTCTCAAAGGACTGTGCTCTCCTGCTCCCATTTATTAAAAAAAATCAACCAGGATGTTATAACATTCAGACAAACAAACAGTCATTAAGGCTGTCATATAATCAACCTTTTGGGGAATGTTTTCAGTTCCAACAGCACCTTTCCTTATCTGCTAAGGACAGTGTCTTCATCCTGGGTTGGAGAAGGAAGCCGTCAATAAAACACAGAACAACTGTTGGTACGAGGTAAAAAGGTCATCTATAAACTATGGGTTGAGTTAACATATAAAAACACAATCGAGCAATGATAAAAATAAAGAATTTCTTTCCTATCAGGAATCAATTCGGATTTAGGCATAAGTCCTCCTCTGTGATCAATTTTCAAACTGTAACTTCTGTGAATTGCGATGGACGCTACCCGTACAACACTTCCAAATCCAAGTCCCTGATTTGCTCAATTCAATACGAGTTCAACGGCCGCGTGTTTTGTACATAGATCCTGAAAACGGACTTAAAAGCTGGTACAGAGATTTGAACGCAGAAGCCTGAAATGCAAAAATGTGCGTGTTTACATAGACTTGAAAGTGGTTGCTTGAACACATGTTGTGTGTACGTAGCTTAAGATAACAAGGAAATTATTTGGCTGATTGTCTTCTTCTAGAGCAGCGATGCATCAAAGCGTCCAATTATGAGTTTCCTTTATATCTATCACATCCGACAAATGAGATCAACTGACTAAATGATCTAAAGATGGCCCTGAAGATCAGTTCTCCAATAATTGTGGTACGGAAGCCGTACATAGAAAAGTAGTTCATTTGAAAAGCTGTGGAAAGGTCTGATTAGAGATGCTGGTGGTGGTGGGGGAGAAAAAGGGTCTGTTGGTTTAAAAAAAAAGCCAATTTTCTGCTTAGCAGCTATAATTGGGTTAGACAAAGACAAGACCCAACAGAAAGTAGTGCCAAACACTGACAAAGGACTTCCACTAAGCAGAAATGATGGAAAATTGCTCATTTTAAGACAAAAGGGCAACAGGGGGAGATGGAAGAAGGAATAAAATACAACATTTTGAGGTCTTTGTTTAACATCTCTTGGGTCATATTTGTTCATTTTTTTCTGTTTTCAGTTTTGCCTCTGCATCGCATTAACTCCAACAGTTCTAATCATGGAAATAGACTCCTCATATCAGCTGGAAAGGTCTAGAGTCCTGCTAATTGAGATTCATGGCTCGGAATACCAATCAGATAAAGTGATTAAGGCTTCGCCTGTCAAGATCCTTAAACTGTAACTTCCTCGTCCTCTGATGATCCACATCCCATCATGTCGTTAATAATCTCTCTCTTTGTTTTGGAGCTTGTTGTTCCCTCGAGAGCTCCGACTCTGGACAATTAGAAGCTGTAATTATTTCTCTGCAGAGCTGGAGATCTAAACAATCCATATCTGTCCTTTGGCCTGCATCAGCTTGGAGTATGTCAGTCACCACACTGTTGATTGGTGCTGCAATAAACTCACTGAGATGCTGTGTTTAAGTAAATAAGGCCGTTTTTCTGAGCGTCAGTCACTCTTTTTTTGTTTATCATTTGCACTTCGAACTTTAGCTTATAGCTTATAGAGCCACTCCAATGAAAACTGTGTTTTTGGTGTTTTTAACATGTTCTTGAGGCGTTTTTTTCTGAAGGTGGAAGACATGTATAAAGAAATTTCATCTTAAATTTGCATTTCTGGGTAATTCTTTTGTTCAAATCACTGTGAATCAGGAGCAGATGAAAAAATTACAAATTCAAAGAGATCATATTTGTAAAGTAGAAGCTACAATCGTCCAAAAGCTCACTGCTCCACTCCATTCGGATAAATCCACTTGTAGAAGACTAGCTCCATGATGGATAGCTTGATAGCTTCAATATTGCTGACCATGTTGATACACTGGTGGTGTTAGGATGAGAGTGTGACGGGCTGTAAACTATGAGAAGAAGTTTAAACAAAGGGATGATGGGAAATGTAGGTAGACTGACCTTAGTTTAGGGTAAAAACACCATAATTAGAATTAAATACCACTGAGAAAGATTTTGCATTAGACCAAAAGGTGATTGGAATGGGAATTTAAATAATAATGGGCGTGGAAATTATTTTATACATTTACATTAGATGTTCAGCTCTAAGGTTTTGGGGTCTGCAGGCATTTGTCCACCTTTGTCTGGCCCTGAACTAACATAAAGTGTTGCATAATGGCTCAAAACTGCTTTTCTTTGCTTCAGAATCCACTGGAATTAATGGTAACTCCATTAACGGTTAAAGAGTTACTGTTATGGACAGAATATGAACGCTCCAGTGTTAAATGTTTAAGCTCCTGTGTTTTTCAGACCATGAGGCACACTTGAAACTTTTTTTTAAAAACCTGATAATGCGTCCTATATGAGTTCTGGTTGTGTTTACTGATCTGAAACCAATCTTGACAGTGCTCAAAAATCTGTCCAGTACAACTTTGGTAAACTACTGAAGAATTGTTGGAGCATTATGGGTACTGTAGTCAGGAGCTTGGCAGAGTGATACATACTGTGCTTCAACATGATGAAGCGACAAAGTGAGTATTTTGGGGGGGGTTTTGTGTTCCAGTTTGACTTATCTTAAAGTGTTGCTCTCTGCAAAGGCTAATCACAGCAGACAAAAGAGGCAAGTTTGGAAAACAACATAGTTCTCTGGAAAAACTTCCCATCAATTCCTCTGACCAATCACTTGCCTCTTGGCCTCTCTAGGCATTCTGGGTAGTTTAGTTCTATCACATTACATGACTGTTTTTGTTTTGCTGAATTCACCCTAGAATCTGTTGCACCACGTGGTCCAAAAATATGACACATGTACTCTATACAGGTAATACGCACATTTAAATCCATTAAAACAATTGGCAAAGGCTACTAACTGCATAGCTAACTGTAGATCTACAAAACTCACCACTGATGGAAAGAAAAACGTGTTCTGCTCTGTGAAACTACATCGTGTTTTATATGCAAAAACTGTTTTCTGACCGTTCAAGCGCCTTCTTTATATTTTTGTCAAATGACGAATCAAATCACAAATGAATGATAAATAAATAGGAATACATGTCACTATGCAGCATGTATGTGCGGGTTTGAAGGAAGTTTGGGGAGACAATGGCATGAATTGTGCCCAAATTAGCTTTAGATAGGTCCAACTGTGCTATGAATGATTGACAACCTGTCCAGTTTGTATCCCGACGCTTGTCCACCGTCAACTGGGATTGAGCTGCTGAGCCCGTGAGTTTGGGCAAACGGAAGCGGGAGTAAAGGAAAAGACTTGTTTGTGCTCAGTCTCCTCACTCTTCTCTGTTGGCTCTCACCCCAGCCGGTCGGAGCAGATGGCTGCCCTCCATGAGTCTGCTTTCGTTGGAGGTTTCTTTGAGCTAAAAGCTCCAACTCTTTCCCAAAAACAGCAAACACTGAAATCTGCAGTTAAGTGGGGAATGCGGCAACAGTCTGTGATGGACTGGTTTTGGATTTCATTTTAGTGACGTTATTTACTTAATTGCAAAAAAATTACATTTATGTTCCTTAAAAACCCTTTCATGTGAAATTGTTTTTTGTGTGTGTTTTTAACATGTTCTTGTGGCGTTTTTCTATCGATGGAGGACATATAAAGAAAACTAAACTCAAACAGTACAATATTTTTGTAAGTCGCACTGGAGTAAAAGTCACACTTTTGGGAGATATTTATTTAACATAATACAAGAACAGACGTTTTATCTTATAAAGCAAATAATAACAGAATAGATGACAATAATAGACTGAATTTTGGCAAGATTCTATACTGTAACACACTGATTTTATGTACTGGCTTATATAAAGTTAAATAAAACCATTTCGCCGCCGTGTTTCTCTATCTGCAGCTCGAAAAGAACAATTCTCATTAAAAGGCAAAAAAACTGTCTTTTTTCTTTTGAAATGCACATGTAGGTCACTCTCTGTGTGAATACAGAATGATTGAGAAACTTGCTGTCACGTTTGAACGTTTATCCGAAGAGTTAAGGACCCCAGAAGTCCGAAGGTGTGAATATCTTTCTAATTTCACCAAACTATAGTTCCCTGTGTGGTTCGGTCCACAGATGCCGCCTTTTAGAGGTGACGTTTCCATGCGCCGCCATCTTGTGCTATTGTTTTTAATGAGGAAGGTATATTTATGAATTTAAAAAATAACATGTTTTATTATGTTTTTTAACATAATCTGACACATGTATTGGAATGGTAATAGAAGAAGAATTAACTTTATAGGCAAATTAAGTTTGACAGTTCATTTTAATTATTACTATTTGTTATTTTCTCTCTTTTTCTGTGGTGCTCGGAGCAAAAACCATTAAAAAGAAAAACTTCCAACAAAAATCCGACATGTTCTGTCATCTTAATAAAATGAATGAATAAATACAGCTTCTTGCATGTTGCACTTTCTTGCTCTCTGAATCTCCAGGATAGTTCATTTTGTCATGTGCCGCAGCCTCATTTTATGGAAAGCAGAAACAACAAGACATAAACATTGTGGTTCTTCATCGTGAACTCTATGATCTGCTTCCTGAGTAAAAACACTTTCTGAACTAATTACAGCTGGACAACAAAAAGATTGACGCGCTGACACCGTCCTCTGTAGAGTTCTGATGCATCACATGTTCTGCTGCTCTGACCACCTTCACTGTCCCCTCTGAGACACCACAGCCAACCATCATACGGGGTAAATGCCCTCGAACTGCCCTGCAGTGGGGTTGTTATTCCAGTCTCCTAAATATAAACATAAACCCAAACTCTCGCTTTTGTTTAGATTGTATTTTTACTTGTGCAAATTCTAAATTCTTATGCAAATATTAGACACACGTAATAAGTGCCGCTAAGATGCACATTGATGAACACACATTTAAAGTGTGTCCAGGGCTAAATGTTGTTGGACGCAGTTATTTAAACTTAAAGTCCCATCAGCTGTCATGCACCTACACTGTAGGTGTGTGAAATTTGTTTTGTGTGGTTAACCCATTTCTTTTTATGATGTTGATACTTCTACTGCATATGTTTGTTTAGATTGTATTTTTATTGTTTTGAAAAAAAGACAAATGAAGAAGACAGATGAAAACCAGCCTTGAAGCAGTTCTTAATGTTGTTTCTACCTGATGCTCTGACAGAGCTGAACAAAAGCTCAAAACAGTCCTGGTTGAAGCGCTGTGTGCAGACAAAGTATTTTTTACTTAGTGAAACATTATAATGTATGTCTTACTATCTCACAATATATTATAATACACAGAAACAGGTAGTAATTAAAACATTTACTCTCAATTACTGGCTTGATCTTTTGGATAAAATATACTTTTAATGACCCACTCCAATGAAAATCATGTTTTCTGTGTTTTGAAAATGTTCCAGTAGCATTTTAAATCTCATGATGGAGGAGATGCATAAAATGTTTTAAGATGAAAACAGATAAATACACTAACCCTTTGCAGATGGGATGTAAAGTTGAAGACAGACGGGATTCCAAAAAAGATCAACAATTTGGAAAAGATAATACAAGGGAGGAACAGCATTTCTTTGCAAGCCGCGTAACAAAACGTAATTTGAACTTTAATTCAAAATTCGATTTGGACATTAGGAGGAGACAAGGGAAAAATAGCATTTTAGGGGTTACACCAGACTGATTTATTTTTAAAATTATTTTCAATCTTTTCTCTTAGTTTCTGTAGATTTTGTCTCAAGACAGCTCTTCCTAAATAACTGACTGTTTATCTATCACACTTCAACATCTCTGTCGTTGGATTTTGACAGTAAAAAAGTGTAATCTATTGATAAGACAATAAATGTAAATCTGTTATTAATTAGCATCGTATGAATATGTGTTCCTGTTACTTTCCTTCTTAAAAATGTAATTCTACATAAAAAACGAATTAGCAACTTACAGTACCTAAGCAACCCCAGAGAAAAAATCCTGGAGCCGCCCCTGGGCTCAAACTATAGGTCTGGATAGTTCAAATACTGCTCACCATTTTTGTTGCACTGATTGATGTTTATGTTGGGTTGGGGGTATAAGAGGCTCTTAGCTAGCAGGAGAGTGTAAACCAGGGATGTCCAGCTTTAGGCCTTGAGGCTTGACCTCCTGCTGGTTTTCCAGAACAGGAACAGATGGATCAGGTGTGTTTTGGTCAATAAGGAGTTTCAATGGCAGGTTGGTTGGATTTGGACACCCCTGCTGTAAACAGAGAGCTCTCACGCTGATGGCCCAGCCAACAACTTCTGCTGCTCTGCAGAAACTATGCTAGAAAACAACACAAGTTTGTTGATTTGGGCCAAAGGCATATTCATTATTAAAAGACCGCTGGGAACGTGTTGACAATAGATCAAAAGATGGTTGAAGTGGGACTTTCATTCAACACATTCGATCAAATATCAGAACAATTTTAAAATAAAATACCATTGTTTAACAAAATTGGTTTTGGAAGCAGATTACATTGTCAGTCAGCACTGGTCTCATTCAGTTCAGTGGAAACTCATGCTCCACCCAAGTGAATAAATTCTAAATAAGATGGCTGTTTCATGGTGCATGCAATATCAACAAATAAATTAGCTCCACGTTGGCTTTGTTGATTTGGCACCAGTGCGAGACAACGACTCATTGAGTAATAAGAGTAAAAAACAGAGCTGGTCTCACTCTCTGGAATGCCTCATCGGTGAATATCGGTGTGCAAATGGCTAAAAGAATTTAAAGCTTCAATCACCGGCAGCCAAAATAGCCCTCTGAGATCTCAAGTTGTCTCTTCTCCTCCACTGAGTGTGTTTACGATGTCACGCCATTGACGCGGCGCTAACCACTTTACAAACACAACTTTACAGCGATGAAAATCATGTAAATCATGATCTGGGGTTGGCGTTAGCCATGCACGACTGACTGTCGTGGCCGTCTCCTTTTTTTTATGGCTCTACTTTGATTAAAGAGCGTTGGCGCGGCAGTGTCAATGGGTACCACACCAGCTGCTGGGTGTGGGTCAAGTTTTTGCTCCGCCATGGCGCTAAATTTATTGCAGACCAACTGTGCGTCTGAAAATATAACTGTCTCTTTGGAAAGCAAAGTGTTAATTAAAAAATCAATGAAATATGACCGGACAGAGCAGTCGGCCTCATCGAGGAGAAGTCCATTCGTCTCAGAGAACATTAGGCTGATGACTGAACTCAACCCAACCCTGGAAAACACACTTAAAGGAGGGGATATGCCATTGAATCTTAAAGGAATTTGACATTTAGACTCATTATCATCTTAATTAATGAGCCTTTAAATAATTAGAGTAGAATCCAACCAGATGAGCAAGAAATGAGAATAAAAAAAATATAATAATAAATATAGAATAAAGGTGCAGAGAGGTGGGTGAAGATGTGCAAATATGCAGATTTAGATTGTTGTCTGGGGGCACATGTGCAGAAAAGACAGTGTAAACAGTGGTCAGTGCAGTGGGGTGTGAGGTCCATAAATGCATGTGTGGGGCAGCTTAGTCTAGGACAGAGTTTAGGGAGGAAACAGCTTTAGGGAAAAAAAACTGTTCTTCGGTCTGGTGGTGCTGGTTCAAAGGTTCCTGAAGCGCCTTCCAGGAGCAGGCAGATGATCAGTCTGTGGGCCGACTGGTGAGCATCTCCGAGAAGGCTGTGAGCTTGTTGCAGACAGCGTTTCCTCTGGATGTCCTCATCTGCTGGAAGTGGGGATCCTGTGATGTGCTGGGCAGTTTTCTCCACCCGTTGCAAGGTCTTGCGAAGCTGTATTTTGTCCATTAGATTCACCAAGGACTGGACATTTTTGAGGAAAATGCCAGGGAGAGGAAGCCGGTTAGGTGTTGGCTTTAGCTTCTCCCTCCTTTGTTTACGGTCCTGACGCCGCCTGCGAGCACTTCCACCCGGCCGGGTGGGGTTTGTGGCAGCCGCTGTTCTAGAGATCTCAGGCGTATGGTTGAGATCCATAACAATAACGTCGCCTAATACCTGACATTGCTGATTAATATCCAGAAGCACTTGTTGGCTATAAGATGTTAAGGTGAGGCAGTTCCGTAGGAACAAACTCCAGATTAACAGGAAGATTGTTTCAAGCTCGCAAAACAGAGCATTTAGGGTGTTGTAGACGAGTCAGCGACCTTGATCAGAGCTTTTGAAAAGCCTTCACCCTTCCTCCTCTGATGGGATGCTACTCTTCCTCCATCTGTGTCCTCGTGTCTTTTCGTTTCCTTTTCTGTTCTTCCATCCTCCTCTTCCTCCTCTTCTCTGTGTTCAGCAGTGTTTGCAGCCTCTCCTCCTCTGAGATCTGACCGACGGGTTCTACTTCTTCTCACATAAGCTGTCAACGTAGGAACATTTTGAGTCTTCTCAGAACGAAGAGAGACCTGTGGGGTCATCGAAATGCCCTTTGTGCGTCAGAATCAGGAAGATCCGGTTGCTTGGACTGTCTGCCTCACTGCTGCAAGCTCCGGACTTCCCATTGGAAGATGTTTTCTAGTGATTCAAGACGAATGCTATACTTGCAAATACCACTGTCACCGCACAGTCGGGAGGCATCAGCAGAATCTTCAAGGTTTTTCTTTTTTTAATTGAAAATCATTGATGTGGTCGTGCGTGTAGACAGCAGCAGTCAGGTGGCAGCCAGAATGGTTCACTTTATATAAACCCACGGTACCTGGCAGCACTTGATTTGGACGGCCGCCCTCCGGAGAAATGTACACATCATCCAGTCAGAGCTGCTGCCGGCCGGTGATTCTGGCTGCTTTATGGCCACCCAGCTGTCGCCTGATTATGTAATGGCGTCATCCCCACCTGATTCGGTACTGTCACCGCGCAACATCAAAATGTCCCCGGGAGGTCACTGACAGATGTCAACTTTTCGAGAAAAATCACCTGGTCGCCGTGAAATCTTTGGTCAACTTACAGCGTGTAAAAATGCGACTGCCGCCTCCCAATTACAAATGCTGCTGCGTGGCTACCTGCCACTAGTTTGCTAGAAGCCTGCATTTAAGTCGTCGCATTTTGAGATATGTAACCGTAGTCCAACAGACTCACTAAAAAAACAAAAGTTGATTCAAGGCAAAGGTCAAACAAAATTTTCCTGTAAATTTGAATGTCTGTTCAGCTGGACTTTGGGTGGGGCGGCCATGGTGCAGAGGTAGAGTGGCTGAGCTTTGATTGGAAGGTTGCAGGTTTGGTTCCCACCTTGTTCCCTGCGTATTCTTGGGCAAGAAACTAAATCCCAAATTGCTCTTGGTGGTGCCAGGGTAAGACAACTGAGCCGCCATCAGTGTGTGAATGTCTGTGTGCATGAGTGAATGGGGCTGTGATTGTAAAGCGCTTTGGCCTTCAAGGAAGGAAGGAAGAAAAATGCTATTTATTTACCATTTTTTAAAAATATTATTGTAAACTCAATTGCCAGGCAAGAGGTCTAGAGAAAGCCCAAAGAGGAGGTTTATGGATGCAGTAAACAAATACAGGAAGGTAGCTGGTGTAAAGTCTGGTTCACAGTGGACGTGGAAGCGCCGCAAAGTGGCACGGAACGGAGTGCGCTTCCATTCGGCACCCCTGTTAACCTGTGGTGTAGTTCACATCAGACGAGGAACGCTGGCGGAACGTTTTTGGCGTCTGGTCTATTTTTCGCGTGAGCCCCAAGTGATCATCATCAATACTGACGGGAAGTTACGCCAAGAGACACGAGAAAATCCAGTCAATTTTCAAAATATAACCAAATATTCACAATATTAACACAGCGATTGACAAATGCGATCATATTTTGTATCTAAACAGACAGTAGAGTTGAAAATAAACACACAAACACAACACACACAAAACAAACAGACACATAAACACACTCACGCGCGCACACACACATTGTTCAACGTAGTACAGAGCGGGGACGGGTTTAGACGTAAAAAACACAATTAACGAAAGAGAGGAAAAAAGCAGTTGGCGACAAGTACAGGGAGTTGAACGACCCCCAGCACATGTTCTACACGGTCTACAATGTCCTAAATCACCACAGCTGAGCAGAAGCGCCTGTCGACCGTCACGGAAAAATACACATCTGGTGTGATTTGCAATTGAAAGCAGAGACCGCGTGCACTCCGCTCGCGCCGCTTCCACGTGCAGTGTGAACCAGGCCTTGGATCAGAGGATGCAGAAGACAGAGTTAGAGGGACGAAGCTGATTTGCTGCTTAATGGATGTCTACCTTTCTGTTGTTGCTCAATTCCATCCAATCAGATGCATATTCATAAATTAGACTCTTTGCCAAAACCAAGTATAAGAAGAGCAGAAAATATCTGCTCGAACAGAAAAAAGTTGCTGGCTTGAACCACGCCTAAAATCCACCACGTGGTCGGTGTGCTCCAGACAAACAGCATCAAAACAAATAAAAATAACTGCAAAGCTGCACCAACATCTGAAATCCCTCCAGTTTCTGGCCTGAAAATGAAGCTGATATTTTCTCCAACCATTTTGAGCAAATTCACACTTTTTTTTTTTTTTTTTTTGCTCGTTCCTGCTGGCTCACATTTTAGCCTCCAAGATGCCCCTATATTGCAGAATATTCCTACTTGCAAATTTCCTTCTGTTGCTTAGCTACAGCCTCCCAACAGTTTCTCAGCTTTTTTTTTCCACCATCAAAAGGAGGCTTTACCTGTTTTCAACTTTGGGTAAATTTATGCAGCCGCCTCATCTTTTCTTCCAGCGTCATGCAGCATCGAATGGGATTTCAGAGCTTTTACATCAAGCAGAACATGTAGGAAATCAAATTAAAAACATCAAATCTCACAACCCTGCCAAGTAAAAGATGTTACATTTTTCAATGGCAAGTGATACACTTGATTTGGGATGTCCCTCACATAAAACCCTTTTTACCATTATACCTCACACCAAACCAAACCCCCATCAGTGCAGCCATGCGGCTTTCCCTTTTTAGGGACAAATGATCTATTTTAACACCTTCATGCCTGAATTTATTTACAATTATATTTAAAAGAAAAATTATATTTGTACTGTTCAAGTGTACTGTAATGTAAAAAAAACTAGGATTCGAACGAACACATTAAGAAAAAGTTATCAGAGCAAGAATTGTTCTGACAAATAGAGTTACTGAGCAATAGCTGTTTATCTCTCAGAAGAAGTCTATGGGGTTTTGGCTTCTTGGAGCCAGCAGGTACTTCCTATTTGGAAAGGGGAGGGTAACTCAGCATAGTTCCCTATGTACAGTCAATGGTACTCTGCAGATTATCAGCAAATGATGTGAAGGAGCTAGACAAGCAAAATGTTTTCGTTGGGAGTTTTTCTTTTTGCAGCCTCAGATTTCCTAGCTTTTCTGAATATTTAAAGGGTTTTTGAAAGTATCAGACAAAAAGAAATGCACCAAAGGTCCCGCCCACAACTCAGGAACACATTTCTAATGAACTACTGCCTCTTAGCAGAAACTATGTCCTAGACAAACGACACAGATTTTTACATTTTGGCTAAAAACGGCAAACCCATCTTTAAAAGACCACTGGAAATGCTTTTACAACAGATCAAACGGTGATCAGAGGGGGACTTTAGGGCCACAAAGTCCCAGCTTTGACCTGGACAGCCTCAGGAGGTTTTCTAGTTAATTAAATCTAGATCATTCGTGCCTTTAAATAAAAGTACAACTGTGATTTGTTTTGATCCACCTTCATGTCACGATGTCTTTGAGTGAGACACTGAACTCTACAGCGCCACTGATGCGCTCGTGATAGTGTGATTGACTTTACAATAGAGAAAAGACACTTTGGAGCGCAGACTGCAAAGTGCTTGGAGGATGTGTGGGTGATACAGCTTTCGGTGTAAAAGCACTTTGTGTTGCTCAAAGTCTTGAAAAGTGCTCCATGAATGCAGATCCACACTCAAAGCTCGGAACTTTGCCAGAGTGGCGGCAGTTTTCTTGTAATTTCTTCTCAGATTTTAACCTCTGTGAAAAATGTAGCAGAAAAAAGTTTGCATTCCTGTGGCTTCAGTGAAAGCCTTTGCATTAAGATGACAATAAACTTACTGTGCAACTGTGGAGGTTCAGAAGAGACCATTTTAAATAAATATATACGCCATTAAATCGTTAAATAAAAGTGTCATTAATTGTTTAAAATTAATTGTAAATAAAACTGGAAATCAATAAATATATGTGGCATTAAAATATTAAAATTGCAATTAAAAAGCAGATTTAAAGGAGGACTATCACCATACCAACAAAAAAATCCCATTAAACATTGACGGGTACTAGCAAAAATCATGCCATTATTTTGTCGATGCATTCATGACATTAGCTATATAAAAATAATTTTGAATTGTCTGCGACAATCTATTTTTTTTTTTTGGATCGTGATAGTCCTCCTTTAAACAACTAATGACAGATTTAATTATTTCATGGTCCCAGAGTGGGATGAAAGAGACAAATTGAAATAAATGTATGTAATATGAAATATTTAAATAAAAGTGTCATTAATTATTAAAGATTTGAAATACATAATTAAAAATGTAATTATATGTGTCAACATTTCATTAAAATATCAAAAGAAATGTATTTATTTCATAATTTAATGACACATTTCATGGTCTCGTTTGCAGCATTTCATTACGTTATCTGTCAAACTGCCCCGTCAAACTCAGGGGGTGTGGCTAACTCACCTGTTCTCCATTGCTCTGGCCTAGTCTAAACCTTGTCATCGCGGCTTCAGTGACTGGAACTATTTTGATTTTTTTTTTAGCAACGTACAGAGAATGTGAAAGCAGGATCTCATGAAACTAGTTTTACAGCTCAATTCTGATATATGAACGACTTTGAGTCATTGAATTCTGATCAAGCATAATTCTCAATAATCAATTTCTCCTTCATGATCAATTTTCAAACAGCTTGCATTTACATGAATTTAAAGGGACGCCAAACGTAAATTACTACCAAACCTAAATCCCTGAATGGTCAATGTGCGTTCAGTGGCCGTTTAGCCCAAAAACTGACCTAAGCCCTTGTGTGGCACCGTGTAAATGTGAGAGTTTTCAAAGCAGAATGCCTGAAACACTCATATATGCGTCTGCACATAAGAAGTGGTCATTTGAACGTGCGTTGCCGAGGCCGATGTGAACACAGTTTCTGACTTTACAACAACGGTTGAAACCGCAAAAAGAAAAACTTTACTTGGACTTGCAGTTTTGGCTTCTCTAGGGGAACAGGAACATCTTGCCAGCTTTCAGGAATGATGGGAAGGTTTTTTATAGATTAAGAAAACATTTATCCTTTTAGACTATCATAATTCTATCATAAATAGTGGAATTTGTACTGTCTATATTCCAGGAGAGATATTAGTGTGTTGACTTTTTGATTTCTTTTCTCCTTCCTCCCTTTCACTTCCAAATGAATCCATCTTCGTAGGAGATGATTTTGAGTGTTGCTAATTGCGCTCTTTGTCACTGTTTGTCAGTTTGGATGCCTTGTTAATCCTGTGTGATTTTTGTCGGTAATTGATCATCAGCGTCACATCCTGCCTGGCGTCCTCCACAGCCGGAACAACAGGAGATGATGAACATTTCAGATAAACCTGCGTTTGATTAAAGCAGGCTGGAACCCAGCCAAAACAGTCTAACCAGGTGTTGTTAAGCACTTGACTCACCGACTCCATTTAGCGTCCACAAAAAAGCGCCTGCAAATAGAGATTTACACAGCGGCGTGTTTTTGAGGCATCAGTGCTTCAGCCAGGGGAAAACAAACCATCTGGAAACAGAGAAACACCGCTGGAGCCGGCTTCCCCTTTGCAAGTCCCATCACTAAATTATGAGGTGTGCGTGCTCAAGGGAAACGCTCACACCTTAACATGTACATCCAACCGTGTGACATAACAGTGAAGTAAAGAGGATTTAATTAATAAGTAAGATCCTTTTTGTCATGGGAACAGATGGAATTGGATGTGATTGGTATTCTCTTCAAAGATTTCAGGAATGATGGTGTGAAAATCCAAACACGTGCTACCTTCTGAGACGTTCATAGCAGAGATTTTGCCGACTTAACTGAGCTTTGGAGGCTTGAATGGATGTCCTGGCAGATCAATAGGTGCTCAATGTAAAATGGACCCGGGGGTAAACTTGTACAGCCAGGGGCAAGGCAGCAGAATGAGCCCCACCAGGGTGCAATGGAACACCTCATTAGGCTGAATGGACATCAAGTGGCAAAAGGTGGTATTACTGCAATGTTTTCTCATTTAAATCAATTCTTAAAGGTGTTTTTTAAAAAAACAGGTCTTCACTAAATTTGACTAGAGTTTATCTCTGCAGTGATAAATAAACAAAACATTCAAAACATAAAAAAAAACATTTTTATGAGATATAGCTAGTATCAGTTGTAATATTTTGAGTGATTTGGTAAGTTTTTGCTCACAAAAATGTTAGTTTAAGATGCAAAAATAATGAGTGTTCAGGGAAAAAACACCATATTTACCAAATTGTCTTGAATTTTATCCACACATTTTGAACATGGTGTAATTGTATTATAAAAAAATTATCAACAAATTTTACATTTTTTATACAGCAAGTCGTCATTTTAAACAATCAATAAGAGTCGATGAGTAATTCTCATCATAAAGTTATAAATGTTAGCTAAACTTTTTTCTGTCATAGAAGCAGCCATTTTGAAATGAGCAGCAAAAGCCCTTCTACGGCCACTAGTGGAATGATGATGAAATACAGGATGGAAAACACAACTTGGACATGCTTCCCCCTCGAATGGTGGCAGTTGTATTTGTGGCCGTAGCATTAGCCCCGTTAGCGTATTCACATACTTGAAATTTCCAACTTTGTTGAACATGTTCAAAATATAGACTGGTTTTGCCAAAACAAATGGGATTACAATAATTTCCCACCTTGTTAGTAGCACCTTCAAAAAAAATAACAATCTGGCGCTGTCACATGTTAACCGCATTAGTGTTATTCAGTTATACCCAACAAAATTTTCTGACGCAGCACTGTTCACCTCTCAAAGTTGCTTGACATCAGTAAGCACAACTATAGTTAATCCATATACAAGGTGGTCAGGATTATAAGATGCAGTCATTTTATGAAAAAAAATGTATGCTTTAAGAGTTCCTTATAATGCTGAAAATACGGTATCTGAATGAGAAAAAACAAACTGCATCCACTGCTCTGGTATTATTATTTGAGAATAAGGAATGAGCATGAGCACTTTCAAAGCCAAAAAGATAGTTTGTGAACATGGCAATAAGTCTAACAAAATGGGACATTTCTCCTTCCAAGAAGCATAACGGACAAATTAAAACATTTGATTTGGTGAAACTGAAACATCCAACCTTACAGCATTGCTGTGACTTGCTTAGCTAAGCAGTTTGATATTATATGTTGCCACAATGTAATTAATTATTTTTTGTCAGATCTTGGGAGTGGGGGAAAAAGTATATGTTGTAAAGTTAAGAAACACTTTATTTCAAATTTGATCATTACTTTTACGCTGTATTTCAAGAAAAATACACTTAGCCTGAAAAAAAAAACTGTTGAATATAATTAAATCTTTGCTTTTATTGAAAGAAAATGCTTCCTGCTTTTGCGTTTAAAGTAAACCAAGTGTTTATCAGTGTAGTAAATGTGTTGCTCGTGGGCGGTCTGTAAGCTGTTAAACCCCCCAGGCGGAATATTTCACTGACCTCCCACTGAACACTGATCACAGACTCCCAACCTCCCTTCAGTGATGTACCATATACATAATTAAAGATGGGATGATGTGTTGTAAGCGTGAACTAAAATATAATTGCACCCCAAACCTAAAGAGGATGTGCTCACAGAGATACCTGTGTGGACGCTGACAGCGCAGACACACAATGTCATATTCCCACATGCGCACTCAAACGTGTGCACGCAGACAATAGCCTCCAACTCCCCTCCAGCCTGTCAAGTAATTGCTGTCTACAGGGGGACAGGTGCCTCTACAATGGAGCGCCTGTGTCCTGGCAGGCTCCATTCACTGCCACTGTAATTACCTAATTGAAAAGCCTACAGGGAAAGAAAGGAGAATGTATGTGTGAGTGGGGGGAGGGAGGGGAGGGCAAAGTAAAAAGCTGTGAAGGAAGCAGATAAGCGTTAAGATTTTACAGTGCAACACTCAACTCACGCACATATTTTCACACAGCAACGCGTGCCCTTCCAAGACATCTGTGTGCAGCGTATGAGTAACTATGAACATGACCACGTGTTCCAACGCTGCACAAGCATGAGGTCTGTTCTGACCACTGGGGATAAACATTGCGGGGATCTTTTGAGGTCCTGGGTGAGGAAGGGTAAGATGTGGAAAGGTAGTGGTACAACAAGGATGCAAAAGAGAACAAAGGGGGCTTGTATGTCACTATTTTAAAGCCATCTTTGTCTATTATTTCACAAAAAAACGTGTTTTTTTAATCTATAAATAATTAATTTAAAAGGACCAGATGAAATTATCTGTCTAAAGTATATTTAAAACACTTGAAAGGGATAGAATAAGGTTAAAAAAAGGAAAAACATCTATACAGTGAAACATTGATGTCCTTTATTTTAAAAAGTTATTAGTGGGTATTTTTCCTTTTTCGTTTTGTATGGGGGGGTTGGGGTAAATATTTAAGCATATTTTATCAGCATGGTAGAGTATGATAACTTGGTAACACCTTATAATAACTACCCGGACAAATCATTATTAAACTCTTAGTTATTGAGTTATAAACGACTTGTTAAATAACAGTTAACAGTCTGTTAAGGATTTATAAATGTAGGGTTAGGTTTGGAAAGAGGATTAGGGTTACGATTAGGGTTATTTGGAAATGTATAAAGAATAGTTTCAACTTAAAAAATGTCCCAGTAACATGTATAAAGTATTAACTAGTTCTTAAGAAGTTATTAGTAAGTAATTTAGTAACAGCTTCTTTGTGATATATTACTAATTAATAAGGTGCAGTTAGAAATCAATAATATATAGGTACTAGGTCATTTATAACTCACAAACTAACAGCTCAATAATGACCTGGGAACTAGCTATAACAGGTAGTTATTATAAAGTCTTACCGATAACCTTTTAGTTGCCCAAGTGACTGCAACTGATGCTAACTAAGAGTGGGTTAAAAATGACCCATGTGGAAGTCACTACTTCTGAGCCATCTTTGTCTATCAGTGCGAAGTATTGTTTGCCTTGACAATTCTGAGCACTCTTTCCTGCAACCTCTTTGTTATTGACCTGGTTCTGATCCTCTACATCTCCTGTCAGCTGCCTGTCCTTGATCACCGTGTGATTCAGCCTCTGACAAGTCCATGTCTTCTCTGACCCAAGCCTCTCTGACCAACCCCTCACAATCTAACTGTGAATAAACACTGCAAATGGATCCGACCGCAGCTGACTCTTTGTTACAGGTATGACTTGCGATAAACGGACAAATAGCAAAACAAAAATACTAATACGTTTTCACTTCACTGTGACAGTTTTGTTTAAATTATTTATGGTTTTCAGGATGTTTGCATAGTACCTGTGTTTGGAGAACATCACCTGTCCTGAAACCAAAGTATCTCCAAATAACCGACATTAGGGGTGTAGCAGATCACAAAACCATGGTTTGAATCGTGTAAAGGTTTTAGTCACGGTTCGGATCATTTTCCGGATCAGTAAAAAGAGGGGAAAAAAAGACAAAAAATAACTCGATTAAAGCAAAAAATTTATTTTTTGAATCGTTTTACAAAATATATTTTTAATATAACATATATAATGTACTTCAAAACACAAACACACACATATCACATCAAAAATCTGCTCACTGAGGCTTATTTAGAAAAACAAAGCACTAATAAAATCTTTGCTCTCGTGAAATTCCTGTATTAAAAAAAAAAAAAAACGAAATTTCTTTTATATAAACAAAGGTGCAACATTGGTTGCTGTATCTATAAAATAAATTGAATGGATGGATGGATAGATGGATGGATGGACGGACGGACGGACGGACAGGGTATCTTTTGGGCTATCTTTGGATAGCCCAAAAAACCCGGACGTGGAAACGTGTTTACCAGTGTTTTCTGTAGAACTTCGCAAAATAAAATAAACCTGATCTCTGATCGTCCGCGTCTTATGAGTTAAACTCCTTCCACACACGGTAGGAGTGTCCGGGGTTTTTTTAGACACACTTTCGAACAAGCATCAGGCAGCGACTTTGACACACGTTAAATTATTGACAATGGATGCGAATTTGATGCGCAAATTGCATGCTGTTTGATCAGAAAATTGATCTAAATGATGCGTGCCGGAGTTGGGGTAGGAGATCCACAGTACACCTGTGTGCCGAACCGTGTTGAAAGATACCGCAATGACGTTACATTTTCGATTTATTGTGCAGGCCTAATCTTAAGGTTGAAGTACCTTAAATTTCCATGCTCCTAACAATAAAAAAAAATGTACGATACTCCATCTAAGCATGAGACCCAATGGACAGAAGGCTAAATGAAAAGACCCCCTGAAGAGACCCAGCAGCAGTGTGCATGGCATCATCCAACATGACTATTTTTAGATTAAAAGGAGAGGGGGAACAAGTAAATGTGAATCTTTTGACATTGAATTATCTACTTGCGTAGGTTGCACTTCATTTGTAGCAAACAGCTTTTATTTTCTGTATTCATTTGTGTAAATGTGTTGTTTTATTATTTTTATGGTTGCCAACCCTTAACTCATCTGTTTGTTGAGATCAAGGCCAAAGTAGCAGGGTCATTTTTTTCTGTGGTCATGTGACACCCACTTGCTCTTGTAGGGTGGCTTTCTGGGTCAGAACCGGTCCTTTTCAGTGTGAAGCCCTGGCCTGGCATACTTTTACATGGCACTCCCTTCCACTGGCAGTTAACAAAATGAATCAAATTACTTTGATAATTTGTTAATAAGTCACCTTAATTGATCGTATTACTCTCTGGGCCTAATTTTCTATTTCTATCTTGTAGATAATTGATGTATTTATTTATTTCAAATTTTTACTTTAATAATTGTGACGACAAGAAAATTATTTTTCTGGATTTTTGGCACTCCCTGGAGGCCACAGCCCCCTTTAGCATTAGCCTATATTGTGTAATTGCATGCTGATTTGGATAAGATGCATAGAAAAGACAACTTTTACTATAAATTCATAACAAATTTCAAACAAACAAGCTTGCTACACTTGCTACAAACAAGGCCAATTGAATATAGAAACGAAAAATAAAAACCCAAATACATTTTACAAAGACGCAAATACATATAAAAATGAGAGCTGTTAACCTACATGATTATTTGGAAAAAATTACGCATTAATATTGAGTAACGCTAAATTCCATCATCTGCTTCAAGTGGGTTCAGGCTTCCACGGCGTGTGGTAATTTCTGATAATGATGCACTCTTCAAAGGCATTATCCCGCATTCACCATGGTCACTTACAAAATAAATAAATATTCTATTGATTTTTAGTACTTTGTTCTAGTTATATTTTTGGTTTAGATCATGTTTTCACAAAAAGCCTTATTTTTATGGCATTTTAAAAGGATGTCTCGTCTGTAAAATGAGGCCTTTAGGAGATTTTTCAATCATTCCTTGGGTTCTTTTTGCAAAATAATCTAACATTTTACCTGGGGTGCTCAAACTTTCGATCCCCACTGTATTAGCAGGATTGAGAAAATCTACAAAGTATTCCTTCCACTGCCCGACAATAACCCCATAGACTGGCCCCGCCCTTTTTACTAACAGCTTTTTAAAAAAAGTCGTTTTAAAAAACAATTGTAAACTCAGATATGACATAAATGTTTAACTGATTATTCCAAACTGAGACATTGCTTAACCAACGTAAAATCACATTAACATTTCTGCAAATCCCAATTGCACAACCTTCAGCAACCAGCATACTTAAAAAGACGAACCTGACCTTGTTGTCCTTGAGTGTGTTTGATGCACTGGATCGGTCTTGTTTTGACAAGTGTGCCTGCAGTACAGCACAAGGTGAAACAAACCATATCCCCAAGGCCAGCACTTCTGAGCAAACTCAACCAACCGTTCCTGGAAATGCTCAGAGATGCAGTAGCCTTTAAATCTCAAAAAAAAAAGCAGTCCTTGAAGATCTTCCAAATGTTCTGTGATGGAAAACTACATCGAGCGTCTATATCTGCAATGAAAATCTGTTTGCATCAAGTCAGAAGCATTTAGAGAGGATTTTTCCTTAAAAAATTATATCTAAAGACCCAGTCTGATAAAAAATGTTTTTAACATGTTCTTGTGGCGTTTTTTTTTAAAGATCTGAGTATATCTTTGTTCAAATCATTGTGAAACTGGAGCAGACGTAAAAAATGCATCCACTTCTACACGACTAGATCCATGTGTGTCTTTTTCCTCATCTGAGCCGGCGTCTGGCTCTAAACTGTACAGCTGGATAGCTCCAGTATTGCTCGCCATTTCTGTTGCCCAGGTAATGTTAGGTTGAGGTTACGTTAGGGATTGTACGCCAGCGGGAGAGATTTGAAATAGATGGATGACGGGAAATGAAGACGGGCTCACTTCACTCAGTCCCACCCGCAACTCAGATGTGAATTTCTAAAGAATTGCTGCCACTGTGCAGAAATATTTTTGGGGGGCTAAAATTGACATAATCGTAACTATAGGATCACAGGGAATGCTTTTAAAATAGATCAAAAGATGATCGGAGTGGGACTTTAGAAAAGGAAGCGAAATCAAAGGAACTGGGTAGAAGGATTTTGGCAGACAGCTTGATATTTGTGGCACAATCCTGGCTCCCTTTTTGATTTGGCTGAGCTCTGCCGCATTTGCCACATAGAGCCAGGCAAGCATACACAGTACATCAGCTGTGAGGTAAATAAAGCAATCTGCCCAGATACCCGTCACTCTCTCTATCCAGCTCTGAGTAAATAAGTGAAGCAATAAACAACCAAAAAAAAAACTCGGCGACAGTGTGTGAGAAAAGATATTCCATCTCGCTGGAAAATCAAAACAAACCTTGGAGTCGAGCACATGTAAATAAGAAGCGACAGAACACAGGGAGCGTTCGGGCCCCTCATCTCCTGCAGCAGTGACATGTAGATCCTATTACAGCATGTAAATGACCCCCTCCTGTGCAGTCTAGGAGTGAGCCATGACATTCATGCCTCAATGTGCCGAGCGGAGGCTTTTACGCGTTGTAAATCTGCATGAGGGTATGTGCTTAAACACATGTTCATTTTTCATCAAACCAAAAAACTACAAGAGCTGTCAATGACAAACTGATACCGGTTTGTCTCTCTGCACACAGAGTTTATGAAACTTACTCTGGCAGTAAATTGCACCCACAAGCCGAGACAAAGTTCAGTCCAAAGTGTTGAAACTCAAGTAGCCCTTCAATAAGATTGGATGAATAATTTATTCTTTATGGACCAATAATAAGCTCCGAAGAAGAATCTGAACTCTTGCAGAGCTGCTGAAGTGCTCTAATCAATATCTTTGCTGTGAAATGATGACAGTGTGATGAAACCGCAGAGACTTGTGCAGGCTCCACAGCTCTGATGAGAGATTTAACATCAGTCAGATCTCTGTTTTGGTTTTAGCTCTGCAGCTACAACGATAGGGTATTCCTCTACAAACTGTCCGTTTTTTTTATTCTTCAGATCAACATTAGGTTTGTTAATTTGGAACATTCACTTTCAGACTGAAGAACGGTCAACGTTAAACCGTTTACCCATTTGTCAATATTATATTGACATTATATTAACACAATATTGTCACTATTCAAACATATTTTTGTTTATTTAAATATTTAGCTGTTATCTGAACTTGTAGCTGTTTATCTAGACGTGTTTGTTTATTAGACAAATACTTGTTATTCAACCATGTAGTTGTAGAATCACTTTTGTTTCATAGTTCTAGCACATCACCTGTCCGTCCGGCGTTGAGTTTTTCCTCACCGAGAAGGAGGGTGTAAGGACAGAGATGTTTGTTCAGCTTAGTCTGTTTGACAACCAGCTATTGGTTTCTTTGACATGTTTGATTTTTTTTGTTGTTGCTTGCAATATACTGATATCAGTCCAATGAGACCGCTACGGCTGTGATATTGGGCTATATAAATAAAATTTAATTGAATTGAATGGAAAAACTACACCCCTAAAAATGTCAAATTTGGCTGACATTATTTTATGTGGCATAAGAAAAGAAAAAAGCAACAAACATCAAAAGTTTTCAAAACCAGGCGGGAAAGATACTTTTTTGTATAAAATCTGACTTTTAACATCAGAGCTTTAGCTCCCATCTTTACATCTTTTGACTAGCGAATCTCTTTAACCGTTTGCACAATTAGCATAAATTCCAACTGATTATGATGTGGAGAAAATTAGCTTTGTGCTAAAATGTAACACTTTACAGTAGTGAAGTGCTCATCTAATTGATGTAAACTCTGTAGAGGCAACACTTCACATGAGTAATGCTTTGCACGTCGGTGCAGAGTTAGCTGAGTCGCTTTGATTCGGTAAAGAGTCGGGTTAAAGAGCGTGTGTTATTTAGGTGTCACCGATGACATCTCCAGTGTTCAAGTGTAAACATGAGGATCAATAAATACTTGCTCTCTTCTGACACCAGCCTCCAGTGGTCACTTGTGAACTGCAATATTTGGTTTGCATTAAAACAAGGAAGCTGAAGTAGAGACTGGGCTTGAACCTGTGGTCTTTTGTTTTGGTTTCTTGAGAGCTATAATCCACTTGCTTACCCAACATCCATTTTCAACCTGCCGCTAATTACCTATATTCAAACTTCAAACTTTATTTATTTGTACGCCTTTGCTTCTTGTGAGAACCCAAGGCGCTTTACATAGAAATAAATAAATAAAATAAAAATATAATAAGATAAAAATAATATTAAAAATATAATAATAACAAAAAAATACAATTACAATTACAATCACCCTTCCCTCCCCAGCGGATTCCCGTGGGGAAACACTGGAGTTAAAGAATAAATGAATAAAAAGCATTTTTAAAAAATGATAATAAAAATTTAGAAAAATAATAATAATAAAATAATAATAATAATAAAAATAAATAAATAAATAAAGATGATTAGTATATTAAAACAATAATTGTGTACATAAATTAGCTATAAAATTTTTCAAATAAAAGTTATTAATTAAATTTTTTTTTAAAGAAGAAAAGATCAAATTAAGTAATTTTAAAAATCATAAAAAAGCTAAATTAAAAAGGTGGGTCTTGAGCCTCTTCTTAAAAACCTCTATGGTCTCTGCGGCCCTGAGGCTCTCCGGCAGGCTGTTCCAGAGGCGAGGACCATAATGGTGGAATGAGTTCTACCCATAGGAGTTGTTAGCCAAATTAAACCTTAAATCACATAATCTAGCAAATCTGTGGCAATTAGCTATGAAATAGTTGGAAAACAGGCATGGTGGTGGAACTCAATCCCTTTGTATGTTTTCCCAAACTTGAAATCCAAAGCCTTCAAGCTGAGCTAAACTGTTTTGCTGTGTAATGATTTACGTAGTCTTGATTAAAGCTCACATTTTTTGTTTGTCCCTGTAGTAGACCAACAAGGAAACAGGGCTTCAAACATAAAACATAAACATATGAAAACATAAACTAGTGACAAAAGTTAATAAAACCTTAACTACAGCATCTAAGGTTTGTACAAATTTAGTTTAAAACCATAAAACAACAGAAGTAACGGTGACATTTGGTGGCCACCTGAAGTTACAGCACCTTTTAAAGCACTAATAATTTTATTCTCATATCTGCTATTAAGGCTAAGATTTTTTTTTTATTATTTTCATAATTTTGGGTTAATCTATTTATTTTAGGTGAAACTGAGTTATACAGTTGTCGTAAAACACTGCTTAAAAATGTTTTTGTTTAGTAGCCAAAATAGGAGACTAAGTTTTACTCTCACCCCTGCATTTACAGTTGAGAAAAAAATGTAACTAATATAAACATAACATTTTACATTAAAGGGAATTATACAATTATTGTAAAACACTGCTAAAATGTGTGTGTTTTTTTTTTGCTTAGTAACCAAAATAGAAGATAAACAAAAGAACAGCTAGCATGCCAACACCATGACGTTAGCATGTTCTCTCCTCCTTCAAAACAAAATTTTCTTTATTTCTGCAGTGGTGTATAAACAGTAATGTTTGTATTTGAAGAACCAAGGCAGACTTCCCATGTTGCACCACCCCATTTCTGTTTACAATTAGCTTATTTAGTATGGAAGAAAAGAGCTCTCCATTAGCTCAGTGAGTGTTTTTGAAGCATGGCTGAAAGGCTATGCGTCTTTACATTAGCAGTAGTTTACACCGTGTCATCAAAGAACACAACAAATAGTAAGAAAAAAAGTCTGCTTCTGTTGTCTTTTGATGCTGCCATTTCCAGATTCAACTCTGTTTTCAGGCAACCTCCTAAAGATGGGGTTGTGAAGCGGCAAAGTGCTCTAATTGCAGCATCTGCGGCTCTGAGAGCCTTTTTTTCTTTCTTTTCAATGACCGAAACACTCCATAAGCCTTTTTTTCTGTGTCCTCGCACTGCTCATCTTTTCTCTGAACCACCGTGTTCAGTGACAAAAAAGAAAAATAAATAGATTCACCTGTTTTTTTTTCCCACCCATTATTTCTCTCCCCCACACACACACATTTAATTACCCCGCCATGTTGCCCCTCCACCCTCTCTGAAAGCTGGAGGTCACATATTTATTTTTCAATAGTTTCTCTTGCAGTTGCCAGGGCAGAAAAGAAATAAAATCTGAGTTATTTATTGAGATATAAAACATGTGGTTTCAGGAAAATGAAACCTTGGAAGATGGACTACCAACTCAATTCAAGAACCTCAACCCTGCTTTTGTTTCCTGGAGGACCCTGCCTGTTACATGTTGCGTTTAGGTGCACGGGTCAATAAAGATAACTGATAAGCTTTCATCTGAATATAAAGTGATGAATGAAGGGTATCTCTAGTGCGATGAATCAAACTATCTGTGGAGCCACAAACGGACCATGGTACGCTCCACCTAATGGGAATAAGCATAAACTCATTCCCTGTAGTCACTGGCACGCCGCTTCATTGACAGGCACCTATAGGTCTGTGTTATTGGTCCATCACTTACACTTTATGAGCACTTCAACACTGAGGCAGGAAGTTACAGCGTCGGGCGGGCCGGGTCATAGATTATTGGCTGCTCCATCGATCGGCCCAAGGAGGGGTTGGAAACATGGCGTCAATCTTCTTCAAGTTAGTTTGATGAAGCCGAAATAAATTGATAAAATATGTACAGTAAATAATGTACAGATAAAAAATATTGTTTGAATTTTACAAATACTTTTTTTTGTTTGTTTTAAAAATGCTATAGGATGTATTTTATTAAAAACAAGTAAATAAAACAAAAAATAGAGCTGTGTCTCAAAATGTGAAATGACAAAATGCAAAAGTGAAACATTTTTTTATTGCTTAACACATCAAAGCACATAAAAGTAAACAAAAACTACACAAAGAACAAATTTAAAGACATATTTCTGTCTTTTTCCTATTAAAATCAGAAAAAAACTTACATTCAGTAGAGGAAAATCACATAAAAGTAACAAAAATCTTTGGTATCTTAAGAAAAATCATAGCTTATTCACAAATTCAAGTTATTTTCCTGTGCGCTTATGAAAAAAAACTACAATTTTAACCAGTGGCAGAGCGAGAACACTTAATTTGCAGGGCAGGATGGGCACAGAAGACTTTGGAAGGCTGGCAAATGAGAACCGCAGTCGATGGCCATTACAAATGAAAAGACCATAAACATGTATTTCAAACTGTTTTGTTGTTAATTAATTTTTTTAAATGAGTTCTCCAAAAATGAGAATTTCCTCCAGCCATGTCACAGAAACAGCGTGGATTTTGGCTACGGTCAGGGTGCTGATGGCCTAGAGATGGGCTGAAGTACACAGTACAGGGACGAAGAATATAATTTGAGGGCCTCAATGTTTTATGTAAGTATTACTATTGTTATTTCTGCAAAGCCTAAATAAGCTTGTATTAATATTTTCTTTAATTTTGTTGATGTACTAAAAATGACTAAAAAATGAAAGGGGTAATTTTTATTTTTTTATTTTTTGCTGTGGGTGGAAGGTGCCCCCTTGTAGCTCCGCCCCTGGTTTTAACTTTTTTTTTCCCTGAAAACACATATTTAGCATTAGCTGCTATGAAAACCTTCCTAACAGACATTTTTATTTCATCAACCAAAGTTGAGTTGGCATCAAAATGCTAGGAGGACAAAGTTCAACAAAATGTGTCTGAAAGCATATTTGTTTATTGTGGTTCTAATCCACTGACTGTAAATGAGAACTGGACTAAGAAACCCCTCCCCCCAGCATTCCGAACAGGAAGTACCCACAAGCTGCAAGAAGCCAACATCATATCGGCTGTGTCAGAACTTCTTCACTACTTTCTGCTTAATGCACTATATAGTGCGTTTGAAATTCTGTAGAGCTGTCCAAATCTACAATTCCAAAATCCAGTGCCCTAGAAATTTCCCAGAATTCTCTGCAAAAAAGCAGTGTGCATCAATGTTTGTTTAGATCTGTGTCTAGATTGGTAAACACAGACCACAATGCAATGCTATAAGCAATTTATGTAAAAATAAATTTAAATACAATTTTAATGTTCTTAATAAACCATCCAAGTTGTAATAATCAGAACACAGTGGATTCACAAATGATCTTTGTAAAATGTTCATATTTGTTACGTTTTTACTTCGTGAAATCAGTGATGTCATATTTGCCGTTTAAAAAAAAAAAAGTAACGATCGTGGTGCTTTTAAAATACTTGGCACTAGATAGTCCCACAATATATTGTTTTATTTTTGAAGTTGGGGAGTAACTAGAGTCAGGAGAGAATTCGGACATAGACATAGAATTCTACTGAGAAATAATAATAATAATAATAATTGGAGAGAGTGGTTACCATAGAAACAACTCTGACCAATCACTGCTTACTGACATCTGGTTCCAACTTGGAGACATCTGTATCGTGAAAAAATGGCAGCTAAATTGACCTCATTTCGTTGGAACCAGAAGTGAGCAGTTTTCTATGTGTGACGCACACTCAATCGGTCCAGTTCTCTTTTACAGTCAATGGTCTAATTTCTTCTAGTAAGAATTTTGCAACAATTCTCCAATATGGAAATTCCAGAGCAATGACTGCTTTTCTGCACTTTCGGTCAGCAACCAAAAGCATAAAAATGAACAAAAACTTAAACACCTGAACACTTATTAAGAAAAAGTCTTTTTACAGCAGTTTGAGAAGTTTCCGTCCTTCAAAGCTTTTCAGAATTAGACAATCCCCGCAGAGCATCAAACTGTATTCCTCTATTGACATCTGTTGCTTCCTTTCTTAAAGCTTGTGCACATAAATTCTTGTCAGGCAGGTGACTTCCTGGTGTCTAAAGTTGCGGACTCTTGCTGTTGTCAATCTTGACATTCGCCAGACTGCGCGCCAGCCTCTTTGTGAAGAGTGTGTGAGATTTGCCGCAGTAAGTGTGTGTCGTCTTTGATAGTTCTTCCACTAAAGCGTCCAGCAGGGAGGTGACGGGGTCTGTGCTGAAGACATACTGCCAAAACAAAATGAAGAAAACATCACTTTGAAACAGTTGTTTTCTGAAAGAACGGACCTCCTTTTTCTCTTTTTTACTGCTTCCATGCAATAAAGCAGGTTCAATAAACCCAGGCAACCTGTGGATTGAGTGGGTTTTTCTTTGCCATATAAGAATGCATAAACGTTAGCGGTCAGCTGGACTTTACCACTTTGCCGCTGGGGGGTAACTTTAGTGCTATAGGCTCTGAGACTGACTAGAGTTTCCATGTCTTCCCAATAAAGCGTGGGTCTTTATGGCGCTCTGAGGAAATCAAAGGGGAATCATCCGGTATTTTTTATGCCAGCTCATTTGCCTGCAGTTGGGTTCTTGATATCGGGTCGCAAAGAAAACGGTGTTTTTTATGAGCACGTCGCGCTGCACAGCCGCTGCTCATAAAGCAGCGATTACAGTTGCTGTATTGATTTGGTGTGGCTGACGGGACACCGCGGGGCCTGAACCCAGCGTGGGCTGTAAAAAAAAAACTACTGGTAGAGGTAGGGGGCAGGGACGTGATCAAAGCTTTTTCTTTGTCTGAGGTTACAGAGCATGCTCTTTTTATGCAGGACCAGCATGCATCAGTGATAAGTCTCATCCTCCTGACCTGACATTGGACTGGACTTTCTAATGGGTTACCTGGTTATGGTTAAGGTAGGGTACCGCTCCAGTCTGGTACCGGACTGTCTGGTTGGGGCCTGGAGGTTGGGGGGCCTTGATTTAATTGGATGAGCCAGCGCGTCAAAAAACGACGAGTTGGGTACAACCGAAGCATCAATTTTTGACACGGAGGGCTCCTTACTCATGCGTCAATATGTGACGACTTGGGAGTGAGAACGGGTTGGTTTTTCTATCCCTCCATCGGTGCTGCTGTACATCTAAGATGAGGCAGCTTTGGAAAAAAAAGCCAATTTGGAGGTAGCTTGATAACAAAAAAAATATGTATAACTATAGTGACTTTTCATCAAAGTAAGAGCAAGATGAGTTACCAGAACATTCCAGCACCAGATAAACTCAGAAGGAACCAACAAAGTAAATCTGCCCAAAGACAGAAAAATAAAAATCTACATCCATTGGTGCTTCTGGCAAATCAAATTTGATTGCAAATCTATAAGAACCTGCAGTGTGAGTATCTGTATGGGATGGGTGTGTGTGTGTGTGTGTGTGTGCATGATTGTGTCACTTGTGGCAGCACCCTGTAAAACACAAGGCTACAATAATTGATCTGGTGGTATAAAACCTGAAGTCTTAACTGCAGGCCATGGATAAAGGTATAGATGAGCCATCAGCCTGATCTATGTTCACCTGCTGAGCAATGAGGCACTGGGCTTTGATGGCATCATTAAGTAAATGCCACTTGTGTCGTCAATACCATTACACAGCAGAGGAGCGGACCATAAACATCCTCCTGGGGGAAGATTGGCTTTGGTTTCACCGCCGAACGTCTGACGCCAAATCAAAACGTCCATCCACAGAGAGCCATCTGTGTCACGGAGGTTATTAAATGACCTTTTTCTGTAACGTTTTGAGGTAAATTAAACACTTCAGGCTTTGCAGAGCCATCAACCCTGTTTTTCTACATAGTTTGGGCCCTTAAGAGACCTTGATGAGGAGCTCTTTACTCAGAAAGCAAGTAGACAGGTCATAGCCTGCATCTGCTTTTCAAACTAAATAAAAAACAATGAGCGGATTTATTTTAAACAACTGTTACATAGCAGTGGCAGATGTGTGCATCATCTTACTGCTACTCCTTCATCCCAGTGTGTCATCTGCTTTTCAGCTGCTTCCGTGTTTTTCCTCTCGTTTTTCGACTTCTCCTGCTCTCTGTCTCTGTTCTTGTCGCTTCATGAGTCAAACTGTTTATTATTCCTCATTTAATTTTGTTGCGACCCTCTTTTTTATTATCAAATGTGTTGTGAAATGAAAATGAGACTGACAGCTAAAGCTGTCATGCAGGAAAACCCCATTCAGGGATTCAACTTTTTCTTATTATAAAATCAACTTTATTTATGGATGATAAAATAATTTGCTAGAAAACACTCCAGTTTCCTAAATAATCTCAATATTTGTTTGTTCTTAAGTTTTAAAGGAAAATTCAAGAAATGGCACAACAGCTCCACCTGCTGGTACAAATCTTCAACTGCCAAAATTGTTGACTGCAGTTTTGTGCTTTTGTCATTATTCTTCATATTAATTTTTTTAATAAATGTCTTGGAAGCATTAAAAAAAAACGTTTATAGGTTTTATAAAACTGTTAATAAAACCACAGTTCTATGAAAACATCACTATTTGTAATACAAAAAAATGGTTTTGAAGACTCACTAAAGATAGACTCAAATAAAGATAATGATTTGGTTTAAAGAAACTGTTAAAGTTTCTAAGTGTTGTTTTAGGTGTTTTATACTCCCTTTCGTTCCACATCCATCGGATTCAGGATTTTATTTTAATTATCCTAAAATAGGCTACGGTCTTCAATGCAAACACACAGGAAATTAATAACAACAAAAAGGAGTGAACCTAAAATTAGAAATAAAAGTAAAAACTAAAGCTGCAAACTGGTTCGAATGACCCGCAGCTGCTACCCGCCTCCCGACCCTACTGGCTCGGTGTCAACCACACCTTCCTCACTCTACCCCTCTGTGTCTGGTCAGAGCTACACAAAACTTTTTTTTAAACTTTTTTCAATATGGCAGCTTTTTGTTGGTTTTATCTCCATAGCAACCCTTTTTTTTAGGTTGCCTGGGAGTAACAATGTCATTTTTAGAAGAATCGGCAGAAGTAAATGTTTGGATTTCCTTGGAAACAGAGGTTTTTGTTAACCACGCCCACATTCTTAATATGTTCTTATCGTACGTCATATCTTTACATTCAGTTTGAGCCAAGGATTCATGCACTACATTTTCACAATATTCCAATAAAAAGTCTGTTCCTAAGGTCAAAGGTCAATGAAACTTCAGTTGTGGTTGTAGACTTAACTTGGTAACGTGTGACTGAAATTTTATAAAGATCGCTCAAACAAAAGTTTTATTTTCCCATATTCTTAAAAAATGTAAAAATGACCAGATTTCACACTTTGCCTTAAAATGGTGAGTTTTTGAGTATGTGGCGAAGATGAGATCTAACAAAACAAAGTCGCTTTAAAGACTCAGTGTAGGCTTAAAATAATGTGCACACCCACCTTCTTTATAGACTGGTAAACGGCCCTGAAAGCCGGTTGCTTCTGGTCGTGGTAAACTCCTCTGTTTCCGTGCATAATATAGACGCCGTCCTCTTCGGCTGAAGCGCAGTTACTGCCATAGATACAGTGGTCCGGACGGTAATTCCACTTGCAAGGAAACTCCAGCAGCATCTCTGAGAAAAAGAATACAAAGACACGTTCCAACGAGACAGATCACCTCAGCTTTAAAAGACCCACTCTGATGAAAGTCACATTTTCCGCTGATGGAGCAGACTTTTCATTGATAGTGGCCGACCTGAACGCTTTTGGCCACTTGAACGAACTCTTTTGCTAAGTGTAGAGTGTGCATAGCCGGATGCGTCTACTTGTAGACGACTAGATCCACTGTTTTCCTCGTCTGAGCTGGCATCTGGCTCAGAACTGTACAGCTGGATAGCTCCAGTATAGCTCGCCATTTTTCATGCCTTGTTAATGTTACTGCGGCGTGGGGGGTGTTGCTCCTTACCAATGGTCTCGTCCGCAACTCGGGAGAAAATGTATAACTACTATGTCCTGGAAAACGACACAGGATTTTTTTTTAAATGGCTAAAACTGTCATTATCAGAACTAAAAGACCACTGGGAACACTTTTACGATGGATCAAAAAATGATCGGTGTGGGTTTTTAAGGATATCTGAGACGGTCGTACCGGGGTTATGGTGGAAAATGATATTGAGAAGGTCCTGATCTCCCCAGGTTATGTTCAGCTTGTATTTCTGAAGCAGAGGCATCAGCAGCTCCTCCCAGAGCAGCCCCACCGACGTCATGTCGTTCTGCAGACAGAAACCAGCTCGCAGTTGAAGACAGGACACCTCCTGGTCAATGAAAGAGGTCACTTTTGCTTCACCTGGAAGTACACGCTCCTCATCCTCGTCATGTTCATGAGCATAACGCCTGAGTTGACGCCCGTCCTGCCATAGAATGGGTGCATGGCGAAACGGTTGTACCAGGCAATGCGGGGCTCCTCGTGCTCTGGGGCCATGGCGGCGAGCTGGGAGGGGTTGAACCTTGACAGAAAGCCCCACAAGTCGTCCACGGGCTGCAGGAAGAGGATGTCTGAGTCGACGTAAATCACAGAGTCCACGTCTTTTAGGATCAACTGTAAAGGAATAAGCCAGACGTGTTTTAGAAACGGATAAAAATCAAAAAAATTCAATTTCCTGTTTGGCTAAAAATAGATTTCAAAATAAAAGTACAAATTAACCAAAACGCTTAAGTTTGTCTTCAAACGGTTGTCTTCATTTATCAAAGGCAATTCCTATTCAGCTTAAGATGAGCACACATTAAACATATTTTTGTTCCATAAACATCTCCCAGTTGGATGTTTTCAAATCACAGTTTTTGCAAAATTACATTTTCTTGTTTGTAACAGAGACTTGATGTTTTATTGCAGCAGCTTTTAGTACATGCAGATTTGGCAATATCTTTTCAGTAACTATAATAGATGCAACTTTTCTATGGCAAATCAATAATCATGTCTTTTATTAAAGTTCTTTTGTGGATCTTTAGCCATAAAAAGTAGAAGAAAGTCTTTAACTTAGAGCAGCAAAAACAAAGAAAAATTCTAGTTTTGGTGACAGGAGTCTGACTTTTAATTGACTATTTATGAGGTTAGCAATATTAATAAAGAGAATTGTGGATAAAACATTTTTTGTTTGAAATTTTCAAAGTAAAAGTTGGTTTAAGAGACAAATGTTTATGTAAAACTCACAGGCAAGAAGAGTCTCTGCGATGCACAGGGTTTGAAAAGTTTCTTCCATTCTTTTGCATTGTCGCTGGGAAAGCTGATAGGGTGGAGGGTGTAGTTAAAGGTGGAGCGGACAAAGCCAGGCCAAAGCTCCAGCTGGAATAGAAAACAGAGAAAATGTATGTGCAAAAAAAAAAAAAAAGACTCAGAAGTGGCATTTATAAAAGAAAAAGTAATATTAAAGCTGCGAGCAGTGTAGTATGTCAAAGATGTAGTACCCGCCCGCGCTCCCCACCCCGAACCCATCCTAATTGGCAAAGCTACATAAAAAGCCTCACTCTCCCCGTCTCCTCTACCATCCCGGAACTTCAGAAATAATTTGGTTAGTTTTATCTCTATAGCAACCATTTAAGTTTTTGGTCACCTGGGGATGACGGTCAGATCTATGCCATTTTTAGAAAAATCTGCAAAAGTAATTATTTGTATTTCCATGGCAACTGACGTTTTTTTTGTTAACCATGCAGTGTTATATATATATATATATTCTCCGGCTTCCTCCTACCATCCAAAAACATGCTTCATAGGTTAATTGGTTACTCTAAATTGTCCCTAGGTGTGGATGTGAGTGTATGATTGTGGCCCTGCGACAGACTGGCGACCAGTCAAGGGGTGTCCCCTGCCTTCGCCCATGAGTAGCCGGGTTAGACTCCGGCAGCCCCGTGACCCCGAAAAGGCAACGATTTAGAAAATGAATGAAAATATATATATGTATATTTGTTGGGTGTTTTTTTTCACCGTATTATGAGAAATGTAAAATTCGCCAAATTTGACACTTTGCAACAAAATGGCCATCCCACAAAACTTCACTTGGATATATCCCTGACAAGTGTATTTTGGTTTCGTTAGTGTATTTTGAAAAGGTTTTAGCCCCATAAGAGGTTTTGGCCCAATTCTTTTTGGATGTTTTCTACTGTTGTGATGTCATCATATTTGATTTAAAAATAACTTTCACTGGGTACTAGGTGCATGTAAATGTTGGTGAGTTTTTGATTTTGTGGCAGGGGCGGAATTGAAACATGAAAAAAAATGTGAAAAACAATGCATAAAAATTACAATATTTCTTACAGCTCCGACAAAGCTAGCATGGAGCTGATCTTCTGCAAAGATGTGCAAATGGAGGGGCTTAATGCTGAAAAGCACCGCCGATTTGATCATGGTGAGAGTCTCCTCCAGCCTCTCTCCACAGGTCACCACAGCCAGATGCATTGTGGGCGGACGTCGGCTTTTCGTGCTTCCAATAGCATTGCTGCCATCACGCATGACATACCTGAGGAGGGAAAGTGCACAGAAACACACAACAAACACATTCTTAGTCTAAATATTTAAAATCTCATCTATGTCAAAGAAACTAACAATCTTGTTTACATCAAAACACACTTTTTTTTCAATATTAAATACAGACCAACAAGTTAAAATAGAAAAATTCTTCAGATCAAAACAAACACAACAGCGGCCTCTGCCGGCGACCAGAAAAACTACCACCATATCTTCTTGTTCTTTTCCTTGTAAAAATGGTTAAGTGGAGAATAAATTTTAACAAAAATAAATAAGATAAACGCAATTTTTTTTTATTACTTTCTGTATTTAAAATGTCCAAAATATTTTTTATTAACAAAAAAAAAAAAACCAAATGTTTAGTTCATGTGTGGTGGACGTAATTATGCTATTTTATTGGAAAAACTGCAAAAAGGGTTGCATAGATGAGAGTAGATCATAACCATAGTAGGATTTACTTATTTAAAGTAACTTTTTAATCTCTCTTGGAAGGACGGTGCCACATTCCTATGCATCACCGGTGGTCTGAATAAACAGTTTACTCGCGCACACCTTTTGTATTAAAATTACATATTTAACCATTGTTGTTATTATTTGTAGCCTAAATATCACGTCTTACCTGTTGGCCCGGTGTGGATTTCGCTGTTCAGTTTCGCTCCTGGCTCCCTGTCCTCCTCCAGGGTCCCGCGGGGGTCTGAACACCTTCTTCGCTCCGCTAGCGACCGAGAAGTCGGAGTAAAACAGTTTACTGTACACGAACAGGCCCGAAAACACGGCAAACACCATGCACAGCACCAGTGCACGAATGTAACGCCGCATTCTGAGCCTTAAAAAGGCACATTGGGAGTAAATTCATGACACAGAAACTGTCGCGCGACACTCGATGCTCATTTTGACGATTTGACGAAGCACTTCCGGTTACCGTTTAGAAAATAAGAACCTTTAATGACGTTTTTTGACAGAAAAAGAATTAAGTAAGACATTTTGTAACCAACAATTATTGTTATGATTTATTTATTTATTTTAAAATACTAGTTGGGTGCAGATTGGAATGTTTTGCTTTTTCGTGTTTTCCCTATCTATTTTCTACTGAAACAGTGAACATCCCCAATGAAACGTTCAAAAGTAAATTCTAATACAATTTTTTTTATTGAAAAAATTAAATGAACAAGTTTAAGCTCGCAGTGGTTTTTTTTTTTATTTATTGTTAAACATAGCTTCATATACCAACTTCTCAACCTACTGGCTAGTGAATGATTTCCGTTGGCGATACTTTTAATTTGAAGGAAGCCTAATCATTTCCGGAAGTTCTCGTTGCTTTTTCAGTTGAGCCTGATTCTTCTCTGGATCCTGAAACAGAAGCCGGGGACCCTCTGTGGGGGAAGGGTGTGAGCCAAATGTGAATAATGGTTTCACCTCTGAAAAGATTCATTCAGTGTCGCCTTTAAGAAAGTCGCGTTCTCTGAAAAGGGAGCGTCTGACAAGCAAAACTATGGAACCCCAAACTGTTCAACTGTTCATAATTAAATAAATATGATCTTGTGCAATCAGACACTTAACCAATAAATACCTAATAAATATATTAAAAAATAAAAGATAAGATAAATGATATATACACACACACACATATATATGTATATGTACACATACATATATTTTATCTTATCTTTTATCTACCCAAATTTACATTTAACTACAACACAAACAATACCGTTTGAATTCTTTCATAATCAGAAAGAATAACATTTAATCAAGTAGATATACTATTTCATGTATAGTAAAAGCAGTTTAATTAATTGAAGCTTCTAGTTTATTTTTTTATATACAAAATAATTCCATGAAATTTTGTAAACCCAGACTGAAGTTCTATGGAAGCTAAAAATGGCCTACACTGCTTTTTATGTCTTATACTCTTTTTCTATTTTATCCTTAGATGTCGTTATTACACGAAAATGGGAGAAAAAGAAAGAAAGTCATTACTCGGCTTGGAAGTGCTTTTATGTTAAATGTTTGTTTTTTTCGGATCACCTTAAGGGACATCGAAGGAATAAAATGGACATCAGAGAAAAAAAACGTACAAAAACAAAAAACCTAGTTTGTTGTGTGCATCTGTTACTATCTGATACGCATGAGAAACTTCTTTCTCTTTGATGTTCCTTTAGGGGCTCTGTATTTCAAATGTAAATGTAAAATTTGGTGTTTGCCTATTTCCCCAAATTATATTTTCCAGAAAGTAGCTCCATTATAGAAAAAAAAATATTTCCCCAAAACTTTAATTCTAACAATGACTTTAATTGAATACTAATGAGAAAAAAAGCACAATATTTCTGATCCAAACATAGTGTAAAGAAGTTAGAGTAAAGAGTGTAAAATAAACTCATTACACAACAAAAATGGACAAAATACCTCTTGTTTTGTCTTTTTTTTTTTAAACAGACAAGTTCACACATGTTTAAACAAAATAGTGAAAAAACTAAAATAAAAAGTGACAATTTCTCATCTTAGGTAACTTTTCCTTTTTACTCAATCAGTCCTTTCTCCAGTTCACACACCTAGTCCCAGCTAGAGTAGTGAACGTGACATAAAACACATTAAACAAGGAACCACATTCAACAATACTAACTAATAAACACAGCCCGTCCCACAATATATTTCAAGATTTTAATATCATCATGCCATGACAGTTCTCTGGATGTGTGCTAAATTGTTCTGTAAAAATCTAAACAACACTGAAATGATAAGTAATAACACCACATCAAAAGAACAAAATAAAACAAAAGTTGTAGTACAATACTTAGAAATATGTGTCATCTTTGTATTTATTCTACAGGTTTTATAAGTTACTGTGTACGGTTGTTCTTTGAGAGTTAAATATCCTCTAAATCTCTGCTTTACAAGTCCAACTCAAAATTCCCCCCTGTGGTTGGAATAGTTCGTCCAAGAAGTCCATTTTTCCTCCCCATTTGGTATCCAAAAAAGGGGGAATTTGGGGGGATATGAGGCAGGATCTGTCTCCTGTGCTTTTCCACCAAGACGTCAAACAAATGCCGTTCCGCTTAGTCACTTCTCCATCTTCTTCTTTTTGCTGACCAAGTCAAAGTGTCTTTAAAAAAGAAGGTGATGACCTTATCAGGTCATAAAAATAAAAGCACATCAACTAAAAGCTGAAATTAAAGACGTTTCATATTTGAACATTAAAATTAAGATGTTCTGAATGTCAAACATGGTGTAGGTCTAATCATAATCTGTAAACAGGATACGATAAACAATTTAAACACGACATTAGACCGAGTCTGTGTCCGAATTCCCTAACTATTACTTAACCCCTAAGACGATATTGTTTATCTCGTAATTTGGACACAATGCTCATGTCATTTTTTAAACATTACAAATATGATATAATCTATTACCAATAAATAATCTTGATATTTTTGCAAAAAATTTTTTTAAAAACAATGGCTGATTTGGAAAAAAAAAGATATAAATGACAAATCATTCAAGCGCAATGCATTCTGGTCTATATTCGCCAATCTAATGGGCATTGATGCCCACTGGGGAAGAATGGCGAAGGATCTTTATGGCGCACTAAGTAGTGAGGGAATTCGGTCACAAGCCAAGAAACTCTTTAAACGTTATCCTATTACCTCAAAATTTGAATACTTTTTTTCTTGTGGCGCATGTCATCCTGTTGAAAGAAGCAAATAACTGAGTGGATCCATGCTAGCTGCAGTTTCACTAAGGGTGATCAAAGGTTTTTTTGGTGTGATGCCTCCATTTTTCTTTTATTAAAGTCAACTAAGACCAGTACTCCCACTTCAGAAAGGCATTCAGGGCAACTTTTTCCAAACTTCAATAGACTACTGTATTTTCCACACCATTAGGCACACTTAAAAGCCTTTATTCTTTTTAGGAAACGGCAATGTGCCTTTAATCCAGACCGGCTTTCATTTGAGATCATTCTGGCTGTGTTTAACGACGTCGAAGCGATTTTGAGATTTTTCATCTTTATTTTTTTATACGAACAGCAAATGCTAATGCGCTTAACGTGTAGCTGTGTTACTAAAAAGTTTGGGAGTTAGCGTAGTCACAGTAACGTTTGATTTTTCAGGTATTAGTCTTTTTTTTTTACGTGCTGCAAACAATGTTGGAAGTTACAGGTATTGGGAATACTCTTGCATGGCTAATGTGTAACAAACAAGTTCTAGAAAGTTTTGTAAATACAGTTAATGAAATTTGACTGATGGACTTCTCAGATTCGCTTTTGTTGCTTAATGCGCCTTCACGAAAGTAAAAACATAGACCATTCTTAGTGTGCCATATAATGTGGAAAATACTGTAAATTAAATGAGTGGTGTAAATATGTGACAGAACTGTTGTTGAGTATGAATCAAGTTGCTTTTAGGAAATCTGGAAAACAGAATTTCTCCCGATTGTGATCACTCCAAACCTTCAGTTTTCACTTTCAAATCACTACATCCTACCTGGTATCTCAATATGCAAATTACAATCATTTCTTCATGAGAAAAACCTGTTTTAGATTACATGAAGTTGGTTCACACAGAGCCGAGAGCACACACCTTATGGAAAAGTCATCCGACACCAGAGGCAATCCTGAAAGGAAAAGCAGTGAGTTTCAAGATTACGAAAGAGTGAGGGTTTGGTGTCAATGAAGGAATATCTTTATAAAAACACAGGAGGTTTGTTTTTTCATTAGAGGAGTAAAGTTTCCAGCCAGAAAACAGAAGAAGAATTGGTTGCCCTGATGGCCCATTGCCACAATGGAGCCGCACATTTCCAGAGGAGGATCCAGCTCTGTCCACAGTTGTCCAAACCTGCTAGACTTATCCACACGTCAGTTCTGAGGAAGCCTCACATTAGGATCTAACTGTCTACAAGTAAAGGTTCTGGCAGCTCAACATGGGACTGGCATCCTTTTTCGATTTCACAAAATATTTCGTTTGCCTAAAAAAAGGTGTTTTGTGAAGCTCCGGAATTACAGTTTTCCAAATCTGAGGAGAATCCTTCAACAGATTTAGCACGCCAGGTCAGATGAAAACAAGGTCCACCTGAGGTAAGAGTTAGGAACAAACAAACAAAAAAAAAACATGTGGGACTGCAGAAAGATGAGGAAAATGAGCGTGCTGGAGGGGATGTTTTTCCGACTCAGTGGGACTCCCCGTTGACCGAGCCTCCTTCTCCTCGAGGCGACGACGAGCGGGAAAGGCCTCTCTCTGTGGTTTCCGAGCTGGAGCCGTTCTGGCTGTGGTGATCGGCCGACGAGGCGGAACTGGAAGAAGTGGCCGAAGTGGCAGACGGCTTGGCCTTCTCCTTAAAGTCCGTTATGATGACCGTCAGGTCCCCAACCGTCACCTCCAGGTGCTGAGCGCTGCTCCTGTCGATGTTTTTTAACCTGGGCCTGATGGGAAAGAAAAGACAGGGACAGGTTGATCAGCTATTTGAAAACAACCAATAATGACACTAATTTGATGTTAAAAGACATAAAATATGGAGAAAAAATTCTAGTGGAAGAAATCCTTTCCTCCTTTTTTGTCAATTGTTATAAACCTGTAAGTAATTTCCTAAAAAGCAGGTACTCAATGTAATCAAATTCTTTAAATATTATGTACTAGCAGGCGTCTGAACCTCCTCAGAAAACCCTCAATATATGTTTTTTTGACACTAACCCAGAAGTACTAAACGTCGCTGTACCTCAAAAACCCACTGTGTGATGGTTTCAGACGGGAGACATTTTTATTTTCCTAAAGATCAAGTTTTTGCTTTATTAGGGGAGTGTTTTTGACCGCCAGGTCCGTGGACACTTGTGTGACCTTAAAGGGTAACACAACAGTAAATCAACTCTTTTTGGCTTTAAAAGGGCCGACTGTTGTTCTTAGCCAAGTGTTTGACAATTTAAAATAAACTTGTTTAATTTCTGAAAACGAAGTCTAAAACCATCTGTGTGCTTCCCCCTAGAGGTTGAAACGAGGTAGTAAAGTTGAACTTTGTGACTGGTCAACTGGTGTAAGTCTCACGTCATCATGCTCTGTAGCTCCTGTATAGAAGCCCTGCCTATCTTTGAAAGGTACTTTCTATGGAGTGGTTTTTGTTTTTTGGAGAGGAACAGGACTGCTGAGGAGAATTTGAGTGGTGTTGTTTTTTTCCATGACCTCGTTAGGTAGTTCCTCGCTCTAATCCATACTCTAATCCATGCACATCGACGGTGGTGCCTCTGCTATTTAAACCACAAGAAGAAGAACAGTGGAACCTGCTCCGCGACGCCAAGAACGGTGGAGCTTGCCGGGCGCGGTGGAACTGGCGCGCGGGAGCTAGCTTGCTCGCTAAAGCGTCCCCAGGGCAGCTAGCTGCCTGTTTGGCAGACAGAGTGCTGCAGCGGGATGGAGAGGCAGCCTTCTTGGGCCTCCTTAACCTTATGACTATTTTCTTATTTTCATTGAGAAAATACTAAAAAGATCCCCTAATTATTTCAAGCTAGCCTAAGTGTCACTGTCAATCACAGATACATGCCACAACTCCAACGCTCAGCCCGCCTGCCCTAATTCCGCCTCTTTTTTGTTTTTCAAATCTGGGCTGAGGGCGGAGTTAGCCTCCAACTGTCTTGTTGTGTTAGGCCTGGTTCACGCTGCACGCAGAAATGCCGCAAAGCGACACGGAACGGAGTGCACGTGGTCTCCGCTTTTACTTGCAAATCACACCAGAGGCATATTTTTCCGTGACGGTTATCAGGTGCTTCTGCTCTGCTGGTTATTTAGAACATTGTAGACCTTGTAGAACATGTTCTGGGGGTTATTCAACTCCGTGTACTACTACAATTAAGTTGACATGTTCGTCCTGACTTGTCGCCAACTGCTCCCTGCCTCTCTTTCGTTGATTGTGTTTTTACACCCCAAACCATGTCCCCCGCTCTGCAGACTGCCCGTTACATTGATCTGTTTGTGAGTGTGTGCGTGTTTGTGTGTTTTTCTGCTATGGCCAACAGGCGCTCCTGCTGATGTTTTTTTTTTTTTGCCATCATGGGTAAGTTAGTATCCTATTCTAATATCCTTGTTGTCAACTGCTCTCTCCCCTCTCTTGTTGATTGTTTTTTTAACATCCAACCCCGCCCCCGCTCTGTAGTCAACCCACTACGTTGAACGGTGTGTGTGTGCGTGAGTGTGTGTATGTCTCTGTTTGTTTTGTGTGTGTATGATCGCATTTGTCAATCGCGGCGTTTTATTGTGAAAATTTGGTTATATTTTAAAAATTGACCGAAATTGATTGTGTGTCTTGGCCTAAATTACTGCCAGTATTGATGCGGATCACTTCGGCTTGCGCAAAAAAAAGACCTGATGCCAAAACGTTCCGCTGCACGGTGCGAGCTGGCGCGGAAGTCCGCGGCGCTTTCATGTCTGTTCTAAACTATAGATTAACAGGGACGCAGAATGTGTCACTTTCACATCCAGTGTAAACCAGGCCTTACCCTTTAAGCTTTTAATACCAGAGCTGTCACCAGGAACAAGACATAACGCGTTCTTTAAACTTCCATTCAAACTACTTCGTCAACTGTATGGAATTACAGTAACTCCAACGGATTCTGAGGTAGAGAAAAGCTGCTTTGCTCTGAAGTATGTTGAGGAATTCTGTTGGACTTGCGTTAATTACTTAAACAGTTGAAGAGTTGCAGTAATTTCAAGAACATCAGGGTTAAAGTCTTGTCCCGCCCAATGTGCCCTGTTCAGCAGTGTTGAGGTACGCGGAGCGAACGTCAATCAGTCAATGACTTCATGGGATTTAGATGTATGTGGGTGGAGTCAGATTATGGGTCCAGAATATTAATCCTTTCAAAAATTAAAAGGTCAACTGCATTTGAAGTTATCAAATTGTGTGACACTCAAAAACAAATATGGAGTAACATCTGGAGTTGTTTACCTCATCTTCTTGTGACTGTTTTTCTTGAGTGCCGGCTCTTTGTCACTCTTCTCCTTCTCGACCCTTTCTTTCTTCTCTTTTTTGGGCTGGGATGGCAACACGAACTGCTGCGTTACCTGCTGCTGGGAGACGAGTTGGGAGACGGGACGAGGCTTCCTGCATTCGACAGAAAAAAAAGGCGTGTGAGAGAGGGGGGTAGCAGATTAATGGGAGAGAAAATCAGAGTGAACATATGGTTTCATGCTAGCCTAGCACAGTAATCGAGAGTCGATAATTGCTGCCAGTGCTGGTTAGGGTGGTGGTGCTGGAGTGTGCTCAACACCAGCTGTAAAAAGGAAACACATTGCTAAAATGAGATGTCGGACATATGCACAGGATTGTGGGGTGCTGAGGTCAGCGCAGAGAAATGCAAAGATACACTTGGATTTCCAAAGATAAAAAACAAGAATCAAATCTGAAAAGAAAAATAGGTCCTTCCAAAAACATATCACTGTCTGGAAAAGCAGAGTGTTGGAGATTTCTTTGAGGGTGCATTTAACCATGTTCATTTTCACTGACAAGTATAGGAAATCTGATTTCATCCAAGTTGACAGAGACCAGATGATGATCCTGTGGTTCCCATGGCAATAGGCTTTATCTTTTATTGCAAATCTGTCTTACAGCTGGTTGTGCGTAGCAAAATGTTAGCTTCCAGCACAGAATGTTGGTGAAAATATGATTAAGTGGTAGGTTATTGCATCTAAGGGCGTATTCAGACTGAAAAAATCTGTTGGTAAGTCCCTAACATTGCATTTGGTCTATTCAGACTGCTATCAACCCGAGATTTCAGTTTCGAACAAAAGCTGGTAAACAAAACCATGTGACTAAAGATCTGGACGAGATTTTGAACATCTGTATCAACGTCAGGTACAACTCTTTTTTTGCTACTTTGGTTCTCGATATGGACAGCTGCTGAGCAAAGACATTTACACATCGTCCAGTCAGATGTGCTGCTGGCTACCGCCCATCTGTCACCTGATTGCGTAAAGGTTTCGTCCCCGCCTGTCATTGGACTGCCACCATGCGACCTAGAAATGTGCCCAGGCGGCCACTGATTGATCGCGACTATTTCGACAGGTGGCTGCACAGCGAAAAACTGGGAAACTTGCATTTAGGTCACCATGCAGTGGCATTTTGAAATATGTGACCGTAGTTGTAAGACAGTATTTTAGAAATATACAGGAGAAAAACACAAAAATAATAACTTTTGGTGTCTATCATTCAATGTATTATTTATATAGCATTTATAAAAGCGGAAGCAACTAACGTGTTGAACACAAAGTAAAATAAAAACACATAACAATAATACTAAAAAAGATCAAATAACAATAATAGCAATTTGACAATGGAAACAAACGTGAACAAGCTGGCCCACTAGCTCTGCTCGCTGGAGTTAAAAGCCTGAGTAGAAAGGAGAGTTTTTAAAAGTGACCTAAAATCACTGAGGGGACTAGCAGGCCTCACAGAAAGCGGGAGAGCATTCCAGATTTTGGGGGCAGCAACTGGAAAGGCTCCGACTCCCAGAGTCACAAGCCGAATCCTGGACACCATTAAAAACCTTTGATCTTCAGACCTCAGAGCTCAACCTGGACGATAAAAATGTCAAAGTTCTGAAAGATACTGAGGTGCCGGTTCATTCAAACATCTAAAAACCAGAAGAAAAATCTTAAAAGCAATTCTAAAAGACACAGGCAGTCAAGGAAGTGAGCGTAATATTGGAGTGATATCCTCACACCGTCTGGTCCCTGTTAACACGCAGGCAGCTGAATATTGGACCAGCTAGAGACGGCGGAGCAGAGACTGTTCAATGCCACTGTGCAAAGAGTTGCAGCATTCTGGTCTGGAAAAGATCAATGCATGGATCACTTGTTCTAGACCATGATATGGAAGATATGGCTCGACTTTGCTTATTAGCCTCCAGTGATAAAAACTGGACTGGATTTCCGCACAGACCTGTTTGTTGAATTTAAAATGCCTGAATTTTATGAGTGTAAGAACTAAGACCCTGCATTCTATTACATAATTTAAGACAACATTTTGAGTAACAAATTTTACAGTTCATAAAATGACCACTACAGGCTGGTTATTATTTATTTTCTTCTATTTATAGTGATTTTTTAAAAAACTAAATACATTTTTTAAGGTTAACATTTGAGCATTATTTGAAGCATTTACTTAGATTAACAATAGGAAAGTTGGACTCATTCACTGTCCATGAGATTTGGACAGAGTGTGTTGTCATCAATATAAAAAAATGGCTTACTTTCGACTCCAACGAAATAAAGTCAATTTTGTTGCCATTTATTTTTAGCAATATGGACACCACCATGTTTAAGCCAGACATGGTCAGTAAGCAGAGATTGATCCAATTTGGTCTGAGTCAATGTTTCTATTGCAACTCGTCAATCAGAAGTGACCTTGTTGGAAGTCCCCACCCCTACCACCCAAAAGCAAGGCTCAGCAGAATGCATCAATCAAATGTTTCAAATGTTTGACTGTTTTATTTGAGGCATTAAGCCTCATTTCCACTGAACAGTATGGTACAGTAAGGTCCAATTTAGAATGGTCCAGGCAATTCAGGTGAGCGTTTCCACTCAAAGTTGGACCGTCACGGCACGTACAGAGTTTAGACTGAATGCGTATCTTTGTGTCATAGTGGTGCAACTACGGCAAAAGCAAAGCTAAAAACAACAATTGAGATCACCCAGCAGCTCTTATTTTTAATAAAATTTGGATTAGCAAGAACATGTTAAAAAAGGTATCAGAGCAAGACTTGTTATCCTGACAAACAGAATGACTGAGTAATAGTTGTTTATTTCTCAATAGAATTCTATGGGATTTTGGCTTTTTGGAGCCAGCGGGTGTGTTTGGAATGCGGAGGGGGAGGAGTCAGTCCAGATCTCAGTCAATGGATGGAACTATCTGAAATAGTACACTGCTAATGACAACAAGACACCTGTAAAATCACAGCAAACAGTAACATCTAAATTTTTCATCAGGGATTGTTGTGTTTGAACTGTTGCATTATGCAGGTTGATTCTGCGTATGCATGCATGCTGTACTCACATTTCTGTAAAACTAAAACATGTCTGTGTGTCTGCGTGCCTAGGGGCAAGCAAAGGCATAGCTGAAAGGCAAGCGTGCTGTCAAGACCATATGGTGATATGGTTTCCATTCTAAAGTAAAATCTTTCCATGCATGAATATATTTGCGCTTAAATATTTGCAGGTGTAAATGTGCATGTAATGTTGGCACCAGCAATGGAAACATGATTTTATCAGCAGATGCAAGTTATTATTGCATTTATTTAGATCTGTGCACACAAGTATGAACACACGGTGAACAGATGAAACGAAACTCCATTCTGCTAAAATGTAAGCTGAGTTTTCTGAGACAAAGCAAACAGATCTCTTGCCTCAGTGGTCCTCAGGGTTCTTAAGGCCACAGCAATTTTATAGTTTCTTGTTTCCCTTAACTTTTAAGGAAATCTTAATTTTCTGTAGAACAGCATCTGCAGTCATCAAGCTTCATTTGTGCTCTTGATTTTGCGTAGGCCCATCAAAATGCAACATTTGTAGCACATAAATCTTAGTAAAATAAAATGAAATAATTGTCAGAAAAAGTGGTATTTTCGCAATAACATAATAAAGGTGAATCCACTGTATTTAACTACATTCTGCAGATGTCTCCCCGTGGCTAGTATTTGTGACACTAGCCTAAGCAAGGTAGTAAACATATTAAAGACGTAACTGAGGACAACAACTTCACATGCATCAAGAGTGAATCATAGACAGATGTGGAGTAGAGATTCCAGAAGTTTTTCAAAGTAAAACCTCCTTTAGAGTCTCCAAATAAATAAAATTGACATCATGCAAGTTAAGGATCTTTGTCCCCTGCGGCCCGGTACCAAGTGACCCACATAGTGGTACCAATCTGCGGGTTCCGGACTTGGTCTTCATAGAGGTCGGACAAAAAGATTGAGATCCACTAATGTATATATGACGACTACGACTACTACGACGACTAATTTTTATTTGCTTATTTCTCTCTATTAAAAACAAAGAAAATGTTTTTGTTTTATGTTTAACTACAATTTGTTTACAATAAGTTCCCTCTTTTGCGTAAATATAAAATACATAATACAGCTAATCTTCTGCAGAGAATGAAGCCTGAAGTTGTAAGACTGAAAGTGAAAGAAAAGCCAACAGCATGCTGTGAGGCGAAGCAGCAACACTTAACAGAGCTGCCTCTGTTCACTCAGGATAAATCAGGTAATGTTTATCTCCCCACTTATGCCTTCACTCCAGCACCCTCTTTGAGATGACGAGTGTTTTATTGATTCCAAAAATAACTCCATCATGTAACATCTCCTGAGACATTAAACTGGGTGTTGAAACAGCTGCTGAAGTCAAGTTCAGGCACATTCATGGCATTGTGTCCTCCAGCAGCTCCCCGAGTCCAACACTGAGTAATTAAGGGGTTATGATGAGGAGCACCAACTTCTTTTTTTAAAACGTCTGGAAAACTTTCACCCTAAATGCTCCCACTTCCTTCTCGAGCAAGGCCAAATGTAGGCATAGGCAAGGGGTGGGGATGGGGGGTGGGGGTGGGGGGATTACAACAAAAACCCACACAACAACAAACAAGAAAGTAAAATAAAAGGCAAACTAAATGTAAGGATGGACAGACAGATAAGTAGAAAAGAAAAAAAGATAAATGCAGCCTCAGCAGGGCACAAACTAAGTGACCTGTTCATGCTTGTCCCAAGCCCGATAAATGCAGAGGTTCGTGTCAGGAAGACAACAGCAAAGACAGATGCATACACAGAAAAGTGTCGATACATGGAAGAAAAGGGGATCCCAAGGAATGAGGAGCCTTTGCTTTGGTGGAAATAAAAAAAGAGCGGTTTGTTTTCACGGCGCATGCACGGTGTGGACCGACAGCATGTCATTGTAGTGCGACAAGTAGAAAAGCAACAATGGAGGTCATCAAGCAGCTTGTCTTGTTATTGCTTTACTTCTGGTACATTGTGTATAACAGGAATTTAAAATAGTTTGAAAGACGATTGCGGGCGGCTAAGATGAATACAGTCGTAAAGAAGCACTGGAAACGTTAGCTTAAATGAGCGCTATATTGGCGCTTTCTAATGTCGTCACCACAGCGGCTCAGTCCCAACCATTCAGTTCCACTTTACAATGGACCTACAACTGATGGCGGCCCTCCAAGAGGTCCGGTTCGGTACCGTTTAATGGGTCAATTTTACAATGGAAAGGCTCAAAATACCGGACAGTACAGCTTAGTGGAAACTAGGCTTTAGGTGACCCCTTCCTCAAAATGTCCTGCTTACATATGCACATGTCGTCCCATCGACGATCCACGATAACTAAATAATTGTTTCCAGATTTATTTTCTTAAAATGGCATTTTTTTAAATGTTTATTTCACTATGAAAGAGATTTAAACTCGGCTTTCACTCTGACAGAGCAGCTTTAACTGTGTTTGGTGTACATAAAATATTTAGAAGTAGTGATGTTTGAGCCGATCAGTGTGTGAAACGCCGCCTCAGGACGCCTGATGCTCTGCAAGTATGCACCAGAAAAGTGGGTTTGAACAAATCCGATTTTATTTGTCTATGATTATTGTAAAACGGGTTATTTTACGCCCTGTTGAACACCAAAAGTCCTCGCTTAGGTGTCTGTGTGAAGTAATACTTTCTTATTTTTATTATCAGCAGGTTTTATGCTGCTCCCGGGAGCTCCTCCAACCTCCATGATGAATGTCTTTTTCCTCCTGCCTGTACATGCTGCCACGGTATGTGTGCGTTGCACAGACAGATGGCTCTCTGCATCTCGTGGCTCATGACACCTTTTGCCGCCCGCCGGCCTCCATTCTCCTTTCGCAATCGCTTCATAGAAACACACACCGCGTGGAGTGTCATGCATCAGTGTCACCGCAGTAATTACAGGCTTATCGCGTCGCCACAATCTTGAGCCACATGGACGTGATAACAGCCGGCATTTGTGCACACGCGTTCCGTCCATGAGCGTCCTGTACAAAACGCCACAAGGCTTATTCCATCCAAGAGGGGATCGTTCAGAAAGACACAGGGAAATATGGACGCATCTTTTTTATTAATAACCTGCTTCATGTATGTGCTATCTGTCAATAAAACAGTGTAATGTCCGTCAGTCTCCTCTTTTGCTACTGCAGTTACTGTTAGGTTTTGCATTCAAGATTTCATCTTGTAAAACATATTAGTCTGATCTGTTAAAATCATTGACTGTATAAGAGCTGGACTGAGTGATGCTTGATACGTGTGTAATTAGTGTGTAATTGGTGTAAAAAAAAGAACTTTATACCTGAACAAACAATAACATGAATTTTAGCCTTTCCTAAGTGTATACTGTGATAAAGATCTGACCATCATCTGAACTATTGAGTAATCAGATTACTCACCCAATCATGCCCAAAGCCTAACCCTTTAATAGCAGAGTTTTAGCTTCACTGTTTAGCTTCAGTGTTTGACCACCATAACTCTTAAACAATTTACGCAATTAACGTAATTCCAGCAGATTCTGAAGCGCAGAAAAGCAGCCTTACGCTTATATGCAACAGTTTTACTGTAGGGAAGTTTATGCAACCAACGTTAATCAGCTGATTCTGTTGCAAAGAAAAGACGTTTTGCACCAACTGGTGCATTTTGGTGCAACGTCGATATGCAAATCAGATTTTTCTCCACAACAGAGCCTGGTGATTTACGTTGATTGTGTAAACGGTCGAAGTGTTACAGTAGGTCAAAGAGCATGTGTTATTTAGGTGTTAAAGGGTCAACCTAATGTCCTGTGTCAGATAACAACAGATATAGAAGACATTTGAATGACAGATATAAATTCCTCATTGAAAATCTGACCATTTTCACCATTTATCTATCACTTGAAGACAAAAATATAGAAAATGGAAAACAAGAAATGTGTCACCTACTTTGAACTCCTGCGAGCTCTACGTTAGTAGAGCATGACCATGGTTTACAAGATTAAACCAGTTGTTAAAAGGAAAATTGCATATTTATTTAACTCACATTTGTGATTATCAAGTGTTTATTTTAATTATCACTGAATTACAGTCCTTAAGCCATACCTCCGGTACGTTATTCAGACACTAAAAACTGACAAACAAATGCCAATATCTAAATGGCTTAAGATAAATAATTTAAAAAAAGTAAATGTTCAGAAAGATAATTTGTATTAAAACTAAACAGATGATGCTTTGTTTAATCCAGAGGACAGACTTGTCTTTGCAGCTCTGTCTGACTCACAAAGTGTCACATGACCAGGCAGCTCCTGTGGGCAGATTCCAATCTTTCTTTCATTTCTTTTTATTGCACTTTGCAAAGACTAAAGTTCAAGCCAAAAATCTTAAATAATATATGCTGGTTTAAATTTCATGTGAAAACTGCTTTTTTCTGTTATTAAATTTGATTTATTTTCCAGGTTTATACATTTTTATTTAAAATCTAAAAAAAATGGGAATTACAGATTTTAAACACATGAAATTCTTTCAAACAAAAAGATTTTCTGCAAAACTTGATTTATTGGGGTCTTGATTTATAAATATTTCAGCAAGATTTAATATAAAAGTTCATGTTTTAAAAATTAAATGACTCTTTTAATTTTGTTTGAGGCAAACACATGAAATCCGCAACTTTTAAATTCCTAGATTTTTTCTTTTCAAAATAAAGCAGCAAAAAGAAATAGCTTGCAATTCATATTTTTTCTTATTGCTCTCAGATTTAAAAATGTAACTAGTTTCATATGTTTAAAAACGTAACTAGCTTTATATGTTAGAGGAACCCTTTTACTTCATTTTGCATCCTGGTTATACAGTAGCGTAAGTCATACGGCACAGCTTTTGGTGAGTGGGCTGCACAAGAGTGAGCTTTTTACAAAGCATAAATACAAAATATAAAAGAACAAGTTTCAATGAGTCAAATGCTGAGTTGCTACTAGTCAGAACGGTTTGTGCTTGTCTGGACAAAGGAGAAAAACATCCCTGAAATCTGTCAAAAAGACGCCACGGGTTACGTTTAACTCAACACGGAGGAGAGGCAAATGCAGAAAACAGGGAACAAGCAAGTATAAATTGGGGAAAAAGTAAGAACTTGGAATGTATGGAAGCATAAATTTAATAAACAATGTTTTTCATTCTATTTTTTTTTTCGTGCTAATTTTTTTTTTATTGTGAGTTACTGAGAAATTGACATTGTTCATCAGCTTCACATGCATCAACATCGAGGCAAACCCCAAAGCTCAGAACGGGCGGATCCTATTTATCAAAAAACTCCAGCTGTAACTCATTTTCTGCATAACCGCAGCCAAAAAACAAACAGTATTTAGTAAATCAAAATAATGCAACGTTCTAACAGGCCTCAGCAATGAGCGAACACTTTCATTTGGGAGTTTCGGAAGTTTAACCAGTTGAACCTGTAGGTACGTTAGCTAGTATCTGTTAGCAACAGTCCAGTGTCTATCAAGTGTTGCCCTGCCTGTTTGTGGTTTTATGCTTTTATAGTTCTTAAAAAAATGAACAGGAAAAAAATAGCACGAAAACACAAAAAACGTGAACTAAAAACACCTGTTTTTGTTGAATACAATCCGCTTCCATAGAAATGCAAAAAAGAAACAAGTACGACCTGCACGAATGCTCAATAAAATGCTGCCAAACAGGTTCCTCCATATCAGTGTGGCTCAGCCTTGTCAAATTGGTTCAAGCAAAGTGTTGCAGGTGGAGCAGACACCAGAGAAGGTCACATGCATCTCTGATACACCCTGCAGTGTTTGACTAAGGAGGATGTTGGGGTGGGGGGGTGTTAGGAGCTGTCAGCGCCAGACACTTTCCGCATCAAACGGGAAACAAATCTTGACCCAGGGTTTTGTCTTCTTAATCCCTGACAGGCCATTATAGATGAGAGCTTTCTCAAGTATGCGGCCTCCTTTGAAAGCTTCAACTTTGCACCTCCATTATTAAACAGCATCTTTAAACAACAGCACTGACACATTCATTTGCACAGGCGGAGAAATTTTCCTTCTGACATTTTTTTTCCCTTCTTGGTAAACTCTACATGACATTTTATGCACCGAAGGCTAGCTAAAAAGTTATTTGAATAAAAACGTGAACAACCAGCTTTCAGTAAAGGAACTTCTTTTTCTCACACAAGAAGATGCATGGAGATGTGTGGAGTGCGGCTCTGACACTGTTTCCTTAACTCTCAAGCAGAAATACTCCAACACTGACCGGTTAATGCTCAGCAAAACCATTATTTGTTCACGCCATCTCTGTAGACAAGACAGTCAGCCTTTGACTATATATGAGAAGTGGATGGAGTTAGTGTGACATCACTCATTAAAAAAAAAATGACTTACTCCATTTTTTTGCAAAACAGACGCCACCATGTTGGAACCACAAGACATAAACAGATTGAGATTACTCTGAGTTGGTTTAAAAAAAAATTCTATAGCAACCATTCTTCATAAGGTGTGAGCTTGGTGGAAGGCCTCACCAATTGATTGTATATGAGAACTGGACCGAGTACATGCGACAATGGCTCGCTGCCAGTTTCAACAAAATGATGTCAATTTATTCACAATTTTTTCGCAGTATGGACATCGCCACGTTGAAACCAGACATTGTCAGTAAGCAGTGAGTCATTATTTCCACAACGACGACTCTCGCTAATCAGGAATGAGCTGTTGGAAGGCCACGCCCCGTGTCTGAGAACTGGACCGAGCAAATGAGACATCACCCATCAAAAATGAATCGCTAGTGGTTCCAATAAAATGAAGTCACTTTAATCACCTTTTTTTGCTCAAAATACGGACGTCGCCATGTTGGAACCAGATGATGTCTGTAAGCAGTGATCCGAAACTTTTCTATGGCAACCCCTCTCACCAATCAGGAGTGAGTTTGCTGAAACCTCACACCCCTACCACTTGAAAATAGATGCAGGATAATCTGTCAATCAAATATTTTGGACATTCAACGCAAGACCATATACTTTTATTGAAGCATCTGATTGGCCAGTTTATAATAAGGATTACTTGCAACAAAGAAAAAAAAAACGTGAAAAAAGTTAGAATTAGCAAGATCATGCTAAAAAATGTATCAGAGCAAGAAGAGTTACTATGACAAATACAATGACTGAGTAACAGCTGGTTCTTTCCCAATAGAAATCACTGGGACTTTGGCTTCTTGCAAGTAGCGGATACTTGATATTTGGAACGCCACAGGGGAGGGGCCACTCAGTCCATTTCTCACATACAGTCAGTGGCTTTAACTGATGTGTTTCTCTGCAGTCAATCCTCAACCCAATTTTGTCTGCAAGAACCTCCTGCAGCTTTCATCTCATCCCATCACAGTGAGAATCTTCCACATCTTAACTCATAAAACATTCATCAAAATGATCTGACAAGTGAGCAACACCACATTTAAGGACTTTCTCTACATATATCTAACATTAGAACATGATCTCATTGTGTTTGCTGGATTTCTGTTGCATTCCTTAGGTTAAAGCCATTAGTGCCTTGGTCATGCTTTTGAAAGGTCTCTTTGGGTTCAGTTAACCTTTAGAATTCCCTAATAATTTACAATTCTGGGCCAATTTCGTTGAAAAAAAATTGATAAAGAGAAAAATGTTGTTTTTAATAACTTTAATAACCAAGTGACATTTGTACAATTAACAAAGCATAAGAATAAACCGAGCAAGATTTGAAACATTGTTTTAACTGAGAAATATGATCACTTTTGGTCAACAACAGATCATACTTTGTCTATATGAGCTTTTTTTTTTTTGCATACATTCTTTTACAAACTCCCAGTCACTGAAGGGCTTGCTACACCGGTGTAAAGCCAAGGTACATTCCCACTGCCAGAATTAAATAACAATCAATTATGATTTATTGAGGGCCACAAAAACTCTTCGTGGCCGTATGAGACCCCTGCTTTAAACTGTACGGCTGGATAGCTCAGATATTGCACATTGTTTAATTAGCCTGGGCTTATAAGGTGCTTGTCGCTAGCGAGAGAGCGTAAACAAAGTATTAGTGGGAAAATTAGTGTAGCAAAGTTCTGCGCTCAGTCCAGCCCACAACTCAAATGAGCATTTCTAATGAACTTCTGCCACGTTGCAGAAAATATGTCTTTGAATGATTTTAAAATAGAAAAAAATATAGATGGAGTGGGACTTCAGAACATTAGAAAGAAAAGTTTGGGTTTTCAAAAGTTTTCGTTAAAAGTCACTGGAACTTGTTTTGTTTACCGTGAAATGACACCATTTCTTTTGCTCTTCATTTTTCTGCTTAATTTTTCTTTATTCCATCATATTCTTTCACTTAATTTCCAATGCTGTTACTCAGATTTATGATTGTACAAGTCATACATTTTGGGCTTTAATAGAATGTCAAGAACAATTTTTTTATGAAATTATAATTCCAGGTCAAATATTCACATTTGTCAGACTTAAGTCGTATTTTTTTCACTGGTGCACATGTAAAAAAAAACGCAAGGAAAAAGGAAGTTGCGGAAAACCCAAGTTTTAAGGTAGCATTGGGTTTCCAAAACAATAGCTATTTTCCCCTTATGGACTACAGACAACCGCCACAATGTACGGAGCAAACCCACTCCCCCTTACCAACACCGACTGCTTACATTCTCTTCAGCTAGCTTACAACCGCAACCTAGCATTACCGGTGCACACACCATAATTTTGTTTTCTGACATATTAAGAGAATGTACGATGTCTCATCTGTACACTGACGCCTTTAGAAGTTGCTTCAATCTTTTGTGGGGTTCTTTATGCACAATGATGTCACATTTTACCCGGGGAGCCCAAACTTTCAATCCTCTCTGTATATGTCCTTCATCATCAGAAAAAAAGCCACAATTTTATGAAAACAATCTGGGTTCTTCACACCTCCTGTCAGGCACTAATTCATCACAGCAGCTCAGTCATGCTTATTTGGTAACCTGTGTCAATTGACAGGGTTGGTCGTGCCTCAGGGTTTTTTTATTTTTTGCTCTGTGCATTGCCCTTGAGAGCCTTTTGCTTTGCTGCCAGAGAAACCCACTTGTCTAACAGCTGTGACCACCTGTGCAGCCATCTTTGCTGCAGTGCAAGGCTACGTTTGGCATGTGTATGCATGCGTGTCATCCTGCCAGAGCACAGCCACACTCCCAACACTTTTGCAGCAATGCAGGTGTAAAAGCAACAAACAACACTTTTTTGGCATTTCTTTTTTTTTTTATGCATCTTATTTTGAGGACTTCTAGCTTTTGTGTCTCGGCCAACTTTCCAGAAATGCTCGTGAGATGAAGGCTGAGCACTGCGGGGCATGTTTTAGAATCCGTTTGCAGTCATGTTGAAAATTTGCATGATGAGTGCATCTGGATACGCGTGTCTCTTGATGACAGCAGGCTGATTAAGCTGTTGAATAGTAATGAGCTAAGCCTGTCTGTCTGGCAGCTGCTTGGACAACCTCTTTTTCACAAGCAGTCCTCCCACACAAAGCAATAAACAAAACCCGTAAAACACACACCAGAAAAAAAAACAAGTGAGCCCACAAGAGCCATCAAATGATTATGTTTCTGTTCATGCTTAATCGTTCAGAAAGTTGTGTCACTGCAGAGGATAACCGGTGATGCATTAAGGAGGCGGATCATGGGAGAGCACACACTTAAGCTTGTGCGTCTTTGTTGTGTTTTCCTGTTGACGGTGACCGCCACTAATGGTTAAAGCTACGTACACGCCAGGTATTTGATGCTAAGAATACGTGTTCTTGGACGCAAGTTTAGCCCATAGTGTTAGACAGTGGACAAGCAGCAAAGAACTTTATCTTCTTCTTTTTCTAATGTTTACTAACCTATCTACATTAGAAGAGAGTTGGTGTGAAATGTTGAAGAGATACAAATCTCGTAAAATCTTCCTCTGATATATGAAAGACTCATATAGGTCATATAATGCCAGCCGGGCACAAACCGCAGTTATTCATTTCTCCTTTATGATTATATTTTTTAAGCGGTTGGAACTTACGTGAATTAAAAGGGACGCCATCTGTACATCACTACTAGATCAGAGTCCCTGATTGGGATTCCTGATTTGACCTGGTTTAACTGGCAACGAGCGTTCAATAGCTGCAGGTTTTATACAAACAGCCCAAAATTGGTTGTAGAAACTTCCGTAGCTACGTGTAAACGTGAGATTTTTGAACACCGAAGCCCAAAACGTGCATTTACGTTTGTCTACATAGACTTTTTATTGTAAGTGGCCGCTTGAATGCTATTTGCCGAGGGCGGCGTGAATGTAGCTGTAGTGATGCAACAGTTCACTTTCCCCACATTCCGGTTCAAACCTCAATTTTTGGTTAAATATACAATTTGTGTATTACTAAACACCAAAAACTTAAAAACTCGGAAAGATCCTTTTTTTAATTTACTAATAAGGGAGTAACAATGAAGCAGAAGCTTCCAGTTGGCTCATACAAAGCTAAAAAAAAACACAACAATAAATGCTGAATCCTTCATTACTTTAGCACAACCATTGTTTGACACGTCAAACGTCACATCAAGCATTCGATACGTTTCATTGACAGATCTCCCCGGACTTGCTGTCAAGAGTACAACTATGTTAACACCGCCCTCGGCAACGTGCATTCAAGCAGCCACTTCCAATGAGAAGTGCATGTAAACACACGTAAAAACGCTATTTTTAGACTTCTGTGTTCACAACTTGCGCGTTCGCGTTGCCAGTTTTTAACACCGTCTACGGGCTCTATGTACAAAATGCACGACCATTCAACACACGTTGCCAGTTAAACCAAGTCAAACGTTGATCAATCAGGGACTCAGATTTGGCAGTGATATATGGAGTGTCAACCATTTGAAAATTAGTCATGGAGGAGAAACTATTTTGTGTGAACACCATGGACTAAATGTGCATTCAAGGATATGTCTTTTTAATGTTCTTGAACGCGCGTCAAATGCCAGGTGTGAATGTACTCGGTCCAGTTGTCTTGTACAGTCGATTCCTTTGTAGTCAACATAGTGATATGTATTGACGATGCAATGATACATCTCTCCCACGTTTTAATTTGAAGGTGTAACATACACATATTTGGAACAAAAGAAACTTGGTTTTTAATTTCAAATTATGGCATCCCTAGCATATATAAAAAACAAAACTTCCAAGCATGTCATTTCCACTTTCTGGGGCAACATCACAGAAGTGGGCACTTTTCCTGCTCTTTATTTGTAAGCAAGGTCATGTGCACCCCTCAAGAGAGACATTCATATTCCCGCCTGACTTCCAAATATCTCCAGGGCAACAAGACCAATGTGTGCACATGGAGACTAATATGTCTGTGGCAGAAATCAGCAAGTTGTACGCATTGATTTTCTTAATCCTGTGTACAAATGGGATAAATAGTACCATATCTTATTTAGATATGTAACCCTTATTTTGCGCTAAAGTCTAATTTGACCCATTTTCACACTTTGAAATTGATTCATTTTGACCCAGAACAAGCCATAAGGGTTAGATTGAGCTATGGTACTTGAGATATGGAAAAAGCCCTTATATTGTGTTTGGGTCAAAATGGACCCATCATCAAGAGTAAAAATGGGTCGATTTTGACCCATTGTAAATATCTGATACAGATATGGTAAACATGTTTCTCTAGCCCTTATATTGAGTCCAGATCAAAATGAACCCGTTTTCAAGTGCGAAAATGGGCCCACTAATGTCAAACACATAGAAAGGTATGGTTGATCGGTCGCCTTACCTTGTTGATGTTCCCTTTCTGACATCACACATCATGCACTTAAAAGCCTCCGCCGTGTTCTTGTATGTGCACACGCTGCAGTCCCAAAACCCCTCGTCGGAGGAAGGCTTCAGTTGACGCTTCGGCCTATTTTAAAAGACAATAAATAGAAAGGAAAGGTAAAGAAAAGAAAGAAAGAACAGAAAAGGAGAACCGGGAAGCGAAAACATGTGAAAAGGAGGAGCGACGTCACTTCGGCTTTTATCCTGGAAGGATTTCGATGTTTGAAATGAAGATAAATCTATACATATTGCGGGGTTTTAAGGGGAGCTGTATCTGACACTGTAATTGTCGATGAGGTTTTAAGGCGCTCAAACACATGCAGTGAGGGAGAGGGAGAGAGACCTTAATGAAAAAAAGAAAAACGCATTCCCCCACCTTCTCCCCCTCCCCGAGCAACCGCTAATGTCCGCTCCCCTCCCCAGGCAAGAATATTTCGGACGCAGAGAGGCGGTAGTTACCTTGTGGGGCTCCTCTTGTCGCCCATGCCAGAGCAGGGTTTATCGGGAGAAGCTGAGACAAGCAGGAGTCCGGTTTTTGTCTATTATTTCAGGAAAGAAGCGATGCGCCGCGCCGCTCGGCTTCCAGCTGTCGTGGAAACTCCGCTTGGGAAATAGACACGTGACTCGGTCCGGCCAATCACCGTCCGGGTTATTTCCCGAGGACATTCCTCTTCATGAATCAATGCGGCGTTCACGTACGCACGGTAAAAATCCAACCTTTGTGTTTTTGTGCTTGGCGGCTGTTCAAATTATTTCTTTTTCTGACAGTGACAACTTACAACGCGCCAACTCTCACCCATGGATTTGTAGTGTGTGCAAATAAAAAATAATCCAACAAATTCAGGAAATGTAGTGATAAATATGAGAGGAGAAGCGTTCCACACAACGCAGCATGAATCTTCTGTTGTTGTTCACCATAACATGTCAAATTGGCATTTCACCAGTCACTAATGGGTTTTAAAGACCCTCTGATTAAAATTCAGTTTTTTGAGTTTCTAACATATTTTTGTGGCATTTTCTACTGACGGAAGACACGTGAAGAAAATTAAGCTCAAAATTTCATTTATGAGTATTTCTATATTCAAATTGTTGTAAATTAAGAGCAGAGGAAAAATGTAGAGCATATTAGTGACATAGTAAATACGGTGGGCGGGGCCTCAAGTTGCCTGCTCCTCTCCATTCTAAAGCATCCACAAGTGCGTCCTCATTTTCCTCATCCGACCTGGCATCTGGTGCCAAACTGTACAACTAGATAGCTAGCTGAAACTAACAAAAGATAGGGTAAATAGATGGATGACGGGAAGTGGGCTTAGACGGGGTCCCACCCACAACTTGTAGGCCAATTTCTAATGAACTCCGGCCGCTCTGTAGAAACTATGTTCGAGGAAACGGCACAGGTTTTTATAATTTTAGCTAAAAACTGCATAATTGTAATTAAAAGACCACAAGGAACGCTTTTACAATGATTCAAAAAATGACCAGAGAGGGACTTTAAACATGTAGCACCATAAATAAATGAGGAATAAAGACATAAAAAAATGATTGTGCTTATCCTTCTTCTATTTGAAACAACTTTCTGGTGATCTAACTGGTTATCTATGGGATGATAATAATACCCACTGCTTAGAACACAAATAATTTATGAAAATAGAAGGGTTATGACTTTACTTTGATATCTTTTTAAACAGTCATCAAAAAAACATCTACATTTTTTAAAAATGTTGTATTTCACTTGTCCCAAACAAGTAATAGCAAAGTATGTGTCATAACAATCTTAATCTTATAGTTTCCTACAAGTCTTAGGCTTTAAAACTTTAAATTTAAAAGAATTTACATTTATTTACTATCATATTTTAATTTTCCAAGAAGTCATGAAGCATTATCATTCAGAAATTGCAGCTAGATTGAGAAAATGGGAGAAAAAAGGTATGAAAATGGCGATTATTTTAGTCAAAGAAGCAAAGCAGGTTGACTCTTACTTTACAGTAAATAGATAAACTACAATTATATCCATAAAGCATTGCATCAAATAAATTTCCTCAACGCAACACGTTCAAACTATAACATCTACAACATGTTGATGTAAAAAAAAAGAAGAAACATTTGACATTCTATACAGAAAAAAACAGGTTTTCTAGTCACAAAGCTCCTCCTCATCACTAAAGTATGCACTCTTTTTGATCTTTGGTTTCTTGGAGTCGGAGGAAGTTGATCCATGAACATTGTCCTCTTCTGCTCGCCTCTTCTGCCTCTTCTCTTCTTCCTCAACATAGGCTTGCTGGAAAAGAAAAAAAAAAAGAAAATTAAGATCAGAAGTGAAAATTCTGAATAAAAACTGTAAGGAATGAAAGCAAAAATGTGCGAGAAATGAATGAATAAATAAAAGTTGAAAATACAAAACAGCAACTGTTACTAATAAAATTCATATTTTAGATTTAGATATTTAGATTTAGAGTTTTTTTGTATTCAATTTTCAACGTTTCAATAAATGATACACATTTTTAATATTTAAGTTTAAAAATATGTTTCTATAATATACTTTTTTTTTTTTGAAACTTCAGTCCTTTCAAGTTTAAAATACACATTTTTTCAAATTCATGTTTTTATTTTTCAGATTTTTGATATCTCCTTCAAGTTTAGAACGTGTGCTTTTGAGTTTAGAACTGTTTTTAAAATTTCTCTCTCTTTTTTTAAATTTTTTTATAAACAATCAGGTTTTTCACTCACTTTAAGCTGATCCTGACCCCACAGGTTTTTTTTAAACATAACAAGACCTGCATTTAGGACAATGATGTGAACATAGAAAAAGAAGAATTGGCAATTTTACCGGGCCACAATCACACACTCATGCTCACTCGGATTAGAGTAATCAATGGCGACCTGTCCAGAGTGTACCTCGCCTTAGCTTATTAGTATCCTGGTTAGGCTCCGGCAGCCCCTTGGCCCCGAAAGGGCCAAAACAGGTTTAGAAAATGGATGGATGGCAATTTTACACCAAAAAAAAAAACTAAAAAAGAAAAAAAAACACTCTCCAATTGACCTTTAATCTAATTAAGGAAGGTATATTAACTTTGAAATTGTGTGCAAAGAACATCAACAATTTCTCCCCAACAAACTGACATTAAAAACCAAAATGTGACTGAAAGTGGTTTGCAATGATGTCAGGTAAGGTGCAGCCTATAATAAAAGCATGCAATATAGAGTTAATATGAGGGGAAGCCTTCCATCCTCAACTTACTTTTTCCACTTTTCCAACAAAAGCTAATTTATCTTCTTGTGGATAAAAATCCACAGACCTGGCAGCGATATTACCTCAATACAGTAATTTTGTGTCCCTTCTTTTATTTTAATGGATGACAAAAACAGAAAATTACACTTAACTGCTTCTAGCAGGTCCTAAACTAAAAGATTAAAAGCATAAGATAGAAAACAAAGTGAAACAATGGATTTTTCTGGTTCGAACAAACACTGAGACAAACTGCACACACAATGTGATGTTAGTTTTTTTTCTAATATAACCATTAACTGCAACAATTAGAACTAATCTCCTTTGGAAAAATGTTTAATTTGTCATATTATTGCGAAAAAATCTCAGTCCACTCTTTCCAAGTTTATTTATTTTTGCCAAAAATGGTATTAAAATCATTTTAATCCTTAAAAACTCATGTAACATCAGTGTAATATCAAAAATATGTTCTGTGGTCCTCTTGGTCAGTGGTTTATTCCACATAATTTTATCTTTAAGGAAAAATAGGTCTGGGTTTCTTTGGGTTAATGGTATAAAACCAGCTCTCAGTCAAGTTGAGGCCTGGACTTCAAGTGTGCCCGCCTCCACAAATCAACAAAATAGACAGGCTCATTTCTGTAAAGAGACAAGTCTATGGGTGACATCTCAGGTATTTTCATGACAAGATCCTTATAACTGTGAATCTAGCCCTCCACATCGACATTTTGTGATTAAATCTTTTAAAATCTATACAAATGTTGTGCTTATTGTCCTTCATACTGGGAAAGTTTTCACAAAGATAAGGCTTTAAGAAAATATCCCAGCGGAACACCAAACAACTAATGATTTTTAAGGAAAAATCTTTGAATAAACAAAATCAAATCAAGCTCATGTGGTTTGTTGAAGTCTCTATAAGAGAACATTATGTATAATTTGATTTAAGCTAGTCTTTTAATAGTATTTCAATTCTGTTTTTTAATTGATAGTTTAATTCTAAGGTTTTATGTCAAGCTGATTTTTTGACAAGTTGTTTGGTGGTTATTACTCTGTAATCTGTTATTACCCACCTACAAAAATCCAGACCGGTAAATTGCCAAATCCTTTGCTTTCAAAAGAATTTACCATCAGTACAAAACATAGAGAACTTGATTTAAATCTCCCAAAAGGTAAGAACTACAGTTGCCCACTTTGGAGTCAAAGGTATCACCTGGCTGCTCCTCACCTTGTTCGTACCCATTATTTTTTCCCCATAATAGATAAAACCTAAGAATTGAAATACCTTCAATTAAATCAAAGCCTTAAATCAAATAAATAGCAATTTTCTATAATAGAGACTTAAACAAACTACACGTGGCTGATTTGAACTTAATTATTCAAATAATTTTCCTTAAAATTCATTATTCTTGGAGTACCTCAGGGATCTATACCTAAACCCTTATGTTTTTGAATGCTTTGCCAGTATGAAAGACACAAAATGTGTCAATCACAACGTAAAAACGAGTGATGTGTGATTCCTGTGTGTTCATACATACCTGAAAAGCTATCGCTTGACTTAAACTGTCTAAGGCTGGATCTTCTCCTTCCTCTTCACTTTCTTCATCTTCCTGACTAAACCAAAAATATCCATGTACTGTAAGACACACCATTATTGAAACAAAATTAATCTTTGTGTTAGCTAAAATACTTACAAGTGTTCAGGTTTTTGTGCTTTTTTCTTCTTTTTCTTTTCCTTTTTTTTCGGGGGCTCCCTTTCTCCAAGCATGTTTTTTGGACACGCGTAGCTCAGGTGTCCCACATCCTGGCAGATTAAATAAAAAAAGGTACAAATAGGAATTAAATTAAAAAAAGAGAAATGGAAACTACAGAAATAATTTAAAGACCCACTCGGATTTATTATGATTTATTTTCAATCATTTCAGTGGTCTGTTAATTATGATGCAGTTTTTAGACAAAATACAAAAACCTGTATTGTTTTTCAGGACGTAGTTTCTGTAAAGCAGTAGTAGTTTATTTGAAATTCACCTATAAAGTGTTGGTGGGACCACTGATGTGGAGCAAGCCCATCCCAACTTCCCATCACCCATCAATTTTTATGTCACAAATACGATCTTTTTCAAAGGATTTTTTTTTGTCTGCTCCTAATTCACGACGGTTTGAAAAGTAAATACTCAGAATTGCAATTTAAGCTCCACTTTCTTTGTGTCTTAATCATGAAAAAACTTTAATCGGAGTGAGTCTTTAAGGGCTATTTGACACATTTTAAGGATGCACTGACCCCACATTCATAACATTTGGACTTGTCAGTGTAGTTTCGACGTCTGATGAACTCAGTTGCCCGCCCGTTGTCGATGGCAATGCTAGCTTTAATTGTTCTTCCAAACAACTAGAAATAAAAAGAGACAATTTTCATCATACACTTTGTGTATGTTTAAGGGGGAGAAACTGCACATTTTAGTGGTTTTTGAAACCCTTAATTTAGCATCTTACTTGTTTGTTGTTGATTGCCCTTGCACAATTATGTGCAGATTCCCTATCGAGGAAAAGCACAAAGGCGACTCCTTTGCTTTGCCGAGTGTCTTTATCTTTCACAATGGTAACCCTGATGAGAAAAGGACAAACAATAAATCATGTTAATATAAAAAAAATCTGATTAATCACACTTTTGGATTGTGATTAATCACATATAATCATGTTTTTCTAATTTTTTTTAACAAAAAAATGGTCAGAGAGAACATGTCTGAAATGTTTCATTTGTTAAGTGTTAACTCACATATCCCAGAAATGTAATTTGTGTGCACAAAACACATCAACAGTAAGATAAGCAGAACTCTAAGGAACTGTTAATACTTTTACTTCTGCAGTATAACTCCATGAAAACAAATATGCTGATATACAGCCATTGGCAAAAACGTTGTATTTCTGCACTTTAATGGTCCAGGTGAATAGCTGATTGGCTACTGGATGTTCATGCGCAATTAAAAAAAGTAGTCCCGGTCACATAGCCCAAATGTTCTGTTTCACTGCGCAGGATAAAAAAAAAAAAACGTTTTGGTTCATCTTCTGGACAAAAACAAGCAATAACAGGTGACCTTTCTCTCTTAACTGATGCTTTATTGAACCCATCGTGACGATCAGCACATATATCCCTTTCCTTTGACGCTGCAGTCAAGGTCAGTGACGCTTTCTCACGTTACTGTGACAACAGGCTGCACCACCAATCAAATAGTCCGCTTTTTGTGAGCAACCGATAAATATCACAAGCATAATGTACTAAAACTCGATTGAATATTTTTTTCTTATGTCAGTGACCATGGTATAGGTGCCAGACAAAGAGCCTGTTTTCAAAAATTAACGCCCGCTGTGGACCCTTGAACCACCTGATGCAAAGCGAAAGATAAGTGCTTCTGGCATATAATTAATCTGCTTTAATTAATATTAACATGTTAATTTATTTTAATTAATAGTGTGTGTTAATGTTGACAGACCCAGAGAACTTTTATATTGTATTCTTGAATTTACTTAACAAAAAACATGTTAACAAAAAAAGAAAAATACTTACTTTACAACCTTTCCATACTTTGTGAAGAGCTAAATAACAGGAAAGAGTTTCAGTATAACAGCAACTTGGAGAATCGTTGGTAAAATTTGACTTTTTGTATTTAGTTTAACAAAAATTAGGGAAAAAACTACACTCGTGGAGGCATATTTTATAATGCTAAAACTGTGAAGATGGTTGTACCTTGTGCAGATCATTGTTGGTCAGAGAGAATGGCAGGTTTGACACATACACTGTGCTTTTGCTTGGTGCTAATCCGCCGCTCATACTTGGCACAAATAGCACTCTAGAGGGGGGGGAAAAGTACAGTAAATAAACCAAAATAGACATACACACAGACCACAGTGTCAGTTTGAGCAAATGCTATTGCTACTATTAAAAATGTCGGTTTAAGCATAAAAAACACTTCATAGATCACTTACCGACCAAGCAAATTTGATTTATGCCTTCAAATATAATGAGTTTATGTTTTTGGGCGAAGTTTAAAATCCAAAGCACATCAACAAACGACTACCCTGTGCGTCGCAGATTGATGACGTAACGACGTTTTGTATATAGCTCTTACTCCCGTAGCTAACAGGCTACGCTAGGCTAACAAAACGAGTGTGGACGGTAAGAAAACATCACTTCTTTGCTCGTCTTTTTAAAAATGCACATTTGGCTACGAGGTTTTCTCGGTAAACATTCTTATGTATCAGTAACATTTAGCAGAAAAAAACAAAAATTCTTTACGTTAAGGAAAACGTGCAGGTAGTTGCTGCATTGACGTTTCTTAACTTGCTAGCTAATGCAGCCCTGCATTCTGAATGGATCTCGTTGAACATTTTCTGACACCGGAAAAACCGTGCTTTATTGCTGGTACAGCATCAAAATAACTGATTTTATGCATATATACGCTCTAACTGGTGGTGCAGAAGAACTTCAGCTGTGTTACCTGCACGATAGCACTATGAAGCAGAACACAGCACCTATAGCTTCGTTGCATAGTTTGAAATAACTTCTTGAAATGAGACGTTTTTCATCTCACATTAATATTGTTTTTTTTTATCATTATTAATGGAACATTTTTACAACAATAATGTTTAAAATCTCTTTGCAGATTGTTTTCCAGGGCTCTTACAGATTTTCTCCAAAAGTAAGTAAGTATAAACGTGCGTTAGTCTGGAACAATGCTTTCCTAAACTTGATACTTGATAAAACAAACAAAAAAAAAAAACTGTAGGCAATTATTTTAACATGCAGTCATGCATTTACATTGTTGTCTAGTGTACTTTTTAAATTCTTTTTTACCCAAACATCACAGACGCAATGGGAGAAACTCTTAAACTTAGTCCCTTGAAGAAATACCAAAAAATAGGTCATAATAAATAAATAAATATGCATATTTGTTTGTACAAAAAAATTAAAAAGATTTTAAGTCGTATTTGTTTTCTTTGCTTTAACCATCCAAATGCCACATTTGACACTGCTTCCATTCATTTTCTTAACCCGCTTTGTCCCCTTTTGGGGTCACTGGGTTGCTGGAGCCTGTCCTGGCTAGTGTTGGGTCACGGTATTCATACTGCTCAAATGTTAAAAATAGATTGTTGCCAAAAACACATATTGTCTTTGTTTAAAACATAAAATTGAACCGTAATCTCAGCAGTGTGGATATCTTTAAAATAAAACGAGTGGAAAGACCTGAATTAAAAAAAATGAAGAGAATTTCTTTAAAGATGTAAACCTATAGAATAGATTAATTCAAAGGATCAATTTCATACTTTTTCCCTCAATCACTCAGCTTAGATGGCTGGCCAGATCTATGGATCTAGATCTAAATCATGTCCAATCCACTGGGTTTCCCACAGGTTGGCTTCAATGAACCAACATTTGAAACATTTTAACACTCGTCATTGGAAACAGAATAAACCTCAGCTACCTTTGGAGCTTCACAACAATGGCTGTCAATACTTCTGTACATATCATTTTTCAGGTTTTTTATTTTTAATAAATTTGCAACCATTTAAAGAAAAAAACTTTTTCGAAATTGTCATTATGAGGTGTTTTTCAAAGCTTTTTACAGGAAAAAAACAGATTTAATCCATTTTGAAATAAGGCTGTGACATCATAAAATGTGGAAGAAGTGACGCGCTGTGAATACTTTCCGGAGACACTGTACATTTGTTGTGCATATGCATCAGTTTTAAAACTTAACCCGTAAGAACCCATAGTGACAACAGCGTAACAGAAAAAACGTAAGAAATGTGTTATGTTGTCCACTTAGTCCGTGTTATATCCCACTTAATTTTCCTTTTGGGAAAATGGGTTGAAAATATGTCTGTCCATTTAATTCTTTTAAAGCTGGTATTGAATTAAATTAGAACTTGTTTTACTTTTAAAAAAATTGTCCAGCAGGAAATGTACTTACATTTTGTGCAAACTGTTCCTATTTTGTATTTTTAATGGATTTTTCAAATTATTTCTCCTCTGCAGTGACATACAGGAGGGAAAGAAGTATACGAGAAGTGTACGATGAACGCTTTTTACCAGAAAGACCAGTAAGTAAACTGTTTACTAGTAAAAATGGAATGTTTTAATACAAAAATCTTTTAGCACAGATTGTTCCACATTGTCATAAAGAAATGATTGTTTTAACATTTAATATTTGAGCTAACCATCCAAACATGTAGACTTAATTGCTGTGGAAATATAACCCAAAATGTGAATGTATGTGGATGCCAGGTCTTAAGAGGTTTAAGTAAAATCCTTCCATTGTGCTCTCCTTCACAGGGTCCATATCCCAGGGTAGCAGGTGGGATCGAGAGAAGGGGTCCTTTTGGCAGGCCAGAGGACGACTATTCGACTAGTCGTGGTGGGTACGATTATGAAGGAGGGCCCCGTTTTTATCCAAATGGAGGGGGCCCCAGGGGTTATCATGAAGATCAGAGAGGCTACCAAGGAGATGGCCCACATTTCCCAGCAGAACGCAGAGGCGTTCCTCCATCGAGGAGGGTAAAAACAGCAACGTCTCTGGTTTTTCTTTTACTTTACTTGAATTTAATTAATTTGCTATTTATTTGGGCTTTTGTCTCTCTTAGTCTGCTTGTAATTTTCTTTAAAATGTTATTTTTTTTTATGAAGGAGGAGTATCCTTACAGAGGGACAAGAGAGGACCCCCACACAGGACGGCCCATGGAGTTTAGGTAATCTTCTAACAAAAGTGAAAGTTCATTTGGTTTATGTTTTAAGACTCCAGTGATCTTTTGATCTGTTGTTAGTGGATTTTTTATCAAGCTCCACATTTTACTCCTGAGGTTTTTTTAAGCGCTTGTGTGGTCTGACTTTTAGCTCCAGTGTTTACTGGAACTCTTCAACCGTTTTTGCATTTTACGTAATTCCAGCAGAGAAAAGCAGCTCTGCTTTGATAAGAAACACTTTGTTAGTAACATGTTGCTTATCGGTTCAAAGCTGAAATAAAGAGTCATGTTTCTTCACAATCAGCTGATTCATGTTGATCAAACGATCAGAGAAAGAATATGTCAATGAGCGAGTCTTATTTTCATTGTTAAAGGCTTAAAAATGCAGTAAGAGTTCATTAGCATTGAAAATAAAATATTTTAGTTCAAGGTTTTGCTTTTGTATAATCCAGGGGTGAAAAGTGGTGCTTCACACAAGACAGGAGTTGACCCTCTGACCTTTGGTGAATGCAAAAGAAAGTGAAAATTACTTTTTGGGAATATTAATGTATTTAGAAACCAGTTGTGCTTGTATATGTCTTTAAATTTTGTTTCTATTATGATTTGAATTTTGTTTGTTCTGGTTAATAAGGAGGATTAGTAACAATAAATTCCTTCCATTTGTGTATTTTACAGTTTCAATTGTTGTCCAATAGTTTTGTGTGTCTTAACTGCAAATGTACTTGTTTTTATTTTTATGTTTTTGTGTCTGCAGTGCTCGTGCACCACCACCTCATAGTGTTCGAAATCAGGGCATCTATCCAGCCCCCAGGTCGCTCCCTGAAAGTGGGGAAGACACGTTAGTGCAGGCCATCCGCAACCTAGACAGAGGGTATGGAAGAAGTTCAAATATAAGCATTTATATTCACTGCTCAAAAGAATAAAGGGAACAAAAACACACTCTGTAGGGCTGGGCTATCAAACGATAGCTATCGATATCGTGATCGTCATTTTTCTCTATAGTAAAATGTTATATATTCATGGTTCATTCATAAAAACATTATTTTCTAAATAATAACAATTGAATCCACTGTTGTAGCAGCGTCTGTGTAGCATAACAGAGTCTGCGTTACACTGAAAACTGTGACCTGTCAGATGTGCTCAATCCTCCCGCCTCCTTAAAGCTGCAGCTTCAATGTCAATAATAATAATAACCCAAAATGTTATAGTTTTCAGGTGTTTTTTGTTATGATATAAAATATGTGATCCTTTGGAGGCAGCATTTGGAAATCTCCTTTCCCATCACTTTTTAATTTTAGTTTACAGTTAGATGACAATGAAGATGTGTTCATATTATTTATGAATTACTTTTATGCAATTTCATTTTCCTGAAAAAAAAAAAAAGAAAATCTTCATAGACGTAAAATGCGTAAGGTATTTCTGTGTAAAATAGTTTGGTTGGTAGATTTTTTTATCATATGTCTAACTTGGCCAGTGTTTCACAAAGGAAATTTCAGCCCCTGTTTGGAGGCATTTTAGTTATTCAAAATCAATGCAAATTGTGCAGATCGCATGTTCCTTCTAATACTGGAAATACTACCAACCTTTTTATCACCTGAAGCAGTGCCACCAAGCATGCTCAATCTTAGACTGAAATAAACTATAATTCCCAGAAAAAAACAACAAAGTTAAGACCATCACAGTAGCAACAGTCTAAACTACCAGAAGAAATTCAGAGAATTTGTTTTTAGTTCCTATCTTCTTCACAGGATGTTGACAAAAATGTTTGTCAAATTTAATGTTTGTTCTGTAAAACTTGAAAACATTAGAATTTATTTGTAGAATAAAGGCTTTATTTTATGGAACTGATCAAGCAGTTTAGTGTTCTGTTTTATTTATGCTCTCTTTGAAACTTGAAAGCTTTTGCTTTAATTTCAGTTTAGTTTGTAATATTTAAGCCTCTTTTTTTAGTTTTCTGTGGGAAAATCTGTTGCATCTTGTTGCTTCAGTGCATCTGTTATGTTTAAAGTATGATAGGAAATAAATGTTTAAAGCTAAACAACTTGCTGATGATTACACATTTCTCAAATGAGCCACAGATCATACATTTTAAACTAATATAGTCATTTAGTTTATATAGTGATATATATTGTTATCGCCTGATATAAAAAACAAATTGTGAAATAAAAGAAAATTCTCTATCGCCCAGCCCTGTCTATACCTGAACATGTGAAATATTCTTTTTAAATGCTTTATTCGTCACATAGTTGCATGTGCTGACAATGCAACCACATAAAAATGGTTAATGGAAATTAAATGTATGAGCCTATGGAGGTCTGGATGTGGAATCATACACTAAATGAAAGTGGAAAACACACGACAGGCTGATCCAACTAGGAGGTATAATCAAAATGAGGCTCAGTAGTGGGTGTGGCCTTCGTATGACCTTCCTGCAACACCTGCATGTGCTTCTGATGAGGCAGTAGACGGTCTCCTCTCACACCTGGACCAAAAGTATCCACCAACTCCTGGACAGTCTGTTGTGCAACCTGGAGTTGGTGGATAATCTGAGAGATGATATCCTACAGGGTGCCAGTGGTGAATTTGCCAGTCTTTGTGTTCTCTAGCAAGCAGTTGTAAGCACAACTCCCGCCTGTTGACGTCGGGCCCTCGTACCACCTTCATGGAGTCTGGTTCCAACAGTTTGATCAGACACATTTGTGGCTGCTGAAGGTCATGCTGCAGGGCGCCGGGAGCGTTCTTCCTGTTTTTCCTTGCAGAAAGGAGGAGGTTGTGGTCCTGATGCAGGGTTGATGCCCTCCTCCACATCTCCTGATGTACTGGCCTGTCTCCTGGTAGCGCCTCTATGCTCTGCACACAACGCTGTGACAACACTGTCAGCATTCAAAAGTCCCCAAAACATAAGAAGGGAAGTTGTTTGAGGTCACCACTTGCAGAACCACTCCTTTATTGGAGGTGTCAGTCAGTGTTGCTTCCTGATTGGACAGTTTGATGACACAGAAGTGTGACTTGCATGGAGTAACATGAGTTGTTTAAGTGCTCCCTTAAATTTTTTTGAGCAGTGTATTTTGTTTTAGTCATGTTATGTAATCTGTGTTGTCTTTTGAAAGGCTACATCCAAATTAGCTTGTTCCTCTTGATAATTAAGATGGGAAAAAAAATGTTTGGATTTATTGGAATGTTAGTTTGGTGAGATTCCTCTCTTTAAACTTCCTGCTGTTGTTTCCAGGGAGGACAGGGACCCCTACAGGAGAAAGGCTGCACTGTTCCCTCCCATCAGGGAGCGTTCCCCCACTCGCCGGGAGGTGGCCCGCTCCCCCCACAGCCGCTCTGGCTCCAGCGTAAGCAGTAGAGGATACTCGCCGGACAGAGCCAAGAGTCTACCTTTTCCCTCGCAGCAAAGCAAGAGTACGTTTGCCTCTAACTGAGAAAAGATGTCAAAACAAATTCATGAGTGACATGTGTTTAAACTGTTTTTGTATTTTTATTTTGTAATTAATTCACTGACAGTCTAATTAGGGATATGCTTTTATTTTTACGTTTTGTTCTCTTATTTTGAAGGTTTTTAGAGCAAATGTTTCAACCAAAATATTTTCACATTTCATAATTAAAAATAAATGTCAATCTAAAGACAAGTTTAGCCCCAAAATGTATAATGTTTCATTACTGATCTGACTGATTGGCTTTTCAGGTGTGGACGGTCCAGAAGGTCATGCCAGTGTTTCTGAACACCTCTGGGGGGCGATGTTTCCTCAGCAGAGTGGACATGACACTTTGGGTCTGTACTCTCTGGCATGTAAACGAGCTTCAACTTGGGTGACGCCCTCTGCTGCATCCTTGTCATGTTGACCAGAGAAGGATGTAAAAACAAAACAAAAAATGCTAAAATGAATTTTTAGGACATAAGCACAACACAAGATTTGAGATAATTTCACTCAATTTGAAACAAGTACCGGTAGTGTTTTTTTTGTTCTGATTCCATGTTTTCACCCAGGTTTGAAGTAAGTTTTTTTTCTTTCCTTAACTTAATATTCAATTTTTCCCTGTTATTGAGATAAATTACCACTTTTTATGTCTTTTTTTGTTGGTGTTCTTTTAATCTGTGCTCATTTTTTTCATTGTTTTTCTACTTTTTGTATTGCATAGCAGACACAAATTCAAAGATTTTGCTGCAAAATACATTTAAGGTGCTAAAGTACCTCATTGCATGCTCCTGGTTTCCTCTAGATACTCAGAGTTGCCATTTTTCCACCCATTTTTGAGTCATCATTCGTTTATGGTTGGTTTAAATTTTTAAATATCAACACCCTGATAACTCTGTAAGACTCATTATATCAAATAATAGACAAAAAATAATTGTATTTGCGATTAAAATATTTTAAAACCATTTAATTAAATCCAGACATAAAATTGCTTTATCATTTTTTATGAATAGATACTATCAATTATGCTACATTTGGTGAATTTTAAACAATTCTAGTTTAAGATGTAGAAATATTGACATGAGTGTTCAGGGAGAACAGCCTCTTATTTATCGACTGTCTCAAATTGAATCCACACATTTTTAACATGCTGTAACTATATTGTATATATTATAAGTAATCTTTATAAACAAATTTTGCTTTCTTTCAGTATAGTAAGTAAAAAACACAAAACGATTTACAGAGCAAATAACAATAGATGAATTATTCTCACCATAAAGTTTTAAAAAATTAGCCAAACCTTCTTTAACTGAGGGGTACCAACAATTTTGTCCACGTGTGTAGATGTGTTTGTGCCTATTTAAATGCGGGAGAATTAGACTGATGCCTTTCAGGGTTTTTTTTTTAAACGAATATAGCCATTTAACCTGGTTCTGATTATCTGAATTCAGCATGTTTTAGTAATGTAAAGCTACTAAGACAGAATTTGCTGTATAAAAAGCAGGAAAATAGACTCCAGTTTGACACTAAATGTCTCTGTCAAATTTTTCTGTACAGTCTTTATTATTATTCATCTATTAGTAAAAGAAAACCTTCAATTCATGTTGAAAAAAACTAAAAATAACAGTTGAATGTACAGTTGATATACACAGTCCATGTATATTACGTTTTAATTGCTCTAGTAAAGATCTTGTACAGAATTTAAATGGCAGTCATTTTATTTGACATTTAAATCATCACTTTCTCCTAAAATGTGATACTTTAGGAACAAATGGAGCTTTATGTTACATAGAGTGGTTCCTGCATTGGGCGCTTTAACTTGATGTTTCTCAGTACAAACCAGTTAAAGCAATTCAAGGTGACACTTAGAGGATTTGTTTCAGATATATGTGCACGCGTCGGCTCGTGCTTCTGTGTGCTGCTTTGTCAGGCCTCGTAAAGATGCCACCAGCACATGCATGAAAGTCAACGGCGCGGGTGTAGAGTGTCTGATGGATTTTCCCAAAGCCCACGCTTCCACTTTGGTGTGCTTTCCTTTCAATTCCCTTTTTTTTTTTTGTGTGCATTGGCTCTCGTTTACCGTTGAAGTTGAGAGCTGAATGTGGCGGCAGGGTTTTCGTTATTGATGGCTGAGAAAATGAGCAACCAGTGGGTGGGAAGGGGGGAGGGGGGGTCTGCCATTCCCTTAGACTGTATAAGAAAACTGGACTGTGTAGTCTGGCATCACTCCTAAAAAAGGCTTACTTACGGGTCCATTTTTTAAGCGGATGCTGCCATATTGAAGTCAGACGTCGTCAATAAGGAGTAATCGGTCTAAGCCGGTCTGAGTCACTGTTTCTATGGAAACCACCATCGCCAATCATGGAGTGAGCTTGTTGGAAGTCTACATCATCTGTGAAATCTGTGAAACTTTTCAAACATTAGTCATAAAACCGCTTACTATTATTGAGACGTCTGATTGGCCATTTTATAACTTTAAAAAATGAAAAAAAACTAGGATTAACTAAATAATGTTAAAGACCCACTCCTATGGAAAATTGTGTTTTTGGCGTTTTCTGATGAGAACGTATATTAAGAAAATTGAGCTTTGAATTGCTTTTCTAAGTAGTTCTTTATTTAAATCATAAAATCAGGAGCAAATGCAAAAAGTGCCATTTGAAAAAGATCGTATTTGTAACATAGAAAATGCAACGGACAGGCCACAAGCTCCCTGCTCCGTTCCATTCTGCTGCAGTCATTTGTAGACAAACAGATCCATGTACGTCTTCGTTTTCTTTGTCCAACCTGGCATCTGGCTCAAAACTGTACGACTGGGTACCTCCGATATTTGCTCGTCATTTTTGTTGGACCTGTAATGTTAGCTTGGGGGTGTAAGGAGTAGTAAGCTAGTGAGAGAGCACGTAAACGCAGAGCTCTCAGCAACAGGAACAGAAAGGGGTTTCCGCCCACAACTCAAAGGTGTGGAAGCTCCCTTCTTGCTGCTCTGTAGAAACTATGTCCCAGAAAACCACACAGGTTTTTCAATTTTGGCTAAAAATGGCATCATCATGATGAAAAAACCACTGGGAATGCTTTGAAAATAGATGGAAAAATGATCAGAGTGGACTTAGGTATTAGAGAAGGAATGCTTACTCTGACAAATAGAATGACTGAGTCATAGTTGTTTATTTCTCAATAGAAGTCTGTTGGATCTTGGGTTCTTGGAACCAGCAGTTACTTCCCTTTTGGGATGTGAAAGGGGAGGGATCACTCAGTCCAGTTCTGGTATACGGTTTAATGGCTAAAACCAACCATTTGATAGTGGTCATTACCTTCTTACTCTTTTTCTTTACTAATTCTCTTCTTAAATCCTGCGCTATACCTCATTTTCTCATGTTTTTCTTCATCAAAAGATCAAATCTGTCCCTAATTCATGTCACAGTGTTTCATCTTTTCGCTTTTTATGATTGTAGACAAAATTCCTGGCCTGTCACGGGAAGGATCCCCAAACAGCACGACGTTAACCAAGGTAAGCTCAAGCCGTTTCCGTATCCCAAACCTCGTTTGTTCATCTCGACATTGTGTTTGGTTTGGTCGGCCTCTGTCTTTGTCATCCCGCAGCAGAAAGCATCTGGAACTTCTTAAATCTTTCTTATAAGCATTCAGAGCATGTTAATGGGTTTTAAAGCGACGCTCGCACACGCCGCTCAAAAGCCAGGAGGCCCAAGCGTTGTTTACCTGCACTGTAAGCAGACTTCAGTCACAAGGACTCCTAATGGCTCAGAGAGAAGGGGTCAAGTGTTGGCGATTGTTAAAATACTTTTAGCGCCGAATGTGGACATTTCCTGAGCGATTTGCAAAGAGCAGTTTGTTTTGCTGATGCCATCCATCTTCAGCTGCGCCGGGTGGGAGTGTAAATGGAATCAGATGTGATTAGGAGCGCTGTGTCTGGCTGCGGCCACCCAGAAGCGTCAGGTCAGTCAGTAGCCAGAGTCATGACTTTATCACATGATCTTCACCGCAGAGCCGATGGAAGTCCCTGCGGAGTTCGCTGGGAGTTGTTGACGCTGTTTACGCTGAACAGTTGCTGCCTTTTGCAGATTAAGAAAATCCGTCTGTTGGGTATCTTAGGGCTTGAGGCCCGTCATAAAAAAGTAAAGTTTTGGACCTGTAGTTTGTAGACAATCACAGACTACTTTGCTTTTATTCTTTCTTCTTTAGAGCTTTTTAATGAAACTGACTCGACTTGCTGACTCAGAAGAGATTAACGTTGGAATATTATGTTCTTTTTCTTACAAGTTGATTAAAAGGGCTTTAAATCTTGGTCTGGGTGAATACTAGGTTCTGATTGGTTGCAGGGTGTCCATTAAAGTGTCCATTAAGTATTGGTCACATACCTGAATGTTTATTGAGCTAAACAGAAGATGGTAACTAGAGCAACTGAAACTCAGAACATTTGTTATTCCACTGTTTATCAAACAAGAAGACAGGAGAAGTTTCCTTTTATCTATTTGGTGAATTTAATCATTTAGAAGATTGGGATGAAGCAGAAGACAAAAATAATGGCGATGAGACTTCAAGAGGTGACACCGGGGGAATTGAACAATTTAAACTTAGTTTCTTTAAAACAAACTTTTGCTTCATCATCTAAACCCAAACTAGCGGAAAGAGGTGAACTTTCCTTCTGAAATGATGCTTTTAGAAGTAAAAAAACAAAAAACAATTCACTGTTCAAATCACAGACGGGTATTTTGTCCCAAATGTAAAATTAGTAAAAGAACATTCAGCAGAACAGCTGTGAACATTCGCCCACTGTTGCAGAGCAAGGTCAGTGCAAGCTCTGTAGCTGTTACCATGACAACACATTGCACCGCTCATTAAATCGTCGAGTTTTTTTGTGAAAAACTGTTTAAATCTCAAAAATAGCAAGGTTATCGTATGAATATTTGATTTAATACGTATTCTCTTTGTAAATGACCATGGTATAATACTCTTTGATGTGTTCATTGTTGGAAATTCATGGCAGAAGCAACCGTCCGATGGTTCAGGCTTTCGCTTTGTCCATTAATTTCTGATAATGAACACCTAGTTGGGCATTATTCTTTACTTAAACCACCAAACACAAAATCAACAGCTTATAAGATGTTTTTTCATTATGGTGGATTTTTACGATTTTTAAGTTTTACGATTTTAGATTTGAAGTTGCTGCTTACGTTATTTTATTTGTATGTGTTGAAGGGAAAAATGGTTTTGTTACTTAACTTTGTAAAGTTTAGTAACCATTCATACCATTGAACTTCATCAATTTCCCTCCTGTTAAACTTTTATCAATAGAAGGATGAATTTTCACATTAAAATGAACAAAAGAGATTTTTGTCAATAAAAAAATATTGGTTTTAAAAATATGATGTACAGATGTTGATATTTTTTAATTGTTTTGGTGAATATTTATACATGAGGTTAATCATTCTTCTCCCTTCTTTAAACGATACAAAGATTAATGTAAATAAAGGACACTGTAAGCCTGAAACAAGTGGCTCAGAAACAAATAAAAGTGAGCTTTAAACACGAGGAATGATGCAGTGATACAAGCTGTAAACACCTCTCCATCAAACGTGCGTTTTTCTTCAAGCCGTTCTTCACCACACGGCCAGAAACCGCGATGAAAGTCAAAAATGAGCTCCACCCCCACAGATGCGCATGCTCTCTGCAGCCCCCCGCTGCTGCGTTTGATACAGCCTTTTTCCGCATTGTTCTCTCTTTCGGGAGCCACTGACTCGTAACCCTGACCGAGATGAAAGGCCCCAGCGAAGCTCCCACTAATGGCTCTGGTCGCCGCCTGCTGTGGAGGTTCAACAAACGTAGGCTTCCTGGAGCCATCCCAGTCTAAAGAAGGTTAACGGGGGAAGGACAGGGGGACTGTGGCCATGTGCCAGCGCGCTCTCTGGACAACAGAGAGCCGTCCTACAGCAAAATTAAGGTCACCGGCTTCAGAGCAGCAAAACAAATTCCTGCAATTCACAGTTCAACATTTCAGCAACCATGATGAGAGCTGAGGTGCTTGTTGTGAAGCCTGAAGATAACTGATTGCCTGGGTTGGTTCATTTCCCTTAGTGTAGGGATTCCCTTCATACTTTAAAGCAAAGATGGGCTGCAGGAATGTCTAATTCTTCTTCCTAATTATTAGCAAAGACCGATGCTTTGTGGGACTGTAAATGTCAACCAATATAATTTTCTTAAGCTTCTTCCACACGACCCTCAGAAACGCACTTCCAAGCAACAACTTTCAATGAAAAGTCTATGTAAATGTGTGTGTTTATGCACGTTTCGGGCTTCCACGTTCAAAACTTTTGCGTTCCTGTGTTTTAAGCTGCGCAAGTTTTGAAGTCTGTTCAGGCTCTACGAACAAAATGTGTTGCCATTGAACGCACATTCAAAGTTAAGCCAGTTAAACTTTGACCGATGAAGGACTCAGATTTAGTATTAAGGTGATGGGTAACGTCCCTTTTAATTCTCATAGTTGCCAACCGTTTTTAATTGATCATGAAGGAGAAATTAATAATTGCGGTTTGTGCCCGGGTGGAATTATGGGACTGTCTTTCAAATATTACAATAGGGCTGTGAGAGAAAAAGCCTGGAGGAAGATTCACCAGATTTGTACGGCTACGACATCCTGCACCAAGCCTCTTCCAACTGCTGGGATATGCGCTCGTGTTGGGGAGTTCAGTCCAGTGTGAACACCATATGCTAAAAGCATGTTGAAGAACCTGCATTCAGTGCATTCTTGAACACACATTACAATGGGATGTGACATAACATTAGATATATTTCACAGCACAATAAATACACACTAAGACAAAAAGAAAAAAACGTTCAATAAAGGGATTTTTAAAAACTAATTTACAGTTAAATCGACATATTTCCTCATTCCATAGAGTGGACTGATGTCTCTGGGTTCTTGGCATTCTTTATTTAGTCCAGTTAGTGGAAAACGTCTCTGCCCAGCTTTGAATTGACAACATTTCCAGGTTGAACCGTGGCCGGCCAGCTGAAATGAAAGATTCTGACAGGGATATTTTTCCTTTTTCAAATGAGGCGAAGGAGGATGGAGACTGCCAAACCTGATCTCTCCTACAAGCTTCTACATGGGGACTTATCCCAAGCGTGGCTTCAGGCAGTGGGGTGGATAGGAAGGAATAATTGGATGATTCTTTTATGAGTTGTGCTTTTTTTTTTTTTTTTTTATTTTGGACTACATTCTGGCCTTGTGATGTACCATCATCTGTAATCTTGAGTCAGTCATGTAGGGATGTGAAGTGACTAAGTGTGTGGCCTGTTTCCTGTTCTTGTAGGGGTGGACTTTAGTCACAGTCAGGCAGCTCTGCCTCCCGCCCGTGGAATCAAGAAATGAGCAAAAGAAATGGATCAGTGGTCCAAGATGGCCTGATTTCTTGGAACCCTTGTAACGTGGCATCTTTTGAGTTTGCAGATGTCTTGTAATGTAGACTCTGGCTATACACAAATTCTGTCAGTGTTCCCAAACCCCTAAAACACTATAAAGTGCAGAACTATCTAGTGCCTTGGATTTTATAAATATTTGGTCACGTGCTCACAATTTTATTTATGCCACAAGAAGATGTTAAAAACATAATTTTCATTGGAGTGAGTCTTCAAACAGCAAAGATGATTTAACCCATTCCCCAGATTGTCGAATTGTAGATTTGGACATCCTGAAATCATGGCGAACGCCCTATATAGTGCACGAATGAGTGAGTAGGGAATGATGTCGTATACAACCGCTGTATGTGAATCTATAGCTGAAGTATCTACTAGTTTGCTTCCACCAAATCACACAGCGCTAACTTTGTGTAGAGCTAAAATAAGCCACGCTTCCTCCTTAAGTGCGCTTCATCAATCCCATCTTTTACATAACGGTGGTAGAGAGGCCATGGGTCGGGTCAGAAGGATAGACTGATGTTCAAGTGCGAACTACTGACTCACATTCTACAGTAGCTCACAAAAGTGAGTGCACCCTTCACATTTCTGTATAGGTATTTATTTATATCTTTTCATGAGACAACACTGCGGAAATGACTCTTTAACTCAACGAAAAGTAGTCAGTGTTCATCTTGTATAGCAGTGAAAAGGTACTTTTCCTTCAAAGTAGTTCCTTATACAGGCATTAATCACCTAACACCTGGAAACAACAGTGAGTACATCCCTAAGGGAAAATATTTGGTGTGTCCACCATTATTGTAAATATTTATTTATATGTAATATCTACAGAAATGGGAAGGGTTTACTCACTTTTGTGAGATACTGTGTATATTACTCTCTTCCTCGAGTATTTTATCATCTGTCAGCTTTTCTCCATGTTTGTCGTTCACAGTTGTGGTGCTTTTTACATCTGTCACACTTCGTTTTGAGTCTTTCTGTTTCTTCCTTTCTGCCCTTCCAGGAGGACGGCCATCCTCCAGACGTGGAAAAAGAAGAGCCAGCTGCGGCTTCGGTTGTGGAGGAGAACAAGTCGACGGACAACTTTCAGGAGAGGCGGGCCTCGGCCATCTCAGCCAAAGCTCAGGAGATAGAGAAGGTAAGAACTCTGTACAAAACTAGCTGGAAATAATGAAGCATTAAAAACAAGGTGGGAATTTTGGCTTTCACTCCTTAAAAAATGCATATATTAATAGTTTTACAATTCTACTTCTAATAAATTTGGAAAAATTGAGCTTTTTCTAGGGATTTTGTGAAAACTGGAATGGTTTATGCATAGGCATTCCGTCTTCCATATGCTGGCAATTCTTAAAAACCTAATTATGTTCCAAACAAAGCTAAAAAACAAACTTAAATCTATTGAAATGGCAGTTTTTTTCATTTTGAATGAATGCACTGCCAGCAGCTGGCAGGATTTTAAAGTAAAGTTGAAAAAAACGGGTTAGAAATGGCTTCTGCAGGCTTTAGCTTCTCAGCTTGCACTCAGATGATTTGGAATCATCCCAAATTTACACCCTCTGAGCTACGCTTGAATTATTTATCTAAAATAGAAATGTTGGCCTTTAGGCAGCAGAGCAAATGCTTGGACACGAGGTGGAATTATGCATGACTGAAAACCAGCGCTCAGCTGCTTAATAGAGCTCAAAACACCCCAGGCTGGACATTCCAGCTCTGCTCAGGTATCTAACGAAGGTCGTCTCTGCATCACTGAGCTCCACCGAGGCCTCCTAAGAATGTGAAACTCATTGACGTTATATGAGAACTGGACTTAGTAAGTTTGACGTCACCCATAAAAAATGCCTTACTTCTGGCTCCAACCAAATGCAGGCCAACATGTAGGAGCCAAGTGACATCAGTAAACCGTGATTGGTCCATTTTAGTTTGAGTCAACATTTAGATGGCAACCACACTAGCCAATCAGGAATGAGCGTTTTTGAAGTTCACATCCCACCAATTGAAAGCGGGCAAATCTGTCAATCAAAACATTGCCGCAAAAAAATCAAAACTCTGGAACCGGCACATAGCTGAAGTTGCGTTACTGCAGGACCGACACGCTGCATCATACACTCAAATGCACTGCAGGGCCTCAGATTGCGCCTGCACTCTGACTTAACACTGAAACTGGATGTGTGAACGCACCTTAAGAATGTTTTAATGACTAACAGCTGTCTATTTCTCAATAGAAGTTTATGGGATTTTGGCGTCTTGTTAACCAGCAGGTGCTTCCTGTTTGGAACATGAGGGGGGAGGGATAACTCATTCCAGTTCTCTTATATAGTCAATAGTTAAACCCGAGCCGGCTCTGCCCCTGAAGCACCAAAAACTCATTTCAATCCCATCATTCATTTCTTTTTGCAGATTTTTCATGGCTTTTTTTTATTTGTCTCTCTTAAAATTATTAAAAATAAAGTTTTCTTTTTTTTCTGTTTTCTCATTTTTCCTTTTCCTTTTTTTTTTTGCGACTTTTGAGATAATCTTATTATTGGTGGTTTTGCTGCTTTCTTCCTTTCTTTTACAAAAACGTGATCGTTCCAAAGTCAGCAAAAACAATCAAATCTGTGAAAAAGTAAAACATTAGGGATTTAGAGAGGAAAATGTCATAAAATACTTTCTTTTTTCTTTTTAGTCTTTAACAGCAAAACTTTCAGACTACCTCTAGTTTTTAATCTTTCAGACATTAAAACCATTAAAACCCTCGACACACATTACATTTACACTAACACTCTAATCAAAAGCCCCACTCGTCTGGTTGTTTGCATTACCGGTAATTTGCCACTTTTATCCCTCGGCCACAAAACTTGGATTGGCGGTGTTTTTCACATGCGCTTCTCAGAGTCGCCGCCGTGCTGCCTGTTTGCAGTAACTGAACAAATGTCAGCCAGATGCTCGGGTGATTCTTTTACTTTTACCCTCAAGTCTGGTCTTGCCATCCCTTCCCGCCAGGCACCCATACAGAACACAGCTCTCCAAAAGCTTCTCACCGATCCAAGCTGAGACTTTGTCTTAACAAAAGCGCTTCACTAAGCCGTGTGGGCGTGGCCACGAAGCTTTCTGCCGAACCATCAAGACTCTTTAACAAGTTTGTTTTAACTCCCCATAAAAACGATTGAGATCATTTTAAAAGATCATTTGTCAGTGCCGCAGGAATGACGCCATTGAAGAATAGTTTCCATTCAAAATGTAATGTCAAAGTTTCATAAAGGTTATTCGCTTTGACGGTTTTTATTTTAAACAAACATAACGAGAGTTTTGACACCTAATTGTGATAAAATGTGGTTGTTAAATTTCTTTGCACAATAATTTGGCAATTAAATGCAACAGTTCAACAATTACTTGCAAATTAATTGTGAATAATGATAGGTATTATTATTATTTACAGATAATTGCAAATTTTGTTGCATATTGTTGCAGTGAATTTGAGGTTTTTGTTAGTTACTTAATTTCTTTTTATTTTTAATTTATTATCAATTGCTTATTAGTGTTAATTCATTACTTATTGTTTAACAATAACTCATTTTTGTCCATTAGAGAAGGTTCAGCATTTTTACACCTTTTTTCCCATGTTTTATCCTGTTTTTTGCTTTATTTTTGTATTTAAATATTTTTTCTTTTATCTATACATTTTTTTAATACAACCTAAAAACATTTTATTTAAATTTTTTTCATTTCTTTTTTTTTTAATCATTAAAAAAATGACCACATTTACTGCTAGTGGTACAATTTAGTGCAGTTCCTGGTCTATGGGGAAATTATCTAAAATTAAAGAAAAATATAGATGGATATTAGAATTGTCACAGAAATGATTTTAGAGGTGAATTATTACAGCAAAAGGTGAAAACTTTGTAGTGTCCATAAAAATCATGTTAGGGTTGTTTTATAAGTGCAAGAGGTAAAATGATGTAGCCCGTTTTTAAAGCATTCCTCCACCTCTTTGAGTTGGAAAGATCCTTGTTTTGAGGATCAGCAGAAAACCCCTCCCAGAATCAAAAGCTTGCTCCTTCCTGCTTGAGGGGACAACAGGCGGGACTTCAGGAAGTGCATTTTTACTGCATTGTGCTAGAAGGAGGACTCTCGGCTCTTCACAGTAAACGTCGTCCACACCCCTATGAGACATTTCCTGATTGAACGTTTTGTAGCCGCTGAATAGGAACAGAAAAGATCACAGACTCGACTTTAATTTTCGTCTAAAAAAACAAAAGAGAAAACGGGATAAAACAGTTGCATTACAAAGACATTCTGTTTCTGATTGTGATTGGGTGCCTTATTGAAGCAGTAATTGAAGCTCATTTCAATATGGACATCTTTTTTTATTTTTTAAACTAGGGCTACTCATACAGTCTTCTTTTTTTTAATCTCCTTTGAAAATATTTAAGAAATATTAGTGGTGCCGCCTTAAATAAAAAAATTTAGGCAGCGTTGATAGGTTTTTTTTGGCTATTTTAGCCATCTTTGGCTGCAGTTTGTGATCCAATCAATCTGTGTTTTCCATATTCCCACACACTGCCATCAGTAAATCTGTCCATTAAAGTCAAACTCCAATCATATCTGTTTTCCCAGTGGTCTTTTAATTTAAATTATGCCGTTTGTAGATAAAAAAAAAACTTGTCATTTTCTAGTTCATCATTTCTGCAGAGCAGCAGGAGCTCATTAGAAATTTACCTCTGAGTTGTAGGCGAGACTGTTGATGTGGTCCAAATATGGTCTTCTTCAAATGGCATTTTTGTCATCAGCTCCTGATTTACAATGATTTGTATGAAGAAACACTCAAAACTCAGTTTTAAGCTTAGTTTTTTTCATCCATCATGAGAATAAAGCCACAAAAGTACAGCGTTGTGCTGTTCATCACTCTCATACACCACATTTAGTTTTTAACAAGGGGAATGGGAAAGACGCCATCGGTTGTTGCGAGCACGTTAACTCAGTTTGACAGTAGGTCTTTATTTGGGGTTCTGTGTGCGTGCGGTCTGTTCTGGGATCATTGTGAGGATCCAGAAATAAAACCCACCAGGCAACAGAAGCCACTGTTGCTATCCGATGAATGCTGGCCTTGACCCATCTGCTCTTTCCACACATTTGCGGACATGAAACCAGTGTTACTGTCTCCGTGCAGAAACACCACACATGGCAAACTCCAAATTAGATCCCCGAAGCTCGTCCTCTTTTCACTCCTTTTTGGAGGGTAACCAATAAATGAAGCAGGAATATTTAAAATCAAATGTATCATTCAGCAAGGTGTAAAGATGTAAAGTATTTGCACCCAAAGCTCCAGTTAAAGCAGGATGATAAAAGTTTCAGAAAATTTCCAAGACATTTCCCGTTAGATTTCTTCTTTGCTTAATGTAAAGTTTGCATCTAAAATACAAGCCTTACCGGTTTTGAAAGGTGTATTCAGACTGGACACATTGGTTCACTTTAAGCAAAGTAAGAGTTTGTTTCAGGGAGTTTTCAGGTAGTTTTCAGTCTGAATACACCCAAGCAGACCCTGGTCCAGGACCAAGAACAGCTCTCGGACCCATCTTTTGAGGTGGTCTGGGTTCGTTTCCTATTAGGCTCAGCTCTGGTTCACTCAATAATGAGATAGAGAAACTCATTGAAAGATGGTTGGATGAAAGCAGGCTCATTAAAACAACTGTTTACGTGATCCACATTGCTTTTTACAATGCTGATGTTTGACTGTTTTACGTGTATCGGTATGTTCAGTGTTCCTTCTCTCCTCGCCTTCAGGTGTACCGCAGAGACTGCGAGACATTCGGTATGGTGGTGAAAATGCTGGTGGCCAAAGACCCCAACTTGGAGAAACAGCTGCAGGTGCCCCTCAGAGAGAACCTCGGGGAGATCCGCGAACGCTGTTTGGAGGACCTCAAACACTTCATCAATAAGCTGGACCAAGCAGCTCCACATTCAGAGCCTCCTGCATGCGACTCCACAGCTCCCTCCACGTCAGCGACGCCCCATAAACTCTCAAAAACAGGGGTCAATCACAGCTCGTCTTACTGACACGTCGAACTTACGTTTCAGGTTGCTGAACTAAGTTATCTCAACAGCAACCTGACCAACAATTTAGGACAGAAAAGAACAGTATTATTATTGAACAGACCATTTTTTGTGTTTGTTTTTTTACAGTTGTGTCTTTTCTGTTGGAAATTAAATCACATTTTCTGTTGAATTTTGCTACAAAAAATATTTAAAAATGTTTTGACATCGCAGTGGAAACGGTTCACAAGTGAGTTCACTATTTAAAACTTGATCTTTGAGTGGACAAAAAACAATTCTCAAGCATAACACTTTTTGTACAGTTTTTTTTTCATTATTGTCATTCTTTGTAGCAGTCAGATGTGTCTTGCACTGCTAAATTTTGCAACACTTGTATGTTGGTAAAAAAAAAAAAAAAGAAATTGTATAAATTTATACTGTATATGAAATCCAGTGGAGTTCATTTTTCGTACTGCACCTCAAAGCTACAAAACTAGATTTACTCTGATGATAACACTTCATCCTGATCCATAAGGTTTAATTTCAGACAGTGCTTTGATTAGAGGTGCTAATTACCCCAAAATCTCCAAGAAACAGCAGAAAAAAATACCAACAATTGTGATTTGAAAAAGTGAAACATCCAAACAAAAATACCTCACAGCTTTTCTTTTTTTATTTCAAGGGAGGAAAATTGTTTATTACAAGCATCCTTAAATCACAAAGCATTTATTTTGGTTTCTCCAACATTCATCATCAAACAGTTGGAAATATTACTGCCTGATAGTTTATGATTTCTACACCAAAACCGTGTCTACAGACAAATTTCTTACCTGGTACCTTCTTTATGTCTTATTAAATAGCCACCAACTTTTTTTATGCACAAAAGCTATCCTTTTCATTATACACTTCAGAATGAAACAGCTCCTTAAGCCGTGCATAGAAAAATACCATTAATAAAATCTTAACTTAATATTTACATTTTGATTTTGTGCTATTGTGCATTAAATAATGTATTAGTTCTTATTTCTACTTGAATGATGCACTTTTGTACAATAGCATTGCTTTTTTTAATGCACAAATGAAACAGTGGGGTGCTTTGAAAAGCATTATGGGAAAAGTAAAAAAGCTTTTTAAAAAGGTGGGGGAAAAGTTTCCATGTTCTCTGTAGACTCATTTAGTCTGTTGGGTCTTAAAGAGAGTGTCCAACTTAGCAAAATATGGCAGCAAACGAATTACTTGCTGTTGGCGTCCAAAATTCTATAACCTGTGGTGAGCTGAACCATCAAAGTTGTGAAATAGTTTGACAGAAATGCAGAATGATGTTCAGATGATTTGCACTTTTAAGAAATGATGCAGTTTTTGGAGCGGCGGTTCTTCCGACGACCGGTCTGAGAGCCTGGGCTCAGGGCTGTTACCCGCGTGGGGTAGTCCTCGGCATAGTAATGCCCGGCAGGTCTTGGCTGAGGAATCGGTTGGCCCAAGAAATAACCTTCCTCTTCAGAGTCCGAGGATGAGGAAGAGCAAGTGGAGCACCAGTCGTCCTCGTCTCTCTGGAATTCTGCGAAATGTGCAAGCCGTGGATCGTTCTGTGCCAAGCAGCGGATCATGTAGTCAGATCGGGTTTGAGAGTAGGCAAGGGGCAGCATGTGTGGGGGTTGCTGGAGGTGTTTGGCTCCACGCTGGGGGTCCCTGAGAACCTGCTGTTCAAATGGTCTGTGAGCTCGCTCCACGGGCATCATGTGAAGGGCATTGTCCGAGCGGGATTTGCGGCTTCTGTGGTGCCGGCTCGGTCGGTGATGGTGCTGCCTGCTGCGCCCATGGTGACTTGTGGAGCGGCTTCTCTCTCTGCCCATCTCCTCTGGGTAGAACAGCCTCCTCTGGGGTTTCTCGCTCATGGGATGCTTTGCCATGCTGGGCTCGTGGCTATCGTTGTATCCATTGTCCACGGTATCTTCGGAGAATTTGACCATCTGAGGTGGCCTGGACTGCGACTTGCTCCTCCTTAGAGCTGGAGCTTGAACAAAGGATGGAGAGAGGCACTCGGGTTGTGGAGAGTGAAGCCCCACTGGTAGGCCTCCCCTCATTCCAAGCACCACCCCCTGCTCGGCTTCTTCCACTCCCTTTTCTATGCTGAAGGTGAGCGAGTTACCACTGTGGTGAAGATGCGAGGAATTGAAGGTCCCCATGTTGCTAAACTTCTCGCAGTCATCCGGCACAGAGGAATCCTGCATGGTGTGAAGAGAGTAGAGAGCTGGTCTGTCCCTGGTGTCTCCATCCACGGATGTGACTAGATGGGGTAACACAGGAAAGATCAATCACGTGCACGTGCTTTAATTACATAAACTACAGAACTTGTGCATCAAGCACAATCCTTACCTGTAATATTGGACAGCGCAAGAGAGTCCATGGAATCTCCAACGCCCTTCTCCACTTTCCTCAGCTCATCAGCGATACATTCAAGGGAGTCTTCATACCACTCCCTTGTCTCTGGCCAGAAAGCCTGTCTTCCTGCACCAGACTGCTCCTGGTCTTGGTCCAGCTCCAGTTCTTGGATCTTTCTGGCACTTGCAGGACCTGGGTGACTCCCATAAGCAGAGTCTCCTAGTCCATCCTGTGATTGGGCCCAATACATTTCAGGTAGGTGCTTCTTGTCCATTAATCCTGGACTGAGGGTGTTTGATAGGGATTGGCTAGAGATCTGGCTCTGGGTGGGGCTGGCAGGGGTGGGAGAGGAGCTGTTAATCCCCATCAATGTGGACTCTGCTTTCAGCCATGGATCAGATACACTTAATAGCCTGTTTCTGTCATTGGTTGAATTGGGTGATTTCGCAGATGGCTGCTGAAGTTGGTGTAGCATTCCACTGTCGCCAAACTTGAGCAAGAGCTGAGTCATAAAGTCTTCATGCTGGGCCCATTCTTCTGGTTCCTCCTCACCTCCAGGATCCTGTTCCTCCCTTTCCCTCCAAAACCTTTCCTCTTCCAGGTCCAGGCGGACAAGTTTCTGCCCCACAATATCAATATTGCCATCAGTATCTCCATCCCCTTCACCATCCCCATACTTGTAGAGATTGAACAACTGTGACTGTCTCCACTGTTCTGAGGGTCTGCTGTTCTTCCCGATGCGGACACTGCGGCGTGATTCACGAGACCGGGCCGACTGGAACGCGGAATCTGAGGAGTCAGATGCATGAATGTCTTCTCCCTGGCTGCATGCTTTGGAGCAGTAGATACGACCTTGCTTGGGCAAGAAAGGACAACCAAGCAGTGAGGTCTTGCACTGGACACAGCAGAAGCACTGGTCGGTGGCGTGCCAGTGTACACCTTCATAGGTCATCTGAGCATGATCAACCCCTACAGATTATTGTGTTGAAGACAAAAAAAATGTCAGGTCCTGAAGTTGACCCCATCCAACAACAAATACCATTCTTGAGTATGACTTACCGATATTTTCTCCACAGGCTTCGCAGTACTCGGCATACAGTGACTCAAAGCAGCCACAGCAGAAAGGTCTTTCATCTTTCATGATATATCGCTGCCCACCCAACATTGTTCCACACTCAAAGCAAGCAAAGTGCTTCATGTGCCAATGACGACCCTCTGCTTCAGTACACTCGTCAGCAAAGATGATCTAAACAGAATAAATATGCTTTGATAAACATTTTCCCTTAATGTAAAATCCGAATTTAGCATTAGTACTGGTGCCTACTTCATCGCAAGAGGAACATCGCGGTTTGAGGAGCTCAGCATGGTGTCTTCCACAGAAGATCTTGCCGTTGTTGGAGAAATAGATCAAATCCACCAGCAGTTCTTGACATGTAGAGCACGCAAAGCATGCTGGGTGCCAGCAGGGGGTTGGCCCAACTCTGGACGCAAAAACTGCCATCTCGCCTCCATTAATGCCCCCGCAACACTGGAATTCACACAATAGATGTTAAACGTTGGCCACATTTGAATTTTATTAACCACTGACAATGCAGAATGAGCACATTTTTAACAGAACACAAAACGGTGATGGTTAATAAACTTAACTAAAATGGATTTATGCGTTAAATTGAGAAAAGAAAGTAGACAGATTTGATTTTTTACATATATTTTGTATACCCGTGCAGGAAAAAAAGGACAAAAGATATCTTAAAGATAAGATATTTTACTTAATCCACACATTAATAAAGTTATTTGCCAATAACTGGAGCCAATAGCCACCACGGACACTATTGCATCTATGCCTACTTTAACCCTAATATACCGGATCTTTAGCTCCAGTGTTGACATTCTTTCAACTACCGTAATAAACCGTTTTCACAAGTAACTAATTAATTAAATAATTCTGGCAGATAGTTATGTCGTACTGTGAAGCACATTCGTGCAAAGTTGAAATGAAAAGTCAATTTTACAACGCAAAATCAGCTGATTTGTGGTTATCATGTAAACAGTCAACGTTTTACAGTAGGTCATATTATTTACACGTCACCGCCAACATCTCTAGTGTTAAAGTGTTAATAAAGCTTTATTGAGGTCAAAGTTAACAAGGTTTTCCAGCTTTATTTGTACAAATGGTAGTTTCCTGTTGATCTAAAGGCATTGGGTAGCATCATCTCACACCCGGAGAAAACTGGCCTTGGTCCTTCATTAAAAGATCTTATGACTCCACCAGAATTTATTTTACAGAGCCTGCCTCAACGTGCAGTCTTTATATATCTAAGCATACTAGTGACACACCAATGGGCAGCTACAGGATAGCATACCCAGCTGTTAGCCATTATTACCAGTTTGGACACACGGGGGGCCATAGTTATGGGGGTGTTGCATGTCCCTCGGGGTCAAAGCGCAGGGAAACCAGAGAAGTGTGTTTATATTTGTGCAAATGTCTTCCTGATATTCGCATGCTCAATGCCCTGTTGACCACAGGACATATTTACAGAGTCTTTGTGAATGTGCAGGTATGTTCATGAGAGCAAATGCACACCCAATGGGATTCCAGTGAATGTCTTTGGCTTAAGCGCAAGGCCTTGCATCCTCCATGCTAGTGTTTGAGCAATGACAGACTCCATGGCTGTTGGCCCCGGATCCCAAGCACACAATGGGGTTTAGTCACTTGTCAAGGATGTTTTTGGAGGAAACCACATGGGCACCCATGTTTAGCACCAGGGTAGGATGTTTTTTCTGAAATACGATGGTTGAGATGACTGGTACCAAATTGAGTCAACGGAACATGACATTTTGTTTCTTTTAAGTTAAAATCTTTTACTTCTTGAAAGATGTTTTTCATAGAGTGTGGTGAATATTGAAAGGTTTTCCATAAAATTCCTAGCAAAGCAGCTGCACACAGAGAACAGGTCTAATTACAGCACTAAATGTGAAATTATCCCCCACATACTGGAACTTGTAATGGGTGGGTGGGGGGGGAACAGGACTGTTAGACTCTGCAAGAATGACTAATTATCTGGAGGATTTTTGTGGTCATTCATGCCGTTGTGTAGATGAGTAGCAGGAAATTGGCTGAGCTTCTCACGAGGAACTGCCCTCTTCATTGCCTCTTCCTTTAGGCAACCATGGATAAGGCAGCGGAGGCCACACAGGGTAGAGTTTGTTTTAGTTCATTTTATGTATTAAATTCATCCTAACGAGTTAATGTTTTTATTTTACATTTGCACAAGTAACTTTTTTGGAGAATTTTTACTCCTCGGGGAGTTTTCCTGCACCATACTTTTTGGTTTAGTAGATTTTTTTATTTAAAATGCAGTACTTTAACTCCATTACAGTAGGCTGGAAATGTTTTATTGGTAGCATTTGCACCTTTTATGGGTTGTATATTGGTATTGGCAGAAAAGATATTGACTTGTATTTACACTGGTCAAAAAAGCAAAAGAAACACCTCAACAACTCAATGTTACTCCAAGTCAATCAATCTTCTGTGTAATCTGTCTAATTAGGAAGCAATCAATTTCAAATCAAAATTTGAAGTTTTATGTTACTATTAGTAACACCAAAAGTTTTTTTTAGCTTTTGCACAAATGTTATACAGTAAAAAAATATTTTTGAATTATTACTCAGGATATAAACTGTTACTATTGCACTTTTATTTAACATTTGGGTGATCACTTTTTACTTTTTCATGGAGTAACATAAAAAAACAAAAACAAAAGCACTGCTAGGCTTCATTGATTATAATTTTTAGATACGCTAATGCTACGTTCACACCAGGCAAGGAACCATTTCCAATGAAAAGTTTATGTAAATGCACGTTTTGGGCTTCTGCGTTCAAACTCTTGTGGTCACACGTCACTACCCAAATCTTTATGTCATTTTTCAGCCTCTACGTATAAAACATGCATCCATTAAGCGCTCATCAAAAGTACACCAGTTAAGTTTTGACCAATTAGGGACTTAAATCTGGTACATCACCAGTATGAGGTAGCGACAGTGCAGTGTGAACATTGTATACTAAAGCGCGTTCTTAAACGCACATCACATCCCCGTTGTGAACATAGATCATGACTGCCACTGGCTGAATGAAGCAAGAGTGATGAAACCTACGTTTTCACAGCGAGCGTGCTGCAAAGCTCTGGGGAGGATCTTCGGCGCTCCTCGTCCCAGTGCCTCTCTCTTCCTCTGGGAGCTGAACATGAGAAGCTCCTTCTTTTCTTCTTCTGTCAGAGAATGACAATAGCGCACCTGTTGGAAAAATAATAGGGAAAAAAAATAATGTTAACATCTCGGAAGAGCGATATTGTCATGGTTACTGCAGATAGTACGGCTTTTTATTTTGCCAAACAATCTTAAGAAAAAAGTCGAACAACGCAACTCCATATATGGTCCGGAAAAGGGTTCAATTGAAGCCAAATCCCCCTGAAGGGCTACTTTAGAGAAACACACACATCCTTCATCTGTGTTTACAAATGAGGATGAAAGTCAAGATAAAACACTGTCATCACGGTTGTTTAGACAGTCTCAGAGAACAACCATTCAGATCGTTGTTGGAGTTTAGAGAAGCAACCCAGCTTCACTGTTGTCCAAACGATTCTGTGGTCCGAGCTCAAGTCCCTTTGATACACTGTTGTATTCCTCCCGACCGCAGCTGCGCAACAAACCCTCCTAAAATGTACCCCCCTGTCCTCTGACAAACACCATAAATGTGGCGAGAGCCCTCCAACCACATCAACGAACGTAAACCCCACTAGATGTGAAAGGAGTGCCGGGGTTTACACACCATAAAACAGTCGTACGGAAGAAGCCGCGGTCTGCTTTGCCGTCACCAGACTTCTTCTCGTCCGGTTTTTGGAGAATGCGACCATTGTTGTGCAGGAAAAAGTGCATGAGGACGTGCAGACTTTACTCAGCTGCGGCTTTCTTTAGGGCTGAGGGCCATTAAACCCTTTCTCTTTATTACCTGATAGTGAAACAGAAGACTACCTTTTTACACTTGATAGGCTTGTCTTTGCAAGTACAAATTATGGGTGTTTATTCTTGAGTGCTGTCCTTGCAGTGCTCTGTAATTACGCCACCAAACACAGGTTAACCATCCAGATTCTTCTAAGGACACTGGGAATTTGTAGCAATTTATGTTCTTAACATAAGGGCTACACATTCTACATGGCAGCTGATATAACGCATTCAAAAGCTTACAAGGGTGTACGAAACCCGGCAGGTGTCATGGGGGTAAAAAAAAATGTCGGAGGACTCCCATGCGCACAGGTGATCAATTTTGCAATCTGTGCACAGAAATGATTCAACTGTGCTCTCATTTATATAGTTCTTCCAGTTGAGCTTGTTACAAACCCGGTGTAGAATATTTATGCAGACATGATGTGAATAGCACTGATGCTACTACATTAACACGTCAACACAAGAGCTTTAGCTCCATTGTTAACGCTTTTTTTTAGACTACCGGAACTCTAAGGATTCTAAAGTGGAGAAAAGCACTAATATGCAACACTTTACAATCGTGAAGTGCTTACTCTATCAATGTAAATAAGATGATTCTGTCACGGAGGAAAGCTGCTGCATGCTGCAAGTGTTGCACGCATGCAAAAGCAAGGTCACGTTTCTCCACATCAGAATCTGTTGATTCTCGTTGATCATGTAAACAGTCAAAGAGTTGCGATATGTCAAAGAGTGTGTGGTATTTAGACATCGCCGGCGACATCTCTGGTGTTAAAGTCCACAATACTATATGCATCTACTGGACTCCTATCAAGACCGGACCATGGAGTTCCAAACCTTTAACAAAGGCACCTGACAGTTTGTGCACGCCCAGATTACTGTAAGAACAATTTCTAAATCTGAGAGAACGGTTTTCTAATTGGCACAAAAAAAAAAAAATACAAAATTGAGAGAACTTTTTTTTTTCTATGCACATAGGTTACTAAATTGAGAGATGAATTTCTAAATTTGTCCACACATTCAGTTAAGCCGGGAGAACTGTTTCTTAATCTGTACATATGGATTGCAAACTCAAGAGAATGATTTCCTAATCTGTACACACAGATTACTAAATGTATTCCCTCAATTTAGTAATCTGTGAGATTTCTTAATCGGTGCATAAAGAATTCCATTAACTGTTAGAAAAACTGTAGAACTGTAGAAACTGTAGAAAACTGTAGAAAAACTACTTGCTGAAAATATTGTGCAGTTTAGTATTCTCGCTTTTACAATAGATTAAGATATGATCAGAGTGGGACTTTAACAAACACTGCTCTTTTGTTGGTTTTTTCCGTCTCCCAAATGACATTTGTATTTTTTTTTTACCTCGCTGTCATGTGGTGGAAGCTGGTAGAGGAGCTGACGGATCCTGTGCTTCTCTCCTGGGCTGTTAATGTACGGCACCTTGTCTTCAGGCAGGCAGGAGAAATACATCTGGACCTGCACACAAGAGTCACACTGGGGTTTTTAAAAAAGATGTGCAAAAGTGAAGTCATATCAGGTCACATGACTCTTTTGTTTGAGCAGTTCAGGCAGAAAGAGGAGAGGCTTCTGCTCTCGCCAAACCATTGGAAAGGTTTCATTTTTTATTTATTCGTCCAGTGAACGACAGTCAAACATGTCAATGTGAATCCAGTCACTGTGAGAGCTCAACCCACAAAGAGACACCAACGAACTAGAAATGTTCATGTTTGGCCTTCTTAGATGACGCTGATTTTTACAGACAGCGCTGTGTGGTATATGACCAAGCTAACACTCAGAGGTTTGGCATACAGTATGTACAGAATAGGTCAAGGTGACGTTATTTACAGCATTTTGTACTCCTCTTTGTACAGCTCATCTTTGGTCAAACTGTAAAAGTTCCAGGATGAAAAAGTTGCAGTTGGCACACAATGACATTAAAAGAATGCTTTTAAATAAGCCAAGGACGAGTGTTAGTGAACAATTTGTTTCTCTCAGAATTAACCCTCTCTTGGCTTGCACGCCCTCACTCATGTTCAGTTTTATCTGCAGGTCAAATGCTTCGGAGAACACTCTTATTTTGACCATAAGAAACAGTGGATACAGCCTCGTGTGCTTCCAGTCAAATATGTGGAAACACTGGAGGGACTGTCTTTTCATCTGTCCTTTTAACTCATATTTATGGCGGGTTTTGTATAATCCATTTTTTTATTATCTATTGTAATTTTTTGTATACTGTTTCTTAACTTGGATACTCTTGACACTGTTCTTTTTTAATGTTGTGGGTTGTGCACTCCTTTTCATTGATTGGACTACAACTCCAGACTAAATTATGTCTCTGTCCATCTATCTGTTCGTCCATCCATCCATCCATCTAGATTTCCTCTGACTCAGACGAGACTAAAGTTTTTGTTGAAAAAAGGGAAACCTACAGTCAGATACCATAAGGATTCAGCTTTAAGCTATGGGGCTAAACTTTGGGAGAGCATTCTCGCTACTGTAAGACACATGAGAGGGGGACTGATACAGACAACAGACGCTGTTTTGAGGCTGAAATGACGTCATCTTAACCTCTATGTCAATCTTGTCCAGTAACCAATAGGCTCAAAGCCCCAGCCCCTGGTAGAATTAGTGTCAAAAAAAGGAAAATTTTAAATGAAAACTGTAAATTGTGGAGGCAAAGTGTGGGAGAAACAAAAAGCTGAAAATACAAAACAGAAGCTGTTACTTATTAACTTTTTACTCATTTCTTAACAGTTTTAGGTTGATAGTTTTGTTTTTGATTCAAAATTCAAATTACAATAATTATCTTTCTAAATTTTCATTATTCAATTCAAGTTAACAGTGTAGTTTTTTTATTTATTGTTTTATTTCACATTCTCAATTTGTTTAGTTTAAAATATCATTTTTTGACTATTACATTTTTTTAATCTTCTATATTTGATTTGAGTTTAAAATATATCTTTTTCAAATGTAGAACATTCTTTTAAAATGCATTTTAAATATTTCTTACAATTTTAAATTGTTTCTATTTCAAATTTCCCTTGTTTAACTTTATTTTCTATTTTCTATATTTTCTATATTTTTAACTACTTAAAAATATTAAATTTTCAAGTCATCAATATTTCTTTTAAAAGAACATATTTATTTTTTTATTTACAAATACAATATTGTTGTAAATGTTAATAATGTCTCTGTTTTTTTGATATTTTGAATCTGTCTTTTATTTTAAAATCTTTTTTACCTAGTTTTTTTTCTCAAATTTTAAATATTTCTTTTAAGTTTACTTTCAAGTATAAAGTTTTATTCAAATTTTAATATTTGTTCTTCATATTTTCTATTTTCCTGTCTTACCTGATCTTTGAACAGAGCGCAGAAAACAGCGTGTCTGTACAAAAATCTTTGTTTACACTCAAAACCTGATTGCCTATTTTTATGCATGATGAAATTCCACTTATGTGGGTTTTTCCAGCTTTCTTCTGGGTGACAGTCAGAGCACGCCAAAACACTCCGAGCTTTTAAATGTTCAAAAGACATAATTAGAAGAGATAAGTACCTGCTCGGGCCTGAGCCCTGGTGGCACCCAGGCGTACTCCTCCAATGCACACCCGGAGTCGTCATCGGAGGTGGAGCTCCTCTGGAAGCCCACGCTCGTCTTTCCCATTTTCCCCCCAGCACGAGCCTCCATGTCTGGGCCTCGAGGTGAGGGCCGCTCCCCTCTGTCTTTGCGCTCCAGGTTCAGTGGTCTTTGGTGCTGCAAACACATAAAGATAGATGGAAGATGGATGTTTATGCAGTGATCGCTGTGCTTCCCCCACTGGGAAGCTAGGCACGTTCAAACGGGCATTTCGAATAAAAAGCTGATGTAAACGCAAGTAAATGTACCAAAACTTCAAGCATAGATACGCAAGTTTCTAAAACTGCTTTTGGACTGTACGTACAAATCGCATGGCCATTGATCGCAGGTCGTAAGTGAATCCAGGTCAAACTGTGACCAATCAGAGCCAACTGTTCAAGGAGGGAAAATTAACAGTTGTGTTTTTTTTCCCTGCCGGAATTATATGACACCAAGTCTTTCATATCTTAGAACAGAGATGTGAAAAAAAAATAATCCTGGAGCAAAATTCATGAGGTAAACATGAATCTGGGTTTACCGCATTTAGCACGTTCCTTAACATGCATCACACACCTGGTTTTATTCTTAGCATTTTGCATCAGTTAAACGTTTGAGTTTACCGTTCCCAGCTCAGTTCTTCCTCTTTTTTTGTTTTTTTTTTCACATTTACCATAAAATCCTCCAGAAAGTGCTTGCAATCAGTCATTTTGTCAGTGTTTATTTTTGTTTCCTAATAAGTTAAATGCTCTCATCCAGGCAGTGTTGCAATACTTTACCATATTGGCTGTATAAACATTAGAAGAGCATAAAAAATCCACAGCAAAAAACGGAAGTTTCTTCTCATCAAGAGAAAAAAAATCATGTAGTCACACTGTGGATGAAATTCTTTGTTCCCGTTAGTGCTTTTTTTAGTCCAACTTCCTTTGTTTACCCATCACAGAATCCAACTAGATTAAATAAGGCCTCCAGACAAACTTAAAAAGGCAGAAGATTACATTTTATTGCATGCTTTTGCAAATGTTGTGTGTTTAAAGCTCCCCATTTCTAATATATAAAAAGGTTTATGGCATGACTTCACATTTGCAGCTGTTTTTTGCAGAACATCTGTTGCTTTTACTATCCGCTGCTGACGTGGTGAAACTTTTCATCCAAACTAAAAACTAAGCAAACGTCTGGTCGGGCTGCAGTGATCTCCATCCAGCAACATCTCAAATTGCTTTTGTTCTCCGTCTTTACGAGCTGATAACAGATGGGTCGTGCGTGAACTCATCGGTCCCCCCCCCCTCCTTTCGCGGTAGCCCCCTTATCTCGGCAGCTATGGTCTCCAGGCCCTGATAACAGGGCGTTGGATGTGTTGAAAAGGCCACTTGCCTGCTGGTTTAGATGGTGCTCTGCCTCTTTGGCATGCAAATCTGAACAAGAATGGGAGTTGTTTGGAGGTGAAAAAGACAGAAACTTCACAGCAGCCCTCCAAACTGTATGTAGATTCCATCTTTTTACATAAGAACACCCCTTTCAGGAGCATTAGCAACTTGTCGACTTCTGCTGTGTGAGTTATAATCCTGCCAACTTTGGAGCACTCAGCTAAACATTTAACTGCAGAATCAACTTCCTTTTATTTGAACTAAGTCTTCAAAAATCTGTTTAACACTTCACTAAAACAGGGTTTCATTATCTTTCAAGATCACGTAAACCGACAAATTCTCGTTTGGACTACAAGAATGAACACACAAGGCCCCAGAGCGCAGGAATCAGTTAAAGGTCGACCCGCGACTTTTTTTTTTTCTAATCACAAGACGAAAAGGTTTGCGAGTGTGGCTTTGTTCCTCAGCAACTAATCTATCGGGGTTTATGGTAGGGCAGATACTGTTATCACGTAAAGCTTTTTTCTCTGCTTGTCCTGCTTTATCTCATCTAAGCCAGTTAAGATCAGTAAGTGATGTCAATAGGTCAAGTGAGTTTATTCTTATTCACTGGTTGTGTCCAAATTCCCTCTATATGCTATTTAGGCTGTTTGTCATTTTTTTTAATGGTTCATTTACAATTCCAAGATCCAGTGCCCTAGAAATTTCCAAGAAATCTCTGAAAATCAAGCGTGCATTGATTCTCACCATTTTGGTAAACATTAGACCACAATGCATTGCATTTGAATTGCGTTAGGACAAAAAGAGTCACAGATAAGTCCATCAACTGGTCTGACTTCATTAACTGCGTTCAGTTATTATAGAATGTGCTTGTATCACGCTAAACATTAGCAACATTAGAAGCGTAAGCCACATGCACGATACTTATGACGCTGAACTTTGTTTTGCAACACCAAAACAGACTGATATCGCAAACGCTACACTGACTAAGCTAATTCCTAACATTGTTAATAACACAAAGAAAAACTGTCAAGACACTGCCACATGTTAGCCATGTTAGCTATTTGCAATAACAACGAATTGTGTATTCCAAATTCCCTCTATATGTTTAAGGCCATTCGCAAATTCTTCGGTGTGTCTGAATCCACAATTCCAAAATGCAGTGTCCTAGAAATTTCCCAGTAGACTCTGCAAAAAACTAGCATTCATCACGTCACTAGTTTGACAAAATTAGACCGCAATACATTGCATTAAAATAATGTTTTTTCCTATGAAAAATAGTTTTAATGCAATGCATTGGAAAAAAAATGGTTTACATTTATTTCTTATTAATCATCCAAGTTGTTATCATCAGACCACAATGGATTCATGGACAGTCTTTGTAAAATGTTCATATTTATTTGTTTTTTATTTTGGCAAATGGGTCATATTATCCAATAAATCACTTTTCTTCTATTTATGTGGAACGGAAAGATGAGGCAGATGATTTAAAGGTCACTTTTCCACTTTAAAAAAAACTTTATTAGTGGTTTTCTTAATACGGTTGATCAGTTGTAAAGCAGAATTGATTGAGACAAAATTAGTTTTTTAAAGAATATGCTCTATAGTGATGAGCCTTTACTTATTAAACCCCTGACTATGTTTGCTCTTCACCTCCTCAACCTCACATGGAAAAGGTGACTGCAGACGTCTGGGCCAAAAACTGCTGCAAGTCACATTTCACTGTGTCACCACTTGGCAATAACACAAGGGTCGTTTTTGTCCAAAAAAAAAAAAAACCTATTAGAAAGTTCACCTTTTTATGATTCAGGCAGCTGTGCAGACATGATAGAAGGTGGTTAAGTAGCAAAATGAAAAAAAAACAAATATTTTTTAATTTTTTATTTTAACCCTATAAAGCCCACTAAATAAAATATTCTTAAAAAAATATTTTTTGGGGTTTAAGATGTTATTTTTAGACACTTTGGTAAAATCCATAGAAAAAGTTTAGAGATGTAATGTTTTATAAGATATAGATAAGATCACTAACTGACGCACCGAATTATAAGGCATTATAAGGATTCTGATCTTCTGTCATATAAATAGTGCACGTAACTATAAGACAAGTTTTAAAATTGACTCGAAACAAGTGAGACAAAAGAGTCAGATATAAGTCAGTCAGTCGGTCAGAATGCATTAACTGCGTTAATAGTAATTCTAGAATTTGTTTGTATCACAGTACACGTTAGCCACGTTATAAGCGTTATCCACATTAGGATATTCACAATACCAGTGATAACCACTACAACAAACATTACTGAGACTACGTGAACTCCCCACATTTTTAATAACGTAAAAAATAAACAGCTCAACGCTGTGAAATGTTAGCTGTGTTAGCATAATTGTAAGAACACCCAACTGTGTTTGAAACCTGTAAAAAACACAGATAAAATAAAAATAAGCTCAGCGAGAATTAATCCATATAAAAGACTTAAGTGTGCCTTACAGTGTGAAAAATGTGGCATGCTACGTCAGGTGATTTGGTAATTTTTGGCTCACAACAATATTAGATGGAAAAAATATAGACAAAAAAAATTCTGAATTGAAACTGTTCCACATAACATTTCTTTACCTCAAATAAATGAGCTGTGTATCTCAAATCCACACATTTTAAACATGGTGTATCTGTATTACAAAGAATTAATGATCTACACATTTCACTTTCTTTCAAAACAGCAAGGAAATAGTTTTAAAAATTAGCTAAACTTTTTCCCGCCAAAAGTGTCATAGAAGCAGACATTTTTAAATAAGCAGGAAGGGCTCAACCTGATCCCAAACACCCCCCAAAAAATGCGTTTACAGCTTTTTACTCTGACAGTTAATTGAGAGGAAAAATGTCAAAAGTACATCGTTTTCTTTTCATTGTCATAAGATTTACTTTTGGAAAACTATTACTCAGTGGGGTTCAAAGGTCGAGGTCATTGCTCTTTGCTTGCTGAGGAGTGTTATTCTAAGGCCAAATGGATATGAGGGATGAGGGGGGAGAACGGAAGACTTGACACAGCTGGAGGGAGACCACCTGCACCATTTTATGAGGACAATGCACAATAATAACCGAGACAAGGAGCTAGAATGCGTGCATGCATAGGTGCGCCTACCAGTGCAAAGCTGTAGAATGACTTTCAAGGATTGGTCTAAAAAGTTTTCAGGTGTTTTGACTCTTACCTGCTGGAAAAGCATCTTTATATCCACCTTTTTCACAAAGCTGCTCTCAGATCTGTGACTGCATCCCTGCAGCATCAGAGGTCCAAACAGATCCAGATCATTCCGGATCGCACTCCAGACTGTGTTTGAAAGTCGACCAAAAGGAGTGTCTGAAGGTCTGCAGCTACCGGAGCAACCCGTTTAGCAAAAAGTCCCGAGCGAGGAGGTTTCAGAGGTGATCTGTGTCTGGAGAGTCTGATCCTAATGAGGGTCTTTGCTCTGTGGAGGGGGGCTGGCTGTCCCGCCCTCCTTCCTCCTCCCCCAGTGCGACCGAAAGCCACTGCATGTCAACTTCTCACACCGAATCAACAACCACCCCCCACCCTCAAACTACAGGATTCCTCAGAGCCAGATGACATGTCAACTCTCCTCCTTCCTTTGTCTCTTTTTTTCCTCCCTCTTGCAAAATGTTTCGCTCTGCAAGCCAGACAAGTGCTCACTATCATTGATTGAATCCGCCTTAAGCTTTTGGAGCAAACACTGCATTCCTCCTTAAAGGCAGCAGATAAAGCAGACGTTTCTTTTCAAATTTCCACTCAAAGATGTTTCTTTTTCCTCCTATTTGCTTGATGTTTATGACAGAATAACGCTATTCTTTATCATAAAGGTCTCCTGGTGTCTTTGAGGTCGTATGATCCCATTATGTCACATTAATTTGTATTGAGCCGCTGATTAGATCCCCAGTGTGGGTTTTTTATGGGGTCTTGGCCCATCTGCTCCAATATCTCAGCAACAAATGTCCACGCTCACTTTGGAGTTGGCCTCATCCATCTCTGTATATTCTCACGCATGGGTTCTACCGGTTCACCCCGTTCCCTCAAATCCCCCCTTTTTCCTCTTTCTGGAGAACTGAATGAGTCTGAAGAATGGGGTCCCCCTGTTCTCATCTCTCACTTTGGACGATTACAATGATGTTATTGTTGAAGAACACTTAAGGAAGCTCCCAGCCATCCAGATCCAGTTCTGGGGGAGATTTATTCCAACTGTGCAAGGAGGAAAATGTGCACGAAAACAATATGAGGAGGAGAATCCGCACACAGAAAGAAACTTGCAAGAATGGGACAGGCGATGTTTGCCACGACTATTTAGACAAGCTCCGCACTATCAGTCACACTGAAAGGCTGAGACGAAGCAAAGGCTGCATTTAGAAAGTCACAGATGACAAATGAGTTTGCTCAATGGTGAAGTCAACAAAAGTGCCCTCTCCTCTGAAAACGCCACAAAGTCAGAGAGGGCAACAGGGCTGTTTGTCACGTTACCTGTTACAAAGCAGAAATGAGTTTGTCCTCTTCGTGTGAGTTAAACACCCACTCCACTCCGATGCAAATTATGTTTTTGATGTTTTGACATGTTCTTGTGGCGTTTTTCTGATGATGGAGGACATATATAAATATCTTCTTAAAATGGCATTTTGGAGTAATTCTTGACTCAAATTGTTGTGAATCAGGAGCAGACGAAAAAAAATCAGCTTGAAAATGCTTGTTTTTGTGATGTAGAGAATATAACAGGTGGGCCACAGGCGCCCTGCTCCGCTCCATTTTGATGCATCTATTTGTAGACGACTAGATCTATGTACGTCTTTGTTTTCCTCATTCGAGCTGGTACCTGGTTCATAATTGTATGGCAGGATACCTCTGATATTGCTCACCATTGTTGTTCCACCGGGAATGTTAGGTTGGGTTGAGAGAGGTTGTAAGCTAGTGGCAAAGCATGTAAACAGATGGATGACGGGATGTGTGGGAAGGCCCACAACTCAGAGGCGAATTTCCGTTGAACTACTGCCGCTCTGCAGGAACGATGTCCCGGAAAATGACGTTTTCTGATTTTGGCTAAAAACGGCAGGATAATAGTTAAAAAACCACTGGGAATGCTTAAAATAGATCAATAGATGGTCCGAGTGGGACTCTAGGTATTTGTGGCATGTTCAAGAATGTGCTGAACGTGGGCTTTTCTACGTGCTTTTATCAAGAGTTTTGAACGTGGAAGCCCAAAACACACATTTATGTGGGTTCACATTGACTTTTCCATAAAAATGGTCGCTCGAACGCGAGTTTCCGAGCCTGGTGTGAACATAGCATAAGACATGTTTTTGCAGACATCCAATTCTGTGTTTGAAAGCAGGTGAGGAGATGGAGCACCCTGACAGTACACCCAGAGACCAAGCCTTCCAGAGAAACTCAAGTCTTTAAATCTTTGGGTTATGCAAAAACAACATAAATTTCAGAAATCCTTCAGACACTATTCAATAAAACATTGAGGAAACATTTGTACCCTGTGATAGAAACGTTCTTCCATTAGATAAAAATATTTAGTTTTGAGGGAACTACAAATTTAGATCAGATCTGGCAACGGGGGCTCTATTTTCTTAGCCAAAAAGTTAAATTGAGGTTGCGGCCAAAGATCCGTACTGCTTGAGAAACCACAAAAGGAAGACTGACCTTGTAGTTTCAACTTTCTTTCAAAAGACAAAAGATCATGAAGCAGAAAAACAAAATAAGGACTCACTACTGGAATTTCTTAAAAATATGTTTCATAAGCTCAAGCAGAAACAAAATCTTGATGGTTATAGAGCACTATTTTGTCCAGAAAGCATTATTAACTTTTCACACAGCTTCCCAAATAAGCACACTGAGATGCTTTTGTGTTGAAAGGCTGGTGTTCCGGCTTCATTCAGACGTCTAAGACTGATTACCAGAAACTTAATAACAGTTTGATGCCCTATGGCTCCCAGTCACACAGATGCACAGAAACTACTGAGAGATGAATGTTTTTAAAGGGAAACAAAATGCAGTTGGTCTGGTTTATGACAACAGCTCCCAAGTTAAAATGCAAATAAGGTTGCAACAAATCTTTTACTTTTGACACTGTTTAAAAAAAAAAAAAAAAAAAGTTTAAAAAAATCAAAAGGCAACCTATGGCTGAAACTCTAAAGAAAGCATCACAATAGGATCCAATCCATTTTTGATGTTACCTTTGAAATTCAGCAGGACATTTGGTCCTTTTTATCTACCTTATTTTGTTATTTCATTTCTGATAATAGACACCTCGATAGGTATTATCCCGCTTATGCCCTAGTCACCTACGTATCACAGTAAGTAAACTATGATTGTCCGAGTTGATTCAAATCGTGGTTTCTATGGCAATCCTTCTCGCCAATCAGGAGTGAGCTTGTGAATCTGTCAATCAAACGTTTCAAACGTTTAACGTGAGACCACAGACTTTTATTGAGGGATCTGGTTGGCCAGTTTATAACTTGAATAACTTGGAATAAATAAAAAACATCCTGAAAAAAAATTAGGGTTAGCAAGAACAAGTCTATAGCGTTTTAGCTTCTTGGAGCCAGTGGGTACTTCCTGTTTTGACCGTGATGGGGGAGGGGTCACATGGTCTTGTTCTCTTATACATGTGGTTCCAACAAAGGGCAGGAAATGACGGTTTTCCCGATGCACCTATCAATGCCACGGTGGCTTTAACATCAAACCAAAACATCTTTATTGTTGCTTAGGGTTTATGTCAATTGTGTAAAAATTAAATCAATCTGTTTTTGCAACATACTAAAACCCCATAAATTCAGACATAACCAGAAATTCAAAGAGCACTGACTGACATTTAAAACCAAGATTTTTTGACTTTTCACTTTTATTAATGCAATAACTTGCCTGTTTGTAACTTTAGCGCCAACGTCCCTGAAAGTAACAGTGGACTGTCTAATGACTAGCACTAGCATTAGCTCGTTTTGTTGATCGTGATTTCTTCACAAGATTTGATTGTTTTTGACCTATCATTTTCAAAAATAAAAGTAACTGTCTGTTCTTGTGCACTTACATTCTTTCAACCAAGTATTAGGTAAATATAAAACGTCACCAAAGCCACTTGAGATTAGCTCGACAGGCAGTGTTGCAAATATCTGTGATTAAAACAATCTGTCACCCTATACAGCCTTTCGTATCATTGATCGACGCATTTCTAAGACTCCTAACTCATAACCATAATCCAAACTTTCTTTATAAAACTCTTCTACCTAAGTTGATCGATGTTTTCTGCCTTGTAGTTCATCATCCTTCCACTAGGGGGAGTAGAAGAATTTTTTTCCTTTAAAATGGCTGCTTCCATTAAATCTTAAAAACACTTTTGGTAGAAAAAGAGTTTCGCTAATTTCCAAAAGTTTATAGTGAGAATTACTCGTCTGTTAGTATTCATTTTTTTTTAATGACTACTTGCTGTATTGAAAGAATGAAAATTTGTTGATAATTAATTCTTTAAAATACAGTTAGTGGGTAGATTAGAAGTTTTTTCCTGTACATTCATGTCAATATTTTTTACATCATGCTAACATTGTTGTGAGCAAAAACGTACCAATTTACACAATGTATCATGGGTGATACTATCTTTCTCTCAATTAAAAAGTAATAATGCAGTTTTTGTGGGTTTCATCAAAGGGTTTATAAACCATCTTTTTTTTTTTTAAAAGTGACTTTTTTTTGTCAATTCTTTGACATTGCGGGCTTTACAGAAAACCTGACCAACTTCTGTAGTTTGGTCATGTAACTGAAAATGTTAAATTTCAAAAGACTAAAAACAGTTTAATGCTCCATAAAATAAAGTTAAGACTAATTTGAAGTTTTAAGGTAATGTTCATCTTGGAACAACCACTTTACAAAACTGAGGCTTGTATGTCAACGACAGGCTTTAAATGAAGGTCGCCTATGCTCATGTCAATTAACATCTATTGCTAATCCACCACTTAACCTCATTCTGCCATATTCCCGCTGACAGATGTCTCACAGCCCCTTTTTTTCATGGCAGGAAATGGAAAGTTAGGCTGACAAACCTCAATGGTTGGAGTTGCCGCTGCACATCAGATCTGCAGATCCTTCAGTCCTTCTGCCAGGTCAGTGTTAATATTCGTTGACACTCTCAATCCAAGTGTAATTTAAGATTCTGGTCATAAAAGCCCAACTCCTGCAGAGTGTTACTCACACACCTCAGAGACAACAGAGGATACAATAAAAGTGCTATAAAATGCAGGAAATGGTTGAGTGTGAAGACGACATTAGACCACTATGTCAGGGATAGGCAACTCCAGGCCTTGAGTGTCTGCGTGATTTCCAGGTATCCAAGCCCTACTCATGACTGATTACCTGCTTCAGGTGTGTCCAGCTAATTAGAACATGCCAGAGTATATACCTCTCTGTTATAAACATAGCCCGATTTACAGTCAAGGGACTTTAAGACCCCAAAAAAGGTCGAAAGATCTTGTCTGATTTGTTTTTACTTCCATCACAGTTGTTTTTTTTAAAGACTTTGACAGTGCCAAAGACAAAAAAATAACCAGCCACACGCAGGATAACCAAGCGGGTCAGTGATGTATGGCAGGGGTCTCCAATTCCTGGGCTGCGGACCAGACACCTGGCACCGGGCCACAGAAAACAAAAAAAAAACATAACCTCCATTTTTTTCTGTTTTATTTCTAATCAGATTCAGAAGAGAGTTTTATTTTGAAAAACTGCGAGATTCTCTCCACCACATCCGACTCATTCTTGATACTTGTCAAGTCACTGTTAAATTGAAACCCCCAAGCTAGCAAAGTTAACAAAAAACAAACTTATTTAGAAAGTTTCTTTCTGCAGAAAAGAGCCAGTGAGGAAAAAGAAGAAAAGCCTTTCCCTTCAAATTAAAAGAAATCTGTATTTGACAGACAAAAATCAGGAGTCTTTACTCCAAATAGGGATTTATGGTGTTCCCGCACCATAACAGTAATGCATAATATTCAACAACTGGCTGCCAAATGTTACGAGGATGTAGCTAATAAATTGAGCAAATGAAGATTCATGTTTGAATTCTTTTGTTTTTATCCGCTGCTGAAGTTGGCGTCTAATTATTTATCTTCCACTTTGGCAGTTATGGTTTAATGGGAAGTCTATATCACATTTTAAGGGTTCCTGAACTCTAGAGTACAAATAACACGTAAAACAGCCGCAGATATTTTACAGAGGAAGAAGATAAACTTTACCTTCAAAAATTAAGGGAAACTGGATGCTAAAAAAAAAAAAAAAAGGGTCACCCACTTTCACCTCATACAGACTGGTCCATAACATTATCGTCTGACATTAAACTGGTCCATGGCCTAAAATAGGTTGGAGACCACTGATCCATGGCTCTGCATCATGTTGGTGCGTATTGACATGCACAGCTTCACACACCAATTTGGTTTTGATCTGACCATCTTCTCCTTTCCTCCATCTTCTGCTTTATTTACCAGCAATGAGCATCACAGACGACACGTCAACATTTCTCCAGTGAGGAAAACAACTCACAGTTAGCTCTGCATTATCTTTACATGCGAAATAAGGGCCTGTTACAGAGAAAATCAACACTTTAACATTGGAGTTTAACCCACTCTTCTGCCCCATTTAAATAAATAGGGCAGACATTTATGGACTTAAAGGGCATGATTTTTTTCAATTGGAGGAATTCAAGTATCGCGAGCGTCGTTTTACAAGTGAGGGAAATCCAGCACAGGGGATGACACAGAAAACACCTTTGAAGTCATCTGTTGTTCACTTATGTGAGCTTTTGTTATAAAATATTTAAAACAGTCTGCTTGGAGGGATCTAAACTGTTTTAGATAATGATCATCTAGAATGTTTGGATGAAATGGTTTATAGCTTTTATAATTATTAAAGCTTGATTTGACGGGTTTTGCATTTTGAGACAAATTTTGTTAATAAACTGAATTGAATCCATTTTGCTGAAAAAGCAACTCTGCCAAAGGTAAAGTTCTCAATTGATTACATTTACGTTCCTACATTCACTACATAATGGTCATGTGCTTTGGGTTACCAACCAAAAAAGAGCCTGGGAGGGGCACGCCATCCCACGATCCAGATAAGTAAAAGAAAATGGATGGATACAAGTTGCTTGATGGGTTACTCCATTGACTGTGTAAAAGAACTGGACCGAGTGATTGTGATGTCACCCATAGAAAATGACTTCTTTCCAGCTCAAGTCAATTCAGTCGCCATTTTTTCCGTCATACAGCCCCGAAATGACTGAACAGTGATTGGTCCTAGTCAGTCAGACTTTGGCCGGCTTGTGGCTACATAGTTCAGCAGCATGAAGGGTCTTTCTGAAGAACCCACACTGGACTGAAGCTCATCACACTGCCTCAGAAGCAAACCTTGGTTTCTTGGTACTTCACACAGCCAACTGATCCATCCCGCCTATGCCAGTGCAGCTCTGCTGCAGCATTAAAGTGATTATTCCTGCATTGCACGCAGCTTTTCTGTAAATACCTGCAATATTCTGATTAAAATAAGCTGCAGAATCATTTTGCAGTATACTTGGGTTGTCAAAACAGAGCAAGGAAGCTCATCCCCGACGTTATTATCCGAGTTTGTTCACTTTGGCAGAGTTAACCTTATCTCGGCTGCTTACTGTGTGTCAATACCTAAATCCTGCTGCACACATGCACAATACCCCTGCGGGCTACTATATGTTTTTGCCAACTGTTATTGGTTTTTGTCTGATGTTATAAAGGCGTCATATTGCTGATAATGATGATGGATAGGAAAACAAATGATTTTTGAATACTAATGGTATTGCAGCTTAACAACACCTAATACTACATGTTGAAAGCATTGAGCGGCTCACCACAGAGTGCTTCCTTACATTTTTGGTTGCTCCAGTGCAGACTCTGGGAAAAGTCAAAAGCAGGAAGTCATTTCATCATCTTTTGATCTATTTTCAAAGCGTTCCCTGTGATCATGCTGTTTTTAGCCAAAATTCTAGGACGCAGTTTCTGCAGAGCGGCAGGAGTTCTAAGTGGAGGGTGGGGTTGTTGGTGCAGATTAACCCCGCCCCTGTCCTTTTCTCGTTACTGAGAGCTCTAAGCAAGTAGCTTGTCACCAACAAGTACGATCTCTTTCAAACACTTTTTCCTCTGCTCCTGATTCACAGTGATTTAGATAAAGAAATACTCAGAAATGCAATTTTACTCTATATTTTCTATATCTACGTCCTCCATCATCAGAAAAATGCCACAAAAACATGCTAAAGACACTATTTTCATTGGAGTGTGTCTTCCAAAACTTCAAACTTTATTGAAACCAATTAAAGTTGCCTTCTTAAAAGAGGCAAATATGTGTGGAAAAAGGAACAGCACATCCAACTTTAATTCGATTTTATGCATTCCTTTTCTAATAAAAGCCAGAGGACATTTTGACCATTATGATCACTTCTTTTGAAAGTGTGTCTGGTCTTGTGACCTTCTTAGACCATTTTCTGGCCAAAAAACACAGACTTAGCTGTCTAAATACAAAATATTATAATTGTACGGGTCATGATTAGGGTCATTTGAGGTGTACATAGAAGTTTAAAGATACAAAATAAATAGATGTCTGACCTAAGAAGGAGAGCTGCACAAACTCTTCATGGTTTCTGAGTGTCCTGCATGTATGAACAGAGATGGAATGCTGTGTTGATGCAGTGCTGATTTGCCTCCAAGTTTTTATTTTCTTAATTTGATGTATTTTTAGTATTAAAAAGAGGCTTTTTTTTCGGGGGAGGGGGGTAGCTTTTGATTGATCACCTACAAACATTGATCAGTTTTAATCAAAGTACAGAAACATGACATGTAAGCCTCAAAGAGAACATGAGATAAGAAGCCAACCTAACTTTGTGCTTGTCGACCGAGCAATAAAAGTGACACACTTCACCTGCACTTGCTGGAGGTTTTTTTTGTGCTTTCTTATTGTCTTTGGCTCTAATATTGCTAATATTATTACAATGATATTTAGTCCTTTTCTGACAGATTGATGGCGCCACATTTAAGCCAAAAAAAATTAAGCTTTAATGAGCTGAGCATCTATAAGTCATTTCCTGCATTAAACATTATAAAATAACTAAATGAGGTAAAATGGGCCAGTTTTGGCAATGAACACGAAGGGGGAACCAGCAGCATTAGATCATGTTGAGCATGGGAAAACTGTGCTGACTTGAGGTTGCGTGTCCTGTATGTGTGAATCCCCCCGTGACTTTGAATAAGAGATAAATGTAGGCTAAGGATCGGGGTTGTGTACACAGAGGCTTAATGATAGGACCCTGAAGGGATACAGCAGCAGTCGAGCGGAACAGACAAGCAGACGCATATACACGCACATGACGTCTTAGTGTTACACAACCAGCACCTTCACTTTCCCATCAGCTAGCTTGGAAAAAAAAAATCTGGGAATAGACAGGTTTGGGACTCTTCTACTGTGAATGCAGCTGAACTTTCATGTGATTGTGAAATTGCTAACATTCACACCAATTTTCCCATCATTTTTTTTTTTATTATTATTATTTTGAGAGCTATTGAAGATTAAAAGTAACACGTAGAGCAGGGGTGTCCAAATCCAGGCTTCGAGGGCCAGCGTCCTGCTAAAAACCACAATTATTCTTCTCTCCTATACGGTTAATTTGCAAACGGTTGGCATTTCCGTGTTTTGAAAAAAACGCTAACCAGGCGTCACGACCAAATCCAAGTCCTTGATTGGTCAACGTTCGAGTTCACTTTTGACGTGTTTTTTACGCAGAACCCAAAAATTGACTTTTAAAATAAAAACATGGACAGGTGTTTACATCGGCTTTTTATTGAAAGCAGTCTCTCAAACGCAGGTTTTTCCGACCTAGGTTTGAACGAAGCATGAAGCAATCGCATTTCTTCCTCATGGATTATAAAGAACACCATGATATAGTTTATTATTATTATTCTAGTATTCCATTATTCTAGTTTTCACATTATAAAAGTTGTGGGTTTCCCCTTGTTTACCAAGAACAGACTGGTAAACAAAAGTAATTGGAAATTTGAAAGGAAGTTACACTTTTACGTGAAATAAAGCAGGTAATATTCTAACACATGAACCCAGACTTTCTGACGTGAATTTCTACATTAATGGTCATAAATCCGATTTCTCCCACTTTTTTTTTGGGATGTAAATTGACTTTCTGATGAAGTGAGAGTGTCTCAGAAGCTCAGTGGAAACCACACATTTTTCTCAAATCCAAACAGCTGAGTGAAACCAGCTTCGCTCCGCATTGCTAACATGTCGGTGACATATCTAGATCCCATGAGGGTGATAGATTTCAAGGCTGTGTGTTGTGTGAACGTTGCCTTCAAAAGTAGCACCACCTTCACAGGGGAAGTGGCGCGAGCGGTAACTTTTGCGGAGGGTTTGTCTGCTACGCTCTAGTCGGATTTGCCTCAATGCCTGAAGTCCGTGGGTAAATAGAAAGCAGGTTTTGGTGTGTGACTTCGGGGCCTGTCTCACCCTCTCCCTATCTTGCACTGCAGCAGCTCCCCCATCCCCAGGCTAACCCAACCATTGCCTCAGACAGCCTCTTTGTTAATTCAGACCTACCTGACAGTTCATACTAAAACCCTCCAGGGTTTACTATCAGCTGCCCTCCGCAGCAGGCCTTGCTCTCCAAACACACGGGGAAGACTAATCTGCAACAGATGGGAATCAAACCGAGGAGAAGTAGTACAAAAGGATGAACAACAATTTGTACCCTTCAGAAGAAAACGGTTGGATTTCAGCAACATTCCAACCCTGCAGTGGTTTATAATGATCAACAACTCCCTGAGGCTTATCAATATTTATTACAGGAGATATGAGATGGCCGTCCACAAGCAGATGTCTGAGAGACCCTCAAGCTAAATCCTGGGGACTTTTTTATTTTAAAAACCATTCAACTTTATTTCATGAGTCAGAGAGGACTTGTAAGTATCCTTGCGGAATGGGGCTTTCCTTTGTCATTACTCTGCAAAAATTAAACTTAATTGAGAAAAATGATATTGTAAAAACAGCACAAGATGGAACGTCTGCAGTGATCAAAATAAACACCCGGTTTAGCTGGTTTGAGAGTATTCTGGCTTGCTGCCATAAAAAAGAGGAATATTCCCTTGGCATTTTTTTTTCAAAATAAAATGTACATTCTTACACATTTAACCAAACAGTTTGATCGAGTTGGCAATGGTTTTTCTTTGCCGACAACGGAGACTACAGATTTTGGTGTGCCATTCTAGTGCTGGGCGATAATGAGCATTTGAGTACCGATCAGATGTCGGTCAATATTGCCAATATCACATTTTTTTTTGTAAATGCTGTGGATGTAATGTAAACCTCAAAATCTCAATTGTTTTTAATCGACCTAGAAAGTAACTACATAGAACAAATGTTTGCTAATGACTTGATGTTAGAGTTACCTTCACTGTTAGGCTACCTCTTGCTCGAGCGAAGTGATGAGTCACATAGACCGTAAAACGATGGACAGCTCAACCCCTCCCCTCTCGTTTTCCAAATAGGAAATAGCCGCTGGTTGCAAGATGGCCAAAATCCCATAGACTTCCACTGAGAAATAGACAGTTATCACTCAGTCATTTTAGTTGTCGGAATAACCATTCTTGCTCTGATACCTTCTTCTGAACACCTTCTTTCTAATCCTAATATTATCACAGGTTATTCAAGTTATAATCTGACCAACCAGATGCCTCAGTAAAAGCACGTGGTGCCTGCTGACCCAACCTCGAACATTTGATCGACAGATTCTCCCGAGCTTGCTTTCAGTGGGAGGGGGATGGAGTAGAAACAAGACAGAACAACCTCACTCAGGATTGGCGACAGTAGTTCCTCTAAAGACGTGACTCAGTCCGACTCAGACCAATCACTGTTGATGGGTTGCAATATGGCGGCAGACTATCAGGAAGTGACAGAAAAGTCTCTGTCCTGATTTCACAACAGCCAGAGGTAAGGTATTTTCTATGTGTGACCCCGACACCTTGTTTTGTCCAGTAAGTTAATATATGTCAATGATGAGTGACGATTCACAAAATCCTTTGCTTTTATACTGTAGTATAGGTACATTGCCAGGCCAAATTTCTATTTTACATGATTTATTTACACATATAAGGGGTCTCTGCCTCTTGACTTTGGGAACCAATTTTTCCACAACCAATTTTGTGAGATGTGACCTCATATCAAAGGGCAGGGGTCAGCCATATTAAAATGGTGTCATTCAAGTGGGCACACCAGCATCTACATTTATAATTGCTGCTTTTTTGGTGTCCAGTAAACATCTACAATAGATGTCTATTATCTAATAAACAATAACCAACACCAAGAATCTGTCACCTAATGACATTCAAACTTCTGCAAACTCTCAAACAACACCAACAGGAAAAAAAACGCATTTAACAAATTTGTTTAAAACGCTGTAATTTTCTCCACCTTTACGTGTCCTATGTTTATCTAAAGAGAGCATTTCCTGACTTCAGGGTGGCATCAGATTTAGAATGAGCGAGCCATTTCCCCTCCAAATGAATTAGAAAGTCGCTTTTCCTTTGGGATGTTGTGAGCCAACACAGAGACAGTCAGAAGAGGAGTGTGCCACACGGCACAGCAGCAGAGACAGGCGACCGCCCTGTTGACTAAACACTGAAACTCCATCAAACCCTCATATACCAAGAGCTCCACGAGCACATTGTGTTCCTTCTAAGAATTTAAGTGTTTGACGGTTTGGAATTTCACCGCGCATCACGCTGCAAAGTAGAACAGCAGAAGCGCTTCAGATTCAGGACTAAGCTTGGTGGCTTTTAACAAAGAAAAACCCTACACAGGACAAAGCCAGAGTAGGTACCTTTTGTGTTTGGCCTGTCAGATCGGAACGGGGGCTTGCGACTAGTGATGACGTCACACTACGGTAACACAACTTAGACAAACGATGTCCAAATTCCAAGTAAACATCACTTAGACAAACTACTTAAGCCACGTCTGAATTCCTTGACTACTCACTATTTAGTGCGTTTGCCATTTCGTAGTGCTTTGTGAATCTACAATTCCAAAATGGAGTGCGGAAGAAACTTCCCAGAATTCTCTGCGAAAAAGCCGTGTGCACTCGATGCTCACTAGATTGGGAGTATGGACCACAATGCATTGCAATTTCAGCGAATAAACGATATTCAAATTATTTTGTTTTTGGAAAACCATTAACTTTCCTACCATCAGAACACAGTGGACTCATAAATAGTCTTTGTAAAATGTTTGGATTGATTAAGTTTTCACTTGGTGAATTTGGTGACCTCATATTCGTGTTAAAAAAAAGTAGTGAGCATGGTCTCTAAATTGCTTTTAAAATTTATGGCAGTGGATAGTCCTGCATTATTTAGTTTTTTAGCTGTTAAGGAGCAGGGAGGGAATTCAGCCTTAGTGTCAAGATCTGCTTGGACTGACCGCACAGTAATTTGTCCAATCGCAATCTTACACCCCATCAGGTCATTGTACAGCTAATCAAATATTGCAACGACATCACTAGTCGCAAGACCCTGATCTGATCTGATCTGATCTGATCTGATCTGATCTGACAGGCCAAACACAAATGATACCTACACCAGATATAGGTATGAGCAGGGTGAATCCTAAATACCGTTACTGCCCCTTTAAATGTGATCAAAATCCAAAATTGACTAAAGAAATTAAAACTACAAAAAAACACACAACGTAAAATTTGGTTTGCTATGGATTTTGTGGTCTCTGAGGGATGTGACACCCCAAACTCTCAGCACAACCAGACTCACACACACACACACACACACACATATTCTACCAAGTGTGGTTGGATAAATCCGGGCCTGGCGCAGGATACACATTTCAGGAAGGAGGGCAGAAACTAAACAAGTGAAACACTTTTACAACATCATTCTAAAACCAACTTTTTGCTCCTTAAAAATATTGGATGTAAAGGGAAAGCTCAGAAATACTAGAGTAAGAAAGTTGTTTAAAATAATCATTCAATTTAAAAGACGTTTGTCCCACACATGTTAGAACCCATAAAACACCCACCAGTCTAAAAAAGCTGAAATGTAGATTCTTTCTTTTACTGCTACAGCAGTATATGTGTCAGAATTAGCTCTCACCAACTCTGAATGCCTTCATTCTGAAGTGCTTTTTATGTTTTTCCCAATCAAAAACAAAACGGAAGGCTATCATTTGCGTGCCGCCTCAGGGTGGTCATTTGACTGGGAATAATTATGAGGTTTGTTGCTCAACGGTCTTCCCTACAGAAGAATCTCCTCCATTTTTTTTTTACCTTCACTTGAGCTTTAAAGCCTTTTAATTATTGTCATCTAATAATCATCACTTCTAATGTCTCCGTAGCTGGCGACTGGCAGTGTCTGGGCAGGTGTGTGTTTCAGCGCACGAGTGGCTTTAATCATCATCAAATAGAGCTGTGTGTATGGGTAATTAAGCTGGTGCCGAATCGAAGTCGGGGATTCTCGACAGCACCAGCGTTTTGGTAAGCGCTGCAGGCCACTCGATTCCAACTTTGGCTGCAAGTTTTGACACAGAGTTGAACGCAGCTCCATTACTCAACGTCTCAAGGACTTCTAAAGGCTTGGATTACTCTTGCTTGCCACAAGCTGACCATAATAGCGGGTGTGCGGAGCCAGCGTGGCCTCGAGGATTCGGTCTGAAACCGCTCAATGAGTACAAGGATCATAACTTCTGTTTGTACACGAAGTCGTGCTGTCTCAGCCCCCCCACACGCATGAAAGACTCAACCGAGACTGATGCCTGACGGGCATTTTAATCACATCTCATAAAAGCGGCACGGAACGTTTGAGTGTAGTTACAACTCATAATATTTTTATAGCAACTGGGTCAGGGCTTGACGACGGCGTCTGTAAAAATAAAAGACGGGGGCGCGCATCTAGGTAACGCAAATTAGATAAATGAGAAAGGAAAGATGGCACAACACACTTCCCCGCAGGAGGACTTTTGATTTAAGAAGGCCTGCACTCAAAGCTGTTGAGACAACTTGTCTAAGTTTTGTTTTAGAAACAATTTCAGGATCAACACGTCGACTTTGTACAGCACAAATGATCTTTAAGCCCACTTTGATCCCAAAAAATTGACTTTTATCCCAAAAACGGAGGCTGTCTGGTCTTTGCTGATTGCTGCTTCATCCCTTCAGCATTGTTCACACCGCCCTCAGCAACACACGTTCAAGTGACCGTCTTCATTGACAAGTCAATGGAAATGCGAGTTTCTAGTTCCGCGTCCAAAGACTTGCATTAGCGCGTCACTTTGCAAGTTTTAAAGTCCTTTTTCTGGTTCTGTTTACAATACATCCACTGAAAGTTAAACTAGGCTAGAGTGAAATTTGGTAGCGGCGTTTTGATGTGAATTCCACATGCACAGAGTGTGCGTGTGATACGTGAGTAATATGCTCACAGAAGCCACGCTTTGATTGTCTAAGCTCTTTTTCGAAAGCTACGTTCACATCGCCCCCAGCAGCCACTTTCAAAGAAAAGTCCAGGTAAATGCCAGCACGTGCGCTCTTCGGGACTCGCTTGTTCAAAGTTCTTGTGTTCACACATCACGACTTAAGCTTCTATGAGCGTTTTCGGTCTCTGCAGGCAAAACTCGTGGCCATCGAATGTGTGTTAAAACCTAAACCAGGTTGAACTCTTTCCAATCAGAGACTCAAATTTGGTTGCAGATATGGATGGCGCCCCCGTTAATTCACGGAAGTGTCAATCGTTTAAAGATTGATCATGGAGGAGAAATTAATAATTGTGGTTTGTGTCCAGTTGTTGTCCAGTCAGAACGATTTCTTATGTCGAAATAGAGCTGTGACAGAAAAAGCTTGGAGCAAGATGTTGATATTTCGCACGAACTGTACGTGGCAGACATTTGCTAGCATCTGGTGCAGTCCAGTGTGACCACCATTTGATAAACTCACATTTAAGAACGCACTTTTAGTGCATCACAATCACGAAGAAGGGCTGCTTGGAAAGCATGTATGCGCATGGACGGGTTTAAGGATTCTGCGTTTTCTGAGGTTTGGAATGATTTACACGACTCGATTAAATCCACTATAACAGAACAAACTAGCCTCTGTGTACACGAGTTGGTCTTAGGCTCAGAGAGGTGTATAAACAGAAGAGTGTTGACTCACTAATAGATGGAAGTCTCCTTTTTTTCTCTGTCTCACAAGCTCACACACACATATGTATATAAACCTGCCGTTTCAGCTCAAGTCTTTATTTGCTCTGTTTATTTAATCTGTGTTCCAAGCCAAACAGTGGGACATAAGGTGTGTGTGAAGGCTGCCCGACCCCCCTGAAGTTACCAGTTAGCAGCAAATCAGCTCACAGCCACACACTACTAGCATAAGGCCACATTTGTCATGAAAAATGCATTAAAAGTATCTGTTCAGCTCAAAAAAGGAACCCTCTACTCAATAATCTGTGCTGACAAAAACGCTTCTTTAAATTGAGTTCTGCAGGCGGCACATATTTTGGGCTTTATAAAATCAGCATCACTGCTGTGATCACATTTTAGTTTGGGAGCCAATAATTCTAAATCCAGAACTCCCTTCACTGCAAAGAGAGAGAGAAAAAAACAGGTTTTCCAGGAGAGCATCCAACAAAATCCAAATAATATCCAGGCTGGATTTTCTCGATGGCATTCACCCTGCTCCCCCAAGCAGAGAAGTAGAAACTGGGTTGCATAAAGGAAGAAGTAGGAACTGTGAGGACTCTGCTCTGAAATCGAATCTGAAAAGGTAAAAAATCATCTACACAGAAGCATCTGTTTTTGTACTCTTTCACTTAATTTGATTTTCTTTCCATTCTGAGGCTTCCTTTTAGTTAGATCTGCTTCTGCTTGTTATCTTCTTTAGTGCAAAGCATTTAAATACCCATTCTTTGGTGTTTTTCACGTCTTCGTGACATTTTCCTGATGATGGAGGACATAGATGAAGAAAATTAAGCTTTAAACTGCATTTCTGAGTATTTATTCAAATAACTGTGAATGAGGAGCCGACAAAAAAATGCAGCTATTTGTGACATAGAAAATACTCTGGGAAAGCCACAAGCCCCCTGCTCCACTCCTCAACTGCAAAGGGGGCAGCGTTCCCAATGGTCTCACCCACAACTCAGGAGAATTTCTCATTTCTACTGCCGCTCTGCGGAAACTATGTCCTAGAAAACGATGCAGATTTTTTTTTTTTTGGCAAAAAAATGGCATGACTATGATTAAAAAACACTTTGAAAATAGATCAAAATATGATCAGAGTGTGACTTTAGACCAAGCACAACCCATTCCAGACTGAAGCTTTTTATCCAGGTGCAGTTCACCAACTAACCACTAGAGGTTGGTTACACAAATGTCCAATGTAAAATGGCTCAACTTTACAAAATGGAAAAAAATATTAGAAAATCAAACATTTTGTCACCACATTGGTTAGATTTTCAACAAACAATGGGCTTCAGGTAAACTTTTGATAAATGATATTATTTTATATTTTATCTTAAAATTTCAACACACTCTTCGACATGATGGTTTAATCCTCTACCTTAGAACAGCCATGCTGTGCAATTTCTAACAACCTGGAGGATTTATTTGCAAAACCTTTATTGTCCATCTCCAGTAAAGTTAGCTTATGTCCTAAATGGCCACAAATCTGACAGATACAAAAGAATTTGTCAAGTCAGCACAAATCAGTGACATGACAGCACCTTTCGCCCATCCCTTTTACAGTCATTGATTTGAATTAAATCAATACAATTAAAAACAGTGTGGTTAAAATGTCAATCAGATTGATTCATTTGGGACCTGCAATTTCATTTGGGAGACAGAATCAGGGATGCTGTTTTTGTGAGAGATTCTACAAGCAAAACTAAAAATCACAGTTTTGTTTTTCTAGTTTTTGTTTTCTTTGCCAAATCTTTGGTGCTTTTCAAAGGTGTCATTCTGACCAAAAAAATGAGAAGACACCGTGAGCTCCCCCTCTTTTTGCAGGTGTGAGCCATCAAGCTACAGCGCTAAGTGCTTATTGAAACAGATCTAGCAGGTCTAAGGGATCATGGGTCATTTTGGCCCTAATTTACATTCTTTTCCTCATAATTTGATATCAAACAAGACTCATCTAGTGGCAAGACATGGGTTGAGTCCAGTGGCTTGCCTCACACCAGCTTCAATGAACTTAAGTGTAGACATGCAGAAAGAAATGTAGTATTGCTCTATAGCAATGGGAGTTTGGTCATAAATCTGAAGAAACTTTTATTTTGTACAAAAAAAAAAGTATTACTGCTTCATAACAACTTTTCTCCTGTCTACCACAAAGGTTGTAGGGTTTGTAGCTTAGCAGAGGCTAGCTATTTATTTTATCCAAAGCAGTGTTTGTGTAAAGCCAACAAACTTCTCCCCCACTTTTTTTTGAACTGCTTATTTAGAGGATCAACCAGCAAGACTGTTCCTCATAAATATAGATTCTCTTTCCAGCGTCGGATGGAATAAATCCCTGAGTGGGCAGCAATCAAGCCCAACATCCTGATTATTTCAGCTACTGCTTGACTTCAGACTCCCATGTGGTCCAAATGGCTAACCAATTAACAGCAGGTTAACTTTTGAGTCTAAACTGAGTACTCTCTCTCTCTCTCTCTCTCTCTCTCTCTCTCTCTCTCACACACACACACACACACACACACACACACACACACACACAAGCACGCATGCATGAACACAGGAAAAAAAGGGGAGAGGCTTTCAGAAAAGCAGCACATTCATGCACATTAATAGTAATGGACACCCGCATGCACAGGTACTTAGGACCCAGTACCGCACACAAACAAGGACACACACAGATACATACTCATTAACAAAGGCTTAGTATCACAGGGTTTGTATACCCCCAGCAAAGTTTTGGCTGACTGGCCTCCCACAGAGAGGGGCTACACCTCCAGTCACCTGATCCTCTGTTGCTCCAACTCTGGGTCAACAAACACATCATGCCCACATCATGTTTTTAAATGTATATTTTTGATTTCAAGGTATGAAAAAGACAAAAAGTTCAGATTTGGTGCAGAAAAAAACCCCAATAATTTGGCTCTTCAGCGGTTAGAGCTTTCTCCCTCCACTAGGTGCCACCACTGGATTCATTTCTGGAAGTTTGTTGCACATCTCCGTCTGCCTGACAGTAATCAAATAAAGACGAAAAAGGGATGGAATGCAGAAAATAGAGTGAAGTCACTAAATGTGCCACAAAAAAGCGAGTTTACTCGGAAATGAAGCGCGTAATTTCAGCGTAATTTGGAATGAGGTCTTTCGGCACCTTTGCGTGTTGGGGGAATAAAAAAAAAAGCCAAAGGAGCTTCAGAGGAGGGCGAGGAAAACAGAGAAGAGAAGGAGAGTTTACCAGAGTGACAGGCAACAGCTGAGTCCACACATCTGGAAAGCCAAAACCCCCACATTACGCGCGTCTTTGCGCACCGCTTTAAAAGTCCAAAGGCGCAGAGTTCTAATGTGCCGCAGGGAACACATGTCAAAAAAGCAAAGCTGGTTTGAGTTATGCCTGGCAATTAAACTGCTTTTAGTTTGTGTTAGGAAGATTTTCAAGAGATGCAAGAGATGTCGCACTTTGTGCTTTGTTTTGCGGCTTTTTCTTCTTCTACATTTAAGGTAAAACACACAAAACGCGTATCAAGAGCTGTAATATTAAAAATAAAGTTACAAAACTCTTAGATCAAAAGTTACAAACGCTCACCTGGTTGCAGAAGCGGGTTGAATATTCCCTTAATTTGAATATAAAATCACAACATTCGGATTGCCATTAAAAAAATAAAGAAGAAGAAGAAAAATGAAGTTCTGTTCGGGTCCGGGTCAGAAAAGCATGGCCGTGGACGGATGCAGACAGAGTGACAGAGAGCGGACCAGGGCTGAACGATGCGCAGCTCTGGCACCAAACGAAAGCGTCCAGAAGAGACATAAGCGCTGCGCTGCGCTCATTGGCTAATGTGGCCCCCACCACAAACACACACACACACACGCACACACGCGCACACACACGCCCCACCCTCTCCCCCAGCCCCAGTGGATCACCTCCCTCCAAACCAAGAACATGTTTTAGAAATGTTTTGAAGAGTCAAACCCAAAGATGACTCTATGGCTGTTAGAAATGAACCCCACTCTCCTTATTTGCCGAAATCTTTTTGGTGGATCCCTAACTGGACCCACCGACCATAACGCTTGATTTATTCATGCCATGAACGTTGTCCTTCCTGTTTGTGTGGCATTTATTGACAGCAGGAACCCACCCACCGTTTTTCCTTTGTTCCGATTTTTTCAAATATTCCAAGTTGATGTTTTTTTTGCAGCTCTCTCCAGTTATTGAAGGTGGAGCTGTTCAGAAAGTCTTCACTCCTCTTTTGATCTATTCCAAAAGCATTTCCAGTGCTCTGTTCATTACGATGATGCTGTTTTTAACCAAAATGTTAAAAACCGGTGTCATTTTCTAGGACATATACGTGTCCAGGATGAGAGCAGTCTTTCACCGTGTGAGATACACCGCATTATTATTGTGGAGTGTGTGTGCGTAGAGGGCAATCGATGACTTTTTCGGCAGACCTTGATACTCTCTGCAGGGCCTTTTGGATCACAACCAAACAGACACGCAGGACATCAAGCCTGGATCTACGATGGCTCGGTAGGACACCAGCAGCTTCTCTTCTACGTGTTTTTTTTTCAGTAGTATTGGTAGGAAGTGGAGTCGCTTCTGCGCCTTTCCAACCTGTGCTGATGTGTTAAGGCCCTCGAAGATGACAGTCCTCAGGAACTTGAAGGAACTCCACACACATTATTGATGGACAGTGGAGTGTTCTACTTCCTGAAGTCTCTAACCATCTCTTTGGTCTTGGTGGTGGGTTAGGCTTAGGATTTCCTCTCTGTTTTATCCCCCCGAGGGATCAAGCTCACTACTGTGGTGTACTGTGATGATTGAGGCTAAAAACGACATAATCACACTAACAAAGACCACTGTTACAGTGAAAAGATGAAGGGAGGGAAACTTTAAGAAAAGTCCATTTAGAATCAAAACTTAAATCAATGAAAACTGTGATCTTAACCCATTTTAGAGCCGTTCAAAACCATCAATAATTTGTGTCACAATAAGGAAGCTTAACTTTCAGATCACAGAATGCTCACAGAACTGCTCCAGAACACTGCTGCTGGTTCTGGTCGGAACAGGGATCACACCCCGCCCGACCTGGCTGCCTGTGAACTTCAGAGTTCTTTTAAGATTCTTTTATTTGATTTTAAATCTTTAAAATCCTCCGTCCTCACGACCCAACCCGGTGCCTCGGGTCTGCTGATCAGCTTCTCCTGGAGGTACCGAGGTCTAAGAGGACGTTTCAGTGAGCAGCCATCTTCACTGTCCATTTTTAAAAAACACTTCTTTAAAGTCTATTTTTAGTTCCAGGCTTTAGACATGAAACAGTTTTATTGTTTTCTTTGATGTTTTTAACCTCTTATGTCACTTAATTATGCTTTTTATTTTCAACTGTGTTAAAATTTTGTTTTTGTTGTTTTCTTGAGCTTTTAATGTTTGACTGAGGTCACTTTAAGGCACCGTATAAACGACTAAATTATTAACGAATGAATGAAACTATGAATGAGTTTTCTTTTTTGGAATATTTGACACACCTATTCCAACTGAATCTGTTCCCAGACCGAACAAAAGTTCTGAATTACAGATCATATACAGCCTTGTGACAGAACTGTTTTCTTTCTTTCAATACCAGCCTTTAAAAAAAAAAAAAGCTGCGAGCTGAATAAATGTCAAAATAATGAAGCGCTTTGAGAGCAGCAGATCCTTATCTGTGAAGCTGAGCATTTGGAGAGACAAGTCAGAGATGAAGTGGAGGGAGTGAGTCTGTGAATCTGGCAGCTGGGCAGACGGAGCGGGTCGAACAGTATGGCTTATTGTCCCTGCCAGCCAGTCAGCCCACACGGCAAAGGACCCACTGACGCCCTCGTTCACCCTGCTGGCTGCTCCGCCGCCTCTCTGACAGCTTGATTTACAACATACAGTTACAATTCATACCTTAGGCAGACTTGGCCTGTTTACTCTTGCCCTCAACTCACCTGCAGTGCGCCTCAAACGCCGCACAGAGCCTACAAGTAATGCTATGTTCACACTGGGAGTGTGATGCGCGTTCAAGAACGGACAGTGGTTCTTGAATGCGATTCTCGTTCCTTCGTTCACTAAATCCAGAATAGAACTGGTTCCCTGTGGCCTCGGCTCTTTCTGTCTCCATGCGCAGACATCTGTAACATTAAGCCTTTTTTTTTTTTTTTACAGCAAACACAGAGAGCAGGACAGGGAGAATAAAAGGTAAGCCTACACATGCAGCCAGTGAGGAAACCAGGATCAGCACTGTGTGGAGAGCACAAAAGGGGCCTCCAGGTCAGTAAATCCTGCCCCTGTCGCCTTCTGGTGTGCAGAAGCACAGCACAGTAGATAAAAGTGTCAGAGTCAGTTGTTTTCTCTCCACTTCTCTGTTTGTATGGTTTATCCATCTATCTTTCTTAAACGTATATAACCATTCAAACCCATTGTGTTTAAGTCGGTCCATGTTTTCTGCCTTGTAGTTCATCGTCATTCCACTAGGGGCAGTAGAAGAGCTTTTCCTGCTCTTTTCAAAATGGCTGCATCCGTGACACTTTGGTGGGAAAAAGTTAAGCTCATTTTCAAAACTTTACAGTGAGAATAACTCATCTATTGTTTTTTATTTCTTAAAATGATGACTTTTTGTGTTGAAAGAATGCAAAATTTGTTAGTAATTAATAAAATGAATTCTTTATAATACAGTTGCATCATGTTCTGAATGTGTAGATCAAATTTCAGATGGTGGGTAAATAAGGAGCTATTTTCTTGAACTTAATATTGTTGCATCTTAAACTAATATTTACTAAATCACCCAAATGTATCATAGCTGATGTTATCAAAAATCTCATTTAAAATGATCCTATAATCGTTTTTTGGGGATTTTATTAAAATGTTAAAAAAACATTGAATTTCCCCCCCAGAAATTGAATTTTCTGTCAATTATTTGATGTAGAGAGCTTTACAGGGATAATTATTCTACATTATTGTCATATTTTTTGAGAAACATGGCAGGTTATCATAATAAACCTAAGTTAAGCATGTAAATATTGCCAAAAATCAGAGGAAAGCGATCTCTTTCTTGTTAAAATATACCCACACACTGTGTCAATTTCGTGACCAATGAATTAAGGCAACATTTAACCCCGTGAAATTGTGGCGGGAAAGATGAGCCTGGTTGTGCCTGGGTCCAACATCTGCATGTGCTGTTGTGTAAATTCCTCTATTTGGCTCCAAAAGCTCCACATACACAGAATTGGTTTAAATAAATGATATGCAAAAAAAAAAAAAGTTTCCTTTCCTGGTCATGACCCATAACCTCTTCTTTCCCTGACCCTGTGCAACCCAGCTCCAACCCCACCCCCCCTTTTCTGAGGGAGAAGTAAGTGGTTCCATATTTGGCCTGAAGGATAAATGCCAATCAAACTGTGGGAATCTGGGCTGTGTTTCATAATACCTCAACATTCCCTGACTATTCAAAAATACAGTTAACAATAATCAACCCCCCATTTAGCTTTGTTATTCATTTCCTGGTTATTGCTTTCACACATCGGTCACATACATGTCCTGACAGTTACAATCCCTTCTGTTTGTGTTTTTCTTGTAAATGCTTTCTTTTTCCTTCTTTGTCTATCTGTTTGAATAATCTCAGTCATTGAGTTGGGGCTGGAGGTGGTGCACTGTTATCACTGAGCTATCTGTCATCACACACCTTAGTTCACTCAAATCAGAGAGGATTAGGTTACTGGAGGAATGTACAGTAGATGCACGTTCCTGTCAGCTGCTTAAAAGTTATGGACTTGTGGGATAAAAATAATAATGGCTCTAATGTGATTCAGAGATTGAGCTTTTTTGGATGAGTTAAGACTTCAAGAATGTTTGCTTGATAAAAAAAAAAAGTTTCTGATTTTGTGAAATGCACATTTTGTGCAAATTAACATCTAACATATCTTTTTCCTTCCTAATACCAATAATGTTTGGTATCCAATTTGGAATACACAAAGTGAAAAATATAGAAAAGAAACAAACATACTTTATTGTTTATTAAGTGGAAACTTTGAAGATTAAATTGATTGTGAAATAGATTCATAAAAAGGCGAGGCCATGCTACTCTTTTTTTGTCTTTAGCGTTTATTTTGTCAGATGTGTTTTCTCAGAATTCTTATCTTTATTTAAGAAATAGAAAACAGGCGGGAAAAGAGGCATTTCCAAAACGTTTCTGGACATTTTTTAGGCTAATTTGGGGGACTATTTTTTGACTAAAAAACGTAACTATTATGTTTTTGTTACGGCGCTGATTCATTTAACAACTGACTACAGTCGCAATTCCCAAATCCAGTGTGATGCAAATTTGCCAGAGGTCTGCAAAAACACAGTGTGCATCATTGATAATTAGATTGGCAAATATAGCCCACAATGCGTTGCATTTGAACAATTTGTCATTTGAAAAACAAATACTTTACACATCATCCTAGTTTTCATAATCAGAACATAGTTTTTTCAGAGATAGTCTTTAAAAATGTTTGTATTCGTTAGATTTTTTTTTTCTTCGGCAAACAGGTGCTGCTACGTTTGCTGTTAAAAAAACAAAGTAGTGAGCATGGTATCAGAATTGAGTTAAAATCCAGGGCACGAGTTAGTCACACACTATATAGCCTTTTAGGGTTTAGGAAGTGGTGAGGAAATTTGGGCACAACCAAAGGTAAATTTCCTTTCTGTCCCCATAGTGCATATAGCGAGCTATGCTAGCAGTAGCCATTGTGCCCAGCAGCTTCAGTCCAATTAAACACACAAAAACAACAAAAAAACACACACACACACAAAGAAAAACTTCACACATGATCTGTTTGAGCACTGAGTTCAATTGAAGTTTACAACAGCTGGAGGATAAATGTGTTAAAATGTCCTTTTCCTGCCGAAGAGATCAAACCACTTCCATGTGAATTGCTTGAGTAAGAATGACAAGGGGAGAAAATGGTTCCACTATAAGGAAGCTTAACCAACTAATTCTGAAATTTTTTCATGAGAGAAAAAGCTCAACACGGTTGAGAAAACTGAACACAAACCATCAACATTTTTGGAATTCCTGCCCCCTTGGTGAGGTCATTTTTGAATCAAGTAAATCAACAGTCGGAGGCCCCCCTGCAGAGCTAGCTTCCTGACAGAGTGCTATTTTCATAAACAGGTGTCTGAAATGAAGGAAACACTGGTTGAACCTTAATCTCATTTAGTAGATGTGTTGTTCATGGTTGAAAGCACATCTCGTCTTCACACACACCTCTAATAAGGCATCTATACACATCTGAAACGATGTGCTATGACCCACCTAAACAAGACTTCCAGCAGGTAAACTGCTATAGCAAGCATGCCTCAGAGCTTTTTCAGGTTCGCTAGAGAAATGGGATGTTTTACTTTTGAGTTTTTTTACTATATTAGGTTGGGTGGTCTTCAAGTCTCTGCCACCATCCTCCCACTAGTTCTTCGGTCCTGAAAACATTTGTCACCTAAGATCTAAGGGCTAGCACAGTATGTTCTGTTTCACTGCCTTGATTAAAAAAAAGACAATAACAACAGTTTGCCTTAAATATCGATTAATTCTGCAGCCAACAAGGTTTGGTGTTATTGTGAATACGTTAATGCAGCTAACGTGTAGCAGTGCTGTACCGTGTCTGTATTTTTAAAAAGTATTTGTAATATGATTAACTCTTCTAATGTGGCTAACGCTTATAACGAAGCTAACGTGTAGAGGTGTTGGACCGCGTCTGTATTTTTTAAAAGTATCTCTAACGTTACTAACTCTTCTAATGTGGCTAACGCTTCTAACGAGGCTAACTTGTAGTGTTTTCCAAACGAGTTCTAGAGTTATTGTCAACGTGGTTAATAAAGTCAGACTGACAGACTTTTCACAGACTCTTTTCTCTCGTTTAATGCATCTTATAGTTCGGTGCACCTTCTATATCACATGCGTTCAAAAATAGGCAAATTCTTTGCAGTATGGCTTATAATGTGGTGTGCCTTTTTAAGTGTCAATGACCTTTTTTCACGATAATGAATTTTTTAGGTCTTAATACTCTTGTTGAGATGTTGTGGGGCTGAAATATCTTAATTGTTTAAAGTTGTCAGGGGCCAACATGTGTCAGTACAAACAAAGCGTGTTGGTTGCAACATCTAGCTAAAGGCTGATCACTTATGTTTTGATCTTCACAGAGAAGGAAAGTTCTAGTTAATACTTGAATTCCCAGATAAGGAACTAATGTTTAAACTTTGGAAATGGAAAAGAATTTAAAAAGTTTTTATTGTATTTTTTACCTCCATTACGCCGTAGTTACTCTTGACTAAAAGTCAAGATCACCGAAGATCTGCTTCCTTTGGTAGAGTAAACTATACTCAGTGACAGTTCACATTTAGGAGCTTAAAAAACAGCACCTGATCTTGCTTTTTGTGCCAGAGTAAAGCAGTTCTAAGTTAATATGGAAAGAACCTGCAAAGACAAGACAACTATAACCATAAATGCAACATATTTCAATGTCTCTATCCACTGCACAACTTGAAGTGGGCATAATGCCTTGTGGGTAAAAATGTCTTCTTGTTTTTTTCTGTTTAGACTGTTTTCCGTGTTCTGGTTGTTAAGGGTTGCATTAATTGTTGCTTTGTTTACTGTTGTTAGTAGGTTTTTCACAGGGGTGAGATTGGAGTGCCAGTGATGTGTAGCAGTTGAAAAGGTCTATTTAATAACTTGTATAGAGGACATTGGAATGTTTACCTGTTTTATGTATTTTTGTTTGGGGTTGTGCGATATGTGGCATGAGTCAGCATTAAATCCATTCCCAAGGTGTTGTTTAGGTGGTAGTTCTCTGCTAGTAGTCGAGTCCCAATCCATCCAGTACTTTGCATCCAAGGCAGCTGCTACTATATGTATTTAATCACTGAAAAAAATATGACTGAAGCCTGAGTCCAAACAAAAGTGCAAATTTCCTCTGCTGAGAACAAGACCTCCCATTTGAGTTGGCAGGAAATAAAAAATCAGTTTTACTGTTTTCACTTGCTTTTCCTTTCGAAGAAGTAAACATGCAGAAAAGGTCAACATAGGGATCATTTCACATCGTTTTAGTTTCTTTTTGGCAGAAGCTTGAAGGTCATGTTTATACAGAAACTACGCTCTTTGGAGGTTCAATGGAGAAGAACCAATTTGGGTGACAAGAGAAACTTTTCAGGGCTCTAAACTGATGGTGCTCAGTTGGGCATTAAACTCCACTGATCATTTATAAATAGCCACTCGACACATATAAAACAGTCAAAACTCATATGCTTGAAGAAAGCACTCAAATTCCTATTAAAGTTAACATGTTTTTCAGGTCTTTCCCACACAGCATTTACTGAATCAAAAAGCTACATTATGATACATTTCTTGAATCTTCTGGTTCATACTTGTCTTTCTATAAACCCTAAAGTCATGACTTCACTATTAGAGTTAATACTAAATCCTTCCTATATAGTACTGTCTAATTTTTAAACCTACACTGACCGGTGCACACAATCAACTCTTGAAAGGAGAAAGACGAGCGGTAACCCAACCAGAAAGGCACAGATATCAAAATGGAATATTACGCTGAAAAAGCAACCTTTTGGGGGATTTGTTTGTGTATAGGAAGTTTGGATGCACAACCCAGAAGGTTGACAAACCCTGAAGGAAAGGTTAATCATTTATTACAGATATTTACTTGGGGCTGATAGGAAGTCTTCAGGTACATTCAGATTGTCCTTGGCAACGCGTGTTCAAGCGGCCACTTCCAGTGAAATGTTAGTGGAAAGGCGTGTATTCACACGTGTCAGGCTTCCGCGTTCAAAACCCTCACATTCACGCATTGCCACACAAGTTTCTACGACCGTTTTTAGGCTCTATGTACAAAATGCGTGGCTATTAAAATGGGCATTAAAAGTTAAAGCAGGTTGATCTTTGACAAATCATGGAATTGGGTTTGGTAGTGTAGTATATGGATGATGTTTTTTTAATTCTCAGAAGTGCCATCCATTTAAAAATTGATCATCGAGGAGAAATGCTAGAATGATCTGACACCAACTCTTTCGTATATCAGAATAGAGCTGTGAGAGAATAAGCCTGGAGCGAGATGCATAAGATTCGCACCGCTTTGACATTTCGCACCAAGCCTTTTCCAGCTGTAGGTGATGGACATGCGCTAGGGAACAGCAGAAATAGAAAAGGAAGCTCCTTCCTGCTTCTCCAGTGTGAACACTATGTGCTAAAAGCGGGTTCAAGAATGCGTGTTTAGCATGTTTCTGAACGCACATCTCATGCCTGGCCGGATCGTAGCATCAGTCAGAGAAGCCAGACAGACGGAGTCCAGAGGGAAGATCCATAGAACCTGCCTGGTTCAGGAACATCATTCCATCAGATAGCAGACAGGTCAGGCGATGTGACGCAATCAGCCATCAGAAGACAACTGGAACACTGACCATGACAGAAGATGAGAGTATGGAAACCCAGGAGGGCCAAAACACAGAAGAAGATCGTAAGCCTGAACTGTGCAGAGGTAGAGCGGTTGACCACTGATTGGAGGATTGCAAGTTCGGTTCCCACCTTGTCCACCCATGTATCAAAGAGTCCTTGGGCAAGGCATGTGTTAGGTAGTGGAGTCACCATCAGTGTGTGAATGTGTGTGTGAGTGGGTGAATGGGACAGTGACTGTAAAGCGTTTTGGAATTTCAAGGATGGTAGAAAAGCGTTATATAAGTATGTGCTGGTTACCATTGAAAAGAAGCAATATTACTCAAAGTAATAAGAAGTGGGCTTCTGTCTGGCACGAATGATACGGCACTGCCACGATTAACATGAATCATTCAAAAATTCATCTTCTCTGCAGGTTGAATTTAATCTCGTGTATTGTACCACCAATTTAAGTTTCACCAATTTTTTGATTTGCTTTCCTCAAATGCTTTTCAAAGTATTTATTCTTCTTTAGAGGGGGCCAGGACCTAGGAGAGGAAGTGTGTGACAGTACGCAGCTCCTGAGCCACCCCCAGGAACTTCTCTCTCTCACACACACACACACACACACACAAAACCATCCCCAATCCAGGAGATGTGTCAGCCAAGGGCAAGGCTGGAGATCAGAGGGAGGGCGAAAGTAAAGAAAGGGGGGAGGAGAAAGAGGAGCAGGGATCACGGAGAAAAAAGCAGAAGGAAAACCAAGACCTTAGATTGCACCCTAACCCAACTTGGGGGGCGGGAGTGAACACATGCCTTTGATGGCGTAGATCTGAATTTTCCTGTTGTTAAAGCAGCAAATCATCCTTCTAGCTCCAAGACAAGCCAAACATTGTAAGATATGAAGATAGTGTTTGATTTGCAGACTTTAGGAAAGTTTTTGGCGTCTCTGGGGAGGGTCGCCTGCACATGGAGGGATTTTGTCCACAAATATTAGCCAGACTATTTGTGAAGCACTCAGAGGTTTGATGCTACACCTCTCTTCGAGGCATGTGAGGGATTTGAATTTGATTAATTCTTCAAACTTGCCAACCTCAGATAAACAAATCCAAAGGTTCAATGAGAAACTGGCTCAGATAGCGATGAAAAACACATGTTGCACACAGAACAACTTCTGTGGTGCATGAATGTGAGTGAGCTTATACCAATGCACACTTCAGAATTTTAACATTTCACCAGTGTAGGGTTTCAGATGAAATATGTACCGTTTTTTCTCTAAGTGCAATGATCTGGCTTCTATGACTTTATTGGCTGTGATCTATGCTGCAGGAATGATGCAAAGTTTCTTGATAGACGGCAAAAGGTTTTTAACTAATGTGTGTAGACTTGTTTAGTAAAATAACAAAAAACAAGAATTCCACAAGAGAAGAAATTCAGATTTTGGCCAGATTATGAGAAATTATCTTCATTTGGGGGAAAAAAAAAACTCTTTCTGGCAACAAAAATAAAAAAAAATGTGATTGGCAGATTTACAAAATCAAATCAAGAAAGTTCACAATACTGCATGATATGAGAACGTCTCACAAAGTGTAAATAACAGATCTGCAATCAATTCCAAATCTTCTGAAAGACGATAAGGTAGAAAACAGCTGCTCAAACAAGAGGAGATTTATCTTGCCTGGTTTTTGAAGACTAAAAACGTAGTCACATGCAGCAATGCATTACAGTTTGACCCGTGCAGATGCTTTTGGGTTGTCTGGGCCTGTGGGGGGTCATAGACAGGAGTGGCTGTATCTTAAAGGGAGAGCAGGCGTGTCTTGGAGTTCCATTGGAGCTCGTCCTGCCACCTCAAAGAACGTAACGAAAACGGAACGTAGGATTATTGGAAAGTATTTGTAAGGAAAATGAAAGTGACACGCACAGACGCACATGACGTACACGTGATGCTGTCATACAGTGCACCTATGCTAAACTCTAGTCGCTAGTATGGCGTGAGTACTGGCACATTACTGACCGCACGCGAACGGCACACGCATGGGTTGTGCACATCAGTAGGACACCCATAGGATGCCCACAGAAACTATGTTCTGATTGTCTAATTTCCTAACATCTAAAACACATTCAGAACAGCTTCCGTAACGCACGTCAAGTTGTCACTTCCAAGTCTATGCAAACACGCGTAAATGTGCGTCTTGGGCATCCACGTTCAAAACTCTTTCATTCACAAGTTTGGTACAAAAAGCGTAACCATTGAATGCCAGTTTAAAGTTAAACAGGTCAAACAAAGGACTCAGATATGGTAGAGATGTTTGGATGGTGTCACTCGTAATTCATGAGAGTGCCAACCGTTTGAAAATTGATCATGAGGTAGACATTACTGAATTATACGACACCAAGTCGTGAAGCTGTGAAAAAAAAAGACTTGGAGCAAGATTTGCGAGATTTGTACTACTTTGACATTTCGCATCAAGTCTCTTCGAAATGTAGGTGGCTGAGATGAGCAAGTAAACTGTAGGAAAAAAAAGAGGAAGAAGCCCCTCCCTGCTTGTCCATTGTGAATCCCATAGCTTTACTCGCGTTCAAGAATGCACTTGAACATTTTAATTCTACAGGCTCACCAATAGTCGACGATCTTGCCACTTTGTGTGGACCATCTGCGTGCCCAGTAGAGGTTTAACTATTTTTGGCCCTAAGGGCAGTTGTGACTAAAGCTTAACATGTAATTGCTTTTCAAGTTTACCACAAACTCATAATCTGTCCCCAACCAACACAATTAGGTTAAAAAAACTGCTCTCAGTATGCTGGACCGAGTATGTTTTGTGTCATACAGCAAGTCCTTAGATGATGGGAATGTGCTCATCGGTCTCAAACATTCACAGAGAGGAGATGGAATCTGCAAACCTCAGAGATTGCAAGTTAGACAGAAATGAATCTACTTCATGACTAGTTTTTTCATGGAGCTTTTAATAATCCCATCTGTCCAACAAGCATGTTTCTTCTTTATTTGAACTGAAACAAAAGACAATGAGACAATGTTCAAGTGGTATCTTAATCTTTAATTTACATCTGAACAAAAAGCGACATGTCAAAACATGACCAAATAATTACCAAACTAAACCAAATGTAAACAACTCTCTTGGCTTTACTTAGAAATGTTTTTTCAGTCAATGTTCCTTACTTACTACAAAAACAGTAACTTTCGTGCATCTTTGATTGTTTTAGTTCATTGAGTAACTTTTCTTTCCATTACGTTTTTTTTGTACTGCTGCCAATCATTTTGCGTCATATTTTGTCTGAAAGAAACTTGCAGACAGGCTGTAGAGAACCTTTTAGACATTGCCAATCCTTTAATCCCCCTCCTACAGAAAAACAGGACTGGTCCAGGTCCTACAAACGAGTGTGTTGATGCAAGTCTCCACACTCCAGAGGTTTGTCCGTGCAACACGGGACCCAGGAAGTCCTGTCATCGCCTCCCCCAAGAGGGGAGGAGAAAAGGATCCCACAGGAGAGTGAAAAGACATGAGCAAAGACATATGGAGGATATCAGGGGAGGGAAAAGGAAAGGAAAAGAAGAGGCGGATTTGAGGGATGGCTGGAATGCAATGCGGAGAAGCGGCCTGAGAAAGTTTGGCTTGTCTTTAGTGAGCATGCCTCCTGGTTCCTGGTTAATCCATCATTCTGCCTGTAGAGTCGACCCCCCCCCCCCCCCCCTTTTTTTTTTTTTTTTTTTTTTTTTTTTTTTGCATTTGCATTTGCATTTGCATTTGCTGTTTGTCTGTCAGTCACCTGCAGTGAAATCCACATTCATTCATGTCTGGAAACTATCAGCCTGAAATGTCCTTCAATCGTCAACAAAAATAAAACTCGAAAAAGGGTTAAAAACTGGTTTTAATTCCAGATACAAACAAAAAGTGTTGGCGTAGAAGTTAAACAGCAACTAATATGGTTTTAACAAGTCATTAAAGTAAAATGTTTACATCTTGGAGGAAGTTACTGCCCAAAAGCATGAAGGCAATGAGGACATTTCCATTTTTCTGAATGTTTGTGCATCAGTGCTGCACCTTTACACCTCAAGCCCTCCCAGTGTGCAGGATCGACACACACAGGTAGAATCAGGTGTGTAAAAGTAGAAAAAAACGTACAGATAACTTCCTTTTTATATTCTGATAATGCCATTGTGCAGTTTGTGACATACTACATAAACCAGTTTCAAGAACCTGTATGTTTAAAAGTATAAATGTAGGGTTAGGTTGGAGAAAGAAATAACAACAATTAATTTTGTCTTTAGTTTACAAAAATCATATATGAATCTTTGCATAATACCTAGCAAAACATGCCTTAGGCTGGATGTGATCTAAGAATTCAGAATGTTAATCTTGAAAGTTACACCTTTAATGAGAGGAGAATATGTGAAAACTGTTTTATATAGCAATAAAAAGGGTCTTAGGATGGACATTTGACCTTTAAAAACAGGTTTAATTAAGTATTACATAATAAAATCATAGATAAAATCATGATCTATTTTAGTGATGAACTCCACCACAAGTTCAAAAACAGAAAGTTGTTTAAAAATAGAACATATGCAGTGGGTGGACGGGGTTTATGTTGCACTTTTCTACCATCACAGCACATTACAGCCACAGTCCCATTCACCCATCCACTCACACATTCACACACTAACGATGGATCTGCCAATCTTTAACAAACAGGAGCACACTTTGACACATAGGCAGGTAAGGCAGGAATTGAACCTGAGATCTTATGAGTAGAGGTCCAACCTCTGCACCACAGCAGCTGCCTAGCAGAGTACAAAAAAAAAGACTTAAGCTAGGGGTTGTCTATTTTACAGCTATATTAATTACATGAGCAAAGCTAACGGGAAAGTAAATGTAACAATGAAGGGTTGAAAGTATCAAGCTTTTTGAAGCTTAAGTTCACATGTCTGTTTGTTTTTGGAAATAAAAAAGATATTGGACTCTGACATTTTATCAGGCGAACTAACTTTACAAAAGAAAAAAAAAAGCATCTATAAAGTTGTTCCTTTTGTAGCTTTCTGGGTGAGTTCTCATGCTTTGATTGACAGGTCACGCTACAGTTTTTTCCTCCAATAGGGTTGGTTATTATGCCCCTGCATGCATGCATGCGGTCACATAAACAGAAACGGTTGTGCTCACCCCTGAAGAGTTCTGCAAAACAAGCACACCATCATCGTCTATGAAAATATGCAAACAAAACAGTGACCGCTTGGCTTTGTACCCGTCTCCTGCTTGGGTTACTTGCTTCGATTGCGCTTCAAACTGTCCCGGAAAGCAATGTTTGTTTGAATTTTTTTCATGCGGATGTGAGGTCAGATTAAGGAGAAATAAACACAAGAAGAAGACAGAAATATACAGAGCTGGAAATTAAGCTGAAAAACACAGAAAAATCTTACATTCTGTCAGTAAAATCTTTTCACCCACAATACATTTGGCCTCTTCCATGCCAGGACCGTCAGTGTTGGAGTGTGAGCTTACATGCGCAGTGATGACTCCACACTTACTTTTCCAGCTCTGACTCAGTGTCACTGCTGTACCAAGCTGATGGCATCTCCATCAACCACCACAGCGGCAAACCTACCACAGAGAGCATGTGAGCTGTGAGGGTGAAGACGGACAGATTCCTGAGGCACTTGTGTCATTTGTTCACTTTTAAGAAGATCCTTTCACGCGAAACATTTTAAGCTGCAACCAGATGCAGTTAAGGTCAGGAAACAAGATTAAATCTGCTGAGATGAATGAGTCCCTGAGGATTAAAGCCACCACTGGATGCTTGGGTGAATAAGCCTCCAATTTTCCCGTTAAATGCTTGAAAAACAGTTTACTTAAGTCTACAAGGTTTCCTTCATTTGGTTTCATTTCCTAAAAGCAATTGGTCCATATTGAGATGGAGATTCTGGACCTAAAGCTGTGTTCACGTCACCCTCAGCAGTGGGAGATCATGAGGCCACTTCCACTGAAAAGTCTATGTATATTTGTGTTTCAAGAGTCTGCGTTTGACCCAAAACTCTTGAGTCAAATCCAGATTCTTCCCCTACCCCTAAGGCTTCTCCATACCCCTACATTTTTTCCTCCAAACTGAGAGATTTGGAAAAAGCACAACTACCACTGGATGATCTCATCAATAGTCACGTTTTTTTTTTTTAGTTTTTTTACGTTAACGCGTAGCTCACAGTGCTTGGAATAAACATAAAACCATCTATTTTAAAACTAAAAACTCATGCTAAAACAAAAACTCGTTATTTACATTTAAATGTAAACTTTAAATGTAAACACATGTAAATGTGTTTCTCTTCCATGCCACAAGCGGATCCCCCTACCGTTGGAGGGACACCCAGCTCTAAGTCCCTTTGTCTTCCCCTTAGAAAAACAAGTTTGGCCACCACTACAGCTCCAGTTGGAGGGATAGGGAGATGCCGTAGATGTAGGGGAAGAATTTTGCCTTGCATTCGTACGTAGCTATGCAAGTTTCTATGACAATCTTCACGTTCTACATAATAATAAAAAAAATAATCATAAATAATAATAAATAAAAGCGCTTTGAATGTTAAACCAGGTGGAACTTTGGCCAGCCATCTCAGTGGCTTGTGGGAGAGTGTTCGCTTTAAGACTGGAAGGTTGTGAGTTCAAATCCAGGTCGAGTCATCTCAGACTAAAAATGGGACCCAATGCCTCCCTGTTGCACGCTCAGAATGAAGGGGTTGAATTGATGGGGTTAAACCACCAAATGGTTCCTAAGCATGGCCCTGACTGAAGCTCACAGCTCCCCCAGGAAATGGGTCAAATGTGAAGAACAAATTTCACACACCTAGGTATGTGAGATCTGATAGCACTTTAACTTTGACCAATTAGGGACTCAGATTTGGTAGTGACGTATGGATAGTGCCCCCTTTAATTCATGAAAGTGCCAACCGTTTGAGAAATTGATCAGGGAGGAAAAATTAAGTAAGGGTATGGTCACAGATACAACTGCTAATGCACAATGGTTAAGATTTCATGCTGCTGCCTGATTTTTTTTAATATGGCTACCGCCGCCCTGTAGCCGCCCACCTGTCACCTGATTTTGTAATGAAGTCTTCTCTACCTGTCACTGACCTGCCACTATGTGAAAATGTGCGAGAAGAAGTCTCTCTCTGTTTGTCCAGTGTGAACGCCACAGGCCAAATACCTGCACATTCAAGAACACATTCAAGAAAGTGTAAACTTGAGTTTAAGAAATCCATGTCACGTGTATTTGCAGCTTTGGTGTCATCTGATAATCTCACTGATATTAGAAGTGGTGTCCGTTATTCAAATAGTTGCACATTTTGTGAAACAAGCATTAAATTTGGCACGGATGTACCTTAGAAACCCCTCTTTCAGAAAGCATGTCAACCATGAGAAAATCCAAGATTTTAAAATATATATAATTTATAATATACATATAGGATTCTAGGTACCCCTCAAGTTTAAAGATTGTATTTTGTGCATGAACAGCAGATGAGTGCATGGCCGCCATCTTTATAAATTGCCACCATTTTGGATTTTCTTGTGACAAATGTGCTCTGAAGCAGGGTCTCCTAAGGTACATGCAGCCAAATTTTTAGCTTGTACCACAAAACGCACCATTTGTCTGAAATATCAACCTAACCATCACCGCTAAAGACTCTAAACTCATCCTCAACACTTTTCAGTTCATTTTGTAATGTTTTACCATTTTATTATGTAAGAACAAACATTAGAGGTCGGCAAAAAATCCTACCACAGAGATGATTTAGTGTAGCAGAAGGACTTGCTGATTAATTCGCCGACAGATAAGAAGCCTGCAGGAAGTGCACAGATCGTTGCATAATGTTTGGGAGCCCGATGCTCACGGAAAGTGCAAACTACAAAATGGAGAAATGCAGAGTTAATTGGCTGCTTTGTATTTGGGCTGTGATGCAGAGAATCTGTTCTGTAGGTGTATTGTGGTTTTTTGACAGAAATTACCGTTGGGTTAGTTTTCAAACAGTGGAAAATCCAACAGTGGAAAATCCAAGCTTTTCCCGTTATTAGAAGAACGCACAAAAGCTTGAATTTTAAAACAACAATGTACTTAAATGGCATTTGGGTGTGTGTAAAATCATTTTTGATGCATATACTGATATTTTGATAAAGGATCAGTTTGTAGCAACATAAAATTTCTGCCCAACAGCTTTGCAGTTGGATGGTTAAAAGCTAGACTTATTCTGCTTTTTTTTTTTTTCCAAACACCTTGTGTTTTCTGACTGGAAATACCTGCCTGGATCTGGTTCCAAAGGAAGATGGGTCACAAGGAGGAGATGCTGACAATGCCCTTGAACTGGTGCCCAGAAATGTTTTATTTAGCAAAGAAATCTTTAAGTGCATATTCAGTGAGATTGTACTGCCACAACTTTTAAAATACAGCTCAAACAAACTTTAGGCTGCAGGTTTTTGGGTTGTCCAGGCCCGTAGAGGGTTGTAGAAACTTGTGGCTGTATCTTAAAAGGAGCTTAAGTTTGTCTTCCAGTTCCCATGAGGCATGAGCAGCCTCCATAAGGAACGTCATGAAAATTTCATGTGCGTGGTAAATTTATCGTGAAGTATTTGTCAGAAATAATGTAAGTTCTATGCACTTGCAAATGCTTCTTGCAAGGTGTGTGCAAACGTTATGTGCTTGCTGATGAAAGAAACAATGAAAATCCATAGGATATAACTATGTCTTACCTACTTCAGCATTACTTACCCTTACGTGCTGTACAAGTAAGTGTACACCACAACCTGATCGTCTGCAGCATGCCCGTAGAAATGCTAATGCTAATATCAACCTTGACATTTTGTGGTTTGTCCATTTTCACCAGCAGACAGCCCGCATCCACTTGTGAGGGCAATTGCAACTAGAGCTTTAGTCACCAATGAAAATACTGCTCCTTTTTCAGAAAAGACTGTGCTGTGTTTCTGTTAGTTATCGTGTGAAGGATATGCATGGGACAAACCTAACTGGTTTCTATACCTGTGGTAGAATGCAGACAGGCCAGTTACAAGGACATTAGCTGCTCCAAATCCCAAACAGTATTTGTACCACAAAAGTGTTCCCTAAAAACACATTTCTCTGAAGAATTTCACTATTATCCATTTGTTCCCTATTGTTACCTGCTAGATTTTAAATATCAAAAACGAAGCTTGAACCAGTCCAAGTAAAATTTGAGCTTGTTTGGTAAAGCCCCCATTTGGTCCTTAAATTTGACTCAAACCAGGATGTACCAAATGTTGGTATTCTACCAAAAATCACTGGAAAAAGGAACGATTTTCCTATTGGCTTCTACGTTAAAAAGCTACTTTTTACGTCAAAAATTACCATAAACTTTGGTTTTAGGTATCTCATCAAGCCATTTCTTTATGTCTTGTTCATGAGAGATGCTATTCAAGACAACTTATTAATTATTTCTTAAAACAAGGTTTTGGAGGCTTGGTCCACCCAACTGACAATCAGAATACACAACTCTAATTTTAGAACAAATATTTTTTTTTAAATCTAAATCATTGGTTTAAAAAACAACACAAACTGTTTTTGTTGTTGTAAATAATAAAAAAAAAAACAATAAACATAAATACAATTTTGTCATAGTGGTATCAGTCTGTATATTTACGAGTTCCAAACAAGGTTAAATGTCAAGGAAAATAGGCTAACGTGGCTAACATGTAATGGTGTTGGAGTGTGTTTATTTATTTTTTTTAACAATCTTGGGAGTTAGTGTAGTCACAGTAATGTTTGATGTAATGGTGTAAGTCTGTATTTTTACCAGTTTCAAACCAGGTTGTATGTCATTATAAATAGGTTAACATGGCTGACAAGTAGCCAAGTGGTGTCGGACTGCATTGCTTTTTTATGTCTTACTAACAAGGTCAGGTGTCGGCGTAGTCACAATAACGTTTATTTAAGTGGTGTCAGTGTTTATTTTTTACGTTTTGCAAACAAAGTTGGGAGTTAAAGAAGTGAATACCCTAATGCGGCTAACATGTAGCATGCTACAAACAAGTTCTAGAGTTACTGTGAACGCAGCTAATTCAGTCTGAATGACTGACGGATTTATCTCTGACTCTTTTGTTCTCACTTAATGCGCCTTAAAAGTTCGGTGTGCCTTATGTTTGACCTACACCTTCTCACTCGTCATACATGGACGCATAGGCAGGGACCTCCCTGCATCACATATTGACGCTTTGGGTGAGCTCAACTCCTTTTTAGATGTGCTTTCTTCTTCACAGAATCTGACTTCCGCCCCTATGAAATGAAATAGGACATCCGCAAACACTAGTGATTGATTGATGTTTTCAATCATAAAGAAAATTTTACTTAAAGTGAGAGCAACGCGTCCAGCTCTGCTTTTTAACCATTATTTTCATTTTTCTGTGAGCACCGACTGACTACGAGTTGGGCTCATCCGAAGCATCAACATGTGCAGGGGGTCCTTACCTATGCATCCATATATGAAGAGTTGGGAGTGAGAGGTTGTTGTATAGCACAAGATAAAAAATAGACCATTCATTGACAATGGTCCTTATAAGCCTGGGCGCTTTATTGTGCGGAAAATACGGTAGACCAGCAGACCCAAAAAAAGAAAAAAAAAAAAAAAAACAAGTGCTAATTCTGACACAAAAACAAACAAATAAGATAAATATAAATTATATAATTAATAAATTAGCTGGCATGCTGGATTAAACCAAAGTATCTTATCTCCTGAGCATTCATTGTTACACCAGTGTCCACAAACATGCTAAAAGAGGCCAGCGTGACTGTGGCTGAGGGCAAAAATCCATTTGGCAATTGAGTCATGCAAAACAGAAGGGCAACACATCAGTTTAAAGACTGGCAACACGGAGCCAAAAACACAGAAACATGCTTTCATTCAGAGACACACACTCACAGAAACTTACACAACCATCACAGCCAATCCCACTTCATTCTTAATGAATGCTTTCATTATACCCCTATGGTCACCACTTAGAGGGTCTTGTAGACTAATGATACCCCATTTGCACCACTCTAAACTCTGACACCAAAGACGGTGGCAGTAAATCTCTGGTGCATGTTGTGCTAATTAATAAAGCAGTGCCAGACTTTGTGTCTCTGGAGAAATTCAATAATGTCAAAAGACAAACCTTCAAAGTCAAAGTTGATTGTTGTAACAAAGACGTCTGGGAGTGTGTTTTTGCTGACCCAGCAGCAGGGTATTTTGGATGTGTTTATGCTTGTGAATGCGTGCACGCTTCAATCTTGAATGCGTGTGCTTGTTGCCTTGGGCTTCCAAGGCCTCCAGCCCTCCTCACTGGGAATCCAGCCTCGTAACTGCCGAGGTCAAGGCTTGATGACCTCCAGACTACCAGGGGGTCAAAGGTCCCCCCTCCTTCAGGGAATCGGTGGCGACACCCAGGACCCACAGGCTTGAGTCAACAGACGCTGACTTTAATAACCCAAAGTTTAGACTCAAAAATTACATTCCCATTAGTTTCTAGTGGATTTCACTGATTGCACAATATGGAGCAGAAGAGATGGGGTCAGCTCTGAGACTAAAATCAGGCTTTGGCACTTTTATTTTTGCAACTTATATTGTTAATTTGGCTTTTTTTTGCCTGCAAACACCAAATAGAACAAGCTGAGCTGAAGCAAATTGAAAACAGACATTCACAGGCACATAACTTAGTAAAAACTGGATTGTTAGAGCCTTATGGGTACTGTAGTCAGGAGCCTGGTGGAGTGAGACATTCTGTGCTTTAACATAATGAAGTGAAAAAGTGAGACTATGGTTTTGTATTTGATGTGTTCCAACTGAACGATGTTGAGACTTATTGTCACTAAAGTTTGATATATCTGTTGTGTTGCTCTTTCTGCAAAGGCTGATTATTGCAGATGAAAGAGGTGAACCTGTATAACAACACAGTTCACTAGAAAAACTTCCCATCAATTCTTCTGACCAATTGCCTGTCTCTTGGCCCTTATAGTCCTTTTTGGTGCTGTAGTCATGCCACATAATATCAATATTTTTCTTTGATTAATGTGGCCCATAATCCATTTTTTCTATATGAAAATAGACCATCCATTCTCATATATATACATATATATATATATTTGATTTTGTGCCTTATGATCTGCTGTGCCTTTTGTCCAAACATTATGGCACTATTATATTTGTAAGTTTCAAAGTTTTCAGACCGTTCTGGGTTTTTCTTTCACTTACAAGAAGTTACCAAAGAGGCGTCCAAGTGGGTCATTTTCTCACTTTTCCTTAACTGTCTTACATCAATCCATCCAACTCCTTTTGGGGTCGTGGTGTTGCTGGAGCCTATGCCAGTTATGTTGGACAAAGATGGGGTACACCTTGGATAGGTCACAAGTCTGTCTCAGGGCCACCCTAACCCTAACCCTAACACATTCACACCTAAGGGAAAATTCAGAATAATAATTTCACTTATGAAACATGTTAATTGGATGTGAACCTGCAAACTCCGCACAGAAAAAAAACAGCCAGTATTTAAACCAGGTCCTTTCGGCTGTAATGCGACAGTGCTAACCACTACACCACTGTGCAACCCTTGTTGTAAACATTCATTTAAATTTTTCCCAGATTTAATATTTAAATCAGGCACGTGCTTTACTCTGTTTGTTTCACTTCTTTTCTACTGGTCATTGGATAGTCGGTGTGCATTCACACTGTTGCAAAACAGCACTAGAGTTCACTTGCAAAGGAACTAAGACCCTCAGGTGGACGAGTCAAATCCTGACTTCACATGAGCTTTAACACCTGCTTGGACAATCCTTGAATCCTTTTAAAATCACGCATTCACGCCATTTCCGATTCTTCAGATGTTTTTGAGCGACCTTCAGCTGTCACAGCCCTGACACACGAAACGCAGCGGTTTAAAGGGCACCCCGTCCAAATGTACTTTAGCCCAACTTAATTCAATTAAGCACAATTTCAATATTTAGTCAAACACTAAATGGGTTGGCTGTTGGTTTGATGGATGGGAGCTTCTTGCCAACCAGCTCCCACTCTCACGAGGCCATACATCACACCTGATTATGCCTCACTGTTGTGCGTCCCGTAGCTCTGACACCTCCACCAGTTAAAGTGATTGCCGGGGAAGCATCACAGATGTCAGACGGCAGCTTTCAGAGTACAGATGCGATTGACCAGCACTCCTCCAATCCCATTATGGCCTTTTAATGTTGTTACCACTCTACCTTAAAAAGCACAGCTTAAAGCACTTCTGGCTCCTCCTGCAGAAGTGATCCGTCACTGAAGAGAAGAACTAATTCCCTTTTGTTTCAGTTTGCACTTGAACTAAGACCACCTTGGAGATATTTCTGAGTAGTTGCTTGATGCAGCCATCCATGTGGAATAAAGACACCATTCACTGACTTTCTGGCCTGATTACTGTTGACTTAGGGATGGTGATGTGTGTTTGTGTGTGTGTATATATGTGTGTGTTTGGGGGGGGGCACGAAAACATATGCTGATTGAGATGCAACCTCCGGCCCTGCCTGAACAAATTTAAATTCACCTTCTGGGTAAGCTAACTCAAAATAACACAATTTAGAAATGCTTTTCATTCCATCCGAATCTGATTACAGAACGTAATAGAATTCTCTAAGATTACAATGACAGAGATGAATGGCCTCATTTGGTCTTTGAGTTGACTTCGTTTATACTCGATCCCGTGTGTTTGCAAACATATACCTGTGTGAACAAGTCAGTCACGCCCCCTTTTTTTTCTTTCTTTTCGGAACCCTAAGAGGTGGAGCGAATTGTATGTTTAACACAAATCTTTGGGTCACAATAGAATCCAATGCCAAGAACATGTATTCATATTTGGAGCTTTTGAATGAAAGTGCTTGAAGTGCCAACTCACTTTTACCACAAATGAGTCCTCAAATTAAACACAAATGATAAGACAAAGACTTTTAATAATTACAAATGTCAGATTATTAAGATTTACTTTTGAACAAAGTGGTGAAATCCGCACAAAGCAGCCTGGTGACCCTCTAAAGTCAGCGGTCCACAACTTCTGGGCCTTGGACTGGCACCAGTTCGTGGGACATTTGGGACAGGGCCGCAGGAAACAAAATGTTTTTCTGTAAAATCTTTTTCTGAAGGACATTTTATTTTGGAAAACTACTGGATTTTCCACCACATCCGACTCATTCTTGGTGCATGTAAAGTTGCTTTGTCGCTTGTGGAAAATCCATCCGCTACTTTCTTAAAGTGGCTGCGCTGACAGTTAAATTGACACCCCCGAGCTAGCAAAGTAAACAAAAAACAAACATAGTTCTATGTAAACAAGAGTTTCATGTTGAAAACTCGCATGTTTTCTACGACTGTTTTGTAGATACAGACTGATTGTACAGTAAAATGTAAAATGCGAGACTGACCATATTTCTAATGGTTTACCAGGTGGCATTTTGACCAGCCAAGGACTCAGGGTTTTGTAGTGATGTATAATGGCATCTCTTTTCATTCATGGAAGTGCTTACCATTTGAAAATTGATCACGCAGGAGAAACTAATAATTGCAGTTTGTGCCCGAATGAAACTATGTGACACCAAGTCTTTCAGACTAAGGAATAGAGCTGTGAAAGGAAGAGCCTTGTGCTGAATTCACGAGATTTGCTCTGCTTTGACATTTAGCTGTAGGTGGTGGACATGTGCTTGTAAACAGATACATAGAAAACATAGAAAAAAAAGAAGCCCCTTGCTGCTTTTCCAGTGTGAACACTGCAGGCCAAATTCTAGAGCATGTTTGGCGTGTTCTAGAATGTGGCTGTGAACTCAGAATGCGACAATTGTTCCCACACACCATATTATTATACTCAGCAACCAGCTGTCGCTTACTGGCTGCAAATGATACAAAGATGCTGCTAATAAAGTTGTTCAAAAGGTGAATTCACATTTATGGTTATTTAGAAAATACCAGTTATAGTGACACTTTATGTATATATATACTATGTACTATATATATATATATATATATATATATATATATATTATATATATATATATATATTTCTCTAATGATTCATTTCAACATTTCATTTCAACAACGACTCGATTCGGTATTTGTAGTTGAGGATTCGATTCACTTCCAACATTGGTTCTTTTTAATCGATTTACTGACCTAAAATGGATCCAGGCCATCTTTAGCTAAAAGTTCAACCAGTGTGGCTCAGAGACAAATACCTGGCAACAGAACAGTGCGGATGACATTTTCCAGATTCCTTGTATTTCTTGCAAGATAATCAAGTGTAAAATAAATATATACAAACAAACCAACAAGTAAACAAAAATTAATGTAAAATCCATTAACATCTTAGTTTCACAAAGTTCAGCTTGCTGTCATTTTTCCATATCAAAAATAATACCAACAGAACATTATTAGAACACTTTATGGTCACATCATTGCAAAATTCAAAGCGTTTCCACACATTAGACTGTAATGATGGATCGATCACATTTTGCTGCCATCACGTGTGTGTTGTCTGCTGTGATGCACTTGGATGTTTTTATGTCAGTACCGTAAAACGAATCTAAATTGTATTTTCCGACATTGTTTTGATTATCCATTTATCTTATTTTGAAATATTTTTTAGTGGTATAAGTCGATTCGATTCTGTCTCAGACAAATCGATCTGATTGGATCGTAGGAATAGAAACAGATTAATTGATTGATCGTTACACCCCTATCTATCCCACTTAAAGAAAAATCTATTTCATTTGTTAATGGTTCCTGCACAAAATCTTGCGTTTTTGTACTTGGACGCCAAGAAAGCCTTATACAGACCGATCCATGAAAATATTGTCTGACGTTAAACCGATCTGTGGCCTGAAAAAGATTGGAGACAATTGGTTTAAGTCATGAAGAAAGGATGTTTTTTTTTTTTTTTTTACAGTTACAGTAGGTGAACACAAACTCAGGGTAAAGGAGAAAGGATTTAAGCTTATTTGGTTGACTAGATCCGTATAGGTTTATGCTTTCCATTTTAGCCTTTGTGTTTTTCTTCTGTGGAGATTAGCATACGTTTGCACACCCTGCAGTGCATACTGGCTTCATCACTTCTTCATCTTCATCACAAATGACCAATGACGTGGCCTCAGCAGCTCAAGTAAATCAATCCTGAAGCCCTGAAATGAATTCTGCCGGCTTCCAGCCCTGGAGATAACGTCACACGGAACAGGTTGAATTTATTTATAAAGTGTCTTTCTAAATAAGCAGGTTAATGACGGGCTTGACCGTGGAGATGAGGACATCATTTTGCTGCCTGAGGGGGACTGTGTGAGCCAACAGGAACAACATGAGGGAACTTTTGCAAAGTGTGTGGAGGAAAAAATGGAAAAAAAAAGAAGCTGTGAAGTAGGCTCGGTGACGAAGATTTGTTACACGGAACCTACTGATGCTCCACGATTAGCCACAGTTTTTATTTTTTTAATAATCGGACCCACATGGAACCTACACAAATTTCCCTGCTGTTCCGTGGAAGCACAACTTTGACACAATGATTTAACGGTGGAGTCCTAATAAGAACTCAAATGTGTTTTTAAGCGATTTCACTTCAAATTAAGCTTCTTGACAGATTGGCATCACTAAAAGCAACTTTTTATGTTAGAAGATTTTAATATAAATGATAAAATCAAAACCTTTTTGTTTCCTAAAAGTTCATCATTTATTTAAAGAGACAGAAACTAAATTAAGCTACCATATAAACTGCTTAAAGTTCATTATGTTTTGGCAAATAATACCTGTTCAATCAGCGAATTGTTGATGTTTTCACAGTTTTTTCCTTAAGCCAATTTAAAATGAATTTTCCTACCAGGGTGAGAATGGAGCACACAGAACTAAACAGTACGTGTTTGGCAGGAAAACACAGATCAAGTTTGGGCGATGGTGGCAAAGGAGAAGAAATGGGTGGAGCAAACCATCAGCAAGCAGGACGACATGAAAGGAAAAGGTGAGAGCATTCCAGAATGCGTGTGTATTGGACTGTCGCTACCCGATGCTAGCGCCTGTCCATCACCTACAGCTGGAAGAGGCTTGGTGCGAAATGTCAAATCTTGCTCCAGGCTTTTACTTTCCCAGTTTTATTCCGATATCTGAAAGACTTGGTGTCATATCATTCCGGCTGGGCACAAACTGCACTGATTGATTTCTCCTCCATGAGTCTGCGATTGGTCACAATATTGACTGGTATAACGTTCAATGGCCCCGCGTTTCATACGTAGAGCCCAGAAACGGTCGTAGAAACGTTCGTAAGTACGAATACGGTTTGAACGCAGAGGCCCGAAATGCACATGCGTTCACATAGACTTTCAGCTGAAAGTGGTCGCTTGAACACATGCTATAACCCCAACAAATTAGATTCTTTTTTTTGCGATGGCATTTTATTTCTTTGTTTGCTTTATGTACCTTGTGTCTGACTGTCAATAATGCAGCATCTAAATAAAGTTATACATTTTTCTGTAAGCAGGAACTAAGTGATCTTATAATTAACGGTTATGTAAAAAAAAACTATTGTTTTTTTTATTTTTTTTTTTATTTTTTAGTAATGCTTTTAAAAACTAAGTTTTAAAGACTAATTTGCAATCTAAAGAAAAACAAAAAAATCAAATAACTTTTGAAGGAGATTATTTTTGTTTTTTTGGTTCATTTTTAATTATTTTCTTGGTTTTTATTCTCCTCTATTTGCAGGCTTGTTCTTCCTCCTGTCAGACTCTTTTCCTCCATTTCCCCCTTGAACTCACGGTTGAGTTCAAATGCTTTTGCCAAGATTATTTCTTCGACTTTTGCGTTCCCGCCACAGGGCCCGGACTCCTGCAGTCGTGAGTCCTTTTCCGTCGGTTCCTGACAAAAACTGGCTTTTGATTTCAAGTAAAAAACCTTTTGCATGTTGTAAGTTTTGGCAAACACTTTCTGCACCGAACAGACTTTAAGCATGACTGTCAGAAAAGTGGATAACATCTTAAGAGTCGGAGAGAAAGTTGATTATTCAAGGCAAATGTGGAAAACTTTCCCACAATGTACCGCTATGAATTCACCAACACATGTACTTGTTTTAAGGATCTCAGATTAAAAACTTTTTGGTTTCTGACAGTATTATGAGATCAGGTGATTAACTGACTTTTTGGTAGGAATAATTGTAAACTTTGACATTTGTGGTGAACTAAAAATGTAACAAGATTTTGCGACTTTTCTTGAAGGAGCCTGAATTACTAAACCTTTACTTCCAAAAAAAATAAATAAATAATACACAAACAAACAAAGTCTACAAGATAAAGGATGTGCTGCTTCTTGTCAGTTTTCTTTAGAAGGCTTTGTACATTCATCCATGTACAAAGCCTTTTTGCGAGCACTGCTGCATGACTGCATCTAGGATGTGGCAGTTTAAGCCTGACTGCTTCTACATTGTCTCAGCATGAGGTGAATCTGCAACGCCAACGGTATGTACACATTATTAGAGTAATACCTCATCCAGGAAATGACCTTTTCTTCTAATGTGTTGTGCCAGCTACAAGTGTGGATGATCCTAACAACCAAGAACAGAAAGCTCACGGGTCATTGAAGACCCACTCACAGGAAAATGGTTATTCCGCACCAATGGTCCCGCCCACAACTCAGAGGTGAATTTCTAACCGACTACGGCTGCTCTGCAGAAACTATGTCCCAGAAAAGGCTTTTGATTTTGGTTAAAATTGTCATCATAGTTAAAAGACCACTGCCAAAGCTTTAAATTAGATCAAAAGATGAGTGATTTTAAAACAAACTAGCAACTGGGTTATTTTTACCTTATAGCATGAAACAGAGACAATCAGTCCAACAGAGTTTTGTGCTCACATTCTTTTTTAGTTTTTCATATTTCTCTTAAAACCCACAACTCTGATGCTACATTCACACCCAGCATGTGACGCAAGAATGCGTGTTTAGCCCATGATGAACAAGCAGGGAGGGGCTTTTAGGAATCTCAGCAAGCGCATGTCCATCACTTACAATTGGAAGAGGCTCAGTGCAAATCAGCTCTATTCCGATACATGTAATACTTAGAGTTATAGGATTCCAGCCAGGCAAAAACCACAATATCTTCATTTCTCCTTTACGATCAATTTTCAAATAGGCGCCACTTCTGTGAATTAAAAGGGGACGCCGTTTATACACCAACTTAGAGTTTCTGCTTTCTCATAAATGCAAGATTTTCGAACACAAATTGCATGTTTACAAAGACTTTTGCTTGAAAGGGGTTGCTTGAATGGGCGTTGCTGAGAGCAGTGTAAACATCGCTCGAGTGTCAAAAGGAAGCTTGACATGAGCAGCGATAACAAGGATGTTATTCTTATCTTTGCACACAAGCCAAGCTTAACAAGTTTAACGTTTTAAGAGTTGAAGCTACATTTTCCTTTTTAAATTCAGTTAATTTTATTTTTGATAGACAAATTAAATGAATAGGAACAAGACAAAACATTTTTGACTGAAATTTAGATTTTTCTTTAGAGACATCCAGCTTTTGGATCCAGCATGGAGTCTTCTGACCGCAGGGCCCTGCTTTATGAATCTGTCTTGACAGCTTATGCTGCTTCAGCCTCACTGTTTATTCATCTCTTTAGTGTCCTGTCTGGTCATTTTCCAGCTTTTCAAATGCATGAATAAAATAATTGCATGTATCATATTATTCATATGAAAATGACTGAAAACTATGTTAAAACTAAAGTTTTGTTACAAAAATCGTCACTTCAATCGATCACGAATACACTTGGGAGACTTATGATGTCTCCTGACATCATAGCATCAGACAGAGGCCGGGGGATTCAGACTTTCTCCTCATAACTCCTACAGCTCTACGTCACCATGGAAACAATGGTGATGCAGAGCTGAGTCAATTATGTATGTGGGCTGGCATGCCACTGACACTTAGGCAGCTCGACAGAGAGGCACGGCCCCTGCAGCTAGCATCAGATGTGATGCCGGAGATATGAAGGCAATTACTGGTTCATGTAAATCCGCTCTAGTCCTGCACGATCTGAAACTCCCACTTCACCATTACTCCTTCATCAACATCAAAACTTTCATGAAGAATAACTTACACACTAGTTTCTTGTTTAAAACAATGAACATAACTTCTACTTTTTACTGCAGAAAGCCTTTTTGTGAGTTTAAGACATGGAAAGGTGCTTGTCATCAGAGTTGTAAGAATAAGAAGTAAGAATAAAGCTTTAAAAATGAAAAAATTAAAAAAGCTGTCTGGCTCCAAATGGCGGCGTCTGCATCGCGAAAAAGTGACGATTGAATTACTTCATTCATTACTTCAAGTCATTTTCTATGGATCATATACAGTCAACAGTCACTACATAAAAGCCCAAAACATGCGTATGTAATGCATAGACTTTTCATTGGAAGTGGCCTCTTGAAAGTACGTTCCCAAGCCCAGTGTGAACATACCATCACAGCTTTTGTAAACAGACTATTGTGTGGCGTGTGATAAATGGCATATACTTACATAGCGCTTTTCTACCTTCATTGAAGGCCCAAAGCGCTTTACAGTCACGGTCCCATTCACCTATTCACACAAACATTCACACACTGATGGCGGCTCCACTGCCGAACACTGGTGCCAACCTTCCATCAGAGGCAATGTGGGGTTTAATGTCTTGCCCAAAGACACTTCAACACATGGGCGGGCAAGGCGGGAATGGAACCTGCGATCAGAGGCTGATTGCCCGTTCCACTGCACCACGGCCGCCCGAGGAGGAAAACAACTGGTTTGAGTGTATCGCACTTTAGCAGATTGCCACTCTGCTCATCAGATTTCATGCTTTGTGGTCTGAATTACTTTGAACACAGACAATAAAGTCTGATGGATTTATCTTTGAAGGTACGTTCAGACTGGGCATGTGTTGCGTGTTCACAAACATGCTCTACAGGGTTTCGTGATAGGTAATTTAGCCGGTGGCATTCACGCCAGAAAAGCACTGGACAAGCAGGATGCGGCAGGGAGGGGATTCTTCTTCTTTTATTTATTTTTTTGCTGTTCACTCGCGCTTGTCCACCACCTACAGAGGGATGAGGGTTGATGTGAAAAGTCAAAATGGTACAAGTTTTGCTACAGATTTTTTTCTTTCCAAACTCTGTTCCTATAAATGTACATCTTGGTGTCATATAATTCCAGTAGGGCAAAAGCCACAATTATTAGTTTCTCCTCTGTGATCAATTTTTAAATGGTTGGTATTTCCGTGTTATGCAAAAGGACGCTAACCACAGGTCACTACCAAATCCAAGTCACTGATTGGTCAGAGTACAGCGCTTTCGCAATTTCACAATCAAGAAATCCATCTAGTTGAACTTCCAGTGCGTGAATCAATGAACACCCAACTTAAAAACTTGTGTAGCTCTGGACGTGGAAGCCTGATGTTCGAGTTGATGTGTGTTTACTTGCTTTGACTTGCTTAATGTGCCTTATAGTTCAGTGCACCTTCTAGATGACAGACTATTTATCAACGGTGCGCCTTATCATCCCTTTAGTATGGAAAATACAATACCGAAAGACTAAAGTATCTGCTAAAGCTGAGGATTATCAGATCAAAAAAGTAACTTCCTTGAAACTACTTCTTCTTAACTGAAGTGAGTCAATGAAGTCCACATTTGAATGAGTCACAGTCCTCATTAAAGGTTCATTCTTATCCATCTTTAAAGCTAAATGGAAATAATGAACTCCCTTTCAGCCAGCTTTGCCCACTTCACCACATCATTATCACAGATTATACGCAAATTAGAACAAATACTGAGTGAATGACCAACTGCTCCTCTTCTGAAAATGAAGTGACCCCATTATTCTATGCAACAGGATTAAAAAAAAGTATCTAACCTCCCATCCCCCACAAAATGCAACAAATCGAACCTGTAAATGTTTCCTACCTTAAAACACACACAAAATAGAGGAGTTCATACAATGTGTTCGCTTTTTGTTTCAATTTTGCACGTTTAATATCAAATTAGACTTTGACATTGGTAACCCTTCCTTCTTTTCTTTGAACACGCAGACAGACGTTTAACCCTAATTTGAACCCAAATGCAGATCCACCCCCCACCCCGGTCTCCATGTCCATGTGATGCGGGGCATCCCGGGAAACAAAAGAGAAGCTTGAAAAGCCTGTCTGAGCCGTCCCTTTGTTTATATCGCTGCGACGGTCCGGTGTAAAGATCGTATCTTTGCGTCAACGCAAATGAAAACCCCCAGGCGGTTGTCACAGATCTGACAGCTCTCAGAAGGACGGACTCATAAAGCTGATCCAAAGCCATGAGCTTATTTTTCAACGTAATTTATTCCTAAAATACTTGGACAGTACCCGTAACAAGCAGGGTCTATATTTAGGCCACTTCTTCGGCTATGGGCCTGAAAGATTTATTCAAGCAGGTCATTAAAAATGACAGTCGTTGTGGTCTAATGATACAATCACCTCAGGAACTTAGCTCTGATGAAGCAGATCTCATTCACAGAAAGTTTTCGGATACCTGTTCATGCTAACATGCTAATCTAACCGTGGCTCCTTCAAAAGCAAAAGGACAAAAAAGCCTCACGTTTGTCAAGCCAGTTTTACTTTAGGTGACATTACTTCATCACAATCCTTCCCTATTGAGTCTTAATTACAACTGTGTTTAAGGGGTTGTTTGCAGGTAAAAAATGTGGGCAGACCTGTGCACTGGAAACTTTGTGTGGACATCCTACAGCTGTCCCATGGGCACTTGCGTATCACCTGAACACCCCGTGCGTGCAGCATTCGTGCAGGATATCCCTGTACTTGGCCACATTCATCTTTCCCTCCCTGCAATCAGTCGTCCTTTCCCTGCAGCCCTCTCAAACAGCATGATGCTGCCACCACCATGCTTCACTGTTGGGACTGTATTGGACAGGCGATGAGCTGTGCCTGGTTTTCTCCAATCATTCTGCTTAGAATTAAGGCCAAAAAGTTCTATCTTGGTCTCAAGGCGGAGGGCTGCTGTGATGGTTGACAGTCTACAACTTTCTCCCATCTCCCAACTGCATCTGTGGAGCTCAGCATCAGTGATCTTTGGGTTCTTCTTTACCTCTCTCACCAAGGCTCTCCTTCCCCCGATAGCTCAGTTTGGCCGGACAGCCAGCTTTAGGAAGGGTTCTGGTCGTCCTGAACATCTTCCATTTAAGGATTATGGAGGCCACTGTGCTCTTAAGAACCTTAAGTGCAGCAGATATTTTTGTAACCTTGGCCAGATCTGTGCCTTGCCACAATTCTGTCTCTGAGCTCTTCAGGCAGGTCCTTTGACCTCATGATTCTCATTTGCTCTGACATGCACTGTGAGCTGTAAGGTCTTATATAGACAGGTGTGTGGCTTTCCTAATCAAGTACAATTAATAAAATCAAACACAAATGGACTCCAATAGAAAGTGGAGGACCATTTCAAGGATGGTCAGAAGAAATGGATATGAGTGTCACTGCAAAGGGTCTGAATACTTAATACAGTTTGATTTGATGAGGGTACATAATATACCGGAGCAGGAATGCTCTGTTTTTATTGCTTTTTTACCCCCATCATTTCTTGTTCATGCAGTTTTGCCACCAACAAGCAGTTTTTGATCATGTTTCAATATATTGTACTCAGCCTAATCCACCCATGTGAAAGCAAATGAACCAAAGAAGGGTGGGAAGCATTCCTTTCCCATTAAATGTGTTTACACTCTCAAAAACCCTATAAAATATGATTAGATTATCCACTGTGGTTTAGGTTTTTTGACCAAAAAAAATTTGAGCTTTAATTTATTTTGACGTCAACCTGTCAGATATGGGCTTTTTTTTAATCACAACAGTTCTATGTTTTGACTCATTGCTCCATGTCAAACAAATAGATTGGTGTCCCACTGTCTGCCTGCAATTCTGACCAGCTTGAGTACGTTTATGCAACATAGAAAGGCCTCTCTGAGGAATGCAGATTAACGAGGAGAGAAGCTGGGTTGCAGTGGCTTTGGTGACAGGGTTCTCTATCTCTGTCCCCCTCTCCTCAACCCCCTGGAGTCCCACAAAACTCAGTTGGGCCCCACTTGGAAGAAGGACCTTTCTCCTAATCCGTACCACACGCATGAAACGTATGCAAGCACTCTTCTTTTTCTTTTTTTTTTGTCGTGTCAAAGACTCAAGGCAAGTACATGAAACCTTTTAGTGCAAGCCTTTCCATGCAGGGGATAATCCCTGATCATTTCCGTGCAGCAGGGACATATTTCGTGGACAGCTGGGGGATGAATCACCAAAAAGAGAGAGGCACTAATAGGACTAAAGGAGAGGTGGTAAAACACTAAAAAACGCAGGAAAAGGAGCTTTCATATTTCTGAATAAGAGGGTTAGCGGTGTAAGCGCCTCGGAGCTTACTGGGTCCTTCATGTCAATTACTATTTGTTACCAGAACATACAGAAGTGGGATTTGGGACCGTTCTCTGGCAGAGTGTTCATGATCCATAAATTAAGGGATATATTTAATTATTTGAATGTATTTATGATTTAATTTCAAAATAATACTTGATTTTAACCCCGTAAAGCCTACTACATTAAATAATGCACTTTTTAAAAATATGAACATGCCCTTTGATGAAATACAAAATATGCAATATCGTTTTTTTTAATAAGATACAGATAGCATCAGTTATGATCCGTTAGGTGATTTGGTAAGTTTTTGCTCACAACAATATCAGTTTCAGATGCAAAAATATTGGCGTCTGTTCAAGAAAATTTACCAACCGTCTTAAATTTAACCCACGCATTTTAAACATGCTGTAACTGTTTAAAAAGAAATATTTATCAACTAATTTTGCATTCTTTTTAAAGCAGCAAGTAGTCATTTAAAGAATTGAAAAATAATGGACGAGTTATTTGAGTTACTCTTATTGTAAAGCTTTAAAAATAGGAAGCCCTTTTCCCGCCAGATTTCATGGAGGTAGCCATTTTGAAATGAGCAGGAAAAGCCCTTTACTGCCTCTAGTGGAATGGTGATGAACTGCATGGGCAAAAAAAAAAAAAAAACATGAACCAAGTCATAGACAATGAGTTTTTAAGGAAAGTTTGGATCATAAAATTGAGATAGGGGTCAGAAATGACATAACTGGTTATGTGCTTTGTAAGTATTTAAAATAAGTGGCCTACAGTAACATGATGTGATTTCCTATGCAAGTTTTAGTAGCAGGAAGTAGAGGTAATGTTGGAACATGGTTTACCAGTACATGTGACTGGTGAGTCCACAGTTACAGTGAGGCTTTTCTTAGGCCCCCCGTCCCTCCTCATTCCTCAGCAAGCCCACATGTGTTTTATTAGCAGGCAGGCTCGCTGGACTGTAAATTCCAGTGAGGGGCTGGCCTGAGGAGAAGAGCAGCCCAGGTTTTAAGAAAAGATCAGTGCAAATTTTTACTTTTCAATCAGCTGTTTGTTTCTCTATTTTTTCCCAGCCTTTTACTTCATATTTTGCTTTAAATTTTCCGTTTTGTGAATCGTTCTCTTTTTTTCATTTGATCTATTCGATTTCCCCATCCGGTTTTGGTTAGACTCCCGTCCTTCCAGGTTTTTCTGTTCTCCAAACATTATTTTTTTCCAGTTCTTCTTTCATCTAACTTTCGACCTTCTTTTTTTTTTTACTACATTCTGGTGACCATCGTACCGCGTTCTTGCTCCGTGACTGCAAAAACCGCCGCATTCCCAGATGGGCAAACATTAGACAAAACCTGCAAAGCAATGGTTTCCGTTTGCTTCGGGACAAAATAACTAACCCTAACCCCCACCACCACCAGCCCTCCCCTTCCTGATGCAAACATGCACACACTCCTACACAAAGACCCAGACACACACACACACTCACGCCTCGCTACCTATCGCCAAAATTTATGTTAGCTTGCTAATTTTCCAGTCTCTCTCCCCGCCATCAACATGACAATCATGATTAAGGCGTGACACGGCAGGTCGTGACCTGAGCTGCCCTCCCCTACCCCCTCTAAAAAAAGAAATAGAAAAGAAAACCCGGTCACCCTTCTTATAGGGTGTACACAAACAAGCTGAAGGAGCCTTTAAGGGCAACAACGTGATTTTGATTGTTGCTCTTCAGCAGAAGTGAAGTGAAAGTCACATTTGAAGTCTCTGCTTTAAGCTTTCTCTTAAATCATGGTCAAAAAAGCGGAATTTCTGAACCTAGAAGGTTTAAGAAAAAGTGAAAAAACGCACACAAACAGGAAAATCAACAAACATTTGATGCACTTCAATGTTTCATGGCTCAACACATCTCAGAAAGGGCAAACTGACCTTTTGTCTCAGGTTCCCTCATCAGGAATAATTGTGCTTGTTCGTGGAACGTCAATCGACAGGTGGTCTGACACTTTTGTTGTCATATCATCGTTAGGAACAAAGTCAGCTCTAAAAGCATGCGTAAGTTCATTCTGCACATTCCATGGAGGTTCTGACACCGAGGATTTCTGTTGATGAATGTTATGTCATGGGTTGAGCAAAAAAGGAATTTTTTGAATTGCAATTAGCTTTTACATATCTCGGTACAATAAAGTAAGCTTTAATAAAATAGATTTTTCTCCTTGAAGTCCCTCCATTAGGATTTATAAAGATTACGAATTTTCTTTTCTTGAATCAAGAAAACCTGTTAAAATGCACATGTGTAAAGACCCTCTGGGAGGAAAATGTTTTATTTTTGGGTGCTTTAAACATGTTTTTATGGCAATTTTCCAATGATGGAGGGCCTGTATATAGAAAATTAAGCTCAAAATTGCTTTTCTGAGTATTTACTCATTAAAATCACTGTAAATCAGGAGCGGACGAAAAAAACGCAGTTTGTAAAAGGTTGCTTTCGTTACGTAGAAATTACAATGAGCTTGCCACAAGCTCCCTGCTCTGCTCTATTCTGATGTTAGGCACTGTGAGCTAGTGAGAGAGCATGTAAACAAAGAGCTCTCAGGGGGAAGGGGTTGCTTTGCGCCAACAGTCACACCCACAACTCACAGATGAATTTCTAATGAACTCCTGCCGCTTTACAGAAACGGTGACATAGAAAACGGCACAGGTTTGTGATTTGGGCAACAAACGGTACAATCCTAATTAAAAGACCACTGGGACTGCTTTTAAAATGGATCCAAAGATGATCTGAGTGGGTCTTTAATTGCGATCATTGCATCTGTCCAAGTGTTAGTTCAGCTGAAAAACCCTCAAGTGGCAGAAAGTTACAGATGCTTTCACGCTATGATGATTAAAGGTCACATCTGTTTTGACTCACCTGTGGGTTTCCACCTTAAATCCTGCATGACCCTACAGGACGCCCAGTATCTGTAACCAACCACTTTTCTAGAAGTGAACTACAAAAAAAAAAGGCCGGTTTATCTCAGGATTCAAAATGATCAAATGAACCAAACGGGTTAAAGGAAACTATAAAATCACTTGTGTCTTTTCGACTGTCTTGCTGCTATTTTGATATTAATAAGAAGTTAGTTTTTAGATTGTTCAGAAAATGGTTCCTATTGTTTTTGGATGTTTTTAATTAAATCACTCTGAACTTGAGGTGTTTGAGGTTGAAAAAAAAATCCCCCTTGACATTGTGAAAGTAAAGATGGAAGTAATAATAAACAACTTAAGAGAGCAACTTTTGTAGTTTTATTTTGATCTTTTACTGCGCAACAACCTCACAAATTTAAATAAAAATACCCTGAAGTGAGGCTTTTCACAGAAATTGTTTGGTAAAAAATATGCAATTAAAAAGTGATTAATTAGATTTATTAATTACAGATCACTAATAATGAATTGCACATAAAAATGAATCGCATGACAGCTCTAGTGTTGGTGAACCTGGTCAGCTGATGCCAAAAAGAGTACCAAAAATGTCCCATTTGAGGCTCCCAGCATGGTAGATGAACCTGGAGGAACACTATTGTTTTACAAACCAGCAATTAAGTTTAAAAAAAAAAAAAAAAAAAAGAAGTCTGAATAAATGTAGATCGAGAGCATTATTCCTTCTGCACTAGCGGGAGGACCTGAAACTTTATTTTTTTTAAATGCATGAAAGAGAAAAAAAAATCCCCAGTGGCAGAAACTTCAGAAACAGTTTGCTGCAGCTTCAAAATAATTATTACAGGTCCAGCTCTTTTTTTCCACATGAATTTAAATGACATTCGAACTAAATTCTGTCACCAGATTCAGCAGGTTAAACGGTTTTACAGCTGGTATTCATGGAAAAAGGCAGTGGAGGATGGAACATGTCTTAAAGAGTTTATGAGTGGTGACGGCATAGTGTTCTGCAGTTTAATTACCTTTCTATCACTAGGCCTGTTTCCCATTATGTCCCGTCATTCCTTTCCTCAGCTGGCATTTGTTTTACCACAGAAACAATCAAATCTTCAGCTTTAACCCATTTGGGAAAAGGATATTAATGCAGATGTAAAGTTGGGCATTTACTGGCATTTTCCTGGTGCTTTCAAGTTTGTTTTTTTTTTGCACAAAAACTTGTATTTTCTCTTTCATAGAAGACTTCCTGTATGAATAAAAGTCAGACATGATTAAAGTATAATTTCATCATTGAAGCACAAATATATGCATTCTCAATCAAAAGTTTGTGTCATTTTAAGTCCATTTGAGAAGTGGAAACTTATCTTGTCTCCTAAGTTATCTTATCGTGTCTTATATCTTTTGGATGTATTTCCTCATGGTTTTGTCAGGTTGTGGGCCTTTGTGACACTTTTCTTTTACCATGTTTTATGCACTACAAGTTGCACTTAAAAGCCTCCTTTTTTCCCCCCAAAAAACCAAAAGAAAACCTGGTGTGCCTTAGATAGGGATTCATTCTTGTTGCTTGAGAACTACGCAGTTTATGTAGTTTACAAGTTTATACACAAGTATTATGGAAACGTTACACAATTGTGGTGTTTTTTTTGGGAGATGCATAAGCAAATCTGTGGCTTTCCACGACCCTTCCATGTGTGTCCATGTACGTCAAACCGACTTTTCATGCATGTACATCTGATGTACGTCTTTTATATTACGCATGCGCGCACATATCACGTTACACAATTGACCCACAAATTACTAATGAATTGCAAATAAACAATAAAATAATTCACGCACAGTTCATGCATGACTCGTCTATTATATAGTGTGTTGGGCGAGTAAATTGATCTATCTTTCACCCCTCCAACAGTCTATACAGAGTGTGGGTCTCCTGCTCCCGACCCCTGACCCCAGAAGAGACCCGACCCCCCTCGCAGGGCAGTCCAGAGCTGTGCAGTAGGCAGGTCGTGAGAAGGGGCCGGGTACGATGCGACTCTGGACGTGCACCGGGCCCTCCTTGCGGACCTCCCCAGCTGCAGCTCCCGTCTTGGAGGGAGTCCTCCCCTCGGCTAGCTGCCTCAGCCGACTTCGGATTGGTGCAGACCAGGGAAATCTGGCTGTTTAATTAAAACAAAGCATCGCGAGGGCCCGCAGCGGGTGCTGATACGATGGGATTTCTGCCCAGTGCTCTGAATGTCAAAGTGAAGAAATTCAGTTCGTGCTGGTTTAGGTTTCCGTTGCATGATTTCTTCGTACTTCTTCTGTGGTTTTAACATGGTTCATTCATCATACATTTGTACAAATGTCATATGAAAAAACCACAACTTTTCTTACTTTCTGCACTTATATTCACGTATGACCCATTTTCATCTGTGCAATACGCGCAAATTGTCTGCAGAGGGAGTGTGACGTGACCAGCTCCAAATCTACCAAAATGGAAATGCTGTGTGTGAGTCCTCTCCAGATGTGATCCTGTGTTTTCCTTTTAGTCCGCTCTAAGATCATCTTACATGTGTCTTCTCATCATTAAACACGTTAACGTCCAAAACCAGCGAACCGGCACTCAAAATGAGAGTCAATCAATCAAATGTTTTCAGTTGGTACCGGGACACTGCCCTGGGCACCTCTGAGCAAACAGTACCTGGGCTTTCCACACACTGAGTTTACTTTCAATAAATAAATAATTCCACAGTGAATAATGGGATGTATTCACTGAAATCACGCCTGTAGGACAGCCTTAAAGAATAAATACACACTTAGTTCCTTGGTTATTTTTTGTATCAAGATTGGAAATTTAAAAACAACTTATTTCACAATACATTTCACGCATTTGGGTCACTGGGTACAGCAAGAAGGCTGTTTGTGTGTCTTCCTCTAGAGCTGTAACATCTTGTGTGTAGTTGACACTATTTTCTATCAGTCACAGCTTAGTTTCATAGGTCACTAACTCCTCACAAAGTTTTCTCACAGCTTGACTCAGAAAATAAGTTAGGAACCTTTCAAAAGAGAATTAGGTCATCTAAGATGACTCTGTGACCTTTTTGAACATTTTTTGAGAAAATGTGTTCAAATGTCCAGGGACAAGGCCTGAAGTTTGAATGAGTTTGCACCTCCCCCTCATTGTAATTTGAATTTAAACAAATGTACAACTCAATAAACGCCATATAATACGTAAAGCAGATATGCACTCCTTCTAATTTCCAGTGTGAAAAAAAAATCCAGTGATTACCTGTGAAGGCAGTGATGATGTGCTACCAATGTGCCGTCTGTCAGGAGTCAAGAGAAGAAGAAATTAGGCAGCTCTGTTTAAAGCAACTTTCAAAACAGAAGTGGAGTTGGATCTGTTCATCGGTTAACCACTAGGGGGCGTGCTACACAGCAAGTAGGACTAATGCATTGGCTGTAAATCAGAGCTGGATCGGGTGAGCATGAAGCCACCTATAGAAACTGGCTCCAATGAAATGAAGTAAATATAGTCACAATATCGTCACGATAGAGACACGTTGGAACCAGAAATCGTCACAAATCAATGATTTGTCCGAGTCTGTCTGAGCCAACGTTTGTATGGCGACCACCCTCACCAATCAGGATTGGGCTTGTTGGATGGCCATACTGCTACCACTTGAAAGCAGGCTTGGGAGGATCTGTCAATAAAACATGTTAAACGTTAAACGTTTCGACTGTATACTTTCAAAGAGGCATCTGACTGGTCAGTTTATAACGAGAATTACTTGCAATAAAAAATATACATACAAAAAACAATTAGGAATATCAAGAACGTGTTCAAAATGGTTGCAGATCAAGAAAGGTTATTCTGACAAATAAAATGACTGATGCTATTAATCTAATATTTTAGGTCGTAAGTGACCTTCCAGACAAAGAGCGGTTCAGTTTTATGGGAAACAAACATCCAGACCCTGTTGCGTCGCCTGGACTGGTGTGACCGGGTCCCCTCTCTGGAGCCAGTGTCTGGTGGCCAGGGCTCTTTCCACAGGCCATGGTCCGGTCCAGCTCAAAGAGACGACCTGGGATCACTCCCCCATGGGCCTACCGCCTGCAGGAGCCATCGCAATGCTGAGGTGGGGTGGTGTTCTGGACGTCTCCCACTGGGCCGAGGACTCAGGGAAAACCCCGGACATGCTAGACAGACCAGAGCCTGAAAGCACCTCGGAATCTCCCCTATGGATTTGGAGGAAGTGGCCGGGGAGAGGGATGCTAAAACTGCTGTCCCTGTGACCCGGGAAAGAAAAATGGATGGATACCAAACGTACAGTCGTGTGTGCCAAACTGTTCCTTTTGTTGTAGTGAAATATTTTGGCTTCTGTCAATTTTTATTTATACTTATACAAAATAACATCTAAAATGCACATTTTCTGCTAAAATCCAATCAAGAATTATAGCATTGATGTAGTTTTACCTAAATGGGAGAACAAATACCTGATTTTTGCCACTCCGTCCATACAAAACTACTTTTCCGACTCGTTGAAGAAATGTTTTCCCATTGTCTCACGTCGTACATAACAGTGATTGAACGTTAAGTGGTCTTTGTTAATAACACACTGTATGGTCGGGTTGCAGTTAGTGGCTTCACAGCCATTTTCTCAAATACAAATTAGCGATGCTCTACATGACAAATTATTATGTACTAACATGTGAACCCTCTTCAAATGACATTTAGCACTTGATTCCCACGGATGTCCGCTAATATCACCTTTCCACTACTCCTGCAGCGAATATTCCCACCCCCTCCTGTAACCTGCCACCTCATTATCTGTAGGGCTTTGAGGTGAGGAGGATGTGGTCCGCTTAAGGAGGATTTACCAATGCTTTCCTCAAAACACAGCATGCAAGCTCCAGAATTAAAGCCTTGCACCTCAACATATCTGCACAAATGTACAACAGAAGTTAGTTTGTTGACAGACATGAGGAATTGAACATTCATTTCATTTTTGGAAAGAGTAGACTTTATTCAAGTCCTACTCTGATCATCTTTTGATCTATTTTAAAAGGGTTCACGGTGGTCTTTAGTTACGATTATGTTGTTTTTAGCCATAATAAAAACACCTGTGGTTTAGGATTAGGATTGAAGTGTTTATTAGAAAGATAGAGGAAGTCAATTTGTCGCCAGATGCACAGGTGAGCGTAGGAATACTCCAGAAGCGGCAGTAACAGAGGAATCTCCAAAGTGAAGCTGCGCAGGGCGGATGATGTCACCAGATCGGTCGGGGATCCCCAAATGCTGAGGGTGTGGGAGCTGACAATCCACTAAAGGGGGAAGATCGACGTAGAGCGGCTTAAGTCAGCGACGGGATGAGATGAGGGGCTCATCCAAAAGAGTCCAAAAACCTGAAAGGACTATAGATGACGGAACAAAGACTTGCTGGAACGCGAACTGACTCGATGAACTGGCAGTGTGGAAGTGATCTATTCATGGATCTATTCGTCTACAAGCGCATGCTTCAGAATGGAGCGGAGCAGGGAGCTAGTGGCCCTTTTTGTCTGCTCCAATTCACTGATTCGAATAAAGAAATACTCAGAAATGCAATGTTAAGCTTAATATTCTTCATATAAACTGTAAGTCCTCCATGATGAGAAAAATGTCTCAAGGACATGTTAAAAACACCATTTTTATTACAGTGGGTCTTTAAATAGACATGGAAAGCCAAGAAAACAGCTTATCAAAGGTAAACGCGTACATATATATAATAGGAGTGTATATGAAAACAGAAGGGCAGTGTGTCGGAATAACTTTGGGAAAAACCTCTTGTGAAATATCATCTCATTATCTGAATCGGTGCCACATTCCAGTCAACTGCAGCAGCCTTGTGTCTCCTGTTGTGTGTTTAAGGTGCTACTTAAAGTAGCCATTATCTGTGCTTTTGCTGATAGTAGACGTCCAGTGACTCTGTTTGCAGATAATTACAGACTGGCCATCACATGCCGGTTAAAGTGAGTCAGCAATCTTTAAAATCTTTCAAAAATTAACTTCGGTCTGATCAAATGCTTCTGTATTGTGGTTAAATTCACTCCACATTTTCTTAAAAATTGAAACAGATTCCTGTTTCGAAACCAACGTGAAAATTGTTTTGCACGTTCATAAGCCCATCACTCACTCCTGAGAGGTGAAGTTCAGCCGTGGGCAGAAGGGCTCGTTTGACCTCCAGGTCGACTAAACAATGGCAGAAGTTCAAAATGTCTGCTTCGTATGGGCAGACACCAAAAGGAACAACTCATCCTAAATTACAGTGAGAGATGGATTTACAGAGGGAATATGAGGTGGGGCAGATGGAAACCTAATGGACGAGGACGGCCCCGTAATGACGTGTTGGGTACCAGGGCCGTTACAGACTTCCTGGGAGGCATTTTCCTCACCGCGCTGGATTCTCAATCACTCACACTGACTCAAAACGGCCTGAAGAGGATGGCCTTTCACATTTACAAACTCTTTATTGTTGAGGTGTGTGGGAACAATGCTGAAGGCTTTGACAGGAGGACGCACGTTTCTGTGGTTTCAAACCTCTAAAGCCGTATATAAAGTATTGACAGCAGTTTTTTTAAACAAGCATGTTTTTTAAACTCTTTGATTAAATTTCTAATGAGATATACATAGCATACCTTGGGTGAGTTAGTAAGTTTTTGTTCACAACAATATTAGTTTAAGAAACAAAAAAAACATAGATTTTACTGTTCCACGTGTGTGTAGTGATCCACATATTTCTAACGTGCTGTAACTGTATATAAAGGAATGAATTATCAACACATTTTGTATTATTTCAATACAGCAAGTAGTCATTTAAATAAATACATGAGTTATTCTCACCATAAAGTTTAAAAAAAATTAGCTATACTTTTCCCGCCAAAAGTGTTTTTGAGATTTCATAGAGGCAGCCATTTTGAAATACCCAAGAAAAGCCTTTCTACTGCCCCTAGTGGAATGACGATGAACTACAGGGCAGAAAACATGGACCATGTACTACACAGTGGGTATTTAAGGAAAGTTTGGATCATGCTAATCAAAAAGGGGATTCAGAAATGCGTGTATCAAATATGATGTGAATGGCTATGTTGGTTAAGGCTCAACAAGGTTATAGACAACACATTTATTCAAAACATGAATTGATTGAATGTGAGGTAAACCACATATCCTGGCTTTTTGATTTCCTTTTTTGAGATAAAAAAACTGTTTCTACTTCAGGACATGAAAAATATTTAAAAATCATTATCAAATAGTAGAGTTTAGGTATTTTTGTTTTGTTTTGTTACTTTTACTATTCGTTCGGGGAAATTTGCAAAAGGTGGATTTGATTTTCATGGTGGTGGAAACCCTTTCTAATGCTCATTTAGATTATTTTAAGAAGTTAGATTTGGCCATTGGGTTCAAGGAGTCATATTTTTATTGTAGAAGACGGGAATATGACATGGTGTTAGAACGCTACGAAAATAAGTTATAAGTATTATTACTTGTTAAATCCTGATTTGAAGGTCAAAATACAAGATTATGACTCAGTGTAATTTTATGTTAGTTCTGTATATGACAAAAACTTTCTTGTTACCTAAAACACACACACACACACACACACACACACACACACACACACACCCACACACACACACACACACACACATATATATTTATGATCTATTCCATGATAATGGGACATTTTGCATTTTGTTAGGCCTGAGTGAATGTCACAATAAACCTCTTGCAAGATTTTCCTTTTAACTGATGGTTACCTTTTGCCAGCTTTAAATTAAAGAGTCGAGGGATTAATCATCTAAAAATAACAAACTGATGTGTAAACAGAATGGGAACATAAACTAATGGGAACATTTTGTGTTCGAGATCTACAACGTAAATCATGTAAATAGGCTTTCAGTGTTCACAAAGCTGGAATAGTTTCACCTGAAACGTTATATCTCATTATTTTGTCTGTTTACTAGAAGCAGATTTGTTTCCCCTATGGCTAACTGCCAAATGTTGTTTCTTTTTCACGTGCTGTTGTGAAATGTTTCTGATTATAGAGGACATATATGTATAAAACCATTTAGCTTAAAATTTCGTTTCTTAGTATTTCTTTATTCAGAATGTTGTGTCAGGAACAAATGAAAAATTTCAGTTTGAAAAACATTGTATTTGTGACATAGAAGACAGGAACTTCTGCCGCTCTACAGACACTATGTCCTAAAAAACGAGACAGGCTTTTAGATTTTTGCTAAAAATGACATCATCATAATTAAATGCCACTGGGAACGCTTTTCAAATAGATCAAAAGATGATCAGAGTAGGTCTTTAAACCAATTCAAAGTGGGATTTTTAGTGTTTATATGCAAAGTCAGCTGTTTAGGAGAGACCACGTCAAAAGCTGCAGAAGGCACCACCTAAAACTGCCCTTTAAAAACAGAGAAATGTGAGTTTACGACGTCTAAAATCTGAAGCAATGCAAAAATGAAGGCTGGTTTAAAGGCATGAACACACAGCCAAGAATAAAGCCTAAAATTTTCCATATGTAAAGGTGATTTGATACATTTATTGTTTCATTTGTCTCAGGTCATGTAAGTCCAGTTTGATCTCCACAATAGAGATTGAATAGGATTGAAAAATGTCCGTGTTTTTTCTATTTATACATTTTGGAGCATGCTCTATTTAACAGACGCCCGTGGGAAGTGTTAGCTATGTTGTTATGTGACAACTGGAACTCTGGCTCAGTTCTCTCTACATTTCAAACATGACTTACAACAATAAGGACTCGCTAGGAGGGAAAACTGCAACTATACACATCTGAATATCTCCCCGATGGAGCTGTACTCGTGCCTTACGGTGGTTTGTCCGAGTTCATTCCACCGCATGGAATCCGGCTCCAGACCAGCTCTAATCGTTACAAAGATATGAATAAGGATACAGCTGAATGAACAACATAAATGTGCTTTTTTTTCTCCCCACTCAACAGTCAGAATAGTTGTGAAAAGATTTTTTTTTTCTCTTGGCTCAAGGCTCCTGCTGCACCTCTGAGTAAGTGTGGAAAACTGCAGTTTTTGCAGGATCCTTTGGAGAGCAGTAATTCTTCCTTCTAGTGGACTGTGAACGCTCCATTTTTGCCCAGCAAAAGCACAGTTTTGGAAGACTAAGAAAAACAAAAACACCAGGGGAAAAAAGTCGAGGGACGCAAAAAGGAAAAGTAATGTAGGAAATGTCATAAATGAAAGAGGAAGTTTTTCTTAACTTCTAACATTTTGTCCTCATATAAGGCGGAACTGTAATCATCGTCAGATCAGTTGTGGCCGTCCTGCTGGTGCAGATGAGATCATCTGCTTGTTTAGGAAAGCAGATCTGACTGAGGCTTCACAGGTACATCACATTCTAATAAACAACACTCTGCAGTGGTGCAAACTGAAACAGATCAGGGTTTATTTTTCTTGTACTTTCAAACTGTAACCAGTCGAATTCTTCAACACAAGCTGTGATGCTCAAAGCTCTTTCCGCTCGGAGCTAATGAGGCCATTATTAAAGTGTCTTAGAGCACGTAGCTTACAGACAGGCCATCTTTACCTTCAGCATGCTGTAAAAGGGTAAATCATTCTGAAAGTGTATTAAAATTTTGTAGAAAAATAAGTTCAGGGTTATAGGATGAAAACAAATTTGCTTGCAATAGAAAATGTATGTAAATATCTCAAGGTGAACACGTTCTGTACAGAAGGGCACAAAGAAGACTGACTGACAGTGATCTACAGCCAATCAGGACGCAGAACACAAATTGCTGTAAAAAGAATATTATAATATAATATTATAAAAAATATTAAATTGATTTTTAATACTTTATTCTTTTTATTTTTTAGGTTTAAATCGCTTTTTCAAAAAAGGCAGACTATTGGATACGTAACACTGTTCGTACCGTTGTCACAGTAACATGACAAGGTGTCACTGAGCCGGCAGTGACCTTGAACTGCAGCGGCAAAGGAAAGTGATATACTGCTATGTAGTGATCCTCACGATAGGTTAATCAATCAGTTTAGAGAGAAAGTTCACCTCTTACCGCTTGTTTTTGTCCACATCAAGAAGGAAAAGTTTGTTTGAAAGAAGCCTGCACTCATAGAACATTGTGACCAGAACCAGGTTCACAAATGTTTTTGTCCAGGCCAGAGGGGCCACAATGCGCTGAAAAGCTCTGAAGTACAAATCCACTTCAGACTTTCAACAAGAACAAGAGCAATGTTCACATTTAGACATTTGATGAGCAAGGGATGACAAAGGGGCGTCAGGAGCAGCCAGGATGGCTTTCCAACTCCTAAGCCTGCACGCCTTAGCCCCACATCACGAGCTTCTGTCTCAAGCTCCACCTTCTTCATCCAAGAAAGGGATTTCAAGTCCTCCATGGAAACCTCAGCCTGGAGAAATACAATTGGGTCTGCCCCCTACACCGACTACGGCTGCTGGAGCTTCCGTACCTGCCTCCGCCCCATCGGGGTGTGTGGCATTGGCAACACCTGCAGCAGCCTCCTCTCCTACACTGTCACCTAAACTCCTCCTACTGATCCCTCCAGCCAAGGTCTGCCTCGGGGTTAGAACACTCCCTGCTCAATTAACTCAATTTTCCAGAAGGGTTTTGAACAAACAAATCACAGACTTGGAATGCAATGTTACAAATGAGCCATAAAGAAAAAATGTTAACCAATCTTTGTATCAAATTACAAACAAAAATCAAATTACAAAACTCAAGTTATCAAAAACTATCAGAATCAATGGACCTGGATGGATAACATTTCCCGGACAAGACAGATTGCAGAGCCACCATCCGGACTTGAATCAGTACCTTCTTGCTGTGAGGTCAAAGTGCTACTGTAGCCACTACCCCACCATGCAGTCCATTAATCTCACAATAAATGGAAATGTGCCAAATATTTACTCAAAATGCCATAAATGAAAGCAGGAATGCAGGTATTTACGGTTAATCGGGTCAGACAATGCAGTAGTCAAAGATTTCCCAAACTGTCCTGGAAAGTTCAGCGTGACTTTTGTTCTTTTATCATTTTCACATTCGTTTTTTTTTTTTTTATTTTCACATTTCACGAAATATGAGAAGAGAGAAGCTTTCTGTTGGGGTGTTGGAACACACTTGTGACTTTCGCCTTTAGGGCTGATCCTTCGCTGCCTTTTTTTATTTTTCCCTTCCCCTCCGTCTGTGTCGCCCCCAGTCTGCGTGATCGTCTGGAATGGCAGGAATGTCACACATCACCCTCGCAGCCGCGGCAACCACCACGGTAGCCACATTCTCTTGACTTTATGATTTGTTGACAAGTGGGTTGTCAGATTTAAAAGCAGCAAGACGTCATAAAGGTTTTTGGTTCCGATAGGAAAATAAAGGAAGGAAAAAAAACAGAAAAGGAGAGGTTCTGAGCAGACGGGATTCCAATACATCACACCAGTCCTATGAATTGAGAAGAATCTCCCTTTTTTGGCCCGTGTTTCAACCAAGACGCGCAGCTCTTGGAGTGGGGTCAGCAGACAAGGGTCAGATGTCAGTCTGTTTATCTAATGAGAGATAAAGACCGATGGAGTTACAACCTCAGAGCGTGATAATCCGTGTGGTTTTGGCTTCAAAGAGATGGGTTTTCCGTGCTCAATGATCAGGGAAAAAGGCAACCGATGTGTGGAACCACAGCTGCTTTGTGTTTGAATCACTTTGGCTCAAGCTTCTTACCATTTTGACGCTGACTATACTTGTTGTAAACAAAAATGGATTCAAACTTTTTCTGCTACAATCACACATTTGGGTAAAGTCTGTTTGTTTATTTTCTGATGTTTCTTTCTTTGATACGACTAAAGAGGCCACCCAACGTCTGAGCTGTAACGCTTGCAATTTGTTCATCTTGGAATCGTTCAGAGGAAATTTAGTTTTGTTTATTTATCATTCTACTTCCCAGCTGAGAGGACCCATAGTCATGTGCGTTGAGTTAATGGGATTTCAAGGACCACTTTAATATTAGAGGTGTGGACAGAAGGGTCACGTCTCCTTGACGGAGTAGAAAGAAGCAAAGATGGAAGATAAAACTTTGGACGGAAAGGACCTAATTACAAAAGGAAGAAGTCTTTGGGGAATGTGGAAAAAGAATCAAGTGACATGTAGTTGTTTCAGAGGAAGGAAGACAGACTGCGGCAAGATAAAAAATGGAAACCAAGGCCGTATTTTGACATTTACTACCTATTTCGGATGGTGAAAATGCTTTATACATTCAGCTGTGCCGTTTTATTTCAGGTTTTTCCTTTTTTTTTAGCTTCAGACAGATGTCCTTGTGTTTTTCGCATTAGTTGCCTGTTTTCTTACTGTGAATTCAAGCATCAGTTGCCATGACAGAGGAAGAAACTACAATTGAGCTCAGCTCAAACAGATGAGTAGCTTTTTTTGTGTTGTCCCCAAATTTGATGAAATCCAGAATTGTTGAATGTTGCAGTTTCTCAAAAGATGTTGACTGTGTAAGAGAACTGGGCTGAGTGATTCCTCACCCCCCAGCATTCCAAATAAGAAGGTTCCACTGGCTCCAAGAAGAAAATCTCATAGACTTCCATTGAGAAATAAACAGCTATTACTTAGTCATTCTACTTGTCAGAATATCCATTCTTAATCTGATACCTTCTTTTTAGCATGTTCTGACTAATCCATATTTTTGCCATTATATTTTTCTGTAGTACAAGTTTTTAAGTTATAAACTGGCCAATCAGATGTCTCAATAAAAGCACGTGGTCTTACATTGAATGTTTGATAGATTCTCTCAAGCTCGATTTCAAGTGGTAAGGGTGTGGCCTTCCAACAAGCTCACTCCCGATTGGCAATAATAGTTGTCAAAGAAATGTTGAATCAGACCGACTCGGATCAATCGCTGCTTGTGATGTAATCTGGTTCCAACACTGAGGTATCCGTATCGCAAAAGAAAAAAAAAGGTAGCCGAATTGACTTTATTTCATCTGAGCCATTGTTTATTGGTGACCTCACAGTCCAGTCCAGATTTAATATACAGTCAATGCATTTAATGGCCAAACCGATCCAACCCTACTTCTGAAAAAAAAAAAAGATGCTTGAATTGACAGAATTTCTTTGGAGTCATCCATTTTCTTTGGAGTCAACCATTTTCTTTGGATCACATCCATTCGGTCCAGTTCTCGTCTACAGTCAATGGTTTCCGCCAGGAGCAACTTCTCATTGAAATGTTTTACTGTATTTCCTGCACTATAAGACGCACTTAGAAACCTTTGTGTTTTTAAAAAAAAATAACAGCCCACTTTATAATCCGGAGCGCTTCATAAAATAAATCATTCTAGTCGTGTTTACTGATGTCAAAGCGATTTTGAGAGGTACACAGCACTCTGTTTAAATGTCTATTTTTTATGGGTTTTTATACAAGTTTGGAAGTTACAGATTCATGTGACTAACATGTAGAGTGTTACAAATAAGTTCTAAAGTTACAGTGAGCGCAGTAAACGTCTGACTGACTGATGGACTAATCTCTGACTCTTTTGTCTCACTTAATGCACCTTATAGTTCAGTGCGTCCTCTATAAGTGTGACATAAGTTTGAATTAATTGACAGTGCGTCTCATAATCTGGTGTGCCTTATAGTGCGGAAAAGTCGTTACTCGGATTGTAGGCACTGAAAGGAGCAGCCGCACAATTGGGGCTCGTTTATGGAGATCCCTGTGGTCTTTGTGTCAGGGTAGAATGAGCTTCAGATGAATGAACGAGGAAGAGGGATATCCGTATGACTGTAGAGGAGTCGCAGAGAGAGACATAAGAAATGTAAAATTAGAAGAAGCTGAGAAGGAAGTGCCTTTGGGTGTTCCTCAACTATCTATCAAGACAGCCGGAGCTTTGCCAAGAATGTCTCCCACTTGAAAGAAAACCCAGAGCACTCGCCAAGGAGCCATGCTGACAGGCTGGTGAGCAAAAGCGAACCTTGGTTTTTCTGATGTGAGAGAGAGTTCATCTTGAAGGGTTTGAGACCCAAATTGGTTGAAAGACATAATGAGTGGCAGCACTTAACAGTCGTACTGACAGGTAGAGCAGTCAAATAAACAGAATATGACAGGCAAGGGAGGGGATTTTAGAATGACTTCTCGTGAGCTGAAATCAGAAGCGACGAGTTTGTGAGAAGACGTTTACATAAGTTTGTATTTCCCACGCTTGTAATACAGTAAAACCAAATGGCCTCTTAAAAAAATTAGTTTGTATAAAATTTAAAACACTTTTTTTTAACTGAAAGGGCATTATTTAGAGAAAAATCCTTTTGCAGAATATGACAATGTCAACAAATACTTTCTGCTTGTTTTTTTTAAATAACGATTTAACTGGTCTGGTAACGAAAAAAACAACTCACTATAACGTCTGTGAGATAACAGAATATAATAATAAATTGCTTTTCTCAAAAAAATCAAGCAGCTAAGTTGTAATGGTAAGAAAGGGGTTTTTGTCGTTTTAAGATGACAGAGTGCATGTTGTCCTCATGTGGAGATCAGTGGGAAAACTATTTAATGGCGATGCGAGACAAAAGGGCAAACACAACCATCACTAACTGATCAACTTGTTATAGATTACTTTAGCCGAGGTCTCATGAAAAATTGGGCTAAGTTTGTTAGTCTGAAATATATTTCAAATCAATTATTTTCATTCGAGAGGATAGCAACATGAAGTGATCTCCTATGAAAGAGAATTTCTCGCTGCTTTTTTCTCAGATGGATTAGTAAGCAGGGATCAAGAGTAAAAATGTTTGAATTCTGTTCCATTTTTCTCAAGAAAAAAGTTGCTTTCTTGACATAATGAGTTCTCAAGTAGCCATGTTGAGCGAATGAGGTGGAAAAATAAAATGTGATTTTCTGTTGATTCAGTAAACCTGATGATCCCGTACAAGCCCCCATTTTCTATCCAGCTTAACAACACAAAAAGAACAGAGCACATCTAGATGTCTATACAAACGGTTAAAAGCTAAAGGAAAATAAAAGAAAGTGTAATATTCTAAATTCAACGTCTTAGCTCTTCCTGTCCCTCAGTCTTGTTGCTGACAGCTCAATCTTGATTTCTGGCTGTGATAACTCAAATTGTCATGGTGAGCACAACACTCAACATTTTTATGGAACTTACCTATTTATGAAAAAACATTAGAACAGCTTCATTGTCTGTTAATACAAGACCAATTATTGTTTTTCAGTATTTCACACATTTTGCTAAAAAGAGGTCCTTCCAGTCAGACTCCTATTAGTTCACAGAGGCCAGGCTTGCACTAAAAGACAAATATAAAAGTGAGGAGAAGTCCACCCTCTTGGGTGCTGAGTATCAGAAGAAATGACACATTAGATTAGTAGTAAATGGATAGTGCGAGTGCAGCCCCAAATGTGCGGAGACAACCACACAAGGTTTGGAGAAACAGCTCAGGAGGAAACGAGATTAGTGTCACTCTGTTTTTTCTGTAATTGGTCGACATGGGCCAACCTCTGCAATTCAAACCGTATGCCTTCTTAGATACAATCAGAAATATAAATGTCGGCATTATTAAGTAAGACTTTGGGCTACTCGCTGTCCTTCACGCAAATGAGCAGTTTCTTGAAGACTAACATTAGGGAATGTTCCATCTTTTCCGCACTATAAGGCGAACCGCCAATGAATGTTCTATTTTTGAAGGTATGTAATTTATTCGACGCATGAAACGAGACAAAAGAATCCGAGATAAGTAAGTCAATCAGTCAGACTCTAACTACGTTCACAATAAATCTAGAATTTGTTTGCAACATACTACACGTTAACCATGTTAGAAGCATTAGCCATGTTAGCATAACAAAACTAAACAAAACTAACATTTGTGCGACTACACTAACTCCTAAGCTTAAAAAAAACGATCAGACACTGCTAAACGTTAGCGTATTCACAATAACACCCAAACATTTTGACAGAGCGCCATGTACAATCAAAATCGCACAACTAGGATTGATCCATATTTAAGACGTTCTGGATCATAAGGCACACTGTTGTTTTTTTCTAAAAAAAGTAAGGCTTTTAAGTGTGCCTTATGGTGTGGAGAATCCAGTACTGATGTCTGACGTTTACAATAGCTGTTCATCATGAAGGATGGAATTACAGCATTCCAAAAAGAGGAATTATTACAGTACAAACATTTATCATTTTATGTTAGGCTCTTGGGGCCTTGTTTAAGTCCAAGCCCCTGCTGTGGACAGTATTTCCCAAACTTTTGTACACCTCATTTTCAAGTTGCCCTTTTTTATCTTTCATACCCAGCCAACACAGGAGAAGAAAGTGGAAGTTTACTAAAGAATAAGAGAGGAAGCCCAAGAAGCTCAAGAGAACAGCCAGCAGAACATGCTGAAATGATCAGATAGACCTCTCAGCAGACATCTTATCAATCAGAGACAGAAGACCGCAGCATCCGCGAGTGGGTGGGTGTGTTTGTGCGTCTCTGCCAAAGACGGAGGAGCGTGCGATGTGATGTGCTGAAAGTTGTTTGTCGTCGGACTGAGGACAGACGCCGCGGCCTTCATCCAGCGTGAGATGCAGATGTGGTCACGGGGACAGAGAGTTCGGCACTCGTGCGTTCAGCGTTTGCAGATCAGCCAATTTGATCGAGATCTGGCAGATTCAGGGCACCTATAAACCTTGGCAGCTGAACAGAGAGCCCGATTGCATCTGTGTGTCTGCCTCAGAGTATGCGAGCCGTCTTGTTGAAGACGGTCTTCAGACCGAGAAGGAACAACGAAGGGGAAACAATGAACTTCATACATCTGGAAACACGCATGAAGACAAGGACAAACTGGATACATATTTCATTTTTTGGGAAGAAAAAAAAACCTTTTTAAACAAAAATGATGAACTCGATGCATTTTTTTCGATTGCATCTCTAAAAAGACACATCAAAGTGCACGACTCTCGTGATCAGACAAAATTTATCATCCTGTGGATCCTGCCAGGCACTCCTGGAACCCCTTTGGAAGTAGATCACCCTGATAGTAAAAAGAGTTGTTTTATCCAAGAGATTTATACTTTATTTCAACAGTTATGGGTTTATTTACGACATAACATGATCGCTTTTTGGCAAAAAGCACATTTTTCATACAGATGAATTATTGAAGAGAACAGTTCAGTCCAATTAAATTATCTTGAGAAAGTTTAATGTATTCATCAATACTGGACACTTCAGCTTTAATGCATGCACCTCATCTTTAAATTTAAACATTTTTACATCGTTAGACATTGAAGCATTATAACTTATGTAATAAAAAGCCAAGTCGAGATGTCGCAAGGATTTCAGGCAGGCTGGAGCCTATTTCATCTGTCATTCAGTGAAAAAGCTAAGTCATGAAAAAACAAATAAAATCTCCAAATATTATCGCCCATCTTGTTTTCCCCCTCAAAATGCCATGTCAGTTGGTTTGATGGTGTTTTGTTTTAAAACCTGTCTTGGCATGTGGTGGCTGCAAGTTAGGAACTTGTCTCACCTGCTGAGGTGGCTTCTTGCCTCATTAATATCTGCCTTGGAGGACATAAACTTGCCTCGTATTTTAGACGAAAGCCCTTGAAACACTTCAAGTTTGACCTTTCAACGCAATGCAAATGGGAGAAATGGATCAACAACGCTCTCAACAACATTTAAAGTCAAAATCTGACAAATAAATCTTAGAATTTAAGGGGAAAATAATAGACGGTTTTGACTGCAGAGTGATAAATGTATAGAAAAATTGAGCCAGGATGCCACGGTTTGAGTCTTATTCACACAAGGCAGTTGACTCATCAGGGGTTCTGCGAGCTTTTGGGTTGTTCAGGCCCTTGGAGGGTCGTAGATAGGAGAGACCACAGCAGAAACCACCACAAGGGACGTAATGAAATGGAACGTACCATTGTCATATGTGTGATAAGTGTGTAGCGAAGTAATCCTAAGGCTAATGTAAAGCTAAGCCTGCAGTAAAGACAGTAGTCACATGAGCTGACCGTTGTTGGATTGTCCAGCCCCACGAAAGGTTGTAGACAGATGCGGCTCTAGCAGGGCGCAGGCGTGTCTCGTGGTTCCTTTGGGGCTTTTACAGCCACCTTAAGGGACATCATGAAAATGGAACGCGCCATTGTACGTAACATGCCACGATGCAAGTGGTGCACACTTGACGTACAGGTAATGCTGTTGTAAGGTGGCCAAAACGCCGAAGTATAGTCGTTAGTTGGTGCCTGTGTGTCAAATGTTTAAGTGTTTGCTACAACCTGTTGCCTGCAGCATGTCCTTAGAAAAAAATGTGCACGAACATTTTCGCTCTACGACCTTGATACATCATATGGGCCAACTGCATGACCTGTACAGGTTTGGTTGTTTGCATCTCGTATTTACCCATAAAAGCAGTTGTGACTAAGGCTTTACCAGTGTCTGCTGATGGTAAATGAACTATCTACATATGAGTTTGATTTTTTGCCACTTTTGCACACAGATAAGTGCAACCTCCTGTTGGCCCAAAACAGAACAAGCAAGGACATCTGCGTTTCTCCTTTTTTGTGTCTCCCTTGCACTTAAAATTCAGAAATTGCAGCCATATGTTCGGCGAGGACCCTTCGCTTTAAATGTACACCTTGAGGAACAAAACTTTTATTGACAATTCGAAAGTGTAAAGGGAAAAAAAAGCAATTGCTCATGGAGTGATAGCTGCAGACAGGGAGTGGAGACTGAAAAAAATGACAGACAGGGTTAAGAGAGGTGAGCTCCTGATGCATTTGTTTGCATGTGGACGTACGAGTGTCTGTGCATGCACCAATCTGTTCGGTCCTTCCAAATCCCACAGGAGATTGATTGTCTTCCGAGGATAATCTATCCCAGACACTTTCAAGCTCCCCTTTTTTTTTTTTTTGCTCATTCTTCATCATGCTCCTCACCCCCTCGGTGTCTCCTGTTTCTTACCCTTGTCTCCAATCCTTGGCCTTTAATCCCATCTTAAGTACCCCAAAACACACAGTGACCCCATGTTCTCCAGAAACCGTTAAACATATCAAGGTTGTTTGGTGATGTTTAGCGTTTTTAACGTGAATTTCACCTCAACGCAATCCCATGAATTTATGAGCGGACATCTGGCCTTACCGTGGAAAAACGAAAAGAACATCTAACAGACTTTTCCCTCTTCTCTTCGTCTTCTTTGCCCTTTTCACCCTCTCGGCGATGAAGGCATAAAGAGGACAAGAAAGCGTATTAGAGCGCTACATCAGGTCTGGCAGGTCCGTCCATCAAGTGGTTATTTCTTCATCATTTTGTTGGAAAATGGAGCCCCTTTGTCTGCCATAACTTCTAGATCGTCTTCATTTTTTTAAAGGTAGACGGATGAAGTGGAGCTGCAGACACAAAGACCGAGCTTTGGGGAGAACTCACAGGTAAACGTTATATTAAAACTACACAAACTTGTGGTTACGGTGAGATATTCACCCAGTCAAGAGTAGCAAAATCAAATGAAGAAGTATTCATTGTGATTTCTGGAAGGAAGATGTTAGGGGTTTTTTTTTTTGCACATAGTTCATGGTTAGCTCTGTTGTAGATCCCAGAAGAAACCTATGAAGCATCTTTTTATTGCTTTTTAAAAGATTTTTGTGGCTGTTATGGCTGTTTTTTTTTTTTTGTACTTTTGGAGTTTTTCGATCTGTTTTCTTCTCTGCTTTCAGCTGGAGTGGGAGATTTGCTGCCTTTTTTCTAACTTTTTTTGTTTGCAGATTGGTGCCTTAATTGTCCGGAGCCCCTGACTGAACAAAGACCTCCAGCTTAGAGTTTAGATACTGTTCCCCACTATGCTGTATTTGTTCTATATTTGAAATGAAGTTTACAAAGCTTCCCAAAAAACAGATTCAATGTACAGAAAAACTGTAAATATGTAGATTTTTTGGTTACTCTACTGTCATACTTTGATTAAATCATGTTAATATCATTAGCTAGATAGATTATAGTCCCTCACACCCCCAATTGGTGCAACAAAAATGGCGAGCAATATTACAGCTATCCAATCGTACAGTTTTGAGCCAGATACCAGTTCGGATGAGGAAAACAAAGATGAACATGGCTCTGATCATCTATAAGTGGATGCATCAGAATGGAGTGGAGCATTGAACTTGTGGCTCGCCCAGTGCATTTTCCACGTTACAAATACGATCTTCTACAACCGTCATCTTTTTTTTTTTTCTGTCTGCTCCTGATTAACAACAGTTTGAATAAAGAAACACTCAAGCTTAGTTTTCTTCGTACATGTCCTCCATCATGAGAAAAATGCCACAAAAACGTGTTAAAAACACTCAAAACATATTTTTTTGTTGGAGTGGGTCTTTTAATACTACAGGTAACTAAAGTAATTAAAAAATAAAAAATAAATAAATAGATTATGCAAATTGTTGAATTGTGGTAAACATTTTAAAACAAACTGCATTGCTGATCATGAACACATCGTCCTGATTTCATTACCCCACCCTGAACCGCTTCAGTCTGAAGTCCCAGGATTTTTGTTTCACTTCTTCATAAACATGGTGGTTCAGTCATCCTTGGAAAATAGCAAGGTTGTAAGCGGAATCATGGTGAACCTAAAACTGGTGACCGACAAAGAGAACTGAACATGACGAGAACGTCACAAAAACCCAAGCAGGGTCATTGTTTCTATGGCAACAACTTTCGCCAATCAGGAGTGAGCTTTTTGGAAGTCCACACCCCTACTGTTTGAAAACGAGCAACACGGAATGTTTTGAATTTTGGAACGTGAGGGAGGAAGGGTCACTCAGTCCAGTTCTCTTACATAGGCCATGGTACGACCCCAACCCTGGTCCTCCAGAACTACCAGCTTGCTTGTTTCCTGCATCTCCTGCTTGTCCTTAAGTCAACGAGAACACAAGTGAGGGCCTGTAAGCTAGCAGGAGTGTGTGTAAACGGGGAGCTCTCTGCAACGGGAAGGGTAAAGGGGCGGAGTTACTCTGCACCAACGGTCCCGCCCACAACTCAGAACGAACTTCTGTCGCCCTGGAGAAACTATGTCCTACTAAACAACTGTTATAATCATAATTGTAATTTAAAAAAAACAACACCAGTTTCTAAAAGTTCTAAAAGGAATCAAACACTGATTAAAGTGGATCTTTAATAACTAACGCTCATTTGTTGTCCCATACCATATCCGTGGCCAAATCTTTCACCCTGCTGGAAATTTTTGGAACCTGATTGGATCCATGGAGGGAAAAATATCATCTCACACTCATTTGGCCGACTTTTGATCAGTCTTACAGCACAAGGGTTCAGTCTGGGTCACTGTTCTGGCTCTTTCAAGGAGAGTTAATCCAGGTTGAAGGTGATGGCCTGTGACACTAAGAAGCAGCCACCCAGTGACACGGACCACCACACAAGTGTAAAATACCTTTGCACTTGTGTCAAATTTCAAAATAGAATGTTCTGGTGACTGCCTGGTGTGAAACTGAACGGATTTTGTCGGTAATGGAGGAAACGGAAAAACTCTGAGTTGGAGCCATAAATTGAGATGAGCTATCATTGCATTTTTGGTGGCTAGAAATGTGAAAGCGTAGCTTCCTTCTAGTTCATAATCCCTGCCTAATGTGAGGAATGGTTGCTCATAAACTGGACCAGAAGGAGGTTTTAATCAGTAAAAAAAATCAGAAACAGAGAATAAGCTGCAGCGAGACTCTCAGCTTTCAAACAACCATCTTGGATCTGGTCTATTGTTTCTAAAGAATCTGTCACTAATCAGCGTTGTGCCTCAAGGGTCGGTTCAGCTATTCTTCTCCATGCTGGATGGTAAAACTTCAAGCCAAAAACCATAAACATCACAAACACTTTTGTTTACTTTCCAAGCAGATCTCAAACATGTGGATGCACAGAGCTGGGTGTTTGTGGGAAATGGATGACTTGCAGATTCCGACTTTCTTTCAAATCATTAAGCTGACCCTGAAAGGTGTGTATGCTTTTATTTCCAACTGTAAGATAGCTGTTGTCAGCCTCCATCACATTAGATAGGGACTGTGAATAAATATGGCAGCTAAACTTTCACATTTCTTTCCACCTCTCAGGCATGGATTGCACATCTGCGCTCTTGACTCCACCTCGTTACCATAGGAACAGCTTGACAACAAATCCAGAACAGCTTGATCAATACTTTATTTGGGGAAAAACGAGTCCTTTGAAAGTGTTTTTGTTTTTCTTTCTTTCTTTTTTTGGAACAAAATGCTCTCCTGTACAGAACGCATTGAGTTTTCCAAATTTACATTAATCTTAAGTCGTGATCAGATCTTTCGGCTGGTTTTTCTACGAAGGTTCAAACTGAGAGTTTAAACAAGAGAGAAAAGTGTAAAAATATGTTTGCTTGTCCGAAAACAGTGTCTAAAGTGTGAGGGGTTTTACAGTTTCTAAAGATCTGTAATCCTACTTGGCGAATGTCACCTGTTGCAGGTTATTTATCGAGCACAAGGAAACAATGTATTACAAAAAAATTCCAAAAAAACTTCACTTCAGTTTGCAGATTTAAAACCTTCTAAAAACAATCAGACAATTGTCTAAATGTTGTGGGCCGTAGTGGGAAGGTTCCTCAACCAGGACTTTAGCACACTGACACATCAAGCTACGTTCACACCACCCTCTGCAACCACTATCAATGAAAAGTCTGTCTATATGTGAGTAATTGTGAATTTTGGGCTTCCACTTTCAAAACTCTCGCATACATATGTCCTTACCTTTTTAAGCTATACGTACAAAACATGTGGCCACTGAACGCGCATTAAGAGTTAAACCAGTTGAACTTTGACCAATCAGGGACTCGGATTTAGTAGTGACGTGTGGATGGCGTCCTCTTTAATTCACAGAGGTTTGAAGCTAATAGTTTGAAAATCGATCATGGAAGAGAAATTAACAGTATGAGCCTCTTCCAACTGTAGGCGGCAGACACGGGCAAGTATCAGGTAGTGACAGTCTACTGTAAACATCATATGCTAAGCATGCGCTCAAGAACGCGCTTTTAGTGCATTCTGGTCCTAAAAGTGATTAGAGAAATGTTCTGTTGAAACAAAGTCACATTCTGAGGTGTAAAGGACTGAAGAACCGTTTCAAAGTTTTACTAACAGGCTAAACATAAATTTACCTTAAATTCATGCTTTTTCCTGTAACACATTAAAATATTGACCTAAAAACAAAGATCATTGTAACTTTTGCCTTAAGTGTAGTCATTGCTTCCTCTGTTTCTGACCAATACTTATTTTTGTTGCAGCAAACCTGGACTCGCATTCTGTCTTATCCTGGATTTAGATGATTTTCTTTTGCGTCTGTGCGTTTTTTTAAAAATCTTTTATGTAACCTGTGTAATACCAGGAGCTCCCACTGAGATGAGATCTCTTTTTCAAGAGAGACCTGGGCTGAAAAGCAAGTGTATTTTTATAAACTCCCAATCAGTGACATGTAAATATTGCTGCACAGTTGAATGTGCATTCATATCTATGGGTCAGAGCTGACAGAAGCAGGAAGGGAGGCATAAGTGAGGCCAGACCCTGCCATCTCATCTGAATCGCTCTCCCATGCCTGATTACAAGTTTGGGAACGTGCCATCTGATGTCGTGTCTTCAGCACAACCTGGGAGGACACGGAAAGCAATCAGCAAGCAAAGAGTTCTGATCTAATTAACTCGGATATCCAAATGGGAGGAAGCCTTAAACAGAGGGTGCTGCTCCTTGCTCCCATCTCATCGGTGTGTAATTTAGAAGCCAGCAGTGGCGTTTGGTCTTGTCAAAGCGCGCTCAAACAACGGATGTCCAGCAGATGCAGGAAGTGGGCATTCGTTTGAATTTGGCTCTGTGCTTCCTCTCAGGGATTTCATCTGCAGCTTTGAATGAAGTGTTGAGAACACTTGAGAGTGCACCTGCTATTTTGGACTTTAGATGGTAATTTCAAAGTTTAAATGAAAATCTGTCAATCTGTTTTGGAAAATACGATTTAAAGCTTGTTTTGGGCTCCTGTCTCCTCCAAGCAGCAAATCAGCTGCAGCTACAGTTGCATGCTGAGGAACCATTCATTTGGGTGGTTTAACACCCCTCCCCTCCTAAAAAAAAAAATCCAACACCTGATTAACCTCAAGTACTGGTAGTCAAGCAGAGAGGCGTTAAGTCCCGTTTTTAAGAGTACAAGAATCTTTAAAGTCCCGCTCAATCATCTTTTTGTCTATTGCAAGTGCTCTTTAGATTATGATAATGCCGATTTTAGCCAAAATCCAAAAATCTGTCATTTTCTTGGAGGTAGTTTCTGCAAAGCTGCAGGAGTTCATTCGAAATTTGTCTCTGCAACCCCGCCCCCCTTCCCACCCCTGTTTTAAAATTCTCACACTAAATAACCTTCTTGGACGTCAGCCGGACTGGTTTTAGAAGCGGTTCCACAGAAGCAGCCCCGGTGTTTGTTGTTAAACCCCTTCGCACAGCTGCAGGGCAGTCCTCTGTCTTTGTTCTGCTTCATCTTTCTGCAGCTCTTGACACCATAAATCACAGCAACGCTTCATCAACTGGATGTCCTGGACCCGCTTTCATCACACTGACCTCGGCAAACATTTAAAGCATCTTGGTGAGAGTCCAGCTTGCACTGTACTGTATTTCCACTAACGTTCCACAGGGTTCTGTTCTTGGTCCCCCTCTGTTCTTAACTTATGTCAGCTTTCCGAGATCCATCTTTTCTTCAGATGGTTTTTCAGTTTTTTGACATTTGTATATTATTTTCTGACTTTAAACTTTTCTGGGTAATCATCCCAGCAACTTCTGCAAAAAAAAAAAAAAAAAAAACCTCCAGTCTCCTTTTTCTTTAGAGAAGCGTATCAACAAGATCAAGAGAGCCTGAGATTTGAAATTTGTGCGGTCTAACTCTTTACGATCACCTGAGATCTCCTGGACTGATTATTGCAATACATTTCTGAAGCTACGTTCACATTCCCGCTCCTCAACGTGCACTCATACACGTTGCACATTTCACGCTTCTGCGTTCAAAACTTTTTCTCGTTTGGATGTAATTACGCTAGTCTCTACAACTGTTTTTGGGCCCTACGTACTAAACGCACGGCTATTGTGAGCTTAAAGATTTTTTTCTTTGAAAGTTAGACCAGGTCGAACTTTGACCGATCAGATTTGGTGTCGATGTAAGGATGACGTCTCACATGCCCCAGTGGAACATGGCTTAAGGAACACCAGCCTGTAAAGTCAAGCCTCAGAAGATCAGAAATTGTGTTGTGCATCTAATTTGTAAAAGTAACATTTGTAAATGCTGCTGTCCCATAAAACCCCACTAGCAGGAATGACAAAACTAGTCAAAAAAGTTGACAGCTCCTCTTACGATCTAAACTTCACAGTCAGTTGATTCTTTTTTGTTCTGTCTCAGCTTGTAAAGACTTGTAATAAGTAATTGCTGCGCCTCACCAGTTTTACTTCACTTTTTTTCTCCCTGAACAACACAAGGGAAATAGGAATTCCCCTGCTTTAATTGGCAAAAAAATGAAGTAATTCTTCATATCATTTATCTACCTTTTCATTAATGTTGTTCAGATAATATCTCTAAAAATGAATGACGTAGGTGAGCTGATTTGATTTTTTTTTATGTTGTGAATTTAGGGACCACAAGATAGTCTGTAAAAGTCAACACAAACTGGGGGTAAAAAAGCTTATTATGGACAAAAAAGACACAAAACACAAGTACGACAATGGGAGTGAAACAATCCTTCAAATTCAAAAGGTTATTATTAAATTGTTTTAGGGGAAAGTCTATGTATTGATGAACTGGTATTTTTTACATATACATTGGGGTTTTCTTTTTGCTGATATTTGTGGTGATCACACTTGATTTATGCGATTTTTATCACAACTGGTATTTTTAAAAATATTTAAATATTCCATTTTAAATATGACTAACTAAAAAAGATATTTTGGGTATATATTTCCTATCTGTACACAAGTCTATTATTTAAGTTAAATTTTTTAAAAATATCTATTTTCTTTGCTTTTCTGTTATACTCCTTTTTCTGAACATATAGTTTTATCTTCCACTAACTTGTCTCAAGTTTGAAGTTGATTTGATAGTTTTGAACCCCAAAGCCACAGTATCCTTAGGAACCCCAGCAAAGTGTTAGTTTCTCATGAACAGGTCCAAAAAAAACTCCACATCTGACTATAAAAACTTCAAAATAAAAGTTGTGCAGTTTTTTTTTATGTTGTTGTAATATTTATAGTTTGAGCGACCAATTTGGGAATATAAACCTCAGTATCATCAGCAAAAAATTAGATCTATTTCTACTTGTGCTTAAAACTATCAGGTTTTGTCACTCAATGGTTAAAATGTTCAAAAGTCAAAAAAATAGTTCAAAAAAATCCTCTGGAAGTACACAAACACATAAAAGATTTATTACATGCTGATGCCTTGACGCCTCGATCCTCATGTCAGTATGAAGAAAAATTGATGGTTAAATCTGTTCTTACTGGTGACGCATACCTTGAGATTATTATTTATTTTTCTTATTTTTATTTTTTTTTGTCTTGGCTGGATTTTGGGATTTGTCCGGGCAAATTTAGGATCTCAAGATGATGTAAAGAAGGCATTGTGCACTTTAAAACCAAGAGAAGTGAGAGGTCAATAGATGTGCATGGAAATCACACAACTCTGGTCCTTCAGAGTTCCTCGGTAACATATCAGAACAGGAAGCCACTCCATCAATCACCGCCAGAAAATACTTTTTCTTCCTCAGGCGCTAAGGCCGACTGAAGCTGCGGTTGCAGCTGCTACAAAGTGGCCTGCTCATATTTTCATTCCTCTCTTTCCATGATCGCACATCCTCTGCAAAAGTGTGTGCAGCTGGGATTTAGTCGGAAAGGTAATTACAGGACTCAGGTCCGGTTTCAAACAAGTTTAAAGAGAGAGGCTGATGACGATGAAAAGGTGGACACAGGATGTAAAATCTCCAACAATTTGCTCCACTTGGAGAAAAAAAAAGTGCGCTTGTGTTTTTGTTAATGGAAGTTTGAGACTCCCTCAAAGTTTGAACAAGGACTCTGTCTGCTAAACGCCTTTTAATTATATTTTCGACTCTTTTCAGATCTATTTTGGAGAAAAAGCATTGTGTTTGCGAGTTAATGTTACAGAAACAAGATCTACATGCACTTGTAACTTTGATTTAACCTTTTCAAGTTTTTTCGAGACGGTATTATTGCGAAAAATCACTGGGTGTTTCTGTTTCTAAAAGTTGGTTTGGTTGCTGTAAAATCCGACAGCAGTCTTTTTTTTTTTTTTAGACTGCCTCATTTAAATTCTTGACTTTGATATTTTTGTCACAGAGTTTTTATTTTTAACTTGGAGCTTAAAGCAAGGAAAGGTTTTGAACGAGAGTCAAGCCGTCAACATTCAAACAGTTGATATGTTTTTGTAACAACGTAGACCCAACCAAGTCAAACATCTCCTAAATGAAATGCTGTTACAAATAGAATGTAAAAACTACTCATTGATGCAAACATTTTTGCTGTGCCTTCAGAATAGTTAAACTATTAATCCTGCTTTGTTTGGAAATAAAAAACTTAATCACTGCTGTAACCTGTAGAAAAAGGCCACAATTGGTGTGAAACCCAGACAATCCCGGTGCCAATGCAATATTAATCAATTGAAAGCAAATAACTTCAGAATTATGAATTCATGTCTACTCAATACGTTTTTTTATTTCTTTCATATTTGACAAAAATGCCAATCACAAAACATGCAATGGTCTTTTGGTTGGCAGGTGTTGCATTATCTGCCAGGTTTGAGACCAGAGTTAGTTGGTGATACATGACGATTCATTTGGGGCAGGGAGCAAACTGCAGGCCTTGAGGGCCGGAATATGTTTTCCAACTAACCTGCCATTGAAGCTCCTTATTGGCTATGCACTTTCAGCTCCTTGGCTTATTACTAAACTCATTCTTTGCAAAAGGAAATTAATGCTAATACTTCGATTTAAAAAATACTGATCTTTTCATAGTATGTCTTTAAAGTTTAGTCTGTATCACTGAAATATTTTTTTTTCCTATTTGTATTTTGTTGCAATTGTTATTCAGATTTATTTTAATTGGATGAAAGAGGAAATAAGGCACTTTCACACTTTCACACTGGAGCTACAAAAGCTTTTCAGAGCTGAGGGTGGAGTCTAAACAAGCAAAGGTTTTTGACAAACCAGTTTCCTTCTTCAGGTGTTTTATGTTGTTTTTCATGGCCAGTGTTTGATTTGGGATAAACTGCCGTCCAGCATGAAGATCTGGTAACTGTGTCCAGTTTTTAGGTCAGGAATGGGCAACTCCAGGCCTCGAGGGCCGCAGTGTCTGCATGATTATCAGATATCCAAGCCTTTCTCATGACTGATTACCTGGTTCAGGTGTGTCCAGCCAATTAGAACATGCCAGAGCCTGGTATGTTGGAAAACATGCAGGAATGCGGCCCTCGAGGCCTGACGATACCTATCCCTGTTCTAGGTGGTCTGGTTTGCTCTCAAAAGTGGTCATCCTCACGAATTCACTGGATATGGGGAAATTAAATCAAAAGGACTAAGAAGAAAGGACAAAGAAGTCCCTGGTTGAAATCCCGGCTGGGTTCTTTCAGTGTGGAGGTTGCATGTTCTCCCGTCTTTGTGACGGTTTTCTCCCAACAGTGTGGCTCTCTCCCACAGTCTAAAAACATGCTTCATTTGTGAATCTAAATGATCCCTAAGTGTGAATGTGAGTGTGTGTGATCTGCAATGGACTGGCGACCAGTCCAGGATGTACCCTGCCTTCACTCAATAGTCGCTGGGATAGGCTCCAGCAACCCAGTGACCACAACACATTAAGTGGGTTTGGAAAATGTATGCGGATAAATCAAAATAATGATAACAAAATTCCCAGCGTTCCCTGACGATCAGACTATCACAGCATAAAACAATTCCTAATCTAATTTAGGCTTCTTAATTCACCCCTTTGAGATTTTTCATTTAGCACGATTAACCCTTTAACATCGGAGCTTTAGCTTCAAGTTTTACTGTAAGTCTTCAACAGCTTACTCATTTAACATGATTCCACTGGATTCTGAAACTGAGAAAAGCAGTCTTGCGCAATATCTGCAACAATTTATGCGTTAGTCACATGCACCTGTACAGGGGTTGACCTGTACGGGTGCTGCATGTTTTTGGGTTGTCTTACTGACTGAATGCAAATGCTTTATGTACAAGGTGTGCAGGTGATATGTAAGTACCCAGAGGATGATCACATAAACCACAGTCATGTGTAATTTCCTCATTTCTAAAGCTACGTTCACACGTGACGCGCATTCAAGAACACGCTAAACAAGAGTTCTTGAACGCACATTTAGCCCACAGTGTTCACACTGGACAGGCAGGGAATTTTTTCCTTTGTTTGCTTTTTTTACGGTTTACTAGCGCATGTCCGCCGCCTACAGTTGTAAGAGGCTTGGTACAAAATGTCAAAGCAGTACAAACCTTGCAAATCTTGCTCCATGCTTTTTCTTTCGCAGCTCTATTCTGATACATAATTCCAGTCGGGCACGAATCGCGATTATTAATTTCTCCTTCATGATCAATTTTCAAATGGTTGGCACTTTCTTAAATTTAAAGGAACGCTATCTATACGTCACTACCAATTCTGAGCTTGATTGGTAAAAGTTCAACCTGGTTCAACTTTCAACGTGCGTTCAATGGCCACAAACATTTTGTACGTAGTGCCCAAAAGTGGTATAAATGAATGCGGAAGACCGAAACGTGCATATACGCAAATTTACGAAGACTTTTCATTGAAAGTGGTCACGTGATGCACGTGATGAGGGTGGTGTGAACCTAACGGTCATGTTGTGTTCACTATGACCTGTCTCCTGCATCATGCTCGTTAAGAAATATGTGCGTGAACAATTTTTCTCTATGATCCTAAAATTTTCTACAAGAGTGCCCTGAACAAGTGTCCCCATCTTTCGTCTGCAGAGAACCCGTATCGACCCGTAACGGCAGTTGTGACTAAGGCTTTCTTAAGGTACTGTGTTACATGTTTGTGCGGAGCCAATATGAAAAGCTCCTTTTCTTTACGTGTTTTATGTAAAAGTCACCACCAACTTCTTCTGTGTTAAAGGGTCAAAGGGAATCATTATAAGTTCAGTTTCACTTCTGACAACTAATGTAGGATTTTTGTTTAAAAGTAAGATTACGAAACACTAGATTTCCTCACGTTAGCTTCCTATTTCCAATCAACAGGAATGGATTGCTGGCATTAAGCAAACGTAGTCCTGACTCCTCAAGCAGCAGAGAAAATGCCATTAAAAATAATGAGCCTTCGCTTCTCTCTGCTAGCAGCTATTCGACAGGCTGTTGTAGTCGGGCACAGAGTGCTCAGTGTACCTAGGCAGGGGTTTAACAGTTTTTCTTCTCCCCCAACCCTCCACCCCTCCGAACTTTTACAGTGTGAGAAAAATTCCCAGTTGAAGCAAATAAGCCGTAAAAGCTTGTATGCAGTAGTTAGCCATGATCCCGCTCCTGCTGTCCCGGAGAGTGTTAAAACCATTCGGAGGGTCACAAATAGGCCAGGAAATTAACTCTTTCCACTGAGGGGAACAAAGTGACTGACCGCATCCAATCCACGTCAACAATCGCCTCTTGTACTTTGGCAGCCAGATGTCTCATGACTTATTTATTTTATCATGAAAAAGAAAGAAAGACAAAGAAAAAAAGCTGTTTTCAATTTGTTTTTGCACACAGGGCCAGAAGTGGAATTCGCCTTCTAGTTACAACCATCATGTTCTAATTTAGATGCAACCAAAACAAGCCATGGTTGGTTTAATGAACAAACCTAATGGAAGAAAGTGCATTAAATCCTAACAGCTTTAGCTGGCAGCTGACCCAAATTCTGCTTTTGCATCACCCCGGCGTGAATGCAGCCGTGGATCGATGCCGTTTCACACGGACACCCCCCCCCTCTTTTTTTTTCTTTTCCACTTATCAATAAAACTGCAGGGATCAGGTCAGCGTATGGTCCACATGCGAGCTCCTCACATGGGTAACACTGACCGAAGCACTGAGAAGCCAGCAGTTCCATCTCTGAATCACAACATCGAAAAATTGCTAAATGGAAACAACCTAAAAAAGACAATAAACTTGAACTCCACTGTTTTGTGTAAATTTAAAAACATTGAACTGTTCCAGTATATTTTACTTCTTTTAGTCGAGATTTCCAGAACTTTTGCTGAAGTGCAACCCCTCCTAAACTCAACGTGCAATTCCAAAGTGCTAATAGAATAAGTGAGTCCAACGTGCAAGCTCTCATCCACTGGAATCTGTAACCACGTAGACATGCCAGCAACACATTTATGAAAATGACTTTGCTGTAGAAAGCTGTTAGTGTTGAATCTTTTCCCAAAGGCGATAAAAATCTATTGTGACAAGCAGTCTGTACACACAGACTGCAATTTCTGAGCGTTTCTTGGCCACGCCTCCTTCAGCAACATGGCTGAGAGAACTCAAGAACAACAATACTCTCCTGCTGAAGTCTCATCTTGACTTTTGCAGCACAATATGGGAGAACTTTTGCTGGAGCACAAAACTTCATTTACACACCAGCAGCTAAAGTCTGCAACCACAACTGAAGCTGTGTTGACCTTTGACCTCTGGAAGACTCACTCTTCCCAAACAAAGAAAAAAAAACATCTTTAGAACCAGCTACAGACTTCAAGCATCATTGGGAAGCTACTTGGGAGAAAAGTTTTGGAATTAGAAGTTGTAGATTTTTGACGCCGTTAGTATGGCGAGCTCACAAAAGTGCTGTTCCCCTGTTGCACGCACATTTATTTTCGAAATATTGAGATTTTATTTTTGCTCAAGCTGAACAAAACAATATGACATACGATATGAACATATTAGCAATGTGGGCGTGGTCAACAAAAAAACCCACTTGCCAAGGAAATCCATGTTCACTTTTAAAAAAGAGATAGATCTGTTTGTCCTGCCAAGGCGACCAAAAAATTAACAACAGATAAGCCGCCATTTTAAGTAAAAAAATGTTGTTGTACTTTGGTGGCTACCCCAGTAACTCACAGACTTCACATCTCTGAGCTAAAGTAGCTGAAAAGAAATCCTATTTGAACATGTCTTAGTTCCACGTTTAAACCTGTGCAAAATGAGACCTTATGCATTATACAGCAGCATGTTTAAAGTTTGCCAACTGACTTCATTATGCAAATACATCATTGAGCTAAGTTCAAAAAGAGGTTTGCATTTCCTAAAAACATTAATGTAACCACCTTTTAGATTAAAAAAGAAGAGGTGTAGTTAAACTACAAAGACCAGGATACTAAGCCACAGTTCCTGTCAGGACCCTTTCTCCATCTTGTGATCCACTGTTTCTGAACTTACTTAAGGCCCCTGAACTCTTTATTTACTTTTTGCTTATTTTTACGTGTTTGCTTAAAGCTTTTCAGCTGCGGAGATGTCAAATCATTTGTCCCATTTGCTGCTGAAGTGGGTTGGTGTTTCTCCACAGCCGGCTGGAGCGTTAATCAGAGACGAGATCTTTCGCTGCGACATGTCTGTGTAAAAACCTAATTTCTGACACATCAACAGCCTCTCAGCTGCCTGTGGAATCAATTATCCTCAAGCCAGACGCCTTCTTAAAAACCAAAGGTTATCAACCGTCACAGTAATTTAGTCTTCTACAAGTTATTAGCTTAAAAATACTACTATTTCTTTGTTGTTTTTTTCCATTTTTGGCTAAAGTGAAAAAGTGTAGGAAGGATTTTCTGTTGCTACTAATGAAGGTTTGTCCTGCTTTGTTATATTTTAACTGGAATTTAAAATTATCTTTTTTTCTTATTTGCAGAAACACCAACATCTAACTTCAGTTTGTCCAGAAGCGTTTAAGTAATGTGATGCAGGGTCAGAACTCTTGTTCATGAAAATCTTTGCATGATTTTGGTGCAGCTTTACCATCAGTCACCCAGATAGGATAGGACCCAGACAGGGAAAAAATTGGTTTCCAATTTAGCCGTTAAATACCAGGCTGATGTCTCCACCTGGTGGTAGTTTTTTGGCTCTACATTTGACACGATCATCTAAATGGCAGTGGTGGGTATTAAAGAGAGCAGCAGTGACAAAAGGAATACATGTGATAAAAGACATCCAATTTATGAAGGAGAGCTTTTGAAGCTGATCTGTAGATACTGGTGCTACAATCCAAGACAGGCACGACTGTCATTTTTACCGCATTATGCTTTGAAGAGTGAGAGAATGATGATTTGATTTGGAACAGAAAACCAAATCTTGATTTAACCTTACCTACTATTGTGTTAAAAGGAGAATCAAAGGTAAGTGAACCGTCCAGCCATATATCCAAATATTTATATGAGCTGAGCAGCTGTGCTGTTGAAGGTCAAAATACTGCCCTCATAAGCTTGACGATTAAAACCAAAAATTTGGTTTTGTTAGTGTTCATCCGAAGGTGTAAACTACAGAGGGCCTGTTACATACTGTTGAGCTGGTAGAAGGGCTGGATGTGTACAAATGATGTCATCAGCGTAAAAATGAATGGTTTGTATTGTTGCGTCTTAGAATTGCAGTGTTCCCTGCTGTCTGTCAGCACTTTTTAATTGTTCTTTCAGCTTTTTAATGCTTAATTTCGTACTTTTAAATGGTGTTTGGTGGAAATGTTTTTGAAAGACTTCTTTGAGATGCAACATTGCATAAAAAGTTCGATATAAATAAAGTTGACTTGATTTTGTAGCATTGCACACGTTCACAGAGCCTCCTGACCCACAAAGTAAACAAGGTTTCTGACTTTTAGAATTATTGTGTTTTTAGAAAGTTTTAAACACACATTTTAAATGGATTTGTGCCGTTATTTTCATACTTCCTCTAAAAAAATAATAAATAAAAATAAATAATCCAAGGTTTAAACCACTGATAATAGAACAGCTTTTAATATATTTTATATTATTTAGGACCCATCAGCTTAAAGTGTCAGCTTTCATGATCTCTCTGAGGCAGACGGTGGCGTAACAGGACGGGTTCAGGTCAAAGTTTAGGGTCAGAGTGAGCGCTTCCTCCTGGCCGCCGTCTGCCCCCTGCAGCTCATACCGGAGGTTGTGTGGGGCTGCCAGCAGAGGGCGGTAGCACCCAGGTAAGTTCAGTTTGAGGCTGCCCACTCGGAATCGACAGTCTGTCAGGCCGTCCTGTGCCAGTCTCTCCCGATACCACGTTGCCATGGCGTTTTCAGGGTATTTCACAGTGTTTCCTGGCATCGGCAACAACAACTGACAGGAGAGGAAGCAGCAACTTCAGCTAAAAAGTTTTAAAGGAATTTAGTGAAAGCAAAGCTCTGAAAAAAAAATCCCTACTTGTTCCAGAGTAAAAACGCTGCTTTGCTCCTCATGGGCTGTCACCACATGAATCTGCAGAAGACAAAGGAAAAAAAAAAGGTCGAAACTTGGATTTATGGGAGCATGTAGGGAGAGCTTAACCCCCAACCCATTCACCCAGAGGGATAAAGGGTTAAAAGCAGCAGATAAACGTCTCCATTTGCAGTCTGTTGGACACAAGAGCTGTAAATTTGGGTTCAGATGACACGTTTGACGAGGCTCCGGGGAGGTTGCCATGACATCACACCGCCCTCCTCCTGCTATAAGCAAAACTTAATGCCAAACATCTGCACCAAGCATCTGCACCAAGCATCTGCACTCCATCTTTCTCTCTTTTGTTTATTAGACAAGATTCAGTAAAAAAAAAAACCCAATCTGTTTCAATCAGTATGAAAGGAAATAACTCAAATGAAAAGAATCACAGTGAATTCTGGCTAATGTGTAGCTTCCTGAACAACCAAGTTCTCTTCCTGCTTTCTGTCACCAAATCTGTCATGAAATGAAAACAAGAGTGGCAGATCAGTTTGTAGCGATTATTTCATCTATGATGGATAGAAAGTTGATCAAGATAACACCAGTGACAGTCCATCTGCATTTGTTCTAGTCTAGCTAAGAGCTGTGGCTTAAAAAGCCACCTTTACTCCTAATGTTATTTGAATTTACAATAAAAACAAAAAGGAATATTTGACTTTGCCTTTTGAAATTAAAAAATTAGACTTGATACATGTCATCATTCTCTCCTATTTTGACTAAACCGATGTGAGACATAAAATAAAAAAGGTGACTTTACATTTAGAAAAGTTTATTTTGCACACAATATAGCAATATTTTGGTAGCTAAAACTATTACAAATGTTTATAACTAAGATTTAATAATTCAGTTTGACTGAAATTTGCTCAAAAAATGTCCGAGCAATGGAAGCTAACAATTAACATTTCTTTTTATTTATTTATTAAAATAAGACATCAATTAATAAATAAGACTTTAGTCATTAATTAAAAAAAAAAAAAAAACAATCATGGAGTACCACAAGGCTCAATACTGGGGTCCATTGACAAATAATCTGTGGGCTGCACGGTGGTGCAGTGGTTAGCGCTCTTAGCCCATGTTCAAATCCCGGCTGGGACCTCTCTGTGAGGAGTTTACATGTTCTCATGTGGGTTTTCTCCGGTCACTCCCACAGTCCTAAAACATGCTTCATAGGTTGATTGGTTACTCTAAAGCAGTTTGACCGGTACTGGTCAGTGGCCCGGTGCTTGTGGACCACTGCTCTAAAGTGTCCCTAGGTGTGCATGTGGGAGTGATTGTGTGACAGACCAGTGACCTGTCCAGGGTGTAACCGCCTTCACCCAACAGTAGTCAGGTTAGGCTCTGGCAACCCCGAAAGGGATATAGCAGGTTAAAAATAGATGGAAATTTGAACTTTCAATGGACCCTAGTATCGAGCCTTGTGGAACTCCACAATTATTTTTTCTAATGCAGATCCCCAAAGTTTTTATTTACAACCTTATTTGTTATTAAGGTAATTATTTAATTTTGTAAGTCAATTTCCTCTTGACATTCTACCTACAACTTTAATCACAGTCTTTACGGTCATTTTCATTATTAGGGAAGAAAAGAGCAAACAAGGAATAGAGTTTTAGCCGAATGTCTTCCTTAATGAAAGCTGACATTAAAAGGGGCTGTAGATGATTTATTACCTTAGGTGAGGTAGTTTCTCCAGAGTCCTTTATTTCCTTCTCTTCAGTCCAAACCAAGTCTCCCTGTTTGACGCTATGACCCAGAGTAGACAGCCGATGTGCCACCGCTTCATTCCACACCCTGAAACCCAATATCAAATCACCATAATTATTGCAACTAAATAATTCATAAACAACAAACACAAATTTGATTTGTTAATGTACATTTATGCTGAATCGTGTCACTAAACATAGTAATTTGGGCAGAAATGTGATTACTTTTTGGTTAAATTAGTGACTAGGAAGAGCTTCATGATGTTGACTGAAGCTGACCTGCTGCAATAGGCATGAGGGTAAAAAATTCTCATGCCGTGTGGCAAACTGAGCCACGCCTGAGAACAACCATCCGGACCGGTTCCATAGCGGTTCATGGCCCGAAGCATCAAGCGCTCCCTGGGTTTGAATGGTGGCATCAGCGCCAGAGCCTCTTTAGCGTTATCTAGGGAGGGTGAAGGCACCAATGTCAAACAGCATTTATGAAATAAATGTAACTTTCTCTTCAATTTCATTCATTTCAAACTGAAAAATCTGTTATTTGAATCATATTTATTATTAAATGTTTGAGCAATCCACTATAAGAAATAACATACGATCTAAATAAATGAAAAAAAAAACTGGTTGCTAAGGAAACCTCATTCTTAGACATAATTAGTAAAAAATGGCACAACCTTGAAAATAAAAATTCTTGTTGATTTAATGGTAAATTCCAATTTGACGTTTTTGTTGAATCATTTTTACAGTAACAAAAAGTATATTTTCTTACTTGTTTGGAGGAAGAGTCGCTTAGCCTGGTTTGGAGGATCGTCGCTGTCGTCTGGACTGAAGAAGAGACGCACGGCGCTCACCTGGCACACAACAAGGCACCATGACTGCTGAAGGCTGAGCTGTCTGCCGGCAGCTCCGGTCAAATTCTCCTACCATGTCTCCCTTCAGCAGAGCCAGTCCTACTTGATCGGACTGAACCGCCTGGCAGCTGCCAAACCTCTGCGGTCCGTAGTAGTTGACGAAACCTCTGGTCTGAAGTCACCAGAAATGCAGCATTAGTTCATCAAGCTACATGCAAAACTGATTACTTTAAATTTGAATCACTGTCAAAATTAACTATGTAATTATGTATCGTAATTTGCTTATAGACCAAAAAAAAATAATTAGATATTAGTCCTTTTTTTTGTAATTGATTTTAGATGAAAAAACATTTCATTGTTTTTGGACCACTTTAAATCGTAAAACTTTCTCAAAAATCAACAGTGTCTCATAATCAGGAGAACCTTTTGAGTGAATTTTGGCACTGATTTTTATGTGGTAAAAACACTGCTCAGTTGGTAAACTCCCCAGCGACTCCTCTGACTAATTGCCTGAAACTTGGTCCTTCTAGGGCTAGGCATTCTGGGAAATGTACCAGGTAGTCAAACCATATTTTATTTTTATACTTTTTTCAATTCGGTTAAAAATTGAATCCAGTTTCCCCCCATGTATTAAAATGGACCATTCCTTCTCCTGATATTGCGCCTTATAATGATTGACTAATTAATTTGAGTTACGGTATTTGTGACTGTCAAAAGCAGCACTTTTATTTTTCTTTGTTTGTTTCTTCTGTTTTTTAATTAGATTCGTTTTTAATTTAACCCTTTTACACCAAAGCTTTAGCTCCAGTATTTACGTTCTTGCAAATACTGTAACTCCTACACAGTTTACAAAACTACTTTCAGTAGACTATGAAGCAGAGAAAAGCGACTTTAAGCAGACAGCGTAAATCAGCTAATTCTGTCGTTAGACAACACTTTATGTTTCGATGCGATTCTTTACGTCAGAATCAGCTAATTGACCGCATCATGAACGGTCAAAGAGTTACAGCACGTCAAAGAGTGTGTGTTATTTAGGTGTCGATGGTGACATTTCTGGTGTTAAAGAGAATGGTCTCGATGGAGATGTACCTTGATGTTCTCTACCGCTTCCTTCACCAGCCCTTCCAATTGTGCTTCCGGACAGTTGGCGGACTCATGTGGCTTAATGTTCCGGACCACCAGGTCAAAGTGGTTTCCCCGCAATCGTCCCAGTTTGAGGGGTTCGCCCACACTGCGCACATGCGACACTTGCATCCCTCGCTTCTCAAACTCCGCAGACTTTTCTTTCAATCTAAAACAAAAAAAAACACGCAACACCGAAGTTTGTCTTGTGGTTTGTCGCTTTCAGCACTCTGAGCATTGCGTGAACAAGTCCTACCTTTCCGGAGAAACCTTCTTGACCACCATGGACTGGTAGGTGACGGCTCGCTTGTCCTTGATCCCCGCGTACGTGAAATCTGAGGGAAGGACCCCCAGAGCAGCCGCCATGTGGCTGATGGCCTCCAGGGTCTCCAGGTTTTCTTTACAAAGTGTGAACGCTGAGTGAGGAGCAGAAAGACAGCTGAACAGCACAAGTAAAAGTAAAACAGACTCTTGGTCACGTCAACACAAAAAAAGACCAGCTGCTTCTTTTACTCGCAATTCTACGACAAAGTATTTAGAGCCACAATAAAGAAAAAGATAAATAAAAATATGAGAAAATAGTCAATAAATCATTAGAAAAATGCCAACATTTTACTAGATTAAACCCGTAAAATTGTAAGAGAAAAATAAACATTTTACAGGAGTAAAGTCGTAAAATCATTAGGTTAAATTTTACTATTTAAAGTCGTAAAAATATAAGAGAATAGTCAAAATGCTACTAGATTAAGGTAAAAAAAAAATATAGAAAATCACAATTTTACAAGAATAGTTTTAAATTTATGAGAAATTATGAGATGAAAGACAAAATTTTACGAGATTGAAGTCGCAACGTTTTTAGAAAATGGTCAAACCTTTACAAAAATTAAGCTGTAAATGTGAACTTCAAAAAGTTGCAATTTTATGAGGAAAAAGTTCTGTTTTTTGAAGTAAAATGTTGTATTTAGCTTTGAAGATGTTTAAACAAAGACAAGGGAAGTTGACCTGTTTAGGTTAGAGACAGTTCAATTCAGATGGACATCACACTCTTCTAGAATCTCACTGAAAATGCTTTAATAAGCTTTATTTTTTATTTTTTGTAAATGTACAACTTTATTTTTGAGTGACTACATAGTTATTTGCAAAAGCATGACTTTTTTAATAATACATTTACTATTTTACTCTTGAAAATCTATTTTTTTAATTAAGTTTAAAGACTATTATTTATAAAACTGTAAGGTTTTTTTCTCATGTATTTGTTTTTCTAATACTCCACTGTAAAATCCATAGAGACCAGCTTTTTTTAATACAAACAATCTATTATTTTTGTGCAACAATTTTGATCAAACCACTGGAACAGGTAAAAAACTTCTTTTATTTTAAATATGGATGCACTCGTGTAAACCTTGACGGTTGGGAATTCATCTACCAATCGACTGGTTGAGAGTTCACTTCCTACGCTTTACTGTTTTTGTGTCCATGAGCCAGATATCAACCAGTTTGGATACAAGTAGCTCTTAAATCTGAAATAAATAATGTCATTTTGTTCAGAAACCACCTAATATGTGGCAATATAGCCCAGATTTCAGTCTCCCTCCAGTGTTGTTTTGGATGTTGGGACCCATGTCAGGTCATCTTTTAGCTGAAGAAACTTTTGAACTTCTGTTGGATTTCTGTGGAGCCATCTGGATCAAAATACATGAAGAGTTAACGTTATTATTCAAAAAACATCTGTACTTTTATCCTTCTTACCAGTATAAATGTCATCTCGCTTCTCTGCCCTCCTCTTCCTGGGCCTCCCATGTTCTCTCAGTCGAACGGAGATGGATGTCCTCTCCTCGTTGCTGAAGCTCTTCGTCTCCACCAGTTTTCCAAATCTCCGGTTCAGGAAGCGGTGCACCTCCGTCCTGTGCTCCTTATCGTTGTCCGGTTCAAACGTATGGGATGATCCTGGCACTTTGGCATCGATGAACCTGAAGAACTCCTCGGCGTCCTCTTCTCCGGTCAGCCGGCAGAGCTCCCTGTAGTCCGGATCCTCCTGGACCTTGATCTTCTGCTGGCTGGTGATGGTCATCAGGAAGGGGAAGCGCTGCCTCACAGCTCGGTGGACGTTTGCTCTTTGTTGTTTATCTGGGAAGGATCCCAGTGACAGCTCCAGAGCGGGTGGGTTCTGACCTCCAAGCGCCGCAGCAAACCGCTCAAGTTCTTCACTGACAGATGGACCAAGAACATCATCTAATCCAAGACTGTGGGAATCTGGGGAGAGGGTTCCCACTAGAACTCCAGGGTCACGTGAGCAAAGGCCCCCCTTTGCATCTGAACGGGGTTTGCTGTCAAATGCGCATGCTTGAGCTGCCGATGCTGCTTTGACGTTCAGTCCGTTTACGTCGATCTCAGACACCTCGAAGTCTTTGATGAAGGTCTTGATGCTCCCGAGGAAGCCCGCGTGGGTTGATATGAAGCACGCGGGAACTTTGACGTCACCGCCGCATTGATTCATTCTATCCTTGCGTTTAGATGCAGCAAAAATCTAACAAAAAATGTTTCAAAAGACCTTATGTGGAAAAATGACACCAAAATGCAGTCAGAAGACCGAAAGAGCCAAAGATGTGCTATAATAAACTGTTAGTGTCAAAACTTACCTTCACTTTGGGTAAAAAGTGTTCATTTTGATTCTGAAAAACGAAGAAAATGCACAACTATTTCTCAAACTGTTGGGGGGGAAAAGGTTTAAATGCGCGCCTGATAAGCGTGCAGCATGTAAACCATAAACACTCAGCATACTTCCGTGTCACGTGACTTCCACGTGACATCTCTTAAAAAGACCGCACTCCTTTTTCCCCATCCTTTCTTTTTCTCGTCTCTCTCCCTTTTAACAAATTGCGACAATGTTCGTGACAACAATCAAACAATTTGACTACTCTGAATGTAGTTAGTTCTACAGTTTTATTCTGGTTACATTAATGCAAAATCCTTTTAATATTGGAACGCTTTTAAATTTGATCGAAAGATGATTGGAGTGAGAATTATTATTTTTTTTAATTTATTTTTGTTTTTATCAGGCTTCTCTTTCCTTGAAACAGGCTGCAAGACATGAGCAAAAGAGAAGCTTGGAAATCTGGGGGATGTGTAACTAACAAGTATTTCAGACCAAGCTATTGCACAACCATGCTGCCTCCAGAAACCCAGGGGTTCGTGTTTTTCTTTTTCTTTTTTTTTTAAGGATTTACAAGAAAATCATTTTTAGAGTCTAGACTGGAAGAAATGAGAGAGGGGCTCTGATTCTTTGGAGTGAAAGTTTCTGTCTTGGCAGATCAAGGTCAGCTTTCTCTGCACAGATTAGTTGCACAACTTCCTGTGAACTGCTGGAGCACAATGATCTGTAAAATCCTATCTGTCTGCAGTGCTCCAGCTTTAAGTCACTGCAAGAACAAAAAGCACATGTGAAAGGAAAAACGGGAGGGGGGCTGTTTGTGAAGTTGTGATGTCTCTGTGGAGAGATTTTTGTAAGCAGACATGTTTTAGCTGAAAAAGTCAAACCAACCCGGTGCATTTTTGGGTGTTATAGTTTTATTTTCCTCATGAAATTGATATAAAAAGCAACATCAGGCACAATGGAAGTTCTTTTTGTTTCGTGTCGCCCACTAACACCCTCTGTTCCACAGAATTCCTCCGAGCCTTCATGTCGAACAGATGTGTGAGGGCCTGCCAAAGATCCTGTGAATCAACGCTGCTAAAGCTGACGAAGGAATTTTTGGAAGCACTGAGGATGCTTTATGAAATGCATGCTATATTGGTCCATGTGGATGTTCTCCACATGTCCGAGCTTCTCCGTTGGGGGAAATGTTCCCGCTCAGGAACATTCGCTTCAACAATTGAACCTTTTTTTTTTTTTTAATTCAGAAAAGTGGTGCAGATAAGGAGCAACGGGATAGGACATTGTGCAACTGCATACTGTATACCCTGAAGAAGAAGAGTGTGACTTTCCTCGCCCTCTGAGGCGTTTGCAAAGAATGTGGGTGGGTGGGGTGGGGGGCTGCAGAAAGGCTGGATCAAATGTTCAGCTTTGCTTTGCTGCATTCGAGCAAACACTTTAAGCCTTGTATCTGGTCAAATTTGACCCATTTTCACACTTTGGAAATTGGTCGATTTTGACCCAAACACAATTCCGGTACAAGTGTTGAAGAACAGTTTTTATCACATCACAATCGGATATTTAATCCTTATATTGTGTATACTGAACAGAGTATAAGGATTAAAGAAACCTATTTACCATTCTCAAGTACCATATCTCAATCAGGTAATTATTAGCATGTTTGAAAAAACTCTGCTTTAAGGATTCGTCAAGTGTTTTCACAGCTGATTTTTATCACATTACTTCAGATTGTTACAGAATATAAACACCAGGTGGGATTATTTTTTCAGCTGTTGGTGAATTGAAAGTTAACGGGTACGTTTTACGGTGCCAGAATCTAAAATGGGCTGATTTTTGTTCTAAGATGTATGTTTAGTGATATTTTACTGGGAAAAGAAATATGATTAAATTGATTAAATCGTAGTTGGGATTAATTTAGTTCAATTCAAATTCATTCTGAGGATCCGTGGGCATTTAATCATAATTTTTCTTTTTTTCTGTTTCTGACATTGCTTTGCGTTCTTTCTTTTCCCACCATCAGTACATCAGGTTTGAACTTGTCTTTTTCACAGCTGCTGTCTTTCTGTTCATCATTTTTCTCGAGCATTTGATATCGTTTTTTTTCAGTTTGCCACTGTCTGTGGTTTTATCTCTAGTCATCGCACGGATTTCGTCTTATTTTGTTGCCCAAAAACTGATTTCAGTCCATTTTAGATATTCGAGTTTCCCCACATGCCTTTCAATGGTGTAACTTCAGCAAAGAAGTCCCCCTGAGATAACATTTTCTGTTGTGTCTCGCTGCTACATAAATAAACACAGCTAAACGGAGACCATGAAGCTGAGGTCACATGTGGGTTTGTTTAGTGGCTCCTTAAACTGCATTACAAATTAAAGACCCATTCCGATGAAATCTTGTTTTTGGTGTTTTTAACAGGTTCTTGTGGGATTTTTCTGTTACCCGGGGACATGTATATAAAGGAAATGAGCCTTACAATTGCATCTCTGAGTATTTCTTTATTCAAATTGTTGTCCTTGTGAAGCAGACGAAAAAATGCTGATGGCAAAAGATTGTATGTGTAAAAATGTGCGGGGCACAAGCTCCCTGCTCCGCTCCATTCCGATGCATCCACTTGCAGACAAATAGATCCACGTACGTCTTCATTGTTCTGGTCTGAGCTGGAATCTGGCCCAAACTGTGCAAACCTGAAACTAACTGGTGTTTCAGAAACCAGTACCATTTTTTTAACCTCTTTAAGTCTCTTTAAGGACTCCATAATTTGGAGAAATATTTGCACATAATATTCACTGACACAGAAATGTGAGCATTCATAGAATATGAATGATTATATTTTAAACCATCAGTTTGTCTACTTAGTGAAGTTGCTTTTATTTTAACTCACATTTTAATTTTGAGCAAAGCTAACAATTTAAGCAAAAAATAAATCCAGCGATACTGTCCCATACGCTCTTTATATACGTATTGATGTTTACAGTTACAAATCTTTGCATGCGCTGCTAACGTGCATTGCATTTCATTATCACTGAGCACAAAAATATGTGGAGGAATTAGTAATCTGGGATTAAATTTTAGCACAAAAGTTTTTTTTCTTCATCTTTGGGGTAAATTTATTCATCAAAGTTTTCCAGGTAAATCTTACTTTGTGGAGAAAATGCAGGATAAAAAAGACATATTGACATCTGCTTAACATTGAATCCTAAAGCAAATCATCTGTTTACATGAAAGTCATGCCCCAAATGCTTCATTTTACAAAGAAATTCCCACACAGTTTATGAATTAACATAAAAACTTGTCCAAGTTTGGTATTTTGTACTAGAAAGGTAACAGACATGCGGGATTGTTTTTCTCCACATGAGTTTCTAAATAAGAAAAGAAAAATGTTGAGAATCCCACCTTCAAATTTCATTCAAATCTGAAGTTGTGAAAGGGTGACTCCCAACTAAACTCTGCTGTAATGTACACGGTCTCTGCTTTTGTTATCACAGACGGGCTGCACCACATTTCTCTTTCAGATGGGGAGGGGATTTCATGATCGAAAACAGGCTCCTCACACTCTCCACCCATCAGGCCCCCTTTAAACTCCTCCTGCAGTCTCCCTTGATCGCTCTCGTCTCTGTGAAAACACTCACTGCCGCAAAACACAAACAGGACAAAATGGGGACAGTGAACATCTGGTTGAAACGGAGCTATGTGGGGTTGACTTGTTTTATAATGGTGAGTTCTTTTTTTTGACTTTCTTGCTTTTTGGAAACATCTTATGTACATCCTGATGGATTTTCTGCTAAATTTGGAAACTTTTGTGGAATTTTCTCACATATGGTTGGTATCAAATGTACAAAATGTAACACAGCTCCCATCTTCAATAGGAAAAAATGAAGTACAATTTTTGGGAAAAAAAAAAACATGGGAGGGGGGGCTTCTTACATAATAGAAACGGGGAGGGAAATCCGTGAAATGTTGCCAGATTGGTTGTACCTTTATACCTTCCTCTTGGGATCATATAAAATCTGGCTACCTTCAACCAAACTTGGCATTTTCTGTCAAAATTAACTAAAAAAAAAGTTTCAAATAAACATTTCAAATACCACCAAAGAGCTTGCTGTCTATAGGACATAAAGATGAGCCGATAACTGTTGGAATCTCCTGCAAGTGTGATTTGTTTGGCCCAAAAGAGTCATTTTAACAACTTTATTGATTAATGCAGCACTAGATCCTGCAGAATGATGCAGATGGAACGTCACAGTAAAAACCTAACAAATTATGAATTATGAATCTACTGTGTTCTAAAGATCCAAACTCGGATAGTTTATAAAAAAAAAGTTTTCACAAAAATTGTTCAAACGCAATGCATTGTGGTCTATATCCACCAAACTAGTGAGCATCGATGCACACTAGTTTTTCTTCTGGGAAAATATTAGGGCACTTGATTTTGGAATTGCATTTTCGGACACCCCAAAAACATGGCGAACGCACTATGTTGTGCACTAAATGTGCAGGAATTTGGACACAGCTGTTGCGTGACTTTAATCTCTGTCATATTGATTTGCCCAAAGCAGTTTTGTTTTCTTTATTCCAGGATTAACTTCCTTCAGCAAAATGTTCTGGAGTTACTTACAGTAATTTGGTTTAACTTTAGCTCTCGTTATACTGAATATACATTACAGTTTCTGCTTTTTATTTTTGTGTTCTTCTTTTTAGAATTTTGTTTTTTGTAATGCCAACACAAAAAAATCTCCCTTTTTTTCTCTTTATTAATAGCTTGTCTTATCCAATGTCAGAACAAAGAGAGCTGAAGGCCTCTGGTGCTGAACAGATGTTACTGTGAGGCTAAACGAGGATTCTTAAACACACATTTAGGCCATGGTATTCACACTGGACAAGCAGGGAGGGGCTTCTACATCTTCTTTTTCTACTGTTTACTAGCGCATTTCCCTACAGCTGGAAGAGGCTTACAGTGAAATGTCAAATCTTGGGAATCTTGCTCCAGACTTTTCCGTTCTCAACTCTATTCTGATGTATGAAACATTTGGTGTTCCAGCTAGGAACAAACTGTGATTATTAATATCTTCTTTATGATCAATTTTCAAAAATGTTGGACTTCCATGAAAATCGTTATTAAATTCAAGTCCCTGATTGGTCAGAGTTCTACCTGGTTTAACTTGTAATGTGCATTCAACGGCCGCGCGTTTTGTACGTAGAGCCTGAAAGCTAGCTATGCACTGATATATGTGTAGGTACATGTAAACGTGAGAGTTTTAAACGCGGAAACCCGAAACAAAGATTTACACGCATTTATATCGACGTTTCACTGAAAAGTATTGAAAACAATGAAAGAGGGCGATGGGAATAAGGGTACAAAAAGAAAATAGGCGGTCAAGAAATTGGAGGATGATAAAAAATTGAAGAGGTAGAATTACAAAAACAGGTAAAAAGTTGCTTCAGACTTGTTAAAAGCACAAAATGTGTCGAGCATAACTTTCATTTCTCAAAGGTTGTCAGTTGAACATATTTACAGGATTTACAGGAAACCAAAGTCTAGATTGCTATCCCAGCAAGGATTTCTGCAGCAAGCATCAACGTGTTTTTGATAACCGTTTAGCTCCACTGATGAACCTGCAATTTGCAAAGAGGTCATCACATTCTTCTTCATTACCACCGGGTCTTTAAAAGAATTCTGAAATGCCGTTCACTTGAGCACGGTTACCACTTTCGGGTAAAGAAAAACAACTTGTGTGACGCGACGCCTGGATTTCTCAGTCTCCATCAAGATCTTTGCACATATTTTTCTGGCTGCTCAGGCCTATAGTCTCGACATCTGGGGTTTCCCAGCCTGATTTGGGAAACAAGTGGAGTGGGGGAGTGGACATAAAGGAGACTCCAGGTGTCTCAGGGTTTTTTGTTTGAAAAAAACCAGAGAAATTTGTTATGGGGACGGTTGTGGATGACTCAGATCAAGACAGGAAAACCGTGTTCAAGCTGTGTGAGGGCATGTCACGGTTCCTGCCCACAATAAAGTTTTTATGGTTCCCTAAAGTTTAATAACACAAGGCAACAGTCAACTGCAGATGGGGCAGGAATGCTATTACATTAGTGTGTAATGATACACAGTACCTCACAAAAGTGAGTACACTTTTCACATTTCTATATTTATTTCTCCTCATGAGACAACACTTTGGAAATGACTCTGACACAATGAAAAGTAGTCAGGGTTCATCTTCTACAGCCGTGTAAATGTATTTTCCTTTAAAATGAATCACAATACAGGCATTAATTGCATTAACAACTGGAAGCAACAGAGAACAACCCCCTAAATGAAAAAGGTCAAGGGGCGATTTTTGTGGGTCCACCATTATTGGCTAGCTCGGCTTCCACTTTGGACGTCACCGGAGAGTCACAGGTTGCCACTGGAATCCTCTTCCATTCCTCCATGACGACATCACAGAGCTGGTGGACATTTGAGACTTTATGCTACTCCACCTTTTGTTTTGGGACAACCCAAAGATATTCACTGTGGTTTGGATCAGGAAACATCACCTTTACCTTCAGTCTCTTTGGCAAGGCAGCAGTCATCTTGGAGGTGTGTTTGGGGTCATTATCATGCTGGAATACTGCCCTGCAGCTCAGTTTCTGGAGGGAGGGAATCATGCTCTGCTTCAGTATGTCACAGTACATGTTAGCATTCATGCTTACCTCAGTGATCTGTAGCTCCCCAATGCCGGCAGCACTCATGCAGTCCCAGACCATGACTCCCCCACCACCATGTTTGACTGTGGGCAAGAGTCACTTGTCCTCACCTGTTTGACGCCACAGACGCTTGACACCAACGGAACCATATGGGTTTATCTCAGTCTTATCAGATCACAGAACATGGTTGCAATGATTCATGCCTTTAGTCTGCTTGTCTTTACCTTTGTTTGTGGGGTTTCTTGTATGTCATCGTCAGAAAAAAGTTTTCTTCTGGGACCACAGCCATGGAGACCAATTTGAAGGAATGGGTGGTCTGAGCACTGACAGGCTCACCACCCATTCTTTCAACGTATGCAGCAATGCTGGAAGCACTCGTGCAGTTCCAGACCATGACTCCCCCGCCACCACGTTTGACCGCTGGATGGTCTTGGCCACTGTGCTACAGCACAATTTCAGAATGTTGAGAATCTTCTCATACCCCCAGGCCATCTTTATGTAAAGCAGCAATTCATTTTTTTAGATCTTCTGAGAGTTGTTTGCCATAAGGTGCCATGTTGAACTTCAAGAGACCAAGTTGAAAGTGTACAAGCTTTAACACCAAATTTAACACACATCCTATCTATTGACAACTGAGACATTGCAACACTACATGAATCACGTGACACTGGGAAAGGAAAATTAATAATTGTGCTCAATTTAGACATTTTCACTTAGTGGTGTACTCACTGTTGTTTCCAGGTATTTGGCTATTAATGCCTGTATAATGAATTATTTTGAAGGAAAAATACTTTAAATTGCTATTCAAGATGAACACGGACTACTTTTCATTCTGTCAAAGACTCATTTTCCCAGTGTTGTCTCACGAAAAGATATGAATACATTTCTACAGAAATGTAAAGGGTGTACTCAGCGACAATACTCCAGATTAAAAAAAAAATTGTAAAGAACATTTTTTTTTCTCTCAGAGTACAGATGTTGAAGTGAACATTGTTGTGTTTCTATGTTGTTGCAGATCACCTGTCTCGTCATGTGTGGATTCACTCTGTTCCACCATGGAGCCATGTACAAAGAGGAGGAAGTAAAGAACAAAGCTCTGCACACAATCAAGCTACTTTCTAGTCAACTAGATTCCCTCAAATGGTCACAAATCCAGTATTTCTCAAAAGGACAGGTGTATTGTTAAATTAACAAGTTAGGATCATTCAAGAGAATATTTAGCAATAAAAAGCAAAATTAAAAATATACACATTTTTTTTACATTTTATGGCTTTATTTTACTAATGCTATTCTTTTTAAAGTATATTGATGAAGAAATAACCCTTTTAACATTTGTCAATAATTTAAATGCCGTTTCCCTGAATGTTTTTCCCATTAAATTAGGACATTTGTCAATAATTTCTTAAAAACGTTTCATTACTGCAAAAATATATTTATGCTCAAGAAACAAGAAACCCACGCCATGTCTTTTGTAACAAAGTAAATTTGTAAACTTGTTACAGGAAAAATACATTTAACTGTTTCTTAGGACTTGTTTAAGTTTGAATTTGGTTAGAAATTGGGTTGATTTGGTGAAGGGGAGGAGCCAACATCTATAAAACAGGACCTCTTTTCAAGATGGAAAATCTCTGTTGTATGACTTCCGCAGCCATATAAGGTTCTGTCCCGACATATTGTTCCCAATTGATTCATTTTTGTCACTTTTCCTGAAGAAAAGAGATAAAAGAAGAGAACCTTGACTTTTGGTGTGAACAGTGGTTTGTTCTTCTGACAGAAGAATGTAATCTATATCAACAATACTATACACTTACTGGCTGCTTTATTAGGAACACCTTGCTAGTGCTGGGTTGGACTCCCTTTTTCCTCCAGAACTGCCTAAATCCTGGGTGGCATTGATTCAACAAGGTAATGGAAACATTCCTCAGAGAGTTTGATTCATATTGACATGACAGCATCACACAGTTGCTGCCGATTTGTCAGCTGCACATCCATGATGCCGATCTTCTGTTCCACCAAATCCCAAAGATGATCTACTGGGTTGAGATCTGGTGACTGTGGAGGTCATGTGAGTCCAGTGAACTCATTGTCATGTTCTAGAAACCAGTCTGAGAGGATTTCAGCTTTATGACGTGGCGCCTCATCCTGCTGGGAGTAACCATCAGAAGATGGTACACTGTGTTCATAGGTCAGGACATGGTCAGCAACGATACTCTGGTAGACTGTGGCGTTGTAACCATGTTTAATTGGTAATAAAGTGTGCCTAAAAAAAATCCTCCAAACAATTACACTACCACCACCAGCCTGAACAAGGCAGGTTGGATCCATGCTTTCATGCTGGTGAGGCCAAATTCTGACCCTACCATCCGAATGTTGCAGCAGGAATGGAGACTCATCAGACCAGACAACATTTTTCTAATCTTCTATTGTCCAATCTTGGTGATCCTGTGTGAATTGTGGTCTCAGTTTTCTGTTCTTAGCTGACAGGAGTGTTCTTCTGCTGCTGTAGCCCGTCTGCATAAAGGTTGGACGTGTTGTGCCTTAAGAGATTGCAGACCGTGGTTGTAACCAGTGGTTGTTTGAGTTACACTTGTCTTTCTATCAGCTGGAACCAGTCTGGCCATTCTCCCTTTGACCTTTGACATCAACAAGGCATTTCCACTCACAGAACTGTCGCTCACTGGAAATTTTCTCTTTTTCTGACCATTCTCTGTAAACTCTAGAGATGGTTGTGGGTGAAAATCCCAGTAGATCAGCAGTTTCTGAAATACTCAGACCAGCCCGTTAGGCACCAACAACCATTCCACGTTCAACATCTTCTCTATTCTGAAGCTCAGTTTGAACTGCAGCAGATCGTCTTGACCATGTCTACATGCCTAAATGCATTGAATTGAGTTGAGTTGAGTTGAGTTGAGTTGAGTGATTGATTGGCTGATTAGAAATTGCTTTAACGAGCATTTGGGCAGGTGTACCTAATAAAGTGACCAATGAGTGTATGCCGGAAGATGACTATTATTTTTCTTGGACTCCCCTTAACGTATATTTTTGTTTCTCCCTATTCAATTGAACAGGTTTCTCTTGTTTCATTCCCAGATCGATAGCTCATCCGGTGCTTCCAAAGGCGTACACACATTCTACATCTTCTATGCAGCAAGTTTTCTGTTTAGCATCTTTGGTTTGGTTGGGATCTTTAAGAAGAAGACATGGGCTCTTATAGTGGTGAGAACAAATTGGACTCAAAATGGAGTAAACTGACATAAAACCATCTGACTCTCTTTTTGTGTTCAGTTCACAGTTGGAATCATCATTTGCTCCCTGGCCAGTCTACTAGTTGCCAGCATATTAATGGTTGCACAATCAATGGTATTGCTACTATCAAATGTTGTTTGCACATTCAGAACCATAAATATGGCCATAAACTCTTCTCACCATGACCATCTTTTTTTGTTTTTCTTCTATCTTGTTTGCAGTTTCCTCAGTTTGTTAAGAATGAATATCTAGGCATGCTGCCACTGACTAATACTACTGAAGCTGTTACCGAACTCCTCGATCACTTGCAGAGTGAGGTAAATAACTCTATTTAGGTCTGTCTATAGCTTCGTACACACCAGGCATGTGAAACACGTTCTTGCTAAACAGGTATTCTTGAACACGCTTTTCGCATACGTCGTTCACACTGGACTGTAGCTACCCGATACCGGCGCATATACCTACAGTTCGAAGAGGCTTGGTGTGAAACGTCGAAGTGGTGGAAATCTAGTAAATCTTGCTTTAGGCTTTTTCTTTCGCAGCTCTATTCCGATATATGAGTAGCGTGGTGTCATATTATTCCGGCCGGGCACAAACCACAATTATCCATTTCTCCTTCATGATCCATTTTCAAACAGGTGGTACCTCCATGTTTTAAAAAGAGCGCTACCCATATGTCACTACACAATCCAAGTCTTTGACTGGTCAAAGTTCAACGACATCGTTTAATTTTTGACACCTGTTCAATGGCTGTGTATTTTATACGTAGAGCTCGAAAATTGACTTGATAACTTGCATAGCTACGCGTGAACGCGGGAGTTTTTAACACAGAAGCCTGAAACGCGCATATACTGGGTTTACATTGACCTCTCCTTCGAAGGTTATAGAAGGTTTTTTCCTTCGAAGGTTATTTGAACGCATGTTTCTGAGCTCAGTGTGAACATAGCATAACAGATAATTCTGAAAGGTTCTCTTCAGATTTTTTCCTTCTCTTTCAGTATGAGTGTTGTGGAATCGATCAGGGCTACAAAGAGTGGATGGCAGACATCCCACATTCCTGCTTGTGCATTGAAGAGTCTTCAAACCCATGTGTAAGTTCTGTTAAAGCTGTAAGTTTGGGAATTTGCAGAACTTATATTAGAACTTATATTCTACACCACAACATGAAGCAGTTCTGAACTGGTTTTAGACCTAGCTTTTTATTTTTGACTTTTAAGCAAGGAGGTAAACTACGTCACAACTAGTTTGGGATATTTTATGTTCCATTTTCAAAGAATACTTCCAAAATCCTTTTTATTCTGAAATTGTTTCAAAGCAATGCACTGTGGTCCATATTCCCCAATCTAGTGAGCATCGATACTAACTGGTTTTTCGCAGAGAATTCTGGAAAATTTCTAGGGCACTCGATTTTGGAATTGTAGATTCGGACAGCTCCACAAAATGGCAAACACACTATATACTGCACTATATAGTGAGTAGTGAAGGAATTCGGACCCGGCCTGAATCTCCACAGACAATGGTTTGTCTTGTATTCTTGTCCCTCCTAGTCCTCTCTTCTGCCCCCTAGCACAGTGTTGTACAATGCGGCTTCCCACACAAAGGAGTTTTCAGACCCATTTGCTTTAATTCTGGGAAAAAGCAGTCTGGTACTGAACAGGCCCCTCTGTACAATGCGGACAAAGCACAGATGGTCAGATGGTTTTCCACAAGTCCAGTCTAATTTGTCTCTTCTTGTTCTCTTGAAATGCAAAATAAAATGCAAACGTATTAACAATTTCATGTTACATTTGTTTAAATGTACGAGTTTACTCGTGGCTCGCCATAAACATTTGAACAGATCTAAAGGGTTATCAGGCAACTTGGAGGACTTTTAACATTTTTAGTGCAATAATACTTTTATGTATTTTAGGTGGCTGCTCCTAGGAACAGTACTCTATATGAGGACGGAAATCCTGTCATGATTTACGCCAAGGTAATAAAAACGATGATTATTCGTACATTTAAATGTACTTGCTGCAGTTACTTCATAACTATATATATATATATATATATATATATATATATATATATATATATATATATTTTTTTTTTTTTTTTTTTTTTTCTTTCTTTTACTTTTGCTAAGCTAAAAAAAAGTTACTAAAGATATAAAAAGAAACTTTAAAAAATCTTGTTTAATGCATGTTTTCTCAACAATACCTTTTTGGCATCTTTTTTAAATAAAAAAGCCTTGTTACTATTTCAAATCTCCCTGTTTATATGAAATTTAAAGATACACAATGTAAAATGGTCAATTCCTAGCTTTTGTTTCCTTAACTAATTTATTTGACACTAAAATGCCATCTTTTTTCGTTTTTAACAAAAATATTAAGGAATTAAAATGATGCAATCTCCTTTTTCAGCCATGTCTCCCAATCTTTCTGGAAAGTATTGAGGGATTTATAAAAGGATCGATTGGCCTAATCCTGGGAATCACGTTACTGTGGGTACGTACGTTCTGCGTCAGCATTTCAGTGTAGTCAGCTTTTTCCCCTCAAAAAATAAATATACATTTTAATAAGTATATCATAGTAGTCTTATTAGTCTTTTCTATCTTTAAAATATATTTAAAAAGATGGAAAGTTTACTCAGTTAGTAACTTGTCACAGTATTAGAAGATATTAATTTTTGTAAAATTTTTGCAAAATCCAAGTGTTCAGTTTCAGCATTTTGGCTTTAGTTGGAATGAGACTCACATAATATCACTATAGCCTCATTTTTATTTATTACTTGACTTTTTTGAATTTTTTCTAATAAAGAATTAACTTTACTGCTTTCTCTAAATGTAAAGATGCTGAAATAAAAAAAACTTTGTGGTTTTAAAGTTGTATTCAAAAGATCAACCAACAAGAAACACCTGCCGAGTTGGATTTTGCTGGTAAAATAACATTATTTGAATTGTTGTTGAACAAATAATTGTCGAGATTACATTTATTTTTACTGCAGTCTCCCTTTACGCAGACATTCTTTGGAAAACAGAGCTTTCTTCATGCGACTGTACCCAAATGTGTGTGATTTATCGTAGCCTTCCACTTTCTGAACAAAGATCAGTTCATCCCTCTCCCTCCCACTGTTTTTACCCAATTCCTATTTTAAAAAAATGAGAACGCTCAAGAAGAAGCACAAGTAACCACCTCTCCGATGTCCTGCAGGTGCTGTCAGTGGTTTTGTGTATTATCATCTTGTGCAAAATGAACCGGAAGGAGGAAATGCCCAAAGCGGTCTACAGTAAAGAAGCAAAGGCGGGCAACTACAGCTCCCTCACAGAAGCTTGAAGCACACTTGATGGACATGTTTTGTTTCAGCTGCTAAGAAAAATCTTGCCAAAAGTCTTTGCAAAATGTTTAATTTTGTCCAAAACTGTACAAAAAAGAGCACATTTTTTGTAATCATCAGTCAATCTCTAATTTTTAAGGTTATTTTGAATTGCCATTCACCTTTTAAATCCTATTTTTCCATGAAAATCACACACACACATATATATATATATATATATATATATATATATATATATATATATATATATATATATATATATATATATATATATATATATATATATATATATTTCATGTTTAATTTGTGTCAAAACAGCTAAAGTTCAAGGGTTTCAGGAGAAAGTGTACTTCAATTATTTTCTGTAGAAAATCTGGATCAGATGTAACATTTAAAAATGAAAAGTATCATCATGGGTACATGCAGCTTACATTTTTCCTCATTTTCTTCTTTACAGCTTTCACAATTTATATATATAAATACTGAATACATCATTTCTTTTTTACTTTGTACAATCTGTAGATATATAATAAAAAAACGTTTTTAATTGTATTTTTAATTTTTTATTTCGTCTTTGAAATTCAACTGATTGTTATACAATAATGTTAGCATTTCATGATTAATCCCATTGAAACAGGTCATGGAACTTTTTTTTTGCTTATCAAAACTCAAACTATTTTATTAAAACTAATCAAACACCATTAGAGCTATTTTGTTTTTTGTTTTTTAATACCAACTGTACTAAAAGAATAAGAAAAAAAAAATTTAATGTTACAGACTTTGATGCTGTTTTTCTCCCCAATGTGTCATTTATGTACCTTTTGAAGCTTAAATAAGAACAATTATATGCAAAAATGGTCAAAAATCTATGTAAATATCCAGTCTTAACTATTGAGCAAATATGACATCTGCAGTGTTACTGCATTGTGACTTGTTGCCTCCCACTGTCTAGAAGATTAAGAAAAGAAAGTACATTTCCATCCAAAATCATCTATCGGCTATGTTATGAACAGGAAATAATTTCCTTGCAAAATCTTAAAAAACACATGTACATATTTTTTCTCGTCGCTACACAAGAAATGAAAACGTATGTCTTCTCAAATTCTTATTTAAAAAAACTCATTACACCCACTAAGTGGATTAAGAAAAAAAACACATTTCCTTCTAAAATCTTATGTTTAAAAAAGTGTCGCCATCTACTGGATGGATTAAGAAAAAAAACGTATTTCCTTTCAAAATTTTATTAAAAAAAAACCTGTCGCCACCTACTGGCTGGTTTCATAAATGAAAATATATTTCCCTTCAAAATTACATAAAAAACTAGGGCTGCCATTAACGGGTTAAAGCACGGGATTAATAATAAAAAATAATGCTTTAATAATAATTAACGCAGATTATTAAACATCAGACACAACCGTCTTCCGCTTTGATTTAGACGGTTCAGACTGATGTGAGTTTATTTCTGAAAATGCACATTTCATTGGGCACTTTCCTGCTTTTAATACGGTCACTTAAAAAAATAAATATTTAATAGATTTTTAGTACTTGATTTTTGTCATTTTTTGGTTTAAAATTTTCCCAAATACGGACTATGGGAGTGGTGGTGTGGCCCGTTGTCATTTCTGGGATATCTGAATAAAAACTTAACAAATTAAAACATTTCAGACAATAAAAATGAAGGAAAAATGTTCTCTCTGGCCTTTTCTTTTGTTCAAAAGTTGCATTTTGTCATATAAAATTTACCTAGTACACTGTGATAATCGTGATTAATCACCATCCAAAAGTTTGATTAATTTGATTGATTTATTCTAATCGATTCACAGCACTATGACACACAATTTGTCACCACCTACTGGTTGGATTACAAAACGAAAGCAAGTCTACTTCAAAAATATTTGTAAAAATGTGATCTCATCAAACTGTTAATGTTTTTTTTTTTAAAAATAAACACAAAACTAAGACAAGGACTATGAGTCACACTTTATTTCTGCTATTTACACATATTTTACAATGAGTTCGCACTAATTAAAAATATAGATAAAAAAAATAAAATAAGGCGTGTATGACAAGAAAACTTTGTCAGAACAGACTGGATATCAGGCATTAATGGTTAAAGTGCACAGGTAGACACTAGATTTGCTTTGTCAGATGAAACAACAGGCGGCTCATGCAGCAAGTTCTAATGCAGGAAAAGTGGCTCAAAGGCTTCTGTGGTGAGAGTGGGGTCAGTTGGGGGGGTTCTGGATCTCTCTGGATCTGGGAGACTCACTGACCCCTCTGCTGCAGCCTTGCCAACATTACCCCAAAACCTTGGATTAAAACATGATGATTTTGACTGCATGTCTACTCAATGTGCAGCAAAAAAAAACACCAACTTCAAAGAAGCTAGTTGTCAACTCATCTGTGTGATTCACAGAAACTACACAAAGAAACTTCAAACATGTGTATTTACATATATGTACATAAGGAGATGTCTAAACGTTTGCATGTCATAAGGAGAAGTGACTCATTCCTTTGTATAACCTGAATATTCATGAAAATACATTGCTTCATGAATATATTACTGTAAATTGTAAACAGTATAAGAGAAATATGCTACATCAAGGACAATAATTATTACTTTCTTTCAAAGAGTAATAGTTGCAGCGCTGGTAATTAAATAAGTAAAATGCTAAGAGGATTAAAAAAAATCTCTTAATTTTACAATTTCTGGGATACTCATTAAAAGGAATTTGAAAGACTTACAAATTTAACATGAAAGGCTAGAATGTGTCCAAACTTTCTGAGTACCGTACTTTCCGAACTATACAGCACACTTAAAAGCCTTCAGGTTTTCTTTTTCATAAAACGACAATGTGCATTTTAATCTGGAGTGACTTCTAAAGAATAATTCTGGGTATGCATATAGGCCTATTGATGATGTCTGTCAAAATGTTTGGTTGGGTGTTAATATAAATACGCTAACATGGCTAACATGTAGTGCTGTTGGACTGTGCTTTTTTATGTGTTACTAACAAGGTTGGAAGTTATCATAGTCACCGTAACCTTTGTTTTAGTGGTATCAATCAGTTTTTCTCTTTTTTTATGAGTAACAAACAAGATTAGGAGTTACATGTATTGCGTATATGCTAACAAGGCTAACGTTGTGGTGTCAGACTGTGTTTTTTTTTTTACGTGTTACTAACAAGATTGGGAGTTATCATAGTCACAGTAACATTTGTTTTAGTGGTATCAGTTTCTTTTTGTTCTTTTTGTGTTGCAAAGACGGTTGGGAGCTACAGATGTTGTGAATATGCTAATGAGACTAACTCTTCTTACGTGACTAATGTCTAGCGTGTGACAAACAAGTTCTAATTTCTGTGATAAGTAAGTATAAACAGTTGATAAAGTCTGACTGACTTTTCTCTGACGCTTTTGTCTCACTTAATGTGCTTAATAGTTCAGGGCCCCTTATTTATGGCAATGACCATATATGACCATTCATTGACAGTGCGGCATATAGTGTGGAAAATACAGTACGACAAACATCAGCATCCATGTTCTTAAGTAATTTTGTACCTGAATTGTGTTGGTGTTGACTTGGGTTTTTGCGAAGGAGGAAAAATGTAATCAAATCTTAAACTTGCTAACTATTTTGTCATAGTTGTAGAACTTTTGACTAGACCTAACCATGAACAGTAGCAGGAGGTGTGATGTTGGATGGAATACCTGCAGCCTGCACTGGACACTTAGAAGTGGTCTCTTTATTACCACAGATTGGTTTCCAGATCGTAAAAAAACATTGTCTTTACATACAGTTTATTAATAAATCAGAATATCGTACAAATAATATCAGTAATGAATAAAGCAATTTTCCAGTGCAAGCAAATAATGTCACTTTGGTAGACTTTTGAAAAAGCTTAAGGAGCAAAATCCTTCATGTTCAAGAAAACAAAATAAGTACTTTGGCAAACACTTTTTAGCTTATTTCAGTGCCCCCCTGTGGCCATATACTCCAGACCAACTTTTTTTATTTACAGTAGAAGTGAACAAAATTTTCCTGATAAAATACATTCAACTTCAATGTTTACTGCCTCCAAATGACTAATTGATCTATAAAATGGAAAAAAAAATAAAAAGCAGAGAGGTGAAAAGATCTTTGCCTTAGTGGAAAACTGCAATTTAAAGTAATTTACCTCAAATGATGGAAAAGTATGTCTCACCGTATACTTCCTAAATATGCTTGGCATTGCTATAATTTGGACCTAGTTTTAGAGTTTTTCTCTGAATCCAAATGGTGCAGTTGTTTTAAAATGATTGTGTGCAACCTGCATTTAAGGCTCAAACCTTGAGAAAAAAGTCAAAAGTTTACTAAACTCCAAAACAAAGTGTGTAGCAAATAATTTGTGTTGCCTGGCCTCGAGTAACTGGCCAGTAACAGGGTTTGGACCTATTGAAGACGGAAGATTTAGCCAAAGATAACCCAGGAGCAAAAATTAAATGTAAAGCAATATTTCCCCCTCATATTGTGCTTGGGTCAAAATGGACCCATTTTTAAAGTGTGAAAACTGGTAAATTTTGACCCAAACAAAATAAAAAGGTTAAACATGGGCAAATTTGCTACAATTGCTATTTTTTACAGCAGTAATACTAAGAAGAGTAATATGGTATTGATTTATGCATGTAGATTACCTTTAAACATTAATTACATGCATTAACTTGTAGAAAATCATAGTATATACCGCTATTGGATAAAATAGCCAGGTTATGGTATAGAGCATAATGTGCATGTTCAAACCAGGTATGCGTTTCAAGTGTATTAAAATATACTTCAAAGTGGCACTAAAAAGCACCAGGTACATATCTGTTTGACTGGAGTAAAGCCAGGAACTCCTGTTTCCTTTTTATCTGACCCATCAGCTTGATGCTCATGACAAGCAAAATGATCTGAGGATAGAAGCAGAGCGCACAATCACAACAGTAGTTTATCATACACACCTGCGAGACAAGTCCCTTCTGAACTTTACCAGATTTGCTAAAGTTGTTTAAGTAATTGAAACACGTTTTGAGTCTGAATACACAGATGAATGAATAGTAGCAAACACCTACCCAAAAAACTCCACTTCCAAACTGTATCCCCATCACCAAGGAGAATGCTAACTTTAGCTCAGAAACATAAATAGGCAGGCAGGACTGTGGAAAAAGAATAAAATATGAAAAATATTCACAGAACAAATTTACTTCACATTTCAGTAGTTCATTTGGGCAAAAAAAGTTGTCTTTTTTGGCTGAACACCAACACTTGCCTTCACATTTAAGCTAGCACAGGAAAGTGACGGTGCTGCTAGAAAATGCTCGCTGGTTAAAAAATGATGGGTTTGAATCTCAAGAAGAGCATATTTACAACTCCCCCAGAGGTTGATTCAGTCTCCCCACAGAAAGCACAACTAGCAAAAAAAGCTAATAAAAGCAAAGAGTGAATATTAAACTCAAGCTTTGTGTCCACTGAGTGGTACGGTAAGCTTTAAAATGCAGCAGGCAATTCAGGTGAGCGTTTCCACAGAAGTTGGACCGTCACGGCGCATGCGCTTTAGAATCCAATGGATTACGTTAATCACACAAACAGTTAAAGATAGTGGTAAAAAAAAAAAAGCAGATCAAACGTAACTCCACTGAAAGCTGCCTTACCTCTCGATAAACATATTGGTTCTTTGGAGCCCCAATAGTAGCACTACCTCTCAGTCGAATCTGGTGACAAATACCAAATTGACAAATATGACATATAACACAAAAACAGTCTTTCTTAAATTCATGCTAACATCAGTTCTGTTAGTTTGGTCCCCATCTAATTTGTAAACATCTATTAAGCTGCTTCACAGTTCTGCTGACTTGTTTTTTTAGCTGTTCGGAGCTGGTTCTGTTTGACACAACAGTCTGCAAACGGCTCCCAGAGAAAGTTAGATCACATTTCAGTCTTACCGTTCTCATACGCAAATCTATATTTCTAGGTGTAGCCTAAACTAATACTTGGCTGTATTGCTCTATAGCGTCAGCTGTTCTGCTACTAAATTTGCATGCGCTTCTATGACAAAAAGGAGTAACTGTTATATTGTATAGATCTTGAATAATCACAGGAGTACTTACACATTTTCCTGGATACTGACAGTTACAGGAGGGAGGGATGGAGGAGCCCCAGTCTTTGTAGCCTTCTACAAGACCGCAGCATTCAAACTGAAGGTGGCACACACAAGACAAGGAAGTTCTAACTATTGTATTTATAGATGGAACCAAAAATTTTTGATGACATAAGTTCATTATTTTACCCTAAAATCAGGATATGATTTAACAAATGTGATTTTTTTTTTCTTTTATTTCTGTTTCCTTTTGAACTTTTAAAGACCCACTCCAGTGAAAATTGTGTTTTTGGTGTTTTTTAACATGTTCTTGTGGCATTGTTTTTTCATGATGAAGAATAAGTTTAAAGGAAAATTCAGCTCAAAAGTGCATTTTTTTGGTATTTTTTTGTCAAATCTTGTGAATCAGGAGCAGACTTAAAAACAGTTTGAAAAAGAGCATATTTGTTACGTGTCAAGTACACTAGGCGGGACCACAAGCTCCCTTCTCCGCTCCATTCTGATGCATCCATTTGTCGATGACTAGATCCATATATGTTTTGTTTTCCTCGTCTGAGTAGACATCAGGCTCAAAGCTGAACGGCTGGACAGCTCCAATCTCGCTCTCTATTTGTGTTGCACCGCTAACGTTAGGTTGGGTTTGTGAGGGGCCATAAGCTAGAGCATAAACAGAGATCTCTCAGTATGGGAATGGGGGGATGGAGTTGCTCCGCACCAACGGTCCCGTCCACAACTAATGAACTACTTCCGCTCTGCAAAAACGACGTCCTTTTTTGCTTAAATCGGCATTATCTTCATACATGAACACTGGGAACGCTTTTAAAATAGATCAAAAGATGATCAAAGTGGGAATATTGAATCAATTTATCCAAATTCGTAACCTGAAGTAACTTACCTCCTCTTGAATGCTGTACAACAATGTCCTATTGGCTTTGCTCGTTGCACTGAGTGGCATCATGGCTAGTAGTTTGGACTCCTCGCGGACTACACGTTTCTATGGCGATAAAAACCACAAAGAGAACACTGCAGAAAAGCCTATACAAGTTTTCACCTTTTTTTTTTAACAAACGTAAGAGGTTTGGCTCATTGTACCTCATAAACATCCTGGTAACTCAGAGCAGTACGGATAATTATCGTTTGACTGGCTGCTGCCATCCCAGTTGCATACTGCGTAGGCAAACACAGGTCAAGGCACATTTAGATTTTCAGCAGGCAGCAAAAAATAAAATAAAAAAACACAAAGCAAGTTTTAAATCATTTGCTTTTTGTTTTACCAAAATCAAACACCATCTTTTTCCTTTGCAGGCTCCAAACACACCAATCACAGAGAGCAGCAGGCAGCCCACCTCGATGACGTACATTGTCACAATAGATACACCGGACACCATCTGAATGGAGAAAAAGTCACAAACGAGTCAAAAATTGCACTGAACTAAAAAATACTAAAGATCAGGAGCAATTACAAAAGTCTGTACCTGTCTTCTTAAGGAATAATGGTCTAAACAGAAGAAGAACAATAGCTTAACATCATAATAGCTGCAACCTGTGCAGTAATGCCAAATTGAATTGTTAACTTGAAATAAATAACCAACAATATGAGCATTGGTTCAGGCTATGAATATACTGTTTTGCATATTTATGCATTAGGATATTTGATATTATGAAATTACCATTCATATTAACTGCACTGTTTTAAGACAGACATTGGTTTGATCCAGCGCGCTGATGGTAAACTAATTCTTTGTATGACCAACGTTTTTTTAATTTGAAACTTTTCGAATATCGTTAAGCTTACAACTTGTTGTTTCTTAATTCTGTTGAGCTCAGTCCTGATTCTGTTGCAATGAAAAGCAGATTTCCACTGAAATGTAACACTTTAGGTTATTAATGTTTTGCATATCGTTGCAAAGCTGATACGAAAAGTCGCTTTCATCCACGTCAGAATCAGCTGATTCACGTTGATCGCGTAAACGGTTGAAGAGTTACAGTATGTCAGAGAGCGTTTTTTCTTTAGGCGTCGTCGGCGACGTGTCCAGTGTTAAAGTGTTAAGCTACTAAAAACAGGAAGCTGGTGCTTCTACATTTCTAATGCAATAACTTTGTAAAGAGAACTTTTCTTTTTAGACCCGAGACCAATGTCTTCAAGATAAATTCAGGACTAAACACATGAACAATGCTCACAAGTCCCAAACCTCAAGTCTCAAGTTAAGTCTATCATGTCATAGAGGTCAACTCTGAAGCTAAGTCTCAAGTCCAAGTCTTTGGTCCAATTCCCAATCTCTGGAGTGAACCATTGACTGCACAAGAGTAACTGGACTGGACCTCCCCCCCTTGCATTCCAAACAGGAAGTACCCGCTGGCTCCAAGAAGCCAAAATTCCATAGACTGCTATTGAGAAATAAACACTCTTTTTATTTGTCAGAATAACCATTCTTGCTATTCTCCTATTTTTTTTTTCCATATTAGTTCTGTAGTGCAATTTATTTGGGTTGTAAACTGACCAATCAGATGCCTCAATAAAAGTAGGTGACCTCAAACGTCAAATGTTTCAAATGGGTGATGCCCCGTGCTACAGTTCTCATCTACAGTCTGTAGACAGAACCATGACTTGTCTACTCTGTTTTATTGCTTAGATCAGGGGTGTCAAACGCCAGACCTCGAGGACCAGTCCCCTAAATGTTTTCCTACATGTTTTCCAACCAACCTGCCGTTGAAGCTCCTTATTGGCTAAACACACCTAATCCAGGTAATCAACAGCAAATTCAGCAGGATTTCGAAACAACCAGCAGGAGGCTGGTTCTTGAGGACTTGAGTTTGACCCCCCTTAGATATATCAAGCAATCTTTTTTTTTTATTGTCCTAGTGTTAAATAAGTATTTACTGCATTTACTTCTTAATATCTGCTTTATTCTGGACAAGTAGTAAGTTCCGGTTTTGTTTGTTAGCTGTTCCCCTCTAGCTTTGCTTCCTTACACAGGACTCTGACTCCTCCAAGGAGAGAATATGGAAAGAAAATTGTCTCGCTGGATTTGTGTTTCCGTAATTCTTGATATGTAACTCATACAATAGATTTTGAGTGTATCTGTGTGTATTTGCAATTGTGTATTAATAAGTCCAAAAATCACAAAAGTACAAAAGAAAATTACATACGCACAACTTAGATGCACAAGAAAGACGCATTTTAGACTTTTTATATTAATTATCGGGGGATATATGTTTTAGAAAGTGGGAAAATGTCAAGTTTTCACCAGAAATCATTCACAATCTAAGTTCAAAGCAGCTGATTAGAAAACTCTGATGACCCAGCATTCTAGCAGCATTTAAATGCAACACTTACACACAAAACCTGGAGATGTGAAGAGTCTCACCTCTGCTCTTTATGTAAAGGCGGTTTTGTGTCTGTGTGTATCAGGGGATACATTTTAAAGATTTGTATGCGTGTTTAGTTTCAAGCTACTGTAGTTTAAACTTGTGCGTGTGTAAATATTGGATTTTTTTGTATTTTGTCATTTTTGTACATGCAAATACACAATTGCAAGTTTGCAATTGAACTGAATTGCAAATGCACACAGTAAATGTACTGTATGAGTTACAAATCAAGAATTACTCACACACAAATTGGGTGAGACTATTTTGACTCCATAAAAGACAATCTAAAAATGTGCAGCTGTGGAAGCATCCATTAATAATTCCTCAGCTCTGCTGCTTTCTTTGGGTTATTTGTGTCTCCAGTGGCTATTATCGACTCAGAAAACAATGCGATAGCCTTACTTTTCCATTCTGGATCAGGTCCCTGTGCCAAACCACGGTCATTCTCAGCATGAAGAAGCAGAGCGCCTTAGGAGAAAAGAGCCAAAACACATTTCAAGAGTGCAGCGAGTAGAACAAAAGTTGGCAAATACGTTTTAGTTATAAAATCTAATCTTTTAATTGATGTACAGGATGAATCTGAGTCCGGGCGTCATTCTTAAAGAAGCATGAGTTTATTTACTGAGCAGCTGCAGTGTTCTCAGTCAGAACAGAGCAAGGCCCGCCCTGCAGGACACATGTCTGAGACACAGCATGTTAGAATATATATTTTTAAGGAACAAAAAAGGGGCAGAAAATTGACCAGATAAGTTCTTGCTTTAAAAAAAATCACCATAAATGTACTTTTTGTTTAGAGTCAGAATTTTAAAAATGCTTGTTATTACTTATTTAAAACAAATGTGAGCTGTTTTACCAATTAAAGAAGATTTTGAATGATTCATTTGACCTTTTCTTATTAATACCTACACTATAAACAGACATCAGCTGGGCCTTTAGGTGAACCTGCATGCAAACCCATCGGAATGTACCCACCATGTGCACTGCGTTGGCAAAAATGAACGGCCTCTTCAGGCTCGTCTTGTCCGCGACCACCACCACCGAGCTCTTCTGCATGTTTGCTGCTCCGACTGCCCACCACAGGCCCTTTCCCACGGACGCCACAGACCTGCGCTGGAGGATGGAAGGGCATCCGCGCTCCGCATCCGCAGCAGCCGCACAACACGTCACCGATGCGCTGGCAGTGAGGCCTTCACGGACGCTCGGAAATGTTGGGACCCACGGCTTCACGTGCGATGCCCACTTCGCAATTTTAGTCTGTACGCGTCGTGGTGAGGATCATTTGACTCATGTCGGGATCTATTAGGTGTTATAAAAGTTTTTAAATCCAATTAAACAAATAGTAAGTAAATTAGAAATGTGTGTGTGTGTGTCTGCTGGAATATTATAACTCATTCTCAGAAATATTCGATTTTAGGGATTATAAGGCAAATGTGACGTAATCGATTTCCCAAAGTAAAAACCTTCTAAATGTAAACCTTTTCCACAGACTATTTATGAACACACTGCATTCTGATGATTAAAATGTCATGATAATGATTCATTAAAATAAATTGAAATTTTCCCATAAAAAATATTTCAAACGCAATGCATTGTGGTTTATATAGGTATCATATATTTCGAGAGGTACCCAGCTGCAGACAAGATGGCAGGTGATGCCGGAAGCAAATTTGGTTGGTCCTTGGAATTTTCGCTCACGGCATCACAGTCCGGAACAAGGAGCCCAGGATTAACACAATAAAAACACATCCGTCACAATTAGTCAAGATTCTTGAGTTTCATTTTACATTATTTAATTTCACAAAAAAAAAAAAAAAATAGAAAAAGTACAACTTCTGTTTTGGAGAACACCGACTTCAGTTTCCCACATGGAGTGGAACGCCTTCGCCACTTTGTTTGCAGCTTGGCAGGCTAATCTTGACTTTCTCTCAGAGACAAAATGATGAACGCACTGCAGTGCACTGATGAGTAGTGAAGGAATTTGGACACAACCTGACTACTGACTGACTACTGACCTGACTACTCCAATTAGAGTAAACAAGTAACTAACAAAGGAACTCTTGAAAGAACCACTCTGATCATATTTTTGATGTATTCTGCCAGTTTTAGCAAAATAAAATTTAAAAAACTTGTAGTTTTCTAGGACATAGTTTCTGCAGAGTAGCAGTAGTATATTAGTTAATTCACCTCTGGGTTCTGGGCGGGACTGTCGACGCGGAGGTACACCCCACCCCCGTCACCCATAACTGAGAGATCACTGTTTACATGCTCTTCTGCTAGCTTACAGCTCCTCACACTCCCAACCTAACATGACTGGAGCATGACTGGAGCAATCCAGCCGGTGCCAGCTCTGACGAGGAAAGCAAACAAATCTTTAAAACAACGAGTAACAAATGGAATTGATTGAAATGTTCCCAGTTGAAAACCATCTGTTTATTGAGTTACAAAAAACCATGGTCATTTTTAGTGACCTTTCAAAAAGAGACAGTAAAAGGAATATGCTAATTGTTAAAATCCAAATATTTATCTGCAATTCTTCAATGTAGTTTAACTTTTACAAAAAGGTAGCAGACAAACATAAACTAATTTGCACATTCTTCTTAATAAACTTGTAAAAAGTAAAATGTATTTTTGTTGTACTTTTTCAATAAGGGCTTAACAGTTGGTAAGATACTGCTGTATGCAAAAAAATGTAGTTGTAACAATACTGGTACTGCATAGGAGCGGTAGTTTTTCATCATAAATGTACTCAAGTAAAATTAAAATATATATTTATGGTTCAGTGTTTTTGTTTCTCTTTTTAACAGAACATACAGCAGTGCATATTTGTTTTCTATAGAGCACATTTTTAAATCTGAACATTAGTAATTTATCTCCTGTTGTCTACAGAAGAGATTTTAGGCTTTTCAATGGTAGCGGATATGAAGGGGTGGAGCTCCCAGAATTGTAGCTTTTGATGGATTTGAAAACAATTTTGACAAAATTGTTTTTCTCCAGCAGTCAGGAGTATATAAATGAACTGAACCCTGACAAAGTAAAATCTGAAATACAATTTTTTTTAGGAAGTATGATGTTGCTTATTGCTACTATAAAATAAAACATTATTAAGCTATTTAGCTAGTTAACATATGTAAGATAGTAATTATCTGGGTAAAGTCCCAAAATGTTGCACTGTTTATAAATGATTAATTTTGCACACTTTTTTTTTGTCAGATAAAAGCTGAGCCTGTTGTTTTGTCGTGTTGTGGAGAAGTATTACGCTGTAAAACTGCATAAAATAAAGTACTAAACTCATAAAGGTAAACCGACTCACTTTTAGTTCCTTCTGCACACTGATAAAGGAAGCTGCAACAACATTTAGTTCAGAAAGGCAAGATTCTCTTCTTTTGAATGTGTCCAGTGGCTTTGACTCAATTTCCCACAATTCCACAAGTTGCTACAGGGCTGGGCTACTGCTGGAGAACAGGTGGGGCAGGTTTGTGTTGTCACCACACAAGCTATGTGGAGAGAAAGAGCCAAGTCAGCAGGAGCAGGAAAACCAGGTGAGAGGAGAAAGTAAGGCAGGAATCAGAGGAGCAGGTGTCTCACAGAGGATCATGGACTCCCGTCTCCTGACTAGTTTTTGACAAAAAAAAAAAGCTGACAGCCAACATGAGCTCGCAAGGACCAAAAAGGATCTGCTGAGGGCAACAAAGTGGGTCAACGCCTGAGACTGAGCTAAAATGAGAAGGTGAACTGAGTCTGTTTTGTCCTACAAGAGGAAAAGGGGGAGGTCTGATTTGCCTGGCGGGGCACATGAACGAAAGAGGAGAAACCTGGAAATACAATACCACATGTTGAGGGGTTTTGTGCTGGTTTTTCAAGACTGAAACTGTTTTTTTAGCCTTTTTTTAACCCAAATTATATTTATTTTGAAGAGATCCCAATGGATCATGTGTTTGTATTTTTAAACTGGTTTTAAAAATACATGAGGACTTAAACATCTTCCTGCTGGATACACCATCTGCTCAATAACTGTTAACTTCACAGAAGGGAGGAACTTTTTTCACTTGAACTGCTGCTCCGTCTGTCAAAGCCTACAAACAAACCGCAGCATTCCTTGGCCTGAAAGGTCAAATAATCCAGGCAGAAGAGAGAAACTTTTCAGTCCAAAAAAACGCCTCCAAACTTTTGAAGATCTACCATGCAGGAACCAGGGCAAGAGCACGACGACTCCTTCGATTTTCTCTTCAAGATTATCCTGATCGGAGACACCAACGTTGGGAAGACCTGCGTGGTCCAGAATTTCAAGTCTGGGGTTTTCTCTGAGAAACAACAGAACACCATTGGAGTAGATTTCACCGTCAGGACATTGGACATCGAAGGCAAGAAGGTCAAGGTTGGTTCATGCTCTTTATTTGCCTTTATTGACATGGTCTCCACTGTGTGACCTATGCCCAAAATACTGTCATTCATCATCTCAAACGATGCAGACGTGACATCTCCTTTTGGTCACAGCGCAGTTTGGCTCCGCCCAAAACAGGTTTGGTGAGCCGTTCACCTGAGGAACCTGTTGTTCCGGTTCTCCCGCCAAGAGCTGACAAAAATAGAGTGGACCTTGACTTTCTTGCTGTTGATCTAGTAAAGGAAGTTAGCATCATAATCAGTTCTGCATTCACTTTTCTGGAAACTACTTTCTGTCATCAATCAAAACCTGACAAAAGAGCTAATGTTTAGTCTGAGAAATTCAACCTTTTGTTTTTTTATAGTGTCATCAGCTAAACATTTTAACAAGTGAGATTCCTCAACCCACATAAAACCATCAGGAATTTTTTGACTAGTCACCAAATTTAACCTTTATACCCTTAATGTCTTGTGGGAACGTTTGAAACAGCCGTCATCCAGGTCCAGCTCCTGCAGGAAAGTGTGAAACGAACAGTACTGCGAGTGACTGAATGATCTGGTGAACGTGCCCAAAGCCAAGTCCCTGACTGGTTGATGCACCATGTCAACTTCGCCAAACTGAAGTTTTGACGCGCCGCGTCTGCCTCCCAAATCATGCCGCGCTGCTGCCGTTCTGGTGCCGTACTGCTGCCCTCAACGCCGGAATTGCACCACAGGACCTCAGATTGCGTCTGCACATTGGCTTAACATTGTAACTTGAGGCCGCTGCTGCAAGAATCGTGTCCGGTGTGAGGGAAGCTTTACACTCCTGTCTAGGAGCTAGTAAAATGATATAACATAAAGATGAGAAAAACAAAACAAATACCCCCAACGACAAAAAATCTCACAACCCCAGGTTAAAAATAATCTGAGATTTATTTACATAAAAATGAAAACTATTTACACAAAAATGACCAAAATACAAAACCAAGGAACTGCAAGGACCACAAACAAATGAGAAAACCCCAAAGCTATTTGTTATGAGACAAAGAAAACTGGCAACCAAACCTTTCCCAAAAAAAACAACTAATCCCGGACAAGCCCCCAATTTACGTTACATCCCTGTTTAGGGGCTAGATGATGCATAGTATTTAAGGGCTGAGCTGGAGGTCCTCGCCCAATCAGGGCAACAATTTTGGACAGTTTCTGTACCAATCTGTAGACGAAGATAGTAGAGAATAAAGAGACAGAAAACTTCCCACTCCAGCAGAAACATGAAACAAAACTGAGACAGAAAACCACTCCAAATGCACAAAAAAGAAAAATAACAGTATCAGCTGTAACATTATGCACCTCAAGGCTGTTAGAAAAAACCTGAAAACTAGGAATATTTTAGCATTTGAAATACTAATTATTTCATTTCCTTTTTTTTCAAACACAAAATAAAGCAGTTAAATATTAGGATAAACATTAAAACCAGAGAGTGTTCGGAACAATGGTTGAAGGAAAAATGTAGGAATTTTACAATATTTGATGCAGAATTTTCTTCATGTTAAACATAAGTCATGACTGTCTCTGAATTGTCTCATCGGGATTCTCATTTTCTAATTTATATGACTATTAGCATTGTACTTAAAAAAAACCACAAAAGATTTATGTCCTGAATTTATCCGGAATGTAGCAAAACAGACACATGAGAAAGACAGGAAGTGTTAAAAACGTGATTGTTTATCTTAGTCGTACATATGATAGGGTGGATTTTATTTAAAAAAAGCGTCTTGTGAAAGGCTCTTTTGGTTTGGAAATAGAAGACCCGACCCCCTGCATCTGTCAGCTTAGTGATTCTGAGTTGGTTGCTAGGACACCAGAGAGGTTAGTTCAGCCCTCTGGGAGTTTTCTCAGCATCCTCCCAATAGAGACCAATGCAACTGCTCTCCTGACACTTTGTGCACAAATGTTAACGTATGTTTAAGAGCTGGCTGTGACACTGGCCCATGTGCTTCGCTCAGATGCAGGTTTGGGACACTGCTGGTCAGGAGAGGTTCCGAACCATCACCCAAAGCTATTATCGCAGCGCTCACGGCGCCATGATTGCCTATGACATCACGCGGCGGGCGACCTTTGACTCTGTGAACCACTGGATCAAGGAGGTGGAACTGTACGGGGCAGCAAACGTGGTCTTGGTGCTTATAGGTGAGTGAAAACTGGAGTTGTTTCCACTGAATGACCTCCACCGAATCTTTAAGCCGGAGTTATAAGGTCTCCACTCCAGTCATGATCTGGTGTAAAACCATTCCCAGTGGTTTTTTTTAATAATGATCATGCTAAATCAAAAAACCTGTGTAGTTTTCTAGGACATAATTTCTGCAGAGGCAGGAGTTCAATAGAAAATCACCTCTGAGTCGTAGGCGGGACAGGCATAATTATTACTCTTGCCCCCAAAGAGAAAGTCTAGACTCTGGCAATGTTTCTAAGATCATAAAAACAGATTATCCATGTACTGAATAGTTTTATTCTATTTCTCTTGTATCTTTTGCAAGACTGCTTTGTACCTTTGCTGCCTTTGGCTCCTCAGTTAGGAGCCAATTCATCAGCAGTCTATTAAAAATAAAAGTTTGTTCTTCTGCAAACAAATTGGCTTCCTCTAAACTGAAGCCTCTTCCTGAAATCTATGGAACGACATGAACTGTTCTAGTTTTAACTTAGAATAACACAAGGCTGATAAATGCTTACCCAGCATTCATGAAAGATGAATCATTTCCATTCTGTTATTTTGTAATTTTGACTTTTCTCTAAAACTGGAAAAAAAGGTATAATAACTCATTAAACTCATTTCCTAATTCTCCTCTTAATTTACCCCTGGCTATCATTAAACTGAAGTAACATTATTATTTTAATTTGAACATAAACTATTGAAAAAGTCCAAATCTAATCCTAAAGGAGAAATAAAAAAATATAAATGATGATAATTCTCCTTTCCACTAAAGCAGCAAATCAAACTCTACTTAATTTTAGTTGATAATTATCGGTTATTGTGACGTGTGTGCATACATCACTGCAAAAAAGTCAATTTATGATCATGAATAATTACAAAAATCTTTTTCTAAGATTTTGGTTCATTTTTCTTTTTATTCTAATCAATGCAATAATTGATATATGTAATAGGTTTGATATTTCACGGTTTTGTCATTTGTATAGTTGCAAATAAATAAATATAAAACAGCAGAACCCACTCTAAAAAAGCCCTTCCCCAGTTTTTATTATTTAGTTATTAGGACATATCGATGGTTCCTCCATTTCTTGCTCTCATCTGGTGTAACTAGTCTCGATGTCATACTTCCCTTTATATATTGACTGCATCGCTACTTCTACTTTTTTGACAATAATCTATGTCTGCTGCCATCGTGGTCGATAGAATTTAACCTCCCGACTCGACTCCTGCAACTTCTTGATTTTTGGTCTGACCCAGAAAATTTTTCATACTTCTCCAAAACTTGACAAGATCCATCCGTCCATCACAGTGCCGCAATTCCTCTGGTTCTCAATCACAAACTGCATCCACTGCAAGATAATGCTCTTTTTTTCCTTTTTTCTTCCTATTTTTTTTACCCACAAGACCATTCACAGAGTCATACCGCAAAGCCTGCATACAATGAACAGATCACCACAATTTATTGCAGCATTAGTTTGAGCAGGAGGCGCACCAAACAGTTCAGCTAAGCTAAGCGAAATATTCACAGATTCAGACCTCTGAGATCAAAAAACAATAAAACATTTTAAACTGACAACAACTGTTTGTATTGGGTTGTGTTAACGCAACCAATGACCTAAAAACATTTTAAATGGGCCATACCATGATAAACAACTTTGTGAGTTTTTAAGTGTATTATACTGTTCATTTCTCGCTATCAACAACCTCAAAGAGGTATTTTGATCCGTTCACGCATTTCTCAGTAATCCTCAAAAAACCTGTGCTCTCTGCAGCAGCCCCTCCCTAACACATGAGCGAGTTCTCACGAGCTGACGACATTGGTTGAGGACGGCCCTCTTTTTTGTGCCACCCATTTCACAACATCATTCTTCTAGGGCCGGCCCTAGAGATATGCTTCAGAGATTGAGTCGTTTTTCTTCTGGGTGCGAAAAGAGTCACAAAAATAACTCATGTTTCATACACAATTTGCTGTTTAGTGTCCCAAAGGTAATACATGATCATATATACGAATGTAGTTTACTCTGAAAGGCCTAAGAAAATCATGGTATGGCTCCTTTAACATAATAATAATAATATAATAACAATAATTCATTTTTTAAATGAAAACTAAGGTGCTCTCCATCTGCCGATAAAGAGACGGATTTAACCTTTAAAAATGATTTAAGTGAGGCTGCAGCTGCGATAGAGGGGGATTTAACCCCTGAAGTCCCTATGCTGTTGATGTTGGATAAACATTTAAAGTCTCTCTTCTTATTAAAGTAAATTCCATCTTCAAAGTGCGTTCCAAGTTGTTATGCAAATTTGTATTTCTGTGTGAAAAATATCAATTTAGAAAAATCATAGGAAAATATAATTTGTATTATAGTTTGGAACATATATATAATCGCAGACTTTCCTGGTTTCTTTTGCCGACTTTTAGGTAACAAATGTGATCTGGAGGAGAAACGGCAGGTCCAGTTCCAGGACGCCTGCAACCTGGCAAAAGAGATGGGTATTCTGGCAGCTTTGGAAACATCAGCAAAGGTAATCCTCAAAGCAGATGTGAGGCGGAAAGAAAGAAAACCCAGTGGAGGTCAGGATCTGTTCAGCACAGCTTCCATGTGTTTCCAGGAGAGCCAAAATGTGGAGGAAGCCTTTGTGATGATGGCCAGAGAGCTGATGTCGAGGAACGGCCTTCCTTTCCAGCAGGAGGACGTCAACGGCACGCCGCAAGTTCTACTCCAAGCCAGCTCTCGAGTGGTTGACCTCAACACCACTGCCTACACGCCACCGCCAGAGAAAAAGTCGTGCTGCTGAGGAAGAATGGACACTTAAATGGAAAGAACCAAATCAAACTTTATTTATATTTTTTTTAAAAACTGAAAAAAAAGAAGGTGGACATGTTCCAGAAAGACACACAAGATTGTTGCATAACCTGTACAGGTTCTGGTGTGACAGAACTGGGAAGAAGTGAGGAATGTTTGCGGGAAGTTTTGCTGAACTTCTGCAAAGCTATTTCCATCCCAGCAGATCGACTCAAGACGCTTTAAATCCAAATAAACTTTTTTTATACTGAGTTTGAATTGAAAGCACAGCAGAATTACAACAAGCATCACATCCTGCAACCAAACACAGCAGTGTTAAATAAGATCATATTTTTTCATTGCCTTTGGGGGAAAGAAACAGCCAAATATAAGGTTGTTTTTTAAAAAAAACGATGAGTATCGTATATCTTCCAATAGTAGCCAGGGCGTTTCTTTAAAAAAAAAAAGGGGCCAATCCGGCTTTTATTAGAGACCAGGGTCTATAAGAGACCGACCATTATTGGAAGATATATGGTATTTTCTTTTTGTGGATGAACTTCTACCAAAGTTTGTTGCTTTTTTTTTTTCACTTTGGAGGAAAAACAAGCCAAAGAAGTGAATTCTACTTTCTGGTTAAACTTTGTTAAGTTACAAATGGCGTTAAAACATTATTTCTGTCACACAGGAACAGGAATTATTTTTTTTTTAATTCCTTTTAAATTGTTAATCTGTCATACTGAGCTCCAATTGAATAGGTTTGGGCAAACTGATAGAACACTTCCTTTATTTTTAGCGGAATTACTTTAAGGAAACACTAGAGGGCAGCATAAAGCAATAAATAATCCAAGGTTGAAATTTCTTCCTTGTTTAAAAATGTCTTTTTTTAATGACAGCATAAATATACAAAGTACAGGAGATTAAAATTAGTTACAAAAAGTTTTTCTTGGTTTGTTTGTTTTTGTTTTTTTAAATAATACTCCAGTGAAAATTGTTGCTCTAAGAGGAAATGTGGTCAATTGGGCCTAAACAAAATCTGAGGACAAAGGAGTTTTCTGATTGTCAAAGTTTCTCTATTTGCTGACTTTCAAAAGCTTGATTAAACTAATAAAATTTGATGGAGATGAATTTGCTAAATTTATAGGATGATTTCATGTCAAAGCTTACATTCGGAGCACGTCTGGGCAGCATTTTACCACCGTCTGTTGCTCAAAGAAACTGATTCTCAGACAAAAATAAACTTGACTTTATTTCCCAAAACCCAACAGGTCACCTTTTACATTAACATAAACCCAGAACAAAAGTTCATTTCAAAGCTAAAGACGAATAACCTGATTTTCAAATTTAAATTGCCGTATTTTCCACACTATGAGGCGTACTTAAAAGCCGTAACTTTTTTTCAAAAAACGACTGCGTCCTAAAATCTGTAACATATTCTACGTGGATTAATTCTAGTTGTGCTTACTGAGAAGCAGGAATTTTGTTATGCTGTCATAAAAAAATTCACGATTCATTCGTTCCCATTGGATGTTGCAAAATATTTCGATCTGTCGAAAAAAATACCTCCTCCAAACGCGAGACCTTTTTCTCTTTGTTTTTTTTAGAAATTGTGGTGTTTCCGTTAAGCATATTTATCATCCAAATCCAACTTGCGCAATTTCATAGTCAATGGAAATGCAGCTATTGACGGTGCGCCTTATAACCCGGTGCGCCCCTGAGTGTGAAGTGCAGTGGAAAATACGGCACATTTAAAAAAATACAACACATTGTCCTCTACATAACTCCTAGTACTCTGAGGGAAAAAAAATAAAATAAAAGTAGTTAAATATGTAAACAGACAGGACTGGGAATAGTCTCGTGAGAAATAAAAAGAAAATTTGTGCTTTACGCAAAATTCTATAACAGCGTAGCCATTAAAAAAAAATGTCAACTAAAGTTTTTCCTACTGCATATTCAAGACGGGAAAGAACAATCAAGACATGTTTGACTGTTTTTAATCGCATAAATATGATCAGATGTGACATTTCTCTAACATCAAATGCAAGGAATGAACCTTTTATAGAGTATTTTCCCAGCTATTCTAACTCAGCCGGATGATTTCAAATGTGCTGGGCTCTTTCTTCTTTATAGGCTGTGGAAGGAGTTCGCCTTGCCCCTCAGCCATTTCCCCCATCACCCCCTGAACCTCGTTTTCTGACCCTCCATGCTCTGCCGCTTCACCGTCGATGCCCTCTGTGTGTTTATCGATGGGACATTCCCCGTTGTAGGTCTTGACGTAATCTTCCACCCGCCAGCCCCTGAACTCTGCTGGATGGGAGCAGAACAGGCCTCTGTAGGAGACACCCGGATGGAGCTTGAGCCAGTAGACCAGGTAGTGGATGTTGTAGTCGCAGGTCCAGGGGTTGTTGTCCAGCAGGAGCGTCCGCAGGAAGTAGAGGTCCTCCAGCACCCCGTACTGGAAGTACTTGAGGCTGTTGTTGGACAGGTCGAGGTCGTGGAGGTGCAGCAGGCCTGAAAAAGCAGCTGGACGGAAAAACAATCCAAAGCTTTTGTTAGTGTATAATTTGCAGAATAAGTTTTCAATTTCAGCAGAGTGCACAGAAAATCCATGGAAAGCCCATGGATTTCCAGGTTTTCTTTGCATTTTAGGGTCTCAAAGCCTTATGGTGCTTCTGTAAGCCTGGCTTCAGGATATTTACCTCTTTTGGCCCCCAGTGTTCCCGTACTTCAACTGCGTTCAAGCCCTTTACCTGTTTCCACTTCAGCGCAGTGAGTCGGCACATTCTCACGTCTCTGCTGCCCTCTTTGATTCATCTGATCATTCATTCCTATAGCATTCCCATAGCTGGTTTATTTGATGAACCCAGAATTGGTGACAAGCCTGATGACGTCTGCGTTTGTTTTTCCAAATAAAGATAAACCAAGGCTACTCTCCTGACATGACCGTAATCCATATTCGCCATTGCAAGGACGCTAGCAATGAACCAAACTATTTCCGTTTTGTTCTGAATGCACAAGATTTACACCACTTTAACATGTCGCACCAGCCTCTTCCAACTGTAGTTGGTGGACACACCAGACGAAATAAATCAAACTTACAGCTTTTTAAAAGCAGCAACAGAATCAGTTTGTCCTTGAAGATTTTGTCAAACTGTTTTGGAGCATCTGAGCTTATCAGCGCTTCAAAGGCCTTTTATTTTTATAGTGAAGAATCATCTTTACCATGGAAACGCAACACTAAGAAAAAGAGCAGGCAACTTCTCAGAAAGATGTGAAATTTTGCAAACTACATTTTTGCAAATTACATCTATCTCAGATGCTCATTTCGTTTGTAAAAATAAATAAAGTAATTTCAAAATATGTAATTCCCTCAACTGCATCTCCTTCCCCGGCTGCAGCAGACAGAAGACACCAGCTGGCATCATTATTAGGTGAATCTGGTGACTTTCAGCAGAGCTAATGAACTCCATAAAAGCTTCCAGACCCGCCGTCCTCCTTCAGCTGTGGCGTTTCGTGGGCGTAATTGGACGGCAGAGGCTGTTTGTTGGTGTCCGGCAGCCTCTGGGCCAGCTTTGATCTTTGCATAGCGGAAAAGAGGAGTAGAGGAGGAAATGGGAGGAGAGATGAGGATATGTGGATCATATTAAGGTGGATGAGTTTGGCAAGAGATTAAAGATTAAAAGAATAAAAGAAAGCAAAAAAAAGAGAGGGCGGGATGTACGTATGTAAGTTTTTAGATGAACGTTATGTAAGACAGAAAAGGATATGAGGAAGCTCTGCTGTTATTTGACTAATTCTTTTCATCATAAAATGAAAAAATAAATGGTTTTTTTATTGCAGTTTAAAAAAAACAACCTTTTAGCTTTAAATTCTTCCTTTATGCGACTTGCACTTTTGTGTTCATTATTGTGATTTAGCTTCAGAAGTGCCACATCAAGGTTTTTTTTTGTTTGTTTTCCTGACACATGTAGGCTCTGAAAATGATTCAATTCTTTCACTTCCTTGTTATTATCCCAACCGAAAAATGCAGGACGTAAAATTTAAATAATAAAAGATGGATTTACTCCCTATCTGGCTGAACAAAACCATTGTTCCCCAAAAACCCGCAAATATCTGGCTGAATAATCCCAGATAAACATCTCAATCCATCAAGCTTCTGTTCTTTTCAGTTGGGCATCTTTTCCTTTCTGATCTTAATTTTTCTAATTCACTTGTAATTTGGTGAAAATGATTCAGACCACATGTGATTGGCTGCTGTGATCACTTAGAAAACACATTTGTCATTTTCTGATTTGTTTTCTGCAGAATATGGGGAGGGAGAGTACTTGCAGCTACTTGTTCACATGTTGAGGGAGCAAAATCTGAGGTAAGACAGTTGTCAATAAGAAATGCTTTCATAAAGACAAAGTTGTGTACAAATTATTCATTTGTGCACAACTTTGTCAAAAATCTTTGTAGTATCAGCTCTTTTTCTAGTTCACAAATGTCAGTGTTGGAATTCCATCCATCCATTTTCTAAACTCACTTAATCCCTTCTGGGGTCACGGGGTCATTGGAGGCTAATCTGGCTACTGTTGAGCGAAGGGCTTGTGTAGCAATAGCTATGAATTGTAATGCTATGTACACACCAGGAATGCCAAGAACGTCTTGAATGCGGGTTGGTTACCGATAATCTGGTGGTTGTTATTAAATAGTTAGTACAATCCGGCCAAAAAGGAAACATATAGACTGAATTAGATTATAAGGATGTGAACATTTGGAATCAATAGGATTATGACTGCTGCTGTATTATTCTTGTTTTTATCTTTTCTCTTTGCCCTCAGACAACCTCCTCTGTGAAGTTTATCTATTTGAATTGATTTTTTTCCTCCTTTTTTCTTTTAGTTGGAATCATAAATACTTTGACGACGCTCTATGAGGCACATGTTTGTGGGCCATGGTTTTATCTAAGAAATGCCTGCCACAAAACAGGAGGCGGAAACTTTTATTTCATATTTCTGGTCCAAAACTTTGATCTCTTAGTGTTTCATCTGCAGTGGAAAGCAAGAATGTTCTCTGTTTTCTAGAAAAAGATGAGGGAATATGACAAGCAAACACATGCGGTGGTCGCAAGCGGGACAGTTGCATGAACGGAGTCTGCATAACACATGTTGAAAAAATAAAAGCCCTGACTGTAAGGCTGCACAGCATCAAAGAGCAGAAGGATAGTTTTGGTACGAGAGGTTGTGGGTGATGCGGTTGAACGCTCACCTGTGTCTATTTGCTGCAGGTTGTTGCTGCTGAGATTGAGCGCCTTGAGGTCTTTGGAGAGCAGGAACTGTCTGGGCCTGAGATGTTTGATGCCGTTCCCGGACAGATCGATCTTATGCATTTCCGACGGCATCTCAGCGGGGACGTGGCTCAGATCTGAGGAGGATAGAAAAAAAAAGTTAGATCCTGAAGTTTTCAATGATCCCACAGAATAAGGGTGGAAAATTAGTTATGTTTTCTTTTTTGGTGTAGAAAAGTGTAAAAAAAAATCACATTTGATATCTTCCAGCACAGAAAATACTGTACATTTTTAGATGAATGTCAACGCAAAGATGTAGTCGCGTCTGCTTGTTGATAGATTTACAGATTTTTGTGCAGGTGTACAAGATGTGTGAACTCTGCATCTAGAGCTGGGAATTGAACATGTCTGGATCTTATATGATTTCAAGATGGCTTGTGGGTTGTGTTTAACGTTTAACATTTTCAAGATGGAGCCAAGGACGACAGCATGTTCAACAATATTTGAGTTATGTGTCAATGGGGAGATTTTCTTTCCTTTCGTCTTCCTTCCTTCCAGCCTCAGACACACATTTGTCTAAAAGCTTTGCGAGCTGTAATGGATGCAACAGGCCAGAGTATCTGATTCTGATAACAGAAACTTTATAAAGCTCTATTTGAAGGAATAGAACTGCAAACATTACCAAGAAACTGCATCTCTGCAATCGTAATTAAAACCTGTTTATTTTGATCTGTCTTTATGTCAGACTTTAGAGAATTGGATATACAATGTAGCAGATGTATTTACTGACACTCAATGTATACTTAGCTCTAAAAAAAATGCTCGCAGACACTTTTACGAAGCAGATGTTGCACTCTTTATCCGCCGTTTTTACTGCCACAGATGTTGCAGCCAGTTATCATAAAGTCCCGGTTGTTGTAAATCAATTCCGGAGGAGTCTTAATTGCGCGCACGTACACACGAAAAGAGCACACGAAGGAAATGTAGTGACTATTGTTCTCTGGTGGGAATGAATCAGCAGCAGGCAGAGAAGCTTGTAAAACGCTGGAAGAACCCAGACTTTAGGAGACATTTTGGCTGCTTCTTGAAGGCCACCGGTCAACTGATACTTGAGCCTTTTTTGTGGGAGTCTGCAGCCTACAACATCCTGAAAAAAGCCTTCTTCACCTGTCTTCAGTTGCCTCTTCTCCAAATTCTCTCTGTAATAAAGGGATTTTCCACACTATAAGTTAAAGCTTTTATTTTGTTTTTATTTACGTGTTGCAAACAAGGTTGGTAGGAGCAGGTATTGTGCATATGCTAACGCAGCTAACATGTAACAGGGTTGGAATGTGGGTTTTTTTTTTACATGTTGCTAACAAGGTTGGGTGTCAGCGAAGTCACAGTAAAGTTTATTTTAGCAGTATCATTGTTTTTTTGTGTGTCGTAAACAAGGTTCGCAGTTACAGGAATTGTTTATCCGGTAACACAGCTAACGTGTAGCGGTGTGGGACTTTGTTATTTTTTGCTTCTTACTTACAAGGTTGGGAGTTAGCGTAATCACTGTAACTTTTGTTTTAGTAGGATCAGGCTGATTTTCAGCGTGATGCAAACAGGGTTGGGAGTAAGTGCTTACACACCGGCTGTGTCGACTCACGTTTAAGGGGTCACTTTCAATGGAAAGTCTATGAAAACCTGTGTAGACCAGAATTTCAGGGTTCTGCGTCCAGAATGCTCGTGATCACACCTTTAAGTCCAGTCGAGGGCTCTACAAACAAATTGGGCCTTCATTGATTTCGCGCTGAAAAGTCAACTAGTTGATCTTTTCCATGCTTAATTGCAGCAATGCAGCACTGTGACCAATCAGGAACTTGGATTTGGTAGTGACGTGTGGGTTGCTTCCTTTTTAAAACACAAAAGTACCAACCGTTGTAAACATGATCACGAAGGAGAATTTAGTAATTGCCTTTTCTTATAAATCTCGAATAACATGACACTAAAACGGACATTTATAGGAAAAAAAGCTGTGAAAAAAAAGCCTAGAGCAAGATATGCAGGATTTGCCACAAGAAGAAAAATCCCCATCCCTGCGTGTTCTGTCTGTACACCATCGGCTGGATGTGCGTTCATGAAAAATGTTCTTGATCGCACCATACATGGCCAATGTGAATGCAGCCCTACAGGTATTGTGACTAAGCTAACACGGCTAATGTGTAGTGGTGTCAGACTTTTTTTTGTGTGTCACTAACAAGGTTTGGAGATAGCGTAATCACTGTAACATTTGTTTTAGTGGTATCAGTCTGTTTTTTTACATGGTGCAAGTAATGTTGGGCATTATTGTATATAGGCAAACTTTGCTAATGTGTAGCAGTGTTTTACTGTGTTTTTTTCTTTTTGCGTGTTGCTAACAAGTATTTACGATGTCAGTCTGTTTTTGTACATGTTACAAACAAGGTTGCGAATTACACGTGTTGTGAAGATGTTAATGCAGCTAACGCTTGTTACGTGGATAACATGTAGCGTGTTACAAACAAGTTCTAGAGTTACAGTGAACATCGTTTCTTAAGTCTGATTGACGGACTTATCTCTGACTCTTAATCTCACCTAATACACATAGACCGTGCATTGACGGTGTGCATTGTGGTTTCTTGTAAACTAGTTTCCTGTTTTACTTTCAACAGCTTCCTCAGGATTTTTAAGGAGTTTTTGAAATACCTTATGTTTGGATAGTTGTAAAGCCTTATCAGTCTGGGGCTCAGCCATTTAAGAGAGCAAAAGTGAGATAACATGTCAGGGAAACGAAGCCTTCCCTTGTTGGCCTGCGTTTCTGCTGAACCTGCTGGACTCATTACTCAGGAGCACATCTGTTCCCTCTGAATTTCTTTCTCAAAAAAATCGTTACAACACTGCAAATCTATTTTTTGTTGGATATTCTTTTTGTCTCATAAAAACCTGTCACATTAATCATATTATTCAGACTTTATATGCTGGTAAAAATGATATTACTGACAATAAAACCATACTTCAGCTTTTAATGTTTCAGCAACATATAGCATCCACTTCCCGCTTGAGCACTTGATGCTGATTCCATTTAGGATTAATCTGGTGTGCAAGCTATTAATCTGGATGCATTACACTGTCAGGTTGCAAAAAAACATGTGGAGTGAGTTACACATTACTGCAGGCCTGAACCCTATCGATTATTTTTCCGTTATTGTGTCATTAGCTCTTCCAGAAACCTGGAAACCCAATTCCCCTTTGGAGAAGCTGTTACATTAAGCTTCATTATGTTTGGACGTGAGTATTTATTATTATTATTTCAAAACTGATACAATTCTGCTAGGATCAGCTTCAAATCATAGTTTTTTACTTTTGGTTGTAAACTCCAGAGATTTCTTTAGCGCCTTGGTTACTTCATTTCCTTCAAAGTAAAAGACGTCTTAACTACAACACTTTCAGCTCCTGATGCGCATAATGTGACATTGACATGAGTTTTGTTTTGTTTTAGTCTGGTGTCTTCATATTACCGTTGAACCCTTGATATTTTTATATTAAAAACAAGGAGAAATACAAGGGTTTTTTTTTTATCTTGTGTTGAAATCTGCCAAACTAAGATGAGAGAAGCTTTTTCATGATAAAATCATATATTTTAGTTTTATTATTATTTCAATATCTCAGTCTAACAGTTAAAGACTTGATATTTTTATTAAAAAAAACAAAAACAAGGAAAATATGAGTTTGTACCTTGACTCTTGTGTTTGTTTTTTATTATCTGCCAAAGTCAGTATAAAAATGCTTTTATTTTATACAATTATATTTTTATAGCTTTTTATTCTGATGTATAAAAATGATAATCTAATAATAACAATAATGAGAATATTTATAATAACATCATTATAATCCATCCTTTTTTCCTAGCCCGTTCTATCCCTTTCACGGTCTTAACAATAAACCAAAAACAAGAAGAAATACAAATCTAAACTCTGATTAAAAATGGTTTTATCTTGCTGAATAGACAGCTGGGATTTAAAAAATATGAACCACACTCGTCATGTCACCCCAATTTTACTCAACTTAGTCATCATGAGCACCTTTTACTCTGACCAGCCAAGTAAAACTCTTTTTCATGGTAAAGTCTCCAGATTTAAAGTTACTACATTTGGTACGCCTAATACGCATAGCCCCTCTGAGAACTGTGTTAAATTAACTGCGGTTTACCTAAAAAAATGAAACAAAAAGCCAACCCCCAAACCAGAAGAAAAAGAGAACATTTACAAAATGGGGAGAAAAAAAATGCACATGGGATTCAAGGGAGCTTTATGGCAGAAATATGTTTCCAATCATGTTGATGGGAACACAGTTTTGTTGGCTTCTTTTTTCACTGTTTTACTTTTTTATCTAAAAAAAAGTGGCTAAGGTCATTTTTAGGGCGGGTAGTCTTCAGGTCAGCCATAATGTGTCATACTCATGAACAGTGATGAATCACCAATGCAATTTGTTCACCTATGATGAAGGCTTTCTTGAACAGTACCCCCCTGGGAAAACACATCTCCCACTTCTGGCCTCCATCTAATTAAAAATGTAAATGACTGAGAAAATTGGCTTTGCATCATGGAGCTCAAAACTTGCCAACAAAAAGTAAAGGAACATATTTATATTTAATGGATGAGGGCAAATGTATTCCATGAAGTTTTATCACTTCTGTCGTATTATCACACTTGTCTGGATGTGCTTTAAGGGTTCGTGTAGTCGTTTTCTACCCGATCCAGAATACATTGAAATCCATCACTTTTGAATGTGAGGATTGCAAGGTTAAGAGCTTCACTTTTATGCTTAAATTAACATGAATTTGGTCCACAGCGGAAATTCTTGGCCTTTGAGACCTGAGCTTGGTAAAGTCCCTTCGATTGTGTGTGTAAAGCTGAGGTCTAATGTAGAACGTTGGCCTGGAATTTTCTATATTTCCGAGGTAAAGCTTGAAGGATAACTCAAAATCTTTTGGGTGAGCGCAGGTCATGGTGTCAGGAAAAGATTTATGACAGGAAGTATGGTATAAATTAAAGTCTGCGTTAACACCCTTGGTCACAACTGCCCTTATATATGATAAGTGCGTATTTCTTTTGTTCAGCCTGACCGAGGAAATTAGCAAATCAGAGCGTAATTTTTACGGGCACTTGCGCATCACCACGCAGCATTTGTGTGCGGTCAGTACTTGCGCCCTACTAACAACTAGAGTGTTACGTAATGGCACCGTGCGTGCAACTTACAAAGACTTCACAATAGACTTACTATATTCTATTTTCATGACATACCCTGAGGTCACCTCAAGGGAGCTGCAAGACACACATGTGCTCCTCTTAAGCTTCTGTCCACAACCCTCCATTGGCCCGGACAACCCAAAAACCCATAGTGCCTATAGAGGTGACTTGAGGCTTACCATTTGAACAGCATTGTTGTGAATGTTTTTAAGAACAACCATTTACAACATTTTTATGTAAAAAAAGAAAATAAATAAAGCAAACAATGTTTTTTAAGAATGAAATCACTGCAAGTTACTTCCATTTTGGAAGGGAAATAAAAGAACTGCCATTAAGGTGAAAAATCCATTGCAAGTGAATCCTGATGAGTTTAAGCCCAGTCTGAATGCAAACTGGCTAGTCACTCAGACATAATTACAAAAAATAGAAAATGATTTAAAAAAGTTGTGTATCTCAATTAAAAAATAAGTAGCCAGAAAATAGTACAAGGAAACATTAGTGCCTAATAATAGTTTGATGGTGGGAGAACTGTTGGAGCCAGGTTTCGTCTTGGTGCTTATTTTCAAGTCAGCAGTCGTTTTAAACATTATAAAATAGTTGTTTTATTTGCATGAAGTTTAAAGCTATTTTTCCTTCTAAAATCTAAAAGAAACGCAAATGAAAGAGTTTTAGGAAGTCCTGTCAAGGGTAAAAAAAACAACAACAAAAGAAAGAAAAACTTGGGATAGTTGTGCTTCTCCAGCTTTTTCTATTTTTCTATTTATAAAAATCGAATGCAGAACTGATTAGAATTAAGAAACCTTTGACTGGGAGCCCAATAAATTACAACATCAACAGGTTTTGACGTTGACTTGGAAAGAGCATAAAGCTTGGAGGTATTGACAATATCATATCCTGTTTTCTCTGGTGAAACATGTCCGGAAACAAGCCCCCTGGCTTTTCTTTGTTTTGCATTACCTCAATTCAACCCACAGATTTTCAAAGCTGTGTCATATTGCAGCTCGCCAAAGTCATCTGTTCACATATGGAAAGGTTTACTTTACAAGACAGACCAGTTGCAAGCTGAGAAAGGTGCACAGGCATAGCAAAATAATCTACCTGTGATCAAAATTTCACGGCGGTAATACTGTCGAAGACGAAGACTAAAGTGCAAAAACCTGAAGGAAGAGGAACTGCAGCGTACTTCACAATGTAAAACTTCCTCCCAAAGGCGCAGAACGCATGCACAGTGGCAGCAGCAAACAGAGCAACATCAGTGCATCATTTATGGATGGAAAGGAATAAAAGAGATGTTAAAATACAGATAAAGAGCTGATTCAAACCCGGTTTGCAGATGAGAAAATAAGTGGAAAAAACTTGAGGGGAAAGTAGGGTTCTCAAGCTCAAACACAGAGGCTGCATTGTGCAGTTCTGACCTGTAACTCAATGAAAAAGTTATTCTCTGTGCTGGGATGAATCTTTAATCATAGTGACGTTCTTACAGCACTCTAAGCTTTATGGGAAAAACACAAAAAAGGATCAATGTGTTCTGATTTGGACTTTTTATCCAAAAATCACAAAAAGAACCTTTCCCATAACCCTATAAAGCCACAATCACATCGGCCTCGGCAATATCACGTTCAAATCGGCTTCGGCAATACGCATTCCAGCAACCACTTCCAAGGAAAAGTCTGTTGACACACAAAGTGTGTGTTTTGGGCTTCCGTGTTCAAAACGCTCACATGTAGCTCTGAACATTTTCAAGACCATTTTTGAGCTCTCCCTACAAAAACGCCTGGCCACTGAACACATATTTAAACCATTTCGCTCTAAGCCTTTTTCAACTGTAGGTGGCGGACATGCACTAGGAAGCAGTAGAAAATAATAAAAAGCCCTTCCCCCGCTTGTCCAGTGTTAAAACCATATGCCAAATACTCATTAAGAATCCACTTTTAATGTGTTCCCAAACGTACGTCAACACGCCCGGTGTGAACTACACCAAAATTAACAGAAAACGTAATTTTTTGTAATTAAAAGGTTTTTTTAAAACCTTTACTAAAACAAAAATAGAATTATGAGAACTATATAGTTTCATTTATGATACATTGGGTGATTTAGTACAAAAAAAAAATCACCTTATTTACTCAGTCTCAATTTGATCCACACATTTTTAACATGCTGTAACTGCATTGTTAAGAATTGAATATCGAAAAATGTTTACAATATTTCAATACAGCATGTAGTAATTTAATAAAATGAATAACAATAGATGGTTTTAAGGTTTTAACGTTTTAACGTTTTTACCAACAAAAATGTCATGGAGGCAGCCATTTTGAAAAGAGTAGGAAAAGCCCATCTACTGCTCCTAGTGGAATAATTATGAACCACAGTACATGAAAAATGAACAGAAGTAAATACAATAGGTTTTCAAGGGAAATTTGGATAGTGCTAATGAGATAGGGGGTCTCGTGTTACAATCTGTTACAAATTGTTATATTGGATCAATTAAAAGACCAAATATAAAAGCTGTAAGAGCAAATAAATTTCATCTTAAATGCAGCTTATTATAACCATTTAGATATTTAAATCATTCAAAAGTTATTATGAAGTCTTTTCACAATGAAGCAGCTTTGCCCAAACTCCCCAAAGCAAAGCCAAATCAAACATATTTATCAGATTTGATCAAACTGGGATTATAAAACTTTAAGAAATGTAACAAATTATGGAATAGTTAGGCTGAACTTTTCCCCCAAAATTTGCTGTAAGACCAGACTACAGTTTAAACAGACAGAGTGTGAGCAGCTCTTTCCCTTCCACTGAGACTTGCACGGCTCTTGAAGCAAATTCAAACACAACAAACAACATTCTGCTCACTGTCTGGCTGCAACCAAAACATTACGCAGCCATTTTTAAACCTTGGCTTCCTAGTATCTCTGGATAAGTAAGCATTTGAGCCACACCATGAGCCAGCATTTAGTTCAATACACTTTTTAATGGACTGAAATGGTGGACAATAGCCTAGTAAAAGACCCAGTTTGTTGAAAAATTGTGTTGTTGTTTAAAAGATGCTTTTCAAATGGCTCAAAAGATGATCAAAGTGGGTCTTTGTGAACAAAAATGTCTGTAAAATGCTGAAGCCAAGAGAGAAAAATGACAAAAATACTTGATTGGAGTTCTGACTGCTTATAGGTTGTTGGTTTTATTCAAATTATGACATTTGGTGACTCACTTTTGTTGCTGCAATCCATCCGAGGCTGTGGAGAGTACTGCGCTCTGCATACTGACATGCCCTCTGGCTTCTTTTTTATTGGTGGGAGCTTATCTGGTGTATCTTCTCCGCCCTCAGCTTTAGTGTCCTCTGCACACAGCAGATCCACCTTAAGCGTTTTTAACTTCTGGCCTTTCAGCGAAGCCGGCTCTGCACACTTGGCGTAGTTTCCCAGATTGCGATTGCTAGGCACCTGTAGGGTCCTGACCAGACTGTCCAGAGGACATTTGCAGCTCCAGGGGTTGTCATAGATACGGAGGTAGTTGAGGCGTGGCATGGGGAGCAGGACCTCCTCAGAGACAGATTTCAGATTGTTATGCTGGAGGAGCAGGATTGTGAGCTTGGAGAGGCCGCTGAAGGCGTCATCCTCAACCATGAAGATGGCGTTTTGCTGGAGATCCAAGGTCTTTAACTGCGTGAACTGGGCAAACATGTTGTTCCTCAAAACCTGGTGGGAGGAGCATAAACAACTGGTTTTGTAGAATTACCCACAAGGCTTGTATGAGGCAACACAACTGAATTGAAAGCCATTTAGTCACACATTTTTCTTTGTCGTATTTTTAAAAAATCAGTTTCTGCTCATCACGTCTGTTTTTATGCAGTTGGAACCCCAGTAGATATAACAGGAAACAACAGATTAAACAAATTTAAATAATATTGTTGAAATTAAAGCAGTTAGCGGCATTAAATGGCCCATAGGTCATTCCTGCTCCCAACGCCCCCTTTTGACCCATTCTCACTCTGGGCGCCCTGATCAGAGCCTACATGTGACTAATTCATAAAAAAGACTTCTTTCAAAATGGCAGCTTTTCTGTTGGTTTAATCTCCATAGCAACCATTTTGTTTTTTGGTCGCATAGAGGAGACGAACATGTCTATGTAATTTTCAGAAGAATCGGCAAAACAAAATTTTTGGATTTCCTTGGCAACAATTTTTTTGCTAACCACACTACCATTCCTGAAGCAGTCACATTGTATGTCATGTCGCTTTGTTCAGCTTGATCCAACAATTCATGTATTACGTATTTACAATATTCTGATTTAAAAAATGTGCCAGCAACAGCAAAACGCCACTTTTGCAACCTCGCCATGGTACCTTTGTTTAAAAATCGACAAACTTTAAACTGACATTATTTACAAGTAGCTTCCAAATGATGCTCAGTTAGTTAGTGGGCGATCTATCAAAATTCCAGAGCAGTTTAAATTTGTAGCTGGTGCTAAAGTTTTTTTTTTCTCTATTTAAATTCAAGATGGCTGCCTCTTCTGAAGGTCAATGAAACTGTGGTTTTAGACTTAACCTGGTGGCACGTGGGTGTGAAATTTCACGAAGATCGCTCAAGCAAAAGTTCTCTTTTCTCATGTTGTGGGAAAATGTGAATTTTGGCAAATTTTACACTTTGCTCCAAAATTACCCCTAAGCTATTAGGGGGATCTGGTTGCAGACAAGATGGCGCCCAAACACATCATCAACCGTAACACTAACCCAGTTCCAGTCTTTTTCTAGTGGAAGAGAGTGAACTTTGGTCGAGGTCGTCCACCTAATGAAGCTCTGGCACCACGTTGGCTCCATGTTGTTGTCTGCGGCCAGGTCCTCTTGCAAGACGTAGACCCTGTGGCCATCTCATACTAATTTTAGATCTTTCTTTGGTGTGTGCAAAATTTGGTGAGTTAATAATTATGTGGCGGGGCTAAGTTTTTACTCAAACACACAGTAAAAAGAAGAATTGCGAAAACTATGCAATTCAGAACACTATGTCCTAAAACAGAGTTTCTTCCATTAAGCTTAATGTTTCGCTCTTTGTTTTATCTTTATTAATGACAAAAAGTACACAAAATTCTGTAAACCATATCAATGAATGCATGCTTCCACTTTTTGTATCCAATCTTGAGTTCTTAAATGACATGAACAAAAGATCTAATCAAGAGGATAGTTTCAAATTTAGAAGAAATAGTTGTTTCCTTCCCCAACTTCCTTTTTTTTTAAATTTATTTTAAAAACAGCCAGTGAACCCATCAATTGTCTGTTAGTGTCTGAAACATTTTGTGCTGCATTCACAAGCTAATTTAAATCTAAATTAGGCCGTTCATTAGTCCATTTTTTACTAAATTCAATACTACAATAAGCAAATACGACTGATGAGAAAAATTAAAGTTACAAAATTCTGTGGCGTTAAAGCTCCGTCTGCAGCTGTACACTGAACACCACTTTAGTGAGACTCATTCATAACCTGTTGCACCCGCGTGCCGCAGGGCAGCCCAAACCCACAATGACTGTGTCTGATCCGGCCTCCTGATCACCTAAAATGAAAAGCCAGTTTACATTCAGGGCCAGATTAACTCAGAGATAATTGGAGCCTCATTAGTTTCTGTAAAACTGCAGTAAACATCCTCAGGAAATGTTCCTCTTTTTTTTTTTTTGCAAGCATCTTTGTCTGCACAGATGATAGTCAATCATCTTTGTGATGTGGTGGAGCTAAGGCTCAGCTGCCACGTTTAGTGAAGTTTGAAAAAGTCGTGAGATCATTTAAGAAAGACTGACATTATAAGCCTGTTACAAAAAGATTGATTACCTAAAACAATAAGTTTTTGTCTAAGAGCAAGAGTCTGGCGATACCATACATACCACAGGACATTTAAAGAAGAGACTCTATACAAATCACAAGTTTTTGAAAGAGTGGGATTTTGAAAAACTGAAAAGGAATACACCTTTCACACAAACTCAATTGGTTTCGCTTTAAATGAAAATTCCAGTTATGACATTGATAAGAATTAGCAATGTGTTTATGAACCTTTGTTGGACGTTCATAGTACGTCCTTTTGACACCCCTCTTACATTTGTAAAACATCCGACTGTGCTGATAAAGGTCTCAAAAAAGAGCTGTTTAACACCTGTAAGACTTTTCTGAATAAATGGCTTATAAAGGCTTACCAGATGATAATGAATCTCTCTGTAAGCTATAAGGCACCGGTAAAACATCACCAAATGCTGATAAACGTCTTTATATTATTATACATGTTCTCCCCGTGCATGTATAGGTTTTTTCCGGGGACTCCGGCTTTCTCTCACTGTCCAAAATTGTGCTTCATAGTTTTCCTAGGTGTGAATCTGAGAGTTTCTGGGTGATTGTGCAACAGACTGACCTGTCTAGGGTGTATCTCGCCTTCGCGAGATACATAGGGATACATAGGGGTTAGAAAATGGATGAATGGAAGGATCTACAAATGCTAATGAAAGTCTTTATAAACAGCAACCTATTAACACTAATGAGACACTAGTAAAACATCAACAAATGCTAATAAATAATTTTTACATTTCCCATTCAGGCTTTTAAATGTATTACTAATGCTTGTCAATGTCATATACATAGATTAATAAGGAATCTTTTTATTAAGCTCACTAGAAAATATAATGAAATACATTTTATTTATTTTTGTACAGAAGATTAAGAAAGATGCTTTTACCCAAGGAAATTCCAATTGCCTTCGCTTTTGATAAATTATATGTATAAATTGACGTCTGGTTTCCACAACAAAATATATTACAAATAACAAAATAAAACTGAACTTAACAGTACCAATAGGGTTCTTTAAGTCAATAAAGTGCTGTTTGTTTCCAACTCTGCTGAAATGTGCTTTATGAGTTTAGCAAACGGCTGCTGGATGAAACGACAAAAGAAACAACACACAGTCTACAACAGACAATCTCTCTGTTTCTGGTAAGTGGTAATGAGTGAACGTCTACCATGAGATGATGTTCGAAAGATGTTCTTGTTGCTTTTGTGCAGAGCAGTACTGACAGAGGCCTGTTGTGCTGCCAACTAGTGGTCAGGAGTTTAAGTCGAAAACAAAATGAAGATGCTAAACCAAATGTTTGATTTTAAAGATTTGATTTAGGAAAATGTCAGCAGTTTTTGAACCCCAACTGAAATACCTTAAACTTGTTTCTAGTCAGGATGAGGTGTTGAATATCTCTGGGCCAATTCTGCATCACAGAGGTCAGCTGCCTCCCCTCGCAGTTCAGGTACTTCTCTCCTGCCTGCGTGTATTCCGTACACTCCTGAGTTTGACGCCTCGTGACCCCAGCTCTGCCTCTGCCCCGCACATTCCCCCTCACTTTGCCCGCCGGGCCTCTCTCCCCATCCTTTGACCGAGGCCCTTTCCGGGGTTCAGCAGAGCAGATGAGCAGCAGGAGCAGGAGGGAGGAGATGACACGCATGGCGAGGTGTGGAGGAAGAGGCTGCCGAAGGGTTGAGTGAAGGGACACAGGAGGCTGGTCAAACCTGCGGGTATGATGGAGAAATAATCAGTGAACACAGAATCCCTTCAAGTAAATGATTTTCTTTTTTGAGGTCTTTGCACTTTACTTCAATGCTAAAATCATTTGGTTAAAGAGTACAAACATTTAAAGACCCTCTGCAGTCATCTTTTGATCTATTTTCAAAACATTCTCAGTGGTCTTTCAGCCATTTTTAACTTAAAACGCTAAACCGGTGCCGTTTTCTCGAAAATAGCTACAGCAGAGCAGTAGTAATTCATGACGAATTCCCCTCTGAAAAAACTTAATGATAGCTCCCGGTACGCGGAACGCTTGTGGCCCGCTCAGCGTCATTTCTACATTACAAATACGATCTTTTTCAAACTGCATTTTCTGGTCAGAAAAATATTCAGAAATGTAATTTTCAACCTAACTTTCTTTATATGTGTCCTCCGTCGTTAGAAAATGCCTCAAGAACATGTTAAAACACCTAAAACAGGATTTTCATCAGAGTGGGGTCTTTGAAACAAAAGGCATCGACGCAAGAAAAAAAATTTCAAGCTGAGAATTGCTGTTCAAAAAACAACAGGATCGTTGCATCAATGGGAACGACAGATGCTGCCTGTATTTGTTCAGGTGGTTTGTTGCGTCTGAAATGTCAACAAGGCGCATGTTGAAGGAATTAGAGGAGCTTTACCCAGAGCGCAGCAGGGACTGAGAAAGAACAGAAATGGGATTTTTTGGAGAATCCATGGATCACATTGTTACTTAGAACTTCAACCAAACAAACGTCGATAGAAATAGATTCTGAAAGCACTTCATGACTTTCTGGACATTTTTGCAAAGAAATAAAGAGTAAAATCTGAAAACCTCTTCAAAAGGGATCTAGCGCTTTCTTGTTTCTTTTATGCAGTTGCTGCCTTTCCATTTAAGCAATGATACTTGAAACGACCATCATCTAATGTCCAAAATTAGAACTATTTGCATTTGCTGGCAGTGGATCCTTTGAGAGATCAGATGAAACGGCCTAAAAACCCTCAGAAAGACTCGGACAGACGGTGCCAAACCAAAGCCCTCCTACTGTTTCCCAGTTTGGGACAGTGGAGTGATGGTTTTATTCCACTGTGAATAACAGACTGGGCACGTATCATTACACACTTTCCTTTTCACTGATCCTTGTTCTCTGAGGTTGACTGGATCAAATACCTGAAATGAGGAAAATCTTGCAGGTGGTTAAAGGTCCTGTATCCTGAAAAAGAAACTTTTTTTTTAGCTTATAAGTGTATTATAATGTTCATTCTTCACGAATAACAACCTTTAATTCATTCACGCATCTCTGAGCATTCCTCTGAAACCCTGCGCTCCAACCTCCCAACGCACAAAAACATGCGGGTTCTCACATTGTGACATCACAAAGTGGGGAACGGCTCCTTCCAGGAAGAGTCTGCGCTCCAAGCACCGCCCACAGGCTAACACACACACCCACTTCCTCCACGGAGCAAGCGGTGATCGGCAAACACCTTTCATTTTAAAAGCACAATATGCAGATCAATTTTTGCAAAAGTTTGGATGTTGTTTGTTTCCGTGTGCGAATATAAGAAACAGTGCCGAGGCTGGCTCTGGTTGAAGTCATGAAATGGACGGCACTCACAAGGAGCGAAAGGCCGTGCCTCAATGATCGAGGCATCTTATCCAAATAGGAAAAGGAGCTTGCAAAAATATTTGATAAAACTTGTATAAAAAGGTGTTCTTTAGTGTGCCAAAGGTAATATGTGATCAAATATAGGGACATAGTTCACTTTGAAAGGCTTAAGAATACCATGATAGTCCCTTTTAGTTTAGCCAAAGGCAAAGGATCTACCTCCCAAAAAAAAATTTATTTTTATTTGGAAAGTTTGCGTCATTTCAGGGGTTAGTCTTGGTTGAAAATGATAATCACTGAGGCTCTACCTCCTTTGAGCTAGCAAAGTTTTGCTAATTATTTTGGTTCCATTGAGTGAGCGGCATCAGCTGTGTTCAATTAACACCAGCTGTAACTGTTTCGCTGGAGCTTCAGCTGCTTTGATAAAGTTGTAAAGTAAGTAAAGGTTTTTCTTTGTACTGCATTGTTTGAGAACTGTGCCATCAGTGACTGCACTGGAAAGCGTCCTTGGGATTATAATCGATCCATGAGCCACCAGGTCTGATGTCAATGAAAGTTCTCAAACGTCTGGTCGTCATGCTGTTGAGCAGCTTCTGTGACCATGTCAACAGACTGATGTCCTATGTCCTTGAAGAGGTCGGTTCTTTGACATAAACATCCATTCTAAATGCACTCAACCAAGCTGGCCGCTTAAGGTCACTCTCTGATCACCCTTTTGATTGTAAAAGCAATCCCTGTGGTCTTTTTATTATTATTACGGCGTTTTAAGCCAAAATGAATAAACTTGTGTCGTTTTCTACGACATAGTTTCTGCAGAGTGACAGGAGTTCATTAGAAATTCACCCCTAAGCTGTGAGCGGTACTGTTGGCACAGAGCAACCCCGCCCCCCATTCCCATCACCCATCACTGAGCACTATAAATGCTCTCTCCTTACAGTCCCTCCAACCTTACATTACAGGTGCAAAAAAATGGCAAGCAGAAATGCATTTTTTTTTATCTGTTCCTGATTTACAACAAACAAAAAAAGAAATACTAAAATGCAATTTTGATCCCAGTTTTCTTAATGTATATGTTCTCCAGCATCAGAAAAATCCCACAAAAACATGGTAAAACACAAAAAAAATAACGAAGTGGGTCTTTAAATGTAATGCCTACAATCTATCTGTAAAGTTTCGTTCTCTCATTTAGTTCTAGGACTGCTGCTTTCTTATTTTTTGCCTTTAAAACCTTTCCCTGCTTCCCTGCTCAGCCTCTAGTCTACTCCATCCTCCTGTCTCTTGATTCAGGTTACTTCTCTTCTTTGGTCATTGATGCTCTACCCCCACATCACTTTTCCGACCATAACAACCTGGTTCTCAGCTTGTATGGTAAAAAAAAGGGAGCTGTGTATTCTAAATTATTACATCTTGTGACTTTAAAAAGAGAGAAAGTGTCCAGTTTCTTCATAACCATTGGTTTCTACATAGCCATAAATGAAACCAATGTTTCTGTGGGTATGAGTATGAGTTTTGTCTGTCTGTGACATTACTAAATCCAAGACTTCTCAAAAACAGACCAAAAGGTTGTTGCTTACAACATTTAGATCTTAGCATCTTGTAGCTAATTCTTGATGTTAGGGGAAGTTAGGAGCTTTAAAAGTCCAGCTTCTCAAAAAAATAAGATCCTGAAGAACATCACGGTGATGCTGCAGTACCCAACATACATTCCAAATGTGACCACACAAAATCCATTTGTGTCTGCCAGGCCAAAGCTATCTAAAAAGTAAAAAAAAAGAAAAAAGACTGTCCTGGAAAAATAGCTATGGTCTAACAGGAAGCCCTTGTGGTCAGATAGTTCCTTGGGATACTGTCTGGAAAAAATAGTGCTAGCGAGATGGTGGTTTAAGCTTTTCAAAAAATAATAATTAAGTTGCTCAAAGTTTGATTCTTCTCTGTGAAATAGGCTCCAAAACACTACAAAAGTCTATAGAATAATAGATATAGAAAAGACAGAAGCTCAGAGAAGTACAGTGGTGCGAGATCATTTAAAAGTTAAATAAAAAAAATCAAAAATGAACTGACACCCATAGTCAGCTTTTGAATGAAATTAGTTTATGACTGGTGTGACATGGCCCCTGTTTTGTGCCCCAAACAGGATGCGAGCAGCAGCGTTTTGGACCAGTTGAATATGCAAGAGTGTCGACTGTCTGACTCCAAAATAAAGAATTATAGTAATCCAGACGAGATGTGATGAAAGCACGGATTACTGCCTCCAACTGGTGTCCTAACATAAACAGCTTCAAAACTGACTCAAATTGCTAGACATTACCACAGAGAAAGTTTGGCAATCAAGTTTAAAATCACCATTCATTATAAAACCTAATGACACAGATCGTTCGAAATATGAAGCCACAGTTCTCAGATCTAGTGTGGAGGAGCTGCTTGGTCCAAATACTTTCACTTTTGTCTGACCGTCAACAAAATTTGAAAAGCTCAAGGCCAACAAATCTTTGATGTCTTGCTGACATGGCGATAACAGAGTGATAGAGCAACATTTTTTTAATTGGCAAATATATCTGAATATCATCAGGATAACAATAAAAAGAAACGTTATGTTTTCTCAGAATAGAGCACAGAGAACGGAGATGTAAGACGGACAAAAGAGGTCCAAAAATAGAGCCCTGTGGAACCCCAAAAAATAGTCGAGCAGTTTAGGAACTGCTCCATCTCCTGCTCCTATCACCCAAATATGATGAAATTCAACTATAGACCCCTGACAAATAATTTAGCCCAGACAGTAAAATCATTTGGTCTATGTAATAAAATACAGGAGTTAAAAAGGTGACATTTTGCTAATGAATCTAAGAGGTTCAATTAAAGAAAATTGAAATGTAAACCCTGCTCATCAAATGTAAAACGTATTCCCTGTGAACCGCTTCGTGGTTAGTTTACCATGTCAGTTTCAAATCCTACTCCAACTATATACTTTTTCTATTGCAAAATAATTCTCATACATGTTTTAAAATGATGATTAGGCTGTTTTTAGCCAAAATCAAAAAGCTTGTTCCATTTTTTAAAACAGATGTTATGTTGACGCGTAAGTTAGCCTCACTAACTTTCCGTCAGTTCTTTGTTTAAACTCTCTCCCGTTAGCTTATAACCTCACAAGCCCAAGCTAACATTAGCATAGCCAGCCGTACAATTTAGAACCAGATGCTTGCTCAGATGTGGAAAATAAAGACGTTAATGGATCTATTTGTCTGCGAGTGGAGGATTCAGGATTGGAGCAGTGAGAGGAGACTTTGTCCTGCCCATGGCAGCTGCTGTATAACAAACCAAATTGGCAAACTTCATTTACATTATCTTATAAAAGTGTGTGTTCCTTTTTTAGAAGAAAAAAAACAGTTTTTAAAAGTTCATCTCGACTTCTAAGTTGAAGTTGTTGTTCACCTTTCGGCTTATCCCTTCAGATGTCGCCGCAGCGATACAGTTTTCACTGATCCGCACATTTGGTTTGGCAGAGATTTTTTGACGCCAGATGCCTTACCTGACACAACCCTGTATTTTATCTGGAGCTGGGACCAGCACAAGGAGACTCAGGATTAGGCTCTTTGTGGTTACATGGTTAGGCAGCCTCTTCAATCCAAAAGGCTTTCTAAATTAAGCTTAGATTCTTAAAGATTAAATTGCGTTTTTATGTGTTCTTATGTAATTTTTCTGATGATGGAATACATAAATAAAAAAAAAATTAGCTAAAAATTGCACTTCTGAATAGTTCTTTGTTCAAATCAGGATGGATCAGAAGCAGACTCAAACGTAACACCCTGCTCTGCTCTGCTCTGCTCCATTCCAATGCATCCGCTTGTAAACGACTAGATCCATGATTGTCTTCATTTTCCTCACCTGAGCTGGTTTCTGGCTTCAAACTGTATGGCTTCAATATTGCTCGCCATTTTTGTTGCGCCGATTATGTTAGGTTTTGGTTGTGAGGGCTGTAAGTTAGTGGGAGAGAGTGTAAACAAGTGGATGATGAGATATGTAAAACACCTTGTGATTTTTGTCTGAGAAAGGTGTTATTTAAATAAAACTCACTTACTTTCTTACTTATATGAGAGCAGGCTTACTCCGTGCCAATGGTTCTGCCCACAACTTAGAGGCAAATTTTGGATAAACTCCTCCTGCTCTGCACTAACCATGACCTAAAAAGGTCTTTGAATTTTGGCTAAAACGGCATAATCATAATTAAAAGACCACTGGATGACCGGAGTGGGACTTTGACTTTTGATGTTAGGGACAAGAGGAAGTGACATAAGATTCCAGTATGTGGGTTACCGATTGGGTTTCCAGTACAGATTGGATAGTGAAATAAAACCCCAAAAACTATCAAATTAGCATTCCATTCAATTAGCAATGGAACGCTCATGCACAAGTACCAATCTATCTGGGCTTTTTTAGTCTCACACCTGCGCTTAGCAACAGAACAGTTGCAAACTGTCTGAGCCACCCACAAAGGAATTGCATGCTCTGAGGAAGCTGGAATAACCTCGGGGGATGGAAAGAGTTCAGGCATCCAGAGGAAACGGCTCGCAAACACAAGGGTCAGTGTGTTTCAGAGGAAAATGAAAAACCTAGTGAGCTTCGATTCATTCTAAGCTTCATACAAAGTGGAGTGGTCAATCAGTGAGGCATTTAATTCAAGAGTCCTGGGACAAGTTGGAGAAGTTCTGTCGGTGTGTGCGCCAAAATGACAATCTTTTGAACAAAAAAGAAAGTGATAGGTATGGACATAGATTGCACAGAAAAGAGGAAGAAAAAGCCAGCCGTGAGGCAAACGCATGTCATGTGTTTGTATGGAGCCAGCAAGAGGGAATTCTCAGACAACCATGAGAGCCTAATTGGAACCAGACGAGTTCACCTCTGCAGCCTGGAGAAAGGAAAGCTAACAAAAAAGGTTGAAATTAAAAAATGGCCCTTAATCTTGGAAAAAAATATAGAAATCAAAAGTTTGATTTAAAAAAAGAAATAGTTTTTCTTTGATGGAACCGAGTCATTGTGCCTGCCTGTCCATCCTTTGTGAAAGATTCATTCTGGAGTCAAAACATGCAGTCATTTCTGTGCATATGAGCATCTGGACATCAAAAACCACTAAATCTTTGAATGATTCTGTTTATTATTTTGTAATAAATGATGAGAGTCTGGGAGGTATAAAGCTTGTCCTGCGATATTTCACATAACTCCCAAAGCTCTGTCAACTGATTCTGGATTATTTCCAGACACATCTGGGTGGCAACGGCACACACTATAGCTCAAAAAGCATGGCACGCTGAAACAGCGAAAAATCCAGTGAAAGGGACTTATGCACTTTGTAATCAGAGTGAACTTGCAAGTCAAGCAAGTTTTCACCACCACCACCACCCCCCCACCCCCCTCTCTCTTTGTATCAGGGCAGAATTCCAGAGTGAAACCACATGCTGCTCCAGCGCCGAGCTGCAGGAGTTTGGGATTTTACTTGGACCAAAACAAGAGGGGTGTACGTTTCTTTTTTTTTTTGCAAGTAAAACAGTGCAAATGCGTCCGACAGCTGAACAGTAAAAGGAAGCGGCTGCTTTGGGCTTCCTGTGGAGAGTTTTATCCTTTCACCCTAAAAGTTTGAAAAGGTGACAAACCCCAAACATAAACCCGTTCTCTTCATTTTTAAGCAAACATAGCAAGTTTGAACAATTTAGACAGCCGCCAGACGTGAAGTGGATAAATAAACCTCTCACTCTGACAGCAGTAGAGCTGAACCTGGGATGGCAGTATTCGGCTATAACAAAAGAAAACATTGAAAAGTAGTGCAATTAGGTGCTTCAGTTGGCGCTTTAAGAGGAAGTTGCAGTTAAAAAAAAAAAACAAAAACGTTCTGTTCACTTTTTTTATCAGCTCTGAAAATTTAATATTGCAGTGTAAGGCCCAAAGATAAGATTTCATGTTGTTGCTATCTAAAAACTGTTAGAACAAAAACACATCAATTACAGGTTTCATAAATCTAAGACGTCTTATCTTTCTTGTTCTGCAGAATAATCAGCTGAGTTCATTAAGTCTAAGGCTGCATTTTTATTTACTGTACTGTTGCATTGACTGGTTTTATGTTTCTCCATTTTTATTTTAAACTAAATAGAAAATGTGGAATCTAAAAGTGTAAAATAACATTTAATTGCAGCAAAAATGCAAGAAATATAATGTGCAAGGATCTATTCTTCATGCACATTAGAAAACAGTGCAAAAATAGAATCAGCTGGAATGTTTGCATCCAAACAAAATCTCAAATTGCAGTGCTTCTGTTTAATGTTAAGATTTCAGTCCTACCCGCAATGGGTGAGAATCTGTCTGGGGTTCTTCCAGTAGAACCTGCAGATCTCCAGTTGGTCCTGTGTCCCAGGCTCCTAATCCTGTCATGAGCACCGCATCCACGCCAGGAATATCGGCCTGGCTGCCTTTAGAGCTTGGACTGGCGTGCTGAGGAAGAGTGGCTGCTCCTCCTCCTCCTCCTCTCACTTTCTCCCTCCCTTCTTTTTCAGCCTCTCATCTGTGAAGACAGAGACAAAGAGAGACAGCAGAAAAAAACAAAACCAACGGATTCTCAGAGGAGCCACAAGGCGGCCTCTGGTGTAGCATTACACTCTGTATGTGTGTGTGGGGGGGTGTCTGTCTTGTAACGTTTCTTCTAGCACAATTGGAATTAGCTGTTAGGTTATTTTATTGTTATAAAAGAAAGAATAACCACGGAGAAAGGCTCATTTTTAAATCCAGATTTTGTGGATATAGTCTGTCATCTGATCTGTCGTATGTTCCAGTGTAAGATCTGCCTTTGCCTTTTACAGGAAATATGGTTGCAAAGGTTTGAGAAAATGATTTGTTATGTTCTGTCACAATTCTTTGGGCAAAACAAATTAGGCAAAAAAAAGCTGATCAAACTACGTATCTATCGCACTAAATCATAAGGCACACCGTTTTAAATTTACGTCATATATAAGACGAACTCATAAGAGCTCCCAACCTTGTTAGTAACATGTCAAAAAAGTTGTCCGACACCACTACAAGTTAGCTGCATTAGCGTATTTACAATAAAACCAAACCTTGTTAGTAAAACGTCAAAAAAAAAAAAAAAAACCCACAACACCGCTACAAGTTAATTGCATTAGCGTGTTTACAATCATATATTTTGATAGAACCTCGTAAAATTCTTGGAAATCAGTTAACCACCAGAATTAGTCCATAAACAAGACGCTCTGGATTATTTGGTCAAATGTTGTTTTTTACAATTTTTATTTATTTTCTCTTTAAAGTGTTTCTTAACGTGCAGAAAATATCATCATTTGAAAAAGCCGTTGACTGCATATGGGAACTGGACTGAATGAGTGTGACGTCATCCATAGAGCATGTCTTCCTCCCAACTTCAACCAAATAAAGTCAATTCAGTCGCCATTTTCTTGCGATTCCAGACATCGCCATGTTGGAGCCAGGAAATGTCAGTAAAGAGTAATTGTCTGAACCATCATTTTTATAGGAACCCCTCTTGCCAATCAGGAGTGAGCTTGTTGGAAGGCCACACCCCTACTACTTGAAAGCAGGCTCGGGAGAATCTGTCAAACGTTCCACCACATACTTTTATTGAGTAACCCGATTGGCCGATTTCTAACTTGAATAACTTGGATTAGCAGGAGCATGATTTTAAAAAATACATCAGAGAGAGAACGGTTATTCTTACAAATAGAATGACTGAGTAATAAGTGTTTTTTTTCTCAAAAGAAATCTATGGGATTTTGGCTTCTTGGAGCCACTGGGTACTTCCTGTTTGGAACTCAAAGGGGGTGGGGTCACACATTCCAATTCCATATACATTCAATGGAGGAAACGCGTCCACCTACAGACCTGAACGCTACAACACCAACGGATGACAGTTTTATTGAACTTCAACATAATTGTAAGGGCACTTCTAGGTTATTTAAGCCATTCTTTGATGTTCCCCTTAAAAGCTTATCTCCACATCCTGTGCCTCTTCATGGCCAACCTCCAAACAGCCTGGAAAACACATGTAAACACAAAGTCATTTGTAACTCTTTAAAAAAACAGAGACTCTGTTTTCCATTTGCCAGCATTGTAAACCAAACTCATCTAACTGAAGAAAGATGCCATTTTTTTCCTTTTTGAGAGTACGTCAGTGAACCTGACCACTCTAAAGGTAAAATCTCACAACAAACTTGACTACCATTATTCATTTCTTTGTTTATTTTCCAATAGATTTTCTCTTCTTTTATTTTCTCTTCTTGTCTTGGGGTGTTTTTGCTGTCTCTCTTCTTTTTTCCTGCTTATGGTGACTGTAAATCCAAATAAAATATGTTATCTGAGGCTCTGCCGGTCAGTTATGGTCATTTTTAATGATTTCAACCAGGCTTTTCTGCTCCAGGTCATTTAACGTCTTTGAGTTCTATTAAGTGATTCCACGTTTTTTTTTTTTTTTTCATTCTCGGAAGCAGTATATGTTGTAAGCTTTTATAAAATATTCTAGAATCTTTTGTATGTTTGGAACTCATCAGGGCTCCAAGTCAATGTTCCCACAGGTAACTGTATCTACAGATTTTGTTGCAGATTATCTGAATTTGGCCCTGCAAAGGACTGTAACTTGTCCAGAGTGTATGCCACTTTTGCCCAACAGTGGTGAGGTTAGGCTCCAGCAATACTATCACTCCAGAAGGCCTTAAGCAGGTTCTGAAGATGATAATGTGATAATGATGATGGATGGATTTCACTACTAACTGTATGAATTTCTGGATCAAAACCCTAAGGTGGGCAGAAGGTAAATCCCACTTATCAGCGTCCCTGCTAAGGTCAGTTCAAGTTCAAGTCAGCTTTATTTTCACATGTACTGTATACGCATGGTATAACCACAGTGCAAACAGCAATGATGGTAACAGTAATATTAACAGCAGTATCTGATGTACAAAATATACAAATGGGAAGTATTAACAAAAAAGACAGAATAAGAATGAACTAAATAAATATATCAATTGACAAGTACTTTTGTGATCCCAAGGGAAATTGGTGATGGTATGAAAGATTGACTCATTCGGTTAGGATAGTGTTCAGATGCAGGACAGAAGGGAAGGATATGTGACTTTTCATTTTGAGTTTGTAGCAGCAAAGGGTGGGGGCAGAGCAGTGGTACGCCTGGGATGGAGTTGAGTTTTCTTGTTCCCTGGTGGGGGAAACAGTCCTTGAGCCTGCATGTTCTGGCCCAGAGACTTTGCAGGCTTTGCGGGAGAGAAGGGAGTGGTAGATGTCTGAGAGGCCAGTGAGAGAGACACAAATGATCTTCTCAGCTGTTCTCACAATGCGCTGCAGAGACAGCTTGCAGGACGGGGTGCAGACTCCATTCAACACAGAGATGCAGCTGGTCAAGATGCTCTCGATAGCTTCCCTGTAGAAGCACTTTTTTGGCCAGTGATCTGGTGGGAGCACTTTATTGTGAAGTTGGGGCAAATGAAACGATCTAAACCAAAAATCAGGGAGTGTAAATTGCATCCGTTACGTTTTTCAAAATAAAACCGATTTTTTGCGTAACACAGTCAAATATGTACATTTAAGGCGTGCAGTGTTGATACACTAACACACTAGTGTTCTGGGACCAGGCATCACTGACGTAAACACACAGTCCTCTGCCGCGGGTCTTCCCGACTAAACATAAATGCTGGAGAAGACACCTGGGCTGATGGTCAAACTTTGGTATCCTGACTGTGAAACACTGGACCAGCTCTTTATTTTTGCTAAAATCCTCAAAGCATCTTGGGAGTTTCCTCCATTTGGTCGACATCTGCTTTGTAGGTTACGGCAAAACGTCTCATGCTCAGATTCATATAGCCAGGACTGCAAAAAACAGGGACTTTTAGAAATGGGTCAAAAACTTTTACCCAGTCGGCAAAAACTTCTATAAATAAGCAAAAATAAATCTGCCAATGAGGTTGTAAAAATTGCCTTTATTACAAAAAAAATCAAACCACTACTGTTTTCTCAAAATAACATTATTTCGGTATTAAAAAACTTTTATAAGATTATTTTCCTTGCAAGACAGAAAATAGGATCATTTTTATTGAAACACGGGTCTTTTTTTACCTTCAGTAGATTCAGTTTTTGCTGTGCAGTGGGTCAGACTCGTTTCGGGAAATGTTTAAAAAAGTCATGATGGCTGCTCTATGTCTCACTTTCTGCTCAAAAGTTTGTGAATTCAATATTTTGGCACAGCCGAAGTTGCAGATTTGCTTTTCATTTGGGGGGGGTTCTGATTCGTTTTGATGGGAATTTTTAAAAATTAACTTTGCACCAGGAAGAGCCTTGGTGTGAAATGTCAAAGCGTTGCAAATCTGGTGAATCTGGAACCAGGCTTTTTCTTCCATTCTGATATATGAAAGACTCAATGTCATGGAATTCCGTCCGGACACAAACTCCAATTATTCATTACTCCATGATCAATTTTCAAACAGTTGGTTAGCATGTTCTATGGCCGCATTTTGTAGAGCCCAAAAACGTTCTTAAAATGTGTGCAAGCGAATGGGAGAGTTTTGATCATAGAAGCCTGAAACGCCCTTATACCTGAATCTCAATGGACTTCTCTTTGGCAGCGGTCGCTAGAACGCAGGTCGCCAATGGCGGTGTGAACGTACCTTGAGTATGAGGTCAATTTAGGATCAGCTTAAAGTGAATGAAAAACCAAATTGCAAATTCGAAAAAAAAAAAAAAAGTGAACGTTTGAAAACAAGACTTTGTAAGTTAGAATTTAATTTTTGGTAAAATTTGAAAACATCTTTAAACTCGAGAGTACACATTGTAAACTTGATGGAATTTTTGAAAATTTGAAATTAAAAATGTAAAGTTGAAAAAAATTACATCGTAACTTTGAAAGAAGTATTGAAAATGTGAAAAAAAATTGCAAATTTAAAACTTGAATAAAAAGAAATGTTTAAACCTAAAACTGTTACAAATTAAAAAATATAATCTTTTTTTTTGTTTCACTCTCTTTATTTTCAGTTCTTAATTTTTAGTTTCAATTCAGTTTGCAAGTTTTCACTGCCGAGCTGATCCTATTTTAACGTGGGGGCGGGGCTTTGAACTACTAGCTAGAAACTAGAACTAGAAGCTGAAAACTGAGAACTAAAAGCTGAGTCAGAGCCAAAAGAAAAGTTGAAAATATAAATAAACTTTTTTTAACAGTTTTAGGTTTAAATGTTTCCTTTCATTCAAGCTTTGAATATACAATGATTTTTGCTAATTTCCAATATTTCTTTCAAGTTTACAATATACTTTTTTTCAAATTTACAATTTTATTTATAAATTTTCAAAAATCTTTTTAAGTTAACATTGTGTACTTTTGAGTTTAAAACTGTTTTCAAGTTTAAAAAACAATGTCAAACTTACAATGTTTTCAAATTTTTTTTTAAATTGGCAATCTGTTTTTTTATTAACTTTATTCTGACCTTAAATTGACTCTATGCCAAAGCTCGTAAACAAAACCCCGTGACTAAAGATATCTTCAGTCATTGGCCAGGAATTACGAGGGCCGAACAAAGAAACTAGAGGCAGAAATTATGTAAGTCCTGCACTTTTCAATATTTGTGGGGATAGTTCACTGTGTCCAGTCTGAATACACCCTTTACTCATCAGTTTTTGTCTCCTTTGAGTTTCCGTATACAAACATTCACTTTAGAGTGCGGCAAATGGGTTCCTCTTTTGGAGAAGATTCTAGTGGTTTTATGTTGAAATTCTTCTGAGGCGAACTTCAGCAAAGCTGAAAATAGCATTTTATTTTTAGTTGGAAATGAATTTATATGTTTGGGTCTTTCCTGTATTTTATCAGGAAACGTCTTGGTGTAGGCACGTGCTGCTTTGCACGTCAACTGATTTGAGATGTCAACAATTTTAATTTGAAAAATGTTGTTAGGAACACCAATACATTTAATGAAGGTAAAACATGGTTAAAACTAGTTTTACATGAAAAAAAATATATATAATTTCTCCACTTTACTTTTCACATGTCCAAAATGTTCGATATGGAAGCTCACTGAAGACTGCTTCATATGTAAAAAACCTTGAAACTGTTTGAAACAAACTAAAAGCATAAATATTGGCTCAAATTTGCAGCAAATGTCAGCCTTCTGCCAAATTTTCAATGACACAATATTTTCAATTGCCATGACATTTATAATAACTTTTTTTTTTTACAAGGAAATTATTAAATTAATGATTTGAGTTTTGAGTAACAAAGTTGACAACTAATGTGGGGCTTCTACTTGAGGGCTCTTTCTTTCTTTCTTTCTTTTAAACGCAGACCCAGCCTTGTTTAGTGTCTTTTACATTTGGTTTGAGTTGCTGGCTCTGAAACTGCAAATAAAGTTTTCTACATCACTGACTTATATAAGATCTACATCATCCTGCTGTAAAGGCGAAATGACACAAGTACTCAAGAAATAGCTGTTTTTGTTCTTTATTGTGTTGTGGTTGCAGTCAGGTCTGTCGTTTTATGTTGTTTGTTGTCTGGAAACATGTGGAAACATACATTCTGTATGTGTATGTCATTTATGTGCGGTCTCCTAAAATTTAGACCCTTGTTTTTGTAATCTGTGTTCTCAGGTTACAACCAACAGACATAAAAAAAGAAAATATGGGATTATAGGCGAATTTTTTTTTAATATACATTGTGGCCCCATGGTGGTTTAATGACTGACACATTTTGCTGTTTTTTTTCATTTTGAGAATAAATCTAGAGCAGATATTGATGAATTTACCAATAATAAAGAAAAGTTCTTGTCCTTTAAGAAGCAGTTTGTAATTTTATGTTAACTTCCCGTTCCGTGTCTTCTGCAGCCTGAGCTCTATTTTCTATCATTTTGGTTTTTGCATTGAGGACTACTCCCTTAGAAACGAAAGCGAAAAAAAAAAAACTTTCCAGTGACAAAAACGCAAAAGGAGACGAGAAAAAACAAAAAAAGTTGTGGATCCAGCATTTTGTGCAATAAAACTTAACTGAGCCTGCTTTCAGACAGAACCACCAACCACAAAAATTATAGTCTGCCCTTGTGGTTTGTACATTTCTGAAATAAAAGTGAAACAAAAGGAAGAAGAAGTGGGAGACTTTTGGATGAATGTGCATTTAACACTGCAGCAAGGAAGGAGTTTAAAGAATATGTTCAGTCCAAATATACGCTGTGTAGCAATATAACATTTAAATAACTGAAGGCAAGGAAAGGCAAGGCAAGTTTATTTGCAAAGCTCATTTCATGTACAAAGATAATTCAAAGTGCTTTACATAAAACATGAAAGAAAGAAAATAATCAAAAGAAATATCAAAGGTGTGATCATTTAAATACGATTTAAAGAAAGTTAAAATGAGGTTAAAACAAGCATAGATAAACAGTGCGGATGTAAACTTTTACATATAAAGTTAAATGCAGATGAGAACAGGTGGGTCTTTAATCTGGATTTAAATACACTGAGTGTTTGAGCTGATCTAAGGCTTTCTGGAAGTCTGTTCCAGATCTGTGGAGCATAGAAGCTGAATGCAGATTCTCCATGTCTAGTTTTGACTCTAGAAACGGACAAAAGACCGGATCCAGATGAGTGGAGAGGTCTGGCTGGTACATCCTGGGTCAGGAGGTCAGTCATGTATTTTGGTGATGAACCAGTTAAACCTTTTTAAACCAGTAACACAACTTTAAAGTCTAATCTCTGGCAGACAGGCAGACAGTGTAAAGACCTCAGAACTGGACTGATGTGATCTACTTTTTTGGTTCCTGTGAGAACACGAGCAGACAATGACCTCATCTGCTTCTGATTCACAATGATTTTAATAAATAAACATTTGAAAATGCAATTTTAAGCTTGATTTCATCGGAGTGGGTGTCAAATGGATCTGATTTGCAGCTGTAGAAGTAAAATTCCAGGTTGGTTTTCTGCATTGGGGTTTTAGTGAAAAGACAGCAAGGAGCTAATTCCTATTTTGTCAAATGAGTAAAACCAGCAAATGTATTTATCAGTAAGTATTAGCTGAATGCTGCTCATGTGCACATGCGGAGAGAAGGGAATATTACTAAAAACCAAAAAGAAAATAAATGGTAAAAAGTAGCTCAACAAAGTTTTGTTTTTTTTCACACTGGGTCATTGGTTTTAAAATAGCCTTCCTTAGGAATGCTGTTTGGATAAAAAGGAAGGTAACCAGCCAGTTGTGGACCATTCCAACACACATGCCCTGAAGCTGGCAGAAATGGTGGGTTATCCTCAAGATCTGGTGAACAGATGAAGTTAAACGCTTCCATCCTTCATTAGGAACTCTCCAGGAAACTACTTAGGAGAAAACAGACACAAAAGAGAGAAAGTTTCTCTTTGAACTCTGACAGTGAAATCCTAAATATTTATGTCAAACCACCACCAAATGTAAGAAAAAAAACAACAAAAACGTATGTTTAAACGTGTATTTCCTGGGAAGTTTAAACATGATAAAACGTGTGTCTTTTACCACAGTTTGCACTTTTCTCTAAGTAGTAAGATGATCTGACCCGGTGGGTTTATGTGCTCTCTTCTCTGTAACTTACAACCAACTTCATCCTTACTTTAACTCCCAGATTCTTAAACATAAAATCCACAAAAGCCAGTGAAATAGATGCAGAACTGTCTTTTCAGTAGAAACAAAGGGCTGTGATTGTATTTCAGGTCTTTATTGACATTTATAAATGTTCCAGGTTGATTTGCCCTTTTGGTGATGGTACTGTATCTGAAACCATTTAATCCACTAAGTTTTCCGTATTAGACATTCCCAACTGCAGCCTTATAAAACTTCCTTTTCCTTTGATAATACTAGGATCTGTCACACTACCCTCCTGTTTAAAAACCTGGCAACACTGTATCTATCAATATATACATATTTTATACCAAACTGCTCCAGTGTGTTCAAGTTTTTTAAACAAAGTTAAACTTTGTGGACTTTTTAGGTCTCTCACCCAGCATGAACTTGGGTTTTTTTCCCCCCACATTCAAACCATAACCTTTTAATGAACTGAACTTGTTTTTCTCCAGAAAAGTAAAAAACATAGTGAAAGCGTCGAATTTAGAGAAGCAAACTAACAATGAAAAAATGAGAAATATTAACTTAATTTGGACTCGTGTGGTTGACATTTGGGAATACATCGGAAAATTGAACTGTTGGCTTATAATTAAGGATGTTCATTTGCAGAAAATAGGGGTTTATCATCACAAACAAACACTTATCCTAAAGACCCACTCTGTTGAAAATTGCTTCATGCTCTTGCAGGATTTTTATGATTATGTAGGACGTGTATAAATAAAATTAAGCATAAAATTGCATTTCTTAGCATTTGTTTATTAAATCGATGTGAATGAGAAACAGATGAAAAAATGTAGTTGAAGAAAGTTAATTTGTGACGTAGAAAATCTGCTGGTAACAAGCTTCCTGCTTTTCTCCATTCAGATGCATCTGCTTGTAGACGATTAGATCCATGTAATGTACATCTTCATTTTCCTGTCCGTGTTGACATCTGCTTTAAAACTGTACGGCTGGATAGTTCCAATCTTGCTCATCATTTTTATTGTATCAGTGATGTTAAGTTGGGGGTGTAATAAAGCAGGAGAGCATACAAAAATTGGGATGATGGGAAATAAGGGTAGGTTCACTCAGCGCCAACATTCCCGCGCATTCAGAGGGGAATTTCTAACAAACTCCTGCCATTCGGTAAAAACTATATTCCTAGAAAACATTTCTTTTATTCATTTTGGCTATTTATTTATTTTGGCTACAGCATTTTAAGACCAATGAGAACACTATATGGATATTATTAGTAGTAATTGTCCCTAAATACATGTTTTATTTCCCTGACACCTACTGATGCAAACATGCATCGAACCACTTCCCCACCAAAATGAACTTTTAATGTAGCATTGTAGCATTGTAGCATCTACTTGAATGCAAAAACACAAGTATTTTTTATAGCTGGGAACAAATTCAGGTGTCATGGGGTTAGAAATATATCTATTTTTGTGTATTTATAGCTTTTTATAAGAGATTAAATGCTCATAAATGCAAGCTGTTTACAACCTTTGTTGTGACGAAGTAAATTACACATCAAGTAACTGAAATACATGATGAGGATGAGTAGTTTATAGGTAAAAGCTTTTATTTTCTTAACCAGTTTAAAGGATTTCATGTCCCCTCACACCAACAAGACAAAGGTTCCAAACGATTAAAACAAATACAACTTTTTTTTTCTTTCATCAACATTTATTTTACATCAACACTTCATGGAGTAAGTGTTTCACGAGTGTTTTTTTTGTTTTTACTTCAGGCCATCAGCCAACAGCTTCCCACTATTCCATATATTTTAACTTGTTTACTTTCCACAGATAGCTTCAGTCGCTGTATTTATATTAGAAGAACGCTTATGTAAGAAGAAACTGTTCTGAAATGGCAGGGATGATGATCCACATGCACCAGCATTTTATATGCTTATTTCTCACCATTGATCCCCCTTCGCTCGAGTTTTCTATGGAAGCCTGGAGAGGACAACCTGTGCTTCCATTTTATTCCATAAATGTCCAACTTTAATTTAAATTCAGTGCCCGAAATTCACTTAAGTTTCTGTTCTCTTGTTTTGTGTACAAAGTTGAGCCGACACAAATAGAGCTGTGTTTGACAGATGAACGTTTTTTAATTTCAAATTAAAAGCCTTTGTGGAAGAAATTCAACATTTTCTGGGCTGTGTTCATCTGGTTTCTCTGCCTTACTGCTGCTTTAGGCACTCACTGTGCAAACGTTGGTCCTCATGATAATAGTTTACCACCCTTCCAAAGTCCTCTAGCTCCACCCCCTATATAAAAGCTCGGCCCCAGAAAGATGCTCTCGTCTTTTGTGTTAGTGGGTCAACATTCTTTTTAATCTCATATCCAACTGTCTGTATTTATGACCATGGAAACGGTGTGTAATTATTTTTTTTTTGGGCTACACAGACCTGTTGTTCTTGAAATACAGCACCCATTGATAATTACAAAATCAGCTTAAATTCACGAATTATGTTTCCTATAGTTTTAAAATGAGTAATTATACTGTCCATGCCCTATATCTTTTAGGTGATGCACATAACAGCTAGTATTCTCTGCAGGGTCAGGATTGACCCGTAACATCCAAATGTCACTTTTTTTATTTGAGACTTTTGGAAAAAAATGATGAACTATCTTTGTAGTGTTGAAATAGTTGTGTTTAAGGAATAGATGAAGCCTCATTCCAGGACAAAATCGCAAATGGTCCTTTTAAAATACCTAAACTTAAAACAGGTAAGTTTTGACCCAAATGCTGAATAAGGGTTACAGAGCAGACTAAAATCAAAAACTTTTACAGTAAACTTGGAAAGATTCGACTTCATTCCAAATAAATCAGCGTATCAGGAAAATGTGCACAGCTGTTGTTGGCTCACACATCTGCTTTCAGCTGGAGACAAACCCGCGCAGACATGGCAGTCCAGAACTGGGTTTTCCCCCTGTCTTACAGAAACCATGTGAGTCAGATGAGTTTAAGCTGGAGGGGGTCTCAAAGTCTACAAGTCTGCCCGCTGACAGACTGATGAACAATGACTCGGATTCTCCAAGGGGGTTTCTGCAGGGGCTCCAAGAGATGACATCAGCCTGAAGGGTTTGCCAGAAGCACTTCTCATAGTCCATGAGATTCATGTTTGAAAGTAGTTCGCTACATTCTCCTCTGATGGTACTGAGCACCAACAGTGAACACGCAACTTTGATTCACTTTTCTTGGATACATAAAATGAAAAACAAATGGTAAACATTGTATGCAACTGTTCTCTCTCCATCCACATGATAAAGTTAAGTTAAAATCCCATTAGCTGTCACGCACCTCGATGTGTCAAATTTGTTCTCCGCGTTTGACCCATCACCTGGGGGAGTGGTGAACTGCAGACACAGCCGCGCTCGAGAACCATTTGGTGGTTTAACCCTAATCCTACCGCTTAATGCTGAGTATCAAGCATTGGGTCCCATTTTAGTCTTTGGTTTTGACTCAGCTCATGGATTTGTAGAGTAAAGATAATCACGCACTTTATTTTTCCATGAGCATGCTGTGGGCGACAGGTTGTAGTGAACACCTATACAACATGAATAGGTGGATTAGGTGAGACGCAGGTGTGTTGTACACTCTGTCTTTCTTCAACCCCCCTCTGCGACGCTTGTTACTGCTGTCCACGATCAATCAGTAAGGATTCAGTACTCGCAGCTTACTAATGACTAGTACTTAACTTGTATTATTTTTACAAATACTTAGAGGTACACTTACCACAATCCAACACATGACAAAAGTACATTCCCTTTTCATGACGTCCCTTAAGGAAACTGTAAAGTTACGTTCACACTGCCCTCAGCAACGCGCGTTCAAGCGACCCTTTCCAACAAAAAGTCTATGTTAACGCAGGTAAATGTGCATTTCCGGCTTCTGCGTTCAAAACTCTTGCGTTCACGTGTAGCTACGCAATTTTTTTATGACCGTTACTGGGCTTTATGTACAGAATGTGCTGACATTAGTCAAGAATAAACACTAAACAAATATATTTCTACACACAAATTCACGGGTTTGCGCCAGTACAGTTTTCTTTTCTTTGGAAAGAATCTGTTGGCTTTGGGTTTGATGCCTGTATAGCGCCTCCTAGAGGGCAACAGGTCAAACAAATCAGAGCCGAGTTGTGAACAGTCCTTTATTTTGTTTTGGCTCTCCTTCCGGATCTTGTTGTATGCATCTTTAGGAATACTGCTCTCCGTTTCATTGTCCAAAGTTTGATAGAAGGCATCTAAAGCATCCATTAATTCCCCTTCATAATTATCATTTCATCATTTAGTTACCTTGGTTAATTAACCCTAACCCCCCTAAATAAAAATGGCTGCTTGTTTACAATGTGCAAGGCATGATGGAACTGCAATGCAATTAGTTGTGGTAGAGATCTTAATGGCGATGTGCAAAAGACCTTTATGAATCCTTGTCTTTAATCAGACGACTTTGGCGACCTTGGAGACCCTCCTATCAGCCAGTTATCGCGCCGCCACCTTCCTGCCACCCGCCTGTCACTGGACTGCCACTGCACAGCCACTGCACAATCTCCAATTGCGCCCCAAATGAAAAAAAAAAATCGTCCAGTCGCCATAAAATTGTAACTTTTTTCTAAAACCTCTGCAGCAACCGCACGGCGTGTAAAGATGCGACTGCTGCCTCCCGGTAACAAATACCGCCACGGGGCAACCTATTGGATTTGCTGAAAGCCTTGCGTTCAGGTCCCCGCGATGTACCATTTTGGGGTATGTGACCATAGTCTAATAGAGGTTTCTGCATCTGTAGATGTATCTAAAAATAAATAGATAAACAATTTAAAAAAAATTAATTTAATTTTAAAAATGTATATATAACATTAAATAAATGAATAAAAAATAATAGATGTATTTGTGCCTAGTGGGATAGTCACACAACTGCATGTGGGTCATTATTGCAGCCTGTTGGTAATACACAGTTTAGATCAGTTACTTCATAATCTGGACCAAATCAAATTTTGAAATTTATTTTTCTGGCCTTCTTTGTTTGACATCTTGAGCTAAAAACTGAAGTATGTCAATTCAGTGAACAATAAAGTTAGTTCTAAATCTTTAATCGTGAATTTCGAGTAAGGACTCCCCCCCAGGAACACAAAGTGCCTTTTTGAAAATTACCAAAGTCTTTAATCCAAAAGCTGCTCCACAGATTTTATGAATGTATAAAAAAACTCTTTTTCAACTGGATCCAGATGTTGTTTTCTGAACTTTTTTGCAGAAACATTTGTCACAAAAAATCCTGCATACTGTGTGTCAATTAGACTTTATTAAAAAAGTCAGCCACAAAATGTAAATTTAAAAAAAAGTGGTTGCAAAATAACTGCTTCTCACTCAGCAGTAATTGTTGCCTCGATGTTGCAATAAAAAACTTGATTTTCACTTTTAAAAAATAGTAAACAAATTGATTAAAATGCTTTTTTTTTTTTTGCTTTTAATAAAAAAATTGTCTCACCCAAGTTTTAGCCTTGCCAACTTGCCCTGCAACCTGACACACCATGCATCATCAACATCTGTTGTGGATTGTTGAGCCTCAGTCCCTCGGAGCTGTGGCAAAACCATCATGAATCACACTGTGGCTGATGGGAAACAACAATGAAAAGCACTTTCCTGACATTCAATCTGCACATTTCTGCAATCAAAAAGCCTTTTCACAAAATATAAAGTGAATCTGCAACATCAAGAACTTTATTGTGTTTCATAAGTCTCAAAGTAGCTCTAGTTTTCTATTAATTTAGCCAAAAATGGTCATTTTCAGGAAAAACAGATGGGCGAATTTTCATAAAAAAGTCTGCCGATGCCTGGCACAGCTCGGAGGTTCACACAGCTGCACTGCTGGAAACCTTTTAAAGTTCATTAGAGAACCTTTCTGCAAAAAACTCCAAAAACATCTGAACATAAGGTGATATGACCTGACTTAAAAAGGACTTGTAAAATCCAATGAATGTCAAGTCTTCCTTTTTTCTGTTGATAGTATTGGGGTAGGATCACCCCCCCCCCCCCCCCCCCCATCTTTTTTTTTTGTTGCTGTGGAGTCTGAATTTTGTTTCTTTCTTTTTCTTTTTGACCAAATCCTGTATCCCTGCCAAGCACCGACTGCAGATTATGAGCCAAAACAAAATGACAGTATCTGGGAAAATCAGTCATTTTGTCTGTTGACTTTAAACGGCTGGTTTGATCACACATAACCCCAGGTCTGAGTAATGGGAAAAGCCATCAATGTAAGGACTTTTATGGCTTTATACTGCAGAACAGACCGTGACGATGAGGCTTGTTAGTGCAAGAGCCTCTATATGTAAGGGAAGAATTAGCACTGAAGGAGACTTAAATCTGGCATTTTAGCTTAATGACATTTTAAAAAACATTCTTTCAAAACAGGTGAAAAAAAAGTATTATCGGGTATAATTTTTCATCAGTTCAACTCTGTTTGAAGTAAGATTTCTTTTTTTTTTTTTTTACACTCCATGGCTGAGATAAAACACCCCGGCAGCTGTTTCAGGGGAGTGAGTGATGGCTCCTGCAGCTGACTGTGGGAAAAAGGCAAAGGGTGAAGAGCAGTGTTGCATCATCATCATCACCTAAGTTTGACATTTCTTTTAGTTCAGCTGAGTCTGTTCTCAATTTCTGAGTATTTAGTCTTCCAGCTTGTCCTCCTTTCCAGCTGGCGCCACCACATCTGCAGCCTGGAGCACAGCTCTCTGCTGCCATCTACTGGATATCTAATGTAAGTGGGAAAATAACAATGTGACAGAAGAAGAAATATGAGTGATTTTTAGTGATTACTAAAAATGATTACTAAAAATAGACCTGGACATTGCACACAATAATTGATGGCCACGAATTAGTATTTCGTGGCCACAAAATTATTATTAGTTTGTGAACACAAGTTCTTTGTACACAAATTAGCATTTTGTGTGCAAAAATGAGTATTTTAGTAATGTCGGTTCATTCTACTAATTTGTGCCCACAAAATACTAATTTCTAGCCACAAAATAAGAATTTTTTTCACAAAATACCAATAAATTGCTCATTTATTGACATAAAATACTACAATGTGGCCACAAAGTTCTAGTTTTTGCCGCAATTTCTTTGGTTTGAGGAACACTGTCTTTTTGCAGGGAAATTTTGCTGAATAGAAAGTCCTTTCTGTATTCACTCTTAATTCATCTTAAATAAATCAGGTGAAGTCAAGACTCTGCTGGCATGTCAAGCTCTATAACACCAACTTTAATCAATCTTCTTTTTATGGACCTTCACGGCAAAAGCACAACAATTCACTTAGTATTTTAGTCTGGTTTTTGGTTTAAGTGTCTTACTACACTTGATCTAAGACAAGACTAACTTTATTAACTTTTTTGTAAGACATAACGGCTTTTTGACAATAAATCTTCTATATCTCGAGTCTTTGAAAACCTCTTTTTTTCTGAGCAAATAATAAAAAAGAAAATTACTTTACATTATATTGTAATGCAAAACCTTTTTTGTTAATGGTGAGTGGTCTTGTTTTAGGGCTTGTTTAAATTTAGAGAAGCTGGAAAGTTTTAATTTTTTTATTCATAACTGTTACTCATAACCCACATAATTAAGTGTAATTTTTTTGTCAAATTCATCTTAAAATGAGTAATTCTAGTCTAGTACAATTATGGTCTAGTAGAAGTGAGGATAGTTGGACTGTTGTAGTGCTCAAAACAGGATATTGTTGGGGGAAACGGTTTATAACTATAGCAAATTTAATGGTATAAAAGTATTTTTTTAAACAAGACATAACTCCAAATAGCAGAGCAATTTTACCTAGCTTTGAGTGTTTATAACTAATTTCAAGATTTAATGTAGTCTAAAAGGGTGGGACATCACAGTGAATTTTAAGATGTCTTACCAAAACAAATTTAACTTGTTCTTCGGTGGGTTTTCTTTTAAAAGCAAGGTGAAAACATCTTGTTTTCTTTATTATTTGACTTTATTTTGTGCCATCATTTGTAGTCAGACCAGGACTGTTCTATGCCAAGCCCAGACTTGTCCATCAAATGAAGAAGTGTGAGATTTGGATTGTGCATCTCACCAGCCTAGAATCTCCCATAATCCATGTTGGCTAAATCAGATTGCTTCCCTTTTTTGTTTTGATCATATTAGAAAATTGAAATTTTCAAAAGGGCTATACAGCAATGACGTGCAGTCAGAGGCGGCGCCTCACCTGCAAAACAGCTTTAAAAATGCAAAAATTAAATAAAATTGATATGTTTTTATTAAAAATATACATTTGTAGACATGTCTTTTTTCTATGATTACCTTATTCTGTGTGTCTTTTCAACGTTTCTTCTGTTAACAAAAATCAAAACCGAACAACAACAAAAAAGCAGCAAATTTAAGAGTTTCCTGTTTAAACACGAGAGACAGCGGCTCTCGTGTGAGGCCCGCAGTATGCCTGCCTCACTGCAGTACGCACGCCACAAGGCAGATGGCGCTGGTGAGCCCAGAGACTCTGCCACTAAAGAATAATAGAATTAGCTGTAGCTAGTCAAGCGGTCAAGTGCAGCCATCCACTTACTCTTGCATATTGTTTAGCATAATTTTCTAAATTGGAATGCATTTTTAACCCCCAAACCCAAGAATTTGTTTAGACATGTCACTGGTAGAGATCTCCACTGAGACAGAAATACTTTTAAAACTAACGAAAGAAAGAAGACTTCTACAAGCAGGTTATTAAATGCGTTTCTTCAGAAGGAGCGACCAAAAACAAAACAAGTGAGAGACACACAGACTTCATTAATAAGTAAAAGGAAGTCACTAATTTTGGTGATTTTCTTTTCTATACAACAGTTTGTAAACGGAAGAATATTGTTAAAATTAATTTTAAACAACACACTTTAACTGGTGTCAATCTGTAGGGTTCATACCATTGTGAATCTGATTGATGACGTATGCCTCACCAGCCGTGAACCTCACCGCTTCACTGCTATACAGTTTCAATTTGCCAACTTGTTTCACTAAAACAGCTGCACTAATTAAATCTGGATTTGACTATACACTCACATCTATATTTATCCTAACGTGTGGTTCTTTAAATTATTTATTTGGACGTTTTAATGTAATTTAATGACGTTAAAAATGTATGTCTGATTTGCATTCTTTCACATAGTACGGAATGAACAGTTTACTAATTCAGATAAATTTAAATAACACGAACTGTTTATTGACACCACTCCACTATTGTGTGTGTGGGGGGGGGGGTATTTTTTATTAGCGTATTCTCTTTAAATGATGAATATTCTAAATTGTTTAGAAGATCAATGTTTATCAGTCTTTTTTTTTGTCAGTAGGTCACTCGCCTCGCGTAGTCGTTGCCACGGCAACGATCTACAACTACACACAAGGGAAATCTGTGTGCGCCTGTCTCGTGAACTTTAAAAAAAAAAAGAGGCGTTTAAACTCGAACTTTAAGAAAAAGGAGAAATCCTCTTGGCGTGAGTAAAGCCGAATAAAATAATCAACGGTTGAACTTTAGCTTTTGTGTTCTTGTCTTAAATTGGTAACTAAGTGTATATGCTAAACTGTGCTCAACTTCTTTTCAAGCTAATTTGGATAGGCGTTCATACATGTGCCTGACCAAAAATTCATCCGAAAATATCAAACTGTCCGGATTTAAATTGCTGTTAATGGCGCACAAAATAATGATATAAATAATAATTTACTTTTTTTCTTCATGTTTGTACCTAAAAAAAGTAAAATGAGTAAAAAGTAGCAATTAGTATAAAGAAGTACACTTGAAGCTAACTTTATTAAGTACCCCATAAAATATACTATAGACCATGTTTGTGTAGTCTAAGTATACTAATTGAATGCGTATTCAGACCAAATTGAAACACTTCAAGTTTACAAATCATAACTAGTAGCCTACATAAAAACAAAACTTTAATATATAGACTAAAGATTCTTGGAGTACACTTAAAAAGACTGCTTTTTGTAAAGAGATCACATTTCTGGTAATGTGTTGAGCATTCTCTGTTGAATCATATTTATTTATAAATTTATATTGTTGTGTTTTTTTTCCCTTAGAGTCTGAGGACCAATAAGATAATAAGCCCCCAGGTAGACAGAAGCAGGCATGGAGGAACAAGGGAACACTTCTCCAACTCATCCATCACTCCAGGAAGATCAACAGTCAGTCAATGTCACTGTCTCTGCTTGTCCTGCTTTTCAATACCTTGAAGAGGTAAGGATTCATTTGTGTGATCAGATTGTTCAATAATGGCACACAGATGATAAATTCTATTTAGGTGACACATAAGGTGCCAGCAATGCTTCGGTCAGAAATAAAACTACCATCGGGCAGCATCGGCAGAATCTTCAGAATTTCTTGCCGCCACCCAATTTTTTATTTTTAATATTTTTTAAAAATCGTTTCTCAGTAGCTGCTGTCAGGAACATGAATGGAGACAGTGACATTCCAGCGGCCGTCAGTTGTAGGGGATGATGCCATTATGAAATTGGGCAACAGCTGGGTGGCCACATTGCACTGGCAGCCAGATTTTCGTCCAGCAGCAGCTCTGACTGGACGATGTGTAAATGTCTCTGGACGGCGGCCGTCCCTATCAAGTGGCACCAGCCACTCGGTAGCCCGGGGCTAAATAAAAACCGGGCTATCTGCACGCCTGGTCATTTGCAACTCCGATTTTGAGCAAACATTATAATCTCGTCAATTTACAAATTTACAAATTAATAGACAACATGCTTCCCAAGAAAACACAATGTTCTGTCTTCTTCGTATTCTTCTCAGCATCAACCACAATTCCTCAAAATGCAGGTCTCTGAGTCGCTGTGGTGCTATCAACATCATGATGAGTTTTGTGCAGCCGTCTCCCCATCTGGACCCACGGTTGCCAGATTGACGTCTGGTTATTGTCGAGCACCTGGCCCGCACCGTTACCGTACGGTTTCTAACTATCGTACGGTGTGTTATGCCCCTTTATGTCGGGGTGGGGGGGTGAGGGTGGAGGAGCATAACATAAAGGTAAACGAAGTTTATGAAACGAAAAAACAAAGAGGTCCCACTCTGACAGAAATAACATGCGAAATATAAAGAAAAACCAAATCCAAATACGGCCGGGGCCGTTGTAGGTACCAGATCTACTCAACCTGTCAAAACAACTCGGGGTCCTGCGACTGATGATGACATCAGACTACTTGATTGGCTGTAAGTTGGCACGATAACTTGTAAGATAATGATTGGCCCAGACGAAAAGATAACGATAATTAGGATAGTCATAAGTTCATGTTATTTGTGAGAAACATGCATGACTTGTACATCAAAATTTTCCACTCCATTGCACAAGAGACTTATCATAGCCTCACTCTCACTTCAAAGAATAATTAGTTTTTTAATGCTTTTAACATGTTTGAAAAGGGAAATCTAAACTTTGTAATCATAACTGTTAAATCTGATGAGGTTCTGTAATGCTTAGGACTGTAGGCCGCTGCTTTTGATTATAGTTATCAATATGACAATGTTTTTTTCTGAGATTAAAAAAAAAAAAAAAAAAAAAAAAGGAAAACTGACATTTGGGCCAATTAAACCAGACTACAAACCATAAATAAATATTGTTCTTTATGCAGTCATACATTTACTCACATTGGAAAAGTAACTTTATGTTGCCAATGGGTCTCCCTTAATACATTAAGAAAAATGTTCTGTTAATGTATTAAAGTACAGTTTACATTTGGTGTAACAAATAATAATGTCAGACACAACAAACAATTATGTCAGACACACCTTAAAGTTAAAAATGTTATTATTAGTTATGAGTAAAAACAACTTTAGGTAACAAAAGGAAACGTAAAATGTAAACAACAATATTATGTGCCCGAGACGATCTCAATGCTACATAATTTGTCCAAGTGGTGTTACCGTAGGGTGAAGCCATCATAGTCGAAGGACCCCGAGCCATTCTGACAGGCCAAGTAGGTCTGGTACCTACACCGTAACAGGTGTCAGTGGGACGGGAGCATGGAGGCAGGTGGGGTGGTGGGGATGGTGCTTGCTGGGAAGTGGCAGTCTAAAGTCAGCTGATCACCATTTTGGGGACCTTGGAGACCCTTCTATCAGTCAATTATCGCGCTGCTGCCTTCCTTCCACCCACCTGTCACTGAAACGCCACCGCACAACTTCGAAATGTGCCCAGGCAGCCACTGACCAATGTCAAAAGATCATCTGGTCGCTGTATAATTGTAACTTTTTCTTAAAACCTCTGCGGCCTCCACGTGGCGTGAAAAAAAAAGGAACTGCCACCTCCCGATTACAAATGCAGTCACTTTGCCACCTGCCAAATTTGCTGAAAAACTTGCATTCAGGTCACTGTGCAATGGAATTCTGGAATATGTGACAGTTGTCTAAAGTAGATATAAACAGTTTTTACTCTAATTTGTGAAGCCAAAGGACTTTGTAGGCAATACATGTGTTTATATATTTAAGAAAACGGCTTAATGTGAAGCACAACCTTTTTTTATTAATGTCATCATAACAGACAGTAAACAGACATTAAAATAATTTTCCAACAATAATACCATTCACTCTCTGCATGTTTAATACCGGATAATTGCTCTTTGAGTAAACTTTTCATTCACTTATCTGTCAAGGGGCATGCAGCACCTCATCCCTCCTATTTACAAGCTTTTCATGAATACTAGCCACAGAAACTTGAAAACATGACATGCTAAACTGATGTTTTATATACACTTTGTTTTCATTGCAGAAGACTTAAATCTGATCAGCTGATCACCTCAATGAGTCTTTAAACTACTAAACACTGCAATGTAAATGCTTATCCAGCAAAAAAAAAAAAAATCTTTAATTTCTCTCATATAAAAAGTGCATAACTTTTTTTTTTTTTTGGCATGACAAATGGAAATGCATTGTAGAAAAGATCCATGTGAACCAGGAGCTGTGAAGAAGGATGGCAACTTATATACAATTTTCATCAGTACCATCAACAATCGGACTTTACTGCATTCGCGTTATAAAACCTTTCAAAATAAAATAAATACTTTACACATCCTTGGATTGAAACATCATCCTTTGCCTGTCTTTGCCAACCACACATTGTGTTTGAAAAATGGATCATACAGTATGATGCTGTACAGTTTTCAAACATTAGGTAGCAGTATTGTACACACAGTGAGTTAGCTTAAAGATAAAGAATATTGCATGACATCAAGAGGTGTGCAGTAGAGATAGGCGCACTCAGGATAAGGTTAGAAAAACACTTGGAACTGTTTAATGTCATGCTCAGTAGCTGCTGTCAGGAACAATTTTCCAGAGAATCAATAATACAGTGTATGGAGCACTCAGGGGGAATCTTTTCCGGCTGCACAATTTTGACCGCAACGCTTCATATTGTTTGGGAAGATAATCCATTGGCAAGCTGTCTCTGTTGTAGTTAAGATAGTGGTGCCAGAATGTTAACTTGTGAACAGCTTGCATGAAAAATAATGCAACATTTTGACTTTGTTCGCAGTATGATGCAGTTTCAGAAATCATTTCATATCCCAGAAAAAAAAAAGTATCATCAACTTTCATACACCTCACTTGGGTGGCTGCTGTTAATTATGGAGTCATTTACAGCTGAGAAACTGATAGGTCATTAGTTTTTACTGCTGGAGTGTGCTGTGCTGCGACTCAGCTGGGTTTATAGCAGGAGGCAGCAGGACAGCAAGTGTAGAAATGTCAGAGACGGATGAAAAATTGCTCGTGTTAACCTCTCATGTGATATTATGGCCTTTTGTGAGAGGCTGGCCTTTCACACTGCATGTGTGTTTTCTTATTATCATCCTTGTTCACAGGTCGTTCTCTTTTACTGTGAAAACCAGTAAGGTAGAAAAACTCATAAAACATTAGGATTTTTTAACAATCATTGTTGGTACTGCTTTTATTGGCTTTTTTGCTTTGTGTTTGCCTGTGGAAGCATGTACAAATGGATTTTTTTTAAAAACTCGTCAGAAATGTTAACATATCCACTTAAGGAGCATAGTTTTTGGGCCGTATCATCATCTTGACAGTTTTAAAGGCCTGCCTGTAGTTGGTAGGGTAGTACTCTGTTGACATGTTGTGCCACGTTCCCCAGAAGATCCCGTTCCGGACTCCCTTGTACCGCTTGTGGTAGTATTTCCCATTCAGGTTGGCGGACATGCAGGCATCGAACCACCAGCCGGAGCTATAGTAGGCGCCGCAGTTCCCTGAGGGGTACATGTCATTGTCACGGTCCGGCGTGGAAAAGAACTTCTGGTCGTGGTTGAAGTGCTTGTTGAAACTGATGGCGTTGCCGGCAGTCCCGCTGTAACCAGAAACGCATACATCAATACTGCTTGTATGAATTTAACTGGGGTCTCTGCACAAATGTGATAAAAAATTACCTGTATCCGCTTATTGACAGTCGGTAGTGTAAGAATTCGTTAGCCACGTAAAACTGGTCATATTTCGCATATTCCCGAACTCCTTCAAAGTCCTCCAAC